>JAUIMM010000015.1:19910000-20517500 GCA_031769625.1 Taudactylus pleione
AGTATGGAGCAAAGATGTAGCAGAACACATCTGTATTGTATCTAAACTGAGTGAACTTCACAAATAAGTCTGGTGTAGTAAAATATGTTTTCCCTACAGCATGTATTTTAAAAAAGTGTGATGTTGTATTTCTATGGAACACAAATTAACATCTCTCTGAAAAAACTGTATTTACTCCAATAATTCAATGTACAGTACAAACACTTTCATCAGCATCCCTGTTGTTTAGTATCAATAGTGTCCTTAACAATCTGCTTCATATTCACACTACATTCATTCATCTAATTGCGTAATAAATATGATTTTTTTTTAAATACTTCATCATGGACATTTGCCACAATATTGTCAATGGTCATTGGTTTTACGTTCTTTGTTTCTGAGTTATTGAATTCAGTATAAAACATGTTCTCATGCCATATCTTTTTATTAATTTTCAAACATAAATTTTTCTTCACAGCCCAAAAAAAGTCTGCCCATAGACCTATGCCCACATAGCAGAACAGCAGGAATTGATATCTTAACAAATGTATTTCAATAATTTTTAAAGGGCCTTCTTCTGCACCACCTGCATTCCGACCCTGGATTTCGGAAGTTGCATCCAGGCCAGCAAGGCCCATCATGAAAAAATAAGAAAACCTGTTGATTTTTACAGACAATCGTGGTGATTCAGCTTTGCAATTCCATCCTTGTAAATATGACACACCCCTGCTGCATTTGTGATTCCAGCAGTCGCAGGCTGGGATAACCATTGCCACCATTGGTCACAATGGTGGACGGCATTGGACCACCAGCCAGCTGAGTAAGCCTCAGCTTACTAAGGCTGGCCAGCTTGTGATGACAGGAAACTGAATCCATGGATGCAACCCCTTGCCTTACCACTCCTGATAAATAGGGAGCATACACCCCTGTATCTGGGAATTCCAGCTGTCACCGCACCACCCCTTAAATACTTCTGCCTGTCAATCAGGCAGAGGCATAGAAGGGGCTGCATGCAATCAGACAGGACCTGTTCTGCACATTTGCAGAACAGATTCTGCCCACATGCAGATTCCTGTTAATCGGGGAATCTGCATTCAGCATTGCATGCAATGCTGAATTATCCCCTATATTTGTAAAGTTATTTGAAATAACATTACTCCAAACATGTTTTTGTTTACTATTAGAATTTACAATTTTAAAAATTTGGATTTGTTTGTAAAAATTTCCTAATAAGTACTTTGAGCTTTAGCATATACTTTGAATAAAAATAAAATAAGAAAACTTTTGCATTTTTTTTTTCAATTTAAAGATTTGTGAGTAATGTACAGATGTAGCCATGCTCAACAATCTATTTGCTGGGCTCCGACTAGTTGCGGCCAACGTTCACCCCATAGAAGTCAATGATGTAATAGAAACAAGCACATTGCCGGATGGATGAGCATGGTTACATCTGTAATTATTTTTTTCTTCGCAACAGATAGACAAACAGCTTGGCAATAATTATCACATTGTGAACTTATAGAAACATTCCAAGGTGGGCAAAAAGAAAAACAATTTTTTACAAAAACATTATAAAACATTTGATGAATTTTTTAGTGTAGGCCATATACTTACAGCTGAAGTGTTCTTCAATGATTTGCTTCCTCACTGGCCATTATCTTATGTCATATTGTCACCAGAAAACACAAAATCCTCTGCTTGATGACTGTTTTATACATACAGTAATCATGTACATAAGGATGTTGCAAGCACAGATTAGGTGAAAGACAGTAGCTGAAATACATATAGAGTAAAAACATGCATTAATAATCAATAAACAGTAATCAATAAACAGACATCTGTGCTGTCATCAAAGGGAAGTTTAATTCATACCTCACCCAGAAGCCAATCCTCCAGCATTTCTCCTCAGATGTATCATGAAGGGCTGACTGGCTGAGCATAAATGAGTCATGACATAGGATAACCCAATACAACACTCATGGCTTTCATGCAGTGGCATATCTATAATGGGTGCAGTGTGTGTGGGGCCCCGCACCGCACACACTGCACCCATATTATTTTAGACTTACCTATCCGTGATCCTGCGGCGGTTGTCTGCGCTGCTCAGAACACCGAAAAATGGCCGCTGCAGCCATTTTTCAGTGTTCGGCGCATGCGCAGTAGACTCTGGGCACTAGAGTGTACCTGGAGTGTACTTCGCATGCATAGAACACCGGAAAAATGGCCTCCGTGGCCATTTACCAGCGTTCTGCTCATGCGCAGTAGACTCCGGGCACACTCTAGTGCCCGGAGTCTACTAAGGCTCCGGTGGCTGGCTAGCCACATCAGTCGGATGCCGGCCACCGGAGAGAGAGGAGGGGGGCCTGCACGGGGAGTGCACACAGGCCCCCTCCTCTCTTTAAACGCCCCTGCTTTTATGTTTGCATCACAAACCACCTGCACATTAGGGGAGTGTGCATGGTGCCAATTCAGATAGATATGTGGTTTTAGCCCAATGTGTGTGCAGTCAATCGCACCCAGGACATTAGGCATTCCTGCCATATGCTAAAAAGCTACCCTGACTGCATGTAACTGTAACTCTTGGCTAGGGAAGCTGATAGAGGCCCTGATTCAGAGCCGGACGCAAGTCGCTGCTCGTTCGCTCCGAGCGATGTTTGCCCAACTGCGCATGCGTACGGATCGTAATACGCATGCGCGAACCACTCAGTGCGGCCGAAATTCATGTGCTCGCAAAATAGCGAAAGCCTGATAATTTGAGTGACAGAAAGAGGCATATGTGGGTGGTAACAGGGGAAGGTGCTTGATAACGGGGAGTGGAGATCCGAACGCAGGCGTGCCAAACGGTCAAAACGGGCGTTTTATGGGTGTGCATATTTAAAACAGCAGCGTCATTGACCACGTCACTGGGCTATTTTAGAGCCAGAACTGCTCGCAAAAGTGTGGTAGCAAACACCAGCCCCAAGAATAGCGAGCAGTTCATACCCTGGTCGATGTACTCGATTAATCTAATAAATAGCGGACATGACGTAGGATGCGAGCGGCCAGGGGGCGTATCTTTTCAACAAACGAACGCAAGTTTTGTTTGCTCGTTCAGACATAGAGGCGTGAACAGACCGCAAACAGCGAACAGTTCATTTGAATAGCCACCCCTTGTTTTAGAACGAACGACCGCAAATAGCGAATGGCTCTGAATGAGGGCCAGAGTTGGTAATTAGAAACTGGAATGCAGCCATCACCTTTGTGAGGTACCTCAAAAAGGTGGACTGTGAGATCCCAATAACTTTACCAGTGACAAACTGAAAATTCCCAGTAGCTAGAAAATGCAACACAGCCACGAGTTTATGCAGGTCAAGTTTGACTTGGTCATACAGATGGAGTAAGTTGTTACAATTGAGCCAAAATTTCTGTATGACCTCACCATCAACCAATGAGTTCAGTTTCTTGCTCCTGGGTCCTTTCAGCCTGGTGGTAGAGTCACATAAATCCCACAGCACCCTGCATCAAAGCCAAACTGTTAAATTCTGCCATGATGTAATCCGTTTAAACAGGTGACAGCTGACCCACATTAGTTGCATTGCATGTGAGACATTGTATCAGATTATTACAGCACATGCTACATAGCAGAGAGGTGCTGATTTATGGTACCTGGGTTACCAAACCTACTTATCAATTACCGTTTTTTGTTCAAGTGGGACAGACCAATAATAGTCAGTGTAATACACACTTTATAGAAGAGAGGTGCAGTCTCTACGATTTTTGAGTTAGTAACTGTACCTGTGATAATTATCAGAGTTGACTGAGTATACTTGTCAGTGGCAGTCACTGTGCATATGAGACAGTGTAAAAATGATCAGGGTTGACCAATTATACCTGTTAATAGCAATCACTGTGCATGTGAGTCAATATATCAAAGCCGTTAGAACACAGATCATGTAATGGAGAGATGCAGATTTCACAGCACCTAGGTCATTTAATCACATCTGTGATAATTATCAGGGTTGATTAACTATATTTGTGAATGTCAATAGCTGTACATGTGAGGCAGTGCACATAAGCCATTACAACACCCGCTATATAATGGAGAGGTGCATCTATTAGACTGCGTACAATCCTCAAGTATTTGATCTAAGGAGCTTGGAGATCCTAAGTGGTGTTACAACATTATCCACCAGTAACACAATGCCGTATTACCCATATACCTCCTAGTAACTGTGATATAGTTTGTGATCCATTGTGATTCCTAAACAGTGATGAAATATTAATTTTGTCAAGGGGGATAAAAGACTTGCACTGTGATAGAAGCCACTATAACATATGCTAAATAGCGGTGCAGTGCATATCTTACGACACTTGGGTCATTTAAGTATACCTTTGATTATCATGCTGAACTCTTAGGCTTGCCTGTAGATTGTTTGACACATACTAAATATTATAATAAACAAAGAAACAATACCCAGTGCTAATAGATAATATAATAAAGGTATTTATAAAAATTTTTATAAACCATCGCAATGTTTTCTGAATAATCAGCAGATTAAATCGATGTGCTTGTGGCAGCATTTAAATACACCTGGGAACCAGGTGTACCAAAAATGTAAAAAAGTGTGAATATCTGCACTAATAAAAATGTGTCTCCAAGAGGACTGATGTGAACGAATGACCACCAACACACAGATTATAATGTATAAATATGTTTACTATTATAATTCAATTGACCGGTCAATATAAAAAACAAATTAACAATCACAACATGCATCCACAAGTCCTCCAGTGGTTCCTGTTGTTTCTAAATCACGCCTTCAATTAGTTTCTCCTAATCGTTTTGATGGTACCCTGAAAAATTGTAGGGTTTTGTTAATCAATGCGAGATCCATTTTGAATGTTTACCCCATAATTTTTCTACCTGTAGGTCCAGAGTGGTATTTATTATCTCTCTCCTGTCTGGAACAGCCCTACAATGTGTCTCACCCCTGTGGGAACGAGCAGATCCATTGATCTTTAAATATGAAGATTTCATTAAAGCCTTTAGGCAAATTTTCGATGAACCTGGAAGGTCCATTTCTGCATCCTCAGACCTTCTGCAACTCTGGCAGGCTTCTCATGTAGTTTAATATGTAGTTTAATTCCAGATTATTGCATCAGAACTGCAATGGAATGACACAGCTCTCAAGGCAGCTTTCCTACATGGGCTTTCCAAGAGAAGGAAGGATGGCCTAGCTTCCCTGGACTTGCCAGAATCACTTGCTGATCTAATTTCTCTGTGTATTAATATAGACCTAAGACATCAGGAAAGTCAAGTTAATTGAGGACATGAGGTCTGGACTCATGTTCATGTCACTTTTGTTTAAGCCGGTTGACATCCATCTTTTCCTCAACAAGGTGAACCCATGCAAGTCAACAAGGCTCGTTAAACTCCTACTGAAAGGAGTCGTCGTATGCTCAATCAACTTTGTCTGTATTGTGCAAAACCTGAAGTCTTGCCCGATGTTGTCGGGAAATGTCAAACCTTAATCATTCCAGGAAGAGTTTGGTTAGGGGAAACATCCAAATCCCCTCAGTCAATAGATCCACTGTTTCCAGTTGTTCTTTCAGTGGGATCACATTGTGAAGCTTTTCTCGCTCTGATTGACTCTGGTGCTGCAGGGAATTTTTTATCCAGTTATGTCGTCCAAAAACTAAAAATTCCAGTATTTCTCTTCAAAACAATTTAGTCCTTTGGGGTGTAGATGGAAGTACTCTCCGAACTGGAATAATTTTTTCAAAATCTGTTCCAGTATGTCTTCAAATTGGTGCCCTACACCGGGAGATCGTATTTTATTGTACCTAGTTGTAGTCATGATAATCTTCTCTGGTTATCCTGGTTAAAACTTCACAATCCCACTATAGATTGGTCTTCTATGCAAATAAGACATGGGGTTCTCACTGTCAACATAAATGTGTTTCCAAGGTAACCCCTATCCAGTCTCCTGTCATTAATAAAGCCATAGCAGTGTGTCATATGATATCTGTCTCCAATTCAACACCTATTCCAGAACACTATGTGGAATTTTTTTATGTTTTTGTGAGAAAGCTGCAAACCAATTGCCGCCCCACCATAACAAATGGGATTGTGGCATAGATTTAATACCTGGAAAAACTCCTCCACAAGGTTGCATATATCCTCTCTTAGTACCAGAGACATCAGCCATGTCTGATTATATTCAAGATAACCTAAATAAAGGGTTTATTAGACCTTCTTCATCACTTGCCGATGCAGGATTTTTTTTGTTAAAAAAAAGATGGTGGTCTTAGGCCCTGCATCGATTATAGAGGACTCAACAACATTACTATTAAGAACAGATACCCACTCCCTCTCATCTCAGAGTTATTTGATAAAGTTTGTGGAGTCTCCATTTTTACTAAACTTGACCTGTGCGATGCATTTAACCTCATCCGCTTAAGTGAAGGGGACAAATAGAAGACTGCCTTCAACACTCGAGATGGACACTTTAAATGTCTGGTGATGCCATTCGGCTTGAGTAACGCTCCTGCAGTCTTCCAGGAGTATGTTAACAAATGTTTTAGAGACATGCTCTACTCTTTTGTTGTAAATTTGGACAACATTTTAATTTTTTCCAGAGATTTACAAACACTTTGTCAGCATGTTAGAGAAGTTCTCTCTCATCTAAGGAAACCTCACATATATGGAAAAGCTTCTAAGTGTGTCTTTGAAAAGTCCTCGATGCCCATTCTTGGTCATATAATTTTGGGCGAATCTCTGCAGATGGATCCTGGGAAATGAAGTGCCATCCGGGATTGGAATTAACAACCACTTTAAAAGGGATCCAATGATTTTTTGGGTTTGCCAACTATTACCGGAGGCTTTTTTTTAAGTTTTCAACTGTGGTATCTCCCATTACTACTCTTACAAAAAAAGGAGCAAATCCTGTTCTCCACTATAAGGGCTTTTCAGGCACTTAAATAGGCCTTTTCTTCCACCCCAATTCTAAATCTACCGGACTTGGAAAACCCTCTTACAGTAAAGGTTGATGCATCATCTGCTGGTGTTGGAGTGGTTCTCTCTCATTTGGCCACTGATGGCCAAAATCATCCCTGTGGTTTCTTCTCAAAGAAATTATCTTCTACAGAAAATAATTACACTATCAGGGTATAGTATTTGCTGGCCATGAAATTGGCTTTGGAGGAGTGGAGACATCTCCTTGAGGGAGCCAAATTTCCACTTACCAAGGTTTCAGACCACAAATTTGTGTTATGCTTGAAAACAGCACAAAGACTTAATCCTAGACAAGCTCGATGGTCACTTTTTTGTTCCGGACTGGAAATTTTAATAGAAAAGCTGATGCCTTATCTCATTCATTTTTATCCCGCGAGGAAGATGAAAAGGATTCAAAACACAACCTATTCTACTTTCTATGATCTTGCTCACTCATCTTAACTTTCCACCTCCAGGGAAGATTTTTGTTTCTAATAATCTTCATACACAATAATTAACCTCTCTATTTGCTGATCATTTGGGGGTTCTTAAGACCATTAAACTTCTCTAAAGTTTTTATTGGTGGCCATCAATGTCTTCTGACATAAAATAATTAATTGCTTCCTGTGCCCAGTGTGCTCAACATGAGATGCCCCGAAGGAAAATACAAGGACACAGGGCTTTCCCACTTATTAATTTACCGTTTTTTTAGAAAATCTCAGGCAAGCATAGGAAATGCGATCTGCTAACTAAAACTATGCAAATTAAAGGGTATAGAGAAGTTTTTCATAAAAATTCTGTAATTGCCCTTTAATAATTTTACGTAATAATAAAATAATGTGAAATGGGTGTGAAAAAACCCTTTCACATTTTTTTAGTAAAAATAATATTGATTAATAGGCTCCTAAGTCATTAATACATTCAGGAATACAGTGGTATCAAAGTCATATATTTTATTAAAAAACTGATCAATAGTTAACTACAAGCTTTTGATACTACAATATTTATTAAATATCTATTCATCAGATGTAGAAAAAATAGAATAAATGTCACATGTGCATTTACAAACTAAAACCCAAATCAGAACACTATCATTATAAAATAGATGCAAGATATAAACCTTTGCAAATCACATAATACTGTGCACATTTATGTTATGGTGTATTTTATGTACATGATTCTTTTTTTATCATATTTTGGAGATGTTCATATCAAATTCATTGGATTTTGAGACTTGCTTAATAATCATGTTTGTACTTCGTATTTAGGACTTTAACTGTAAATAACTAAAAATGTCCCAGCAATGCAAAAAATTGCTGAACAGTGTTACATAGTTTCATCTTGAGTGCTGATAGTGGATTTATACCTAAATATACTGTACAGATATTTTACTTCAGCAGCACTTTAAAGTCCTTAGTATCATTCCACCGGGACAATCAGAGAATAGCATAGTTGTCCTTTATTTTTGATCTGTATTAGTTATGCACATGCTGAATATCTATTTTTAAACTCCATCATGGCACATTTTTTCTTAAGCAGATACAAATTCTTAGAAACATGTAGTAATGCAGGTTTTCCACATTCTGCTAGTTCAGCCATTGTACTTGAACAAAATCAGTCATCTTTAATCAAGATTTAAAGGACAACTATCACATTCAGTAAATATACTAGACAATCTATTTGAAATTGAACTGCATACAAAACTCCAATCATATGGGGTGAGGTTGGACCATGAGGGAATGATTTGCAGTGCCATTACAACAATGCAACAACATTACAATGGTATCTCACCACCCACAGCTAATTAAATTGTCTCCTTAATTGTTATTAACATTGACAAGACCCTATCAAATGTATCAGTTTATTTTACAAACATATTAGCAGCAAGGATGACAAAAATCCTACCAAATATAACTATTATTATTATTAACAGTTTCTTATATAGCGCAGCATATTCAGTTGCGCTTTACAATTGTAAGCATTAATAGAACAAAACTGGATAGTAACAGACAGATATATAGGTAGGAAGGCCCTGCTCGCAAGCTTACAATCTATAGGAAAATAGGCATTGATACACAAGGATAGGTGCTATATATTGCATTTTGGTCCAGCCAGAATGTACAGTTTCTTGGTTGGCTGCATGATCCAGTCACACAGGAATGTCGACCAAATGTCATGAGTATGTGAGAGAAAGACGATGTGTGAGATTGTGTGTGGACTGTAAAAGGGGATATAATTAGATATGGAAGCTATGAAGGTTATGTGGGAGGTTCTGGAATCTGATAAGCTTGCCTGAAGAGGTGAGTTTTCAGGGAACGCTTGAAGGATTGGAAACTAGAGGAAAGTCTTATTGTGCGAGGTAGGTTATTCCATAGAGTGGGTGCAGCATGAAGAAAGTCCTGTAACCGTGAATGGGAGCAAGTAATGCATGGGGATGAGAGACGTAGATCTTGTGCTGAGTGGAGAGGTCGGGTTGGGAGATATTTTGAGATGAGTGAAGAGATGTATGTTGGTGTGGTTTGGTTAATAGCCTTATGTGTAAGTGAAAGTATTTTGTATTGAATATGGTAGAAAACCGGCAACCAATGGAGGGACTGACAGAGCGGGGCAGCAGAAGAAGACCGTTTCGCAAGGAAGATAAGCCTTGCAGCTGCATTCATAATGGATTGTAATGGTGATAGCCTGTTTTTGGGAAGACCAGTAAGGAGGTTATTGCAATAGTCAATGCGGGAAATAATAAGTGCATGGATTACAGTTTTTGCAGTGTCTTGTGTGAGATATGGTCGAATTTTGGATATGTTTTTTAAATGTATGTAACATGATTTTGAGACAGATTGAATATGGGGAACAAAGGACAGTTCAGAGTCAAGGATGACACCAAGGCAGCGAGCTTGTGGGGCGGGGTGGATGGTCGAGGTATCAACAGTGATAGAGAGATCAGGTTGGTAATTGTTATTGGCCGGTGGAAATATAATTCATTCTGTTTTAGAGATATAAAGTTTCAGGAGGCGAGATGACATCCAAGATGAAATGGCAGAAAGACATTCAGTGACATGGACCAATACAGATGGAGATAAATCTGGAGAGGATAGGTAGATTTGAGTATCATCCGCATACAGATGGTACTGAAATCCAAAAGAGCGGATTAGTTTGCCAAGAGAGGTGGTATAGATTGAGAATAGTAAAGGATCTAAGACAGAGCCTTGCGGTACTCCAACTGATAGAGGTAGTGAAGAGGAGGCAGAATCAGAAAAACAAACAGTAAAAGAGCGATCAGATAGGCAGGAAGAAAACCAAGAAATAGCTGTGTCCTTAAGACCTAGGGATTGCAGTGTTTGTATGAGAAGAGAGTGGTCAACAGTGTCAAAAGCAGCAGAGAGATCTAGAAGAATTAGGAGTGAGTAATAGCCTTTAGCCTTGGCAGTGACAAGATAATTTACTACCTTAGTCAGTGCTGTCTCTGTGGAGTGTTGGGAACGAAAGCCAAATATGCTATAACCTGTTCAAATAGGGTTTGTGAAAGTGAGGCTTGTGATTAAGAACATTAGAGAAGTTTTGACAATGAGATGGCTCTCATCATGCACTGATAGCTATGCTGTGGCTATCATCTGGAAACTAATAAGCAAATGGAGTACATGCAATAATAAGCACAACACATCGGGCTTGATTCAGAGGTGCACATAATGTCGATGCCTCATGCAAGAGGCTGATGTTTTCAGTATGAACATGCATCCCAATGGTTACTGCTCTAAGCCTAGAACTATTTGGAAGCAAGAGCCGGGGAATGCAGTGGGAGTTCCTTGGAGGTAACAGGGGGGTGGCTAGCCAGTCATGTTGCTGTCAGAGGCTGCATCTAAAGACTCAATTGCACTGACACAGACAGAGATTCTGAGCTTTCTTAGGGCTGGTGCAATCTCCAATGGGGCAATCAATAGTGCTTTTTTTATACACACAGGGCGGATTAGTACCTCAGTTGGTGGGCACCTCTATATGCCTATGTCACTAGCATAAAAATGCCATCACAGCTACAACAGCGTGCATCTCGGTTGAATAAAAGAATATACGTTTTTGTTATTTTTGACTTCCAAAGGAATTTCCCAGTCTATTTTTTTCTTCAATACTGAGTTATTATTATGTGTCATTTTATATAACTTTATATATTTTATATTATTACATGAGTTATTATTATAGGAGTTATTTTATCACTTTTTTATATTTACTAGATATTTATATAGTTGAAAAATGTTTTACGATTAAATTTATATTCCTTGACAATAATTTCCAAATTATTACCATATCAAAGTCTCCTGATTTGTTTTTCATTTCAAAGTGTTTAAGATTTGAATAATAAATCTTTAAGTGAATAAGAGTATACTTTAATGTCAAAATATATTATAAAATGCACATAATTTTGGTGATAATGATTATAAAACATTATTATTATTATCCTTTATTTATATGGCACCACAAAGGTTCCACAGCGCCTTGCACAGTACATAAATGGATCCAAGCCTGTGGAAGGAGAAGCAGCTCCGAAACGTGTAGTTTGGATGGCATGCTGATTGATCTTGTTTGGACCTGACTGTAACCTACTCATCACTTGAACTTTTGCGGTGGTGCCGAGGTTTGATACCCGGGACCTGATTGCTACTCCAGCCCACCGCAATCATCTAAGAAGGGTAAGAGACTTGTAACAGCAGGCATCCTTACATGCATACATAATAAAAGGGAAGTAATTTATTCTTTTGTTATCTATTTGTTTCATGTCATTGTGAATAAAATCTTGTTATATTTTACCCATTTGGCTTCATTTTTGGCTTCCTCGGCGCCATCACCTTCTAATAGTTTGTCCATATTGCTGATTTAGGGGATGTGGTGTCCCTTTTGTAGAAGGAAGGCTGCCTTTGAAACCTAAGTAATTGCACACCTGTTTAAGAAAAACTTGCTTTTGTGTATAAAGTATATAAATGAGCAAAAACAGTTACTAGTAATACAAAACAATGCAAGAGAAGGACATGGTTTATAAACATAGCTGCATAACGCAAGCAGCAGGGCCTCAGCAACCAAGTGTTAGGTGCAAATTGGGGAGTTAGGATTAAAATATACTATGAGTAGGGGGAGGAGAAGCATGTGAGGGATGAGGACCCTGCTCGTGAGAGCTTACATTCTAAAGGGGAGGGGCAGACAGACAAGAGCGACACACATGGGGTAGATAGTGAGGAAGGAGCATGGAGCAGTGGGTTAGGATATGTGCTGCAGAATGTGTGTGTATAAGATGACCTGATATTATGTTGCACTTAGATTCTTCATACATCTATCTCTATGACAGAAAATAGATTTTGTTTATGTGTTATTTACATAATATATGCACAAAATGAAGCTGTAACATTTACATTTTTGTGTGTTACATTTTAGCATCTAAATACATCCTGCTAAAAATGCAGCTGTTATGGGACTGTCCCGCCCACGGTTGTCTTAACAGCAGTGTGGGCCCTGGGCAAAGCAATGCACTGGGGCCCCTACTCACCCATTCATGGAAGAAAATTAAATGATCAATAAAATGAAACCCTCCTGCATTCCCACTCTGTCTGACTGGTCTGAAGCCGACGGATGAAGTGAAACTGAGACTGAGGTGAGTACTCATCACGGGGGGATGGGGTGGAGTAGGTTAGATCAAAATACAGTGCACTGGCAGCCATCTTATAAAAATATCAGAAATTTACCAACTGGCCGTGGCTGCAGTTGGGAGGGTTTATGAGCCCCTACAAGCTTTGGGCCCTTGGGCAACTGCCCAACAAGCCCAATGGAAGAGATGCCCTGGTCTCGCCATACTAATACAGTAGTGAATAATTTAACCCAGCTGCTGGGTGCTATGCCATGCTCCTGTGAGTGGGTGCATCTCACATTCTAGACCCACCCGCAAATGGGTGCAGCCATGCCGAACATGCTGTGGTCCCACAGGATGTTGCTGTATCTGGGCCCAGAATTTCTTTTGGCAGCCCTGGAGGTGACAGGCAGAACCAGGAGGGAATGGGGCTTAGTGGTGGGGTAGCAAGGCCATGGAGGGAGGAAGGTGGTTGAGAGTGGAGGAACAGGAAGGCCAGGGGAAAGAGGCAGAGGGTTGGCAAGCAGACTGATGAGAGAAAAATGGGGGAACAGCAAGTGGAGGATACAAGAGGGAGAGTATAGGGATGGATAAAGTACAGGATTATGTGGACACTGAATAAGGGGTGTGTTTGAAGAAAGGGTGTTTATAATGTTATAACCAAGGGACAATCAGAAGTTTCACTCTTTAAAATAAGAGACAATATCCAGAAGCACTTATTTTATTTATTGTTATTTATTTAAGGTAGCATTAGGGATTGGCCTCTGTGCTCTCAGGTTCCCACTACTAAGGGTAGGGAGGCAGCTGGTACTGGAAGTGTCCTGCCTCCTCTTGGGTCTATAAAGAGAGAAAAAGGGGTTTGTGCCAGTGCTTAGCCTTATGGGTTATATCAGGTATTTAAGGTGTTTATATGTGTTAATGTAGCAAAATGTTGAGGTATAAATGTATTGGTGACAAATACTAAATTAATGCAATTATCTGCATAAAGCATCTTTATTTGACTGAAAAATGGAGCACACGCTTGCTCTCTATAGGTCTTATGAATGGAATGGCAGTGTTCAGTGTCACTTTATAGATTGGACAAACAAAACTAAAAAAATGCTCTCCTTGGATTGCGAATATCTATCTTTCACAGTATATTTGATATATTATTACTATTTTTAATAAATATTCATTAGTTTGCTATTTATCTGTTCATCATCTTTAGTCTAGCCCATATAAAGTTAAAGAGATTCTTAGCAGTAAATATACAGGTGTTCAAATTATTAGACTCAAACAAAGAATTTAAAACAAAGCCACAATATTTCTAAAAAACTATTTTATTGGCAGACTGTTTACAAATATTAATACTTTATATAATATCCTTTGTTGTTTATAATCATTTTGATATGGTTAGGCAAGCTGTTCATGAGAATTCCACAGTTTCTCTTGATGTCTTCATCCCTATGCTTAATCCGGATACATTCTTCTATGATTTCAGTGTGGGTGTTGATCATCTTCTAGAGATTTTTCTTTACAATTGCCCAAATATTCTCAACTGGATTTGCATCTTGTCTGTTACCTGGCCAGGGAAGGACATCTATGTTATTTTTTTGCCCAAGATGCCATGTCAGAAAACAAAACAATTGTTACAACATTTTTGTAAAAGTATAGAACCTAAAATCTTAGGTATCACATGAAAATACATCATTGCATTGCAAAACAATTTTACAGTCTCAGTTTTTGGCTAGTAAGAAAGGAAAACTATGAAATGTAAAAAACTGGTGCTGAGTCTAATAATTTGCACAACTCTGTGCGTAGACTATTACACAACCTCAAGGTTGTCCTGATTTGCAGAATCTGCTGTTGATATTGCTGGTGGCAGTGCATTCACTTTTTTTAGTGTTCAGTCCCCCTTTGTTTGCTTGGATCAAAGTAGAAGTATAGTATTGCAGATATGCCATTCCTGTATAGATCATAAAATGTATACAGCGGGTGCTGCACTATTGCAGTATTAGAACCTGACTACCTGCAGCCTCTAAATTAGTCAAATTACCAATTCCCATACATTGAAAAAATCAATAAAATAATTAGAGGTGCTGATAATGTCAGAACAAGTTTATTAAAAAACACATAAAATAGATATTCTATTACATAACCGTATGCCGGTCGGCATATTAAAAAATTGTACATACTCATTTCCTTTTTTCACTCAGAGGAGAATGAGTATGTACAACATTTAATACGCCGGCCGGCATACAGTTATTTAATAGATTATCTATTTTATGTATTTTTTAATAAACTTGTTCTAACATTATAAGCACCTCTAATTATTTCTACTGTTAAAATCATGGCTGGGTAAGTAATTATAGAGCACTCTAATATTGTGCAGTATATTACAGGGTTTATGCCTGCATGTTAGGGTTTTTTTGAGTGTGAGCACAGGGATTTCTCCACATAGATAGGGTATATGAATTAAACTCATGAATTTGTGGCTGTAATGCAGTCATGCTAACCACTATCCTACCAACATGTTGTAATAAATTCAAAATATTTATTATTGTCACTACAGCATTAAAAATGCATAAGTGAAATTACAATGCAATACACTCACAGTTATTGCATTGTAACTTTAAAATACATAGTATTAAAGTGTAAAGTTTAAAATATGTAGTATTAAAGATTTAAAATAACAATTACAGAAGGAAAGAAACTGTTCCACTACCTGATGGTTCTGCATCCAAGACACCTATAATGTTTATTGGAGGGCAACAATGAGAAAAGTGAGTAACATGGATGACTAGGATCAGAGATGATTTTATTAGCCTTTGCTATACTCCTCCTAGAAAAGATGTAATCCAATTTTACCCGCATATGCAGGGGGGTGTCCGAGTACTTAGAAACTCCCCTTCCTGACCTGGCGAGCAGCGCTGAACAAAATATATATTTTTTTGCA
The DNA here is from genome assembly GCA_031769625.1 of Taudactylus pleione. NCBI lineage: Eukaryota > Metazoa > Chordata > Amphibia > Anura > Myobatrachidae > Taudactylus > Taudactylus pleione. The sequence continues at coordinate 19,925,493 of JAUIMM010000015.1, forward strand.
AAGACTGACACTGCCTGGGCTGGCTGTAGGGGGAGCTGCAGTGCGCAAGCCCTTCCCAGTCAGTTCTCAGGCTGGGCACCACGATCGAATGACTCAGCACCTCATGCCACCCTGGACACTGTCACAACCGCCAGTCTTGCACTGTGGAGTTCCGGAGCTGGGTGTCAGCCACAAGACATAGGTGGCCAGGTGCTGCCCCGCCCAGGGGGGATAATATTTATTGTTTAAGCCTGATGACTCAGACAGTACGGCTGTATGTTGGGGGAGCACCGGGGGTCTTGTTGGCAGTGGGGGTTGGGAGTATTATTTTTTTAATGATGCCATTTTTGACAGCTGTATGTATAGGGGGGGGAGGTGCGGGTGGCGGGGCAGCCAGGAGGGGATAATATGTATTAATACCATTCCATTTTGACTGCTCCATATATTTGCAGTGGGGGGATGGAGGGGGGAGGATAATATTTATTATATTATGCTAGCTGTCTGCTGTATGTTATTCCTGGGGGTGGGGGGATGGGTGATGGGAGGATAATATTTATTAGATGATGCCAGATGACTGCTGTATGTTATACCCAGAGGGGGGAGGAGGATAATATTTAATAAATTTATACCAGATCATTGTTGTATGTATTTTGGCTCTGCATTTGTGTTTTTTAGGTGAGCGCTGCCTTGTGTGTATGTGTATCTGTCTGTGCCAGTGTTGTGTAGTGTGCAGGCTAAGGGAGAGGGGTTATTTTGATTGTGCAGTATCAATGCTGGGGGTATCATTGCTTGCTTCAGACAATGATCAGATGACCATTGTCTGATCATTCTGCATTTGTTAAATGACTTACTGTCTTAGTACAAGCTAAAGCAAATGACATTGTGAAGGCCTGTTCTGCTGTTGATGTTCTAAAAGTTACAATGGCAGGAATCAGTCAGGATATTGAAAATGAACATGCCATGCTCTTTAAGAAAGCCAGTGATCTAGGATTAATGTTAGGAGTTACACCTAGTCTCCCACGTACCTGTGGTCATCAAACCCATAGAAGTAATGTGCCAGCAGATAATCCAGAAATCTATTACAGGCATGTCATTACTGTTCCATATCTTGATCACCTTATTACAGAGCTTGATGTTCACTTCTCTGATCATCAGACAAAAGTCATGACAGCACTGACCATCATTCCATCTGTAATTGCTACAGACAGTGCAAATCAGAGCCAACTGATTACTAATTTCACTAAAATATATAAGGATGATCTTCCTTATCCAAGAACATTCCATGCTGAGCTGATGCTATGGAAAAATCATTGGAAAGCTCAGGATACAGCCATTCTCCCCTGCACACCTTTTGAATCTCTATGACATGCTAGTAAGCTGGCATACCCCAATATAAACACACTCCTTCAGATATTATGTGTACTTCCAGTCACTACCTGTGAAGCAGAGAACAGCTTTAGTTCTCTAAAGCTTATAAAAACCCATCTGCGCAGCACTATGGGGCAAAGTCATTTGAATGGTTCGTCTTTGCTCCATATACATAATAAAACCACTGCTGCTGTAGATCATATCCTGACAGAGTTTATTAGCCTCCATAACCATAGAATGGAACTGGGGCATATTGACATTTAAAGTACTGTTAAATTACTTTACGTTTAGTTCTAATGTTGAAATTGCACTGGTAGTTTAAATTTTGTTCGTACATACTGTAACACATTGTGCAGAAGCAAGCTTTATGCCCAGATGCCTTGTTATTTATATTATTTATTGTTATTTATATTAAAACACTTGAAGTACACAATAAAGTGTATGTTGCAGGTTTATTCTGGTTAGACGTTTTTGTCATTGGGTCTGTAACCAATTATTTGGAAACACCCCTTTCAAAATCCAGCGTTTGCCACTGAATTTAGGCAGGGATTGGCCAATGATTCTCTAAACAGCTTTAACTACTCTATCTAGAGAGCTGCTATCAGAACATTTGGAATTCCCATACCACACCGTAATAGCATAAGTCAAAAGACTCTAGTTTATGCAGCAGTAGAACTTCACAAGCATGGGCTTCAGTAAACCAACTGCTCGAAGTCTTCGTAGGAAGAAAATGCATTGCTGAGCCTTTCCAACCACAGCTGAAATGTGGGAAGACCATGATAAATCCTCAGTAAAATTCCTAGAAACTTAATCCCACAGTCAGTACCAATCCTAACTGACTGTGGATGATTAGTCAAAAAATCTAACAAGCAATTACATACGGGCACATTAAAACCAATCTCTCAGAGCTTGGCAATTAGCACCGCTAGCACAACGGTGTTAAAAGCAGAAATATAATCCACAAACAACAATCTTACATCTGAGTTCCTGTTCTCTTAATGACTAAGAACCTTATGAAGAACCATAAGAGCAGCATCCTTGATCGATCTATTTGACCTGTACACAAACTGGTGAAAGTCAAAAACCACTGGTATGCCACACCTAAGGTGGCCCAAGACATCTCTTTCAAAATGCTTCATAAGTAATGATCTGACAGCAATTGGGCTCTCTGTTAAATATAATGATTTGGAGTTGGTCTCCATTATTTTATGCTGTTCCATTACCAGATTTTCACACATTTACCATTGCAAAAATTTCAATGCAACAGCAATAGCTTAGAACTCTGAATCAGGCCCATAATCCATAATTTGCCCAAACAGAGTACCTGGAAGACATTTAATGGTTAAGCACTTACACTTATGGCAACAAATGATCCTCTCTGGCCAACAAAATAATTAAGTTATCTGCCACCCGTGCCTGCCTGCTCGTTCATGAAGCAGTTATTTCACTGGCTACTAGAGACCATGCTTGAGTTTACAAATGCCCCAAAATATATATTTATCTAGGATAGCTAACTTCATACTCTTTGACCACTGTGAGTTTTGATAAAGGAAACTAAACAATTTCATGTGTGCCTTACAGGCATCGCCATTATTAAAAACAGATAATTAAAGCCTGTTTGACTTCTTTCTTAATATAACAAAAGCAGAAAATATTGTTGTAGGAGCCATACAAAAATAACAGATAGCTATTTTTGTTTAATTAAGGATATTTATATATCAAATGTAAAGTTAGTATTTTCATACAGTTTTGCTCTTTGATAAAGTAAATTGCTGCTATATGCATTGTAGTGTTTTATAAATATTATTTCAAACTACTTTAAACACTATATATCTTTAGCACAATTATTGGACCAATTTTCATTAGAAATTGTTTTTGATAATCTTAAAAGACATTGTCCATGACTTTCTAAAAGAAAAATACTATCTAGAACGATTGGGGAAAGAGACTTTTGAAGACATGTTCAAGGTAGAATGTAAAATGCTCTAGATTCAGTGATAATTTCTTTCTTAGTTGTTATATTTATTTCTTAAATTCTCTATGTATGCATTTATTTTTCTTGTAAATGTATTTTTTTCCTTTGGCCAATGACTATTTTTTGTTTTCATTATTTTCTCTAATTTCACTTTATGTTGATATAAAAAATAAAATTAAGCTGCATCAAAGTAAAAAAAAAGTGTGTTTATATCAGACTATGCTAAGGCTTTTACAATTTTATTTTATTTTGCTAAAGACATGTAGTGCTTCATAAGTAGGAAAAATGAGCTAAAAAGCATTTGGTGAAAGCCAAATATAATTAAAGTGAAAACTAAACATTAAAACATTGTTAGAAAAAAACTACATTGTCTTTGAACAAGTTTTACATTTTCCTGGTATTTCTTTTTGACTCTTATCAGACGAGTCAAAGAGCACATTTAAATTAAAAGACAAACAGAGCCAAAGGACAGAGCAGAAGTCAGCTTATAGAGACCATACAGCACACAGGAACAGGATAGGCAGGCAGAAGATACAACAGAAGACTTGAATTGGACTGAGCAAGCAAAGGACAACAATGAAAACTACAGAATGCATATGTAGTTACTCTGGGACATACAGAAATAAAAAGAGGCTAAGTAGTACAGAAATAGTCAGGAGATACCTGGGGAGCAGGATGGAAGAAAAGACAGTCAATCAAATAGAAATAACCCTGGATTTGAACTAAGAACTGAATCCCCTAAACAGCATATAAGAGGAAGACAGAGAATATTATAAGTCAGAATCAGAATGTAATAATGTAACTGAGCAGAAAACTTGTTCTCCATGTTTACATAAGTTGTGTGCAGCTGCTGCTGTCAATAAAATACTGTAAGAAGACAACAGAGATCACAAAGAAGAAATAGAGTTAGAACTGGCAGATTATCTCCCTGGGTCCAACAGCTTGACTGAAATGGTTTTCCAGCAGATCTTCAAAAGAACCGTGTAGTTGGTGTAATGAAACTCCTCAGTACTACTTTTTAATTTTTCACTGCTTTCACATATTGATAACTGATTTATATTTGAGAGAAGATTAATACATGGTAGGTGGAGCACTGAACTCTATTCTAGTACATCCATCTCTGACTGCCACATGTATCCATTTATATGAATACAATTTTGCAGGCAAATGTAAAATTATGATATTTTTTGTTCATCTCTAAACAGGAGCCTACATTCTAGGTGTAAACAACAAAATCTACCTGAATAGTGCATAGCCTCTTCACAACCTTTTTTTCATCATGATGAGGATGGTTGGAAATTTCAAATGTTAAATTCACAAGTCTATACAGCGAATGGATGGTATATTACTGACTTGCTAAAATGACACATGACCTCAGAGTTTCAGATATTCTCCAAATGCAGGTGCTTTTTTATTCATTTGTATGCAGTTGGTCTGATGAAGGGTTAAAAGTTTGCTTGTTTGTTTAGCTTTTTTTGAGGAGTTCAATGCATTCTCAACATATCTACACCAAAATAGGAATGTGCGTATGACATGGCATTCTCATGTAGACAAAGTTCAGCAATGGCATGTTCATGCAAATGCAGCACATGCAGGCAAGTACATAAGCATGTTTAGCCTTTTACAAGGCATGTAATTTGCACATTGAATAGGGCAGTTGCTAATGCACATGGATGATGAATAGTAGTAAACAATGCAGACATGCTGCACAGGCAGAGGTGTATGCATTTTTCCATGCAGGATGGTATCTAGCAGTTGTCACAAACTGGACAAACAAACCCATTTATGCACCAAGTAGTGCCGATTTTTACCAATACATACTCAAAAGTAGCCACAAGACATGTTCCCAGCTTCAAAAGCCACTTAGGTGATTGGTTACTTTCATCTGGAGCTGGCACCTTCTGGACATGGGGCTGCCATCTTTCTGAAAGTCAACTGATCAATATCCCTCCATTCTGGGTCCGGATCCCCTTTACATGACACAGGTATGCAATCCACAACAAGGACTCACTATATACTGTATGTCTCTCCCTGGCTATGACACATGGCCAGTGCAACTTCTGATGTCACCTCTAATTGCCACACTCAGAGTTTGGCTCCACAGTATCACCTCCATTTCTGCTTTCAAAGATCTGTTTAAAGTTCTGCAAGTAGCTTCAACCTCTTCTCCAGTCACAGCAAATAATATTATTCCTTTCTGAAGTCCTGCAATTTACTTGTCAGCCTGGATTTTGATTTTGCTCTTATTCATCATCTGGCTTTGGATTTCCCAAACCTGCTGTGACTGGGTTTGGCTTTTTTACAAAAATTGACAACAAAAGCTAAAATCACATAATTTGGGCGTTTTTTGTTCCTAAAGAATTATTATTAACCTCAATAACATTAATTTCCAGTCATTTACAGTCAATTTAGACCACCTCACAGCTTATCATATTGTTTTCACTATTATTGGCCAAAGGTTGCAGTGAGCTGACTGGTTACTCAGCAACAGAGCAGTGGCACAGACACCACAGTTTAAAGCACAGCTATGAAACATTACCACACAGCAGTGGCAGAAGTGAAAGGTAGTACAAGATGAAATTGTCCTTGGGCCCTCCCATGCACCCTTATGTTGGATATTAAAAAAGACATGCACACTTTAACAAACCGAGCACTTCAGCAACAGGGACTGCCACTTTTGTGGCTAAAGTGCTTGGTTTGTTTGGGCCCCCACAAAACAAGCTACCAAACGGCTTAAGGCAACAGCTCTTCAGTGGCAAGATGTCATCATCATTCCCATCCTCACCTGCATCAGTGTGTACATTATCCATACACAATATTAATTTATCCCCGCTGGAATCCACCAGTATAGAAGACTCTGTACTGTGACATAATTGCTGGGAAAGATCTTCCTCATGGAATTTCCAGTTCATTTTGATATACATCATCTTTTCCACATTTTGAGTAAGTAGCCTCTTACGCCATTTGCTCACAAGGTTCCCAGCTGTGCTGAAAACTCTCTACATACTGGAGGGTGGGCAGCTTAAGTAATACATGAAACAAAAATGGTACATTATAACCAAAAAGCACTCTCCACTCAACATGTGTAGCAGATAGGACACCACTGTGTTATCACACAAAACAAGGGCAATAATCACCAATAAGAATGGTAAAATAGAGATTCCAAGTCCTGGATATTCACAATAATATTGGTATGTAGGAATTCCAAGTCCTGGATATTCACTATTAAAACTTCTCTATTATGGCGCTGGTCAGTATTCCCTTAGGATAATTCCATACACATGGAAAAATAGAGAGAATAGAATAATAGTGCAGTATGTCTTAGACAACAAAAGTTTTTAATGACAAATTTGCACTTACAATCACGAAATGTATAAAAGGCATATAACAAATATATGACTGCATCCAGCCCCAGTCCACGTGTCGACATCTACTCCCAGATGTATAATGGAGACAGTGGTACCGTACCTCCGGATATAAGGATCCACTAGGATGAAGTCCACAAGAGGAGGCTGCGGATGGTGCAATCAGTTCAGAGGGTGAGGCCCGCTTAACGCGTTTCGGACATCGATTAGTCCTTTGTCAGAAGCGTGGCATGTTCACCCAGTATCTTACTTAAATACCCTACAGTCAATAGACTCACATGTTTACAATTAGACAATCACCGGCGACTGTGTATTAATCCGGAAGTTACCCGTCCGAGTGCGTTCCACCGCACCCGGAAATCATGCATCTCAAAGATACACATCACGTGATTCTGCTTGACGCTTATACGTGCGGCAGAAGTCACAATGCTTGCTGTGTTCCACCGAACCCAGAAGTACTGCGTTCCAAGATTGTGTGGATTCAGTCCTCCACAATGGATATATATTAAAATCTTTATTGTTCTTAAACAGTCGCTGTATTGTCCTCATTAATAAGTCCATTTGTTTTGAACATGAAAAAAATAAATACAAAAAATCAAACATAGACCCTATATCTATATTTATATAAAAAAACATCATAAATATGTGCATACATGCAAAGTATAGCAGCGAATAGTGTCTAAAACGTGCACAAAAAGGAGGTAATATAGCACGGTCCCAATAGGTGCAAAAATTTTTTAATTTTCTATAGCAGCAAGTATGTAAACTTAGACACATAATTTAAAAGTATATAATTATATAAATTAAGTTAAGAAACATTTGAGTTCGAAGTCTCCATTTAACCCCTTGGGTACAAGGGTCCCTAATTGGTAAATCCATCTCATTTCGGCTTGTGAAAGCCTCTTTTCAATATCTCTTGTTTTCCATCTAGGTAATACCTGTTGGATACCTAAAAAACGTTTTAGATGGCACTCTTTACTAGTATGGTCATTTTTAAAATGTGCGGAGACTGTATGTGTAGTCAGACCTTTACGTATATTATAGATATGTTCCGATAGCCTTAGTTTGAGGTTTCTAGTGGTTTTACCTATATAAACTAGGCCACACTCACACTCCAGGAGATATATTACATTCCTGGAGTTGCACGTAATAAATTCCATAATAGGGTATTTATTACCATGCACCTCAAATTCTAAAATCTTCTGGTCATGAGATTTAACTGTTTTGCACATTAGACAGTCACCACATCAATAAAAACCCTTGGATCTAACATTTTGTCTAGTATCAATATCTAGAGTACTCCTAACAAGTTTGTCTTTAAGGGCAGGTGGCCTTCCTATATATAAAATGTGGTTTTTCTGATATCACTGGACCTATAATTGAGTCTTGCTATAATAATTTCCAATTCTTCATAAACACTTTTTCTATTTCTTTAAAAGATCTATTATATTGAGTAATGAAAGCCCACTTAAATTTCTCATCAGTATTATTTGTTGTTGTTTTCATTTTTAATAATTCTGTGCGATTCGTTAAGGACATTTTGTCTTAAGATTTCAATAAGACTTCATTTGAGTAGCCCTTCTTTCGAAGACGATCAGCTGTCTCATTAATTTGTTCCTCACAGATATCAGGTTCGGTACAGTTTCTTTTAATACTCAAGAACTGGCTGTAGGGTATCCTGTCCAGCCATTTTGAGTGATGTTGACTTGTTCTTTCTATAAAACTGTTAGAATCTGTATTTTTTCTGAAGATTTTGGTGTTAATTACACAATTTTTCACATAAATACATAGATCTAATAAAGATACCTTTATTGCACTACAGTTAAAAATTCATTTAATATTAAAACTATTGGCATTAAGTTGATTACAAAATGTTTTAAGAGAGTCTTCATTTCCACGCCATATAAGTAGAACATCATCAATATAGCATTGCCAGGACACTAGGCCAACCCCCAGCTCACCATTATGCCTCACATGATGATCCTCCAAATATGCCATAAATAAATTGGCGTAGCTGGGGGCAAACCTAGTGCCCATAGCAGTTCCAACTTGTTGTAAGCTTAAGTAATGCAAAGCCAGTTCATACAAGAGCCTCCAAATTGCCTTTTTTTCCTTCCAGTACTGCTGTGGGCATTGTATTAGGAGCACTACTGTGAGCATTGTGTATTAGGGACATTAATATGGGCATTGTCTATTTTTATGGTGTCATGAAAACAATCCTCCACCATTCTTTGGATGGTGATCGTATCAGATGGAGTTATGGTAAGGTGTCACTAATGTTGGGCAATTCTTTTAGACCCAAAACATTTCAAAATGTTGGGTTGACTTATCTGCATCACCAATGGGTCTTTTGGGAAAGCCCATTTTTGTCTGGCTTCTTATGAAAAAATGAAGGGGAGATGACACAGTGCTTGTGACACTTGCCAACTTGCTCACCAGTAGCTCTTTGCATCTTTTAAAATCTGGGTCAGTTGGAATGAAAGATACAGCATATGACTTAAACCTAGGATCAAGCACAGTTGCTAAAATGTAGTGATCAGATTTCAAGTTCATGGCCACCAGTGGATCCTGGCTAACCGAATAAAGGACTTGATCTACAAGTTCAGCATACTTTGTGGATTCGCTTTGTTTAATCTCCTCCTTCAATTTCTCCAGCTGATTTTCCAAAAGCCTAATTAAGGGAATCACTTTACTTAAGCTAGCAGTGGCAGCACTCACTTCACATGTGGCGACTTCAAATGGTTGGAACACCTTGCATAAGACAGAAAGTACTCTCCACTGTGTTGGGCTTAGGTACATTCCCCCACCTCTTCCAATGTCATGGCTTACTGTAAAGCTATGGATTGCATTTTGCTGTTCCTCCATCTGCTGAAGCATAGGGTGGAGTTCCACCTGGTTACCACCTCTTTCTTCAGTTGATGGCAGGGCAAATTAAACTGCACTTGCAGGTGCTGCAAACTCTTGCATGTTGTTGGTAAATGCCAAAAATGTCCTGACATTTTTCAGGCCACAGACAGCATCTCCTGCATGCCCTGTCATTTTGTTTAAATCCCTGCAAAATAAGGGATGTGTTGAAATTCACCCAGCTGTAAAGCTTTCACAATATTTGTAACATTATCAGAGATCACAAATTGGACAGTTGTTACAATGAAATGGCTTTTTGAGTAAAATGAAAATGAGATGGAGTTTGGACACAGGACCTAAATTAACTTTGTAAAGCCATTGCATTAATTGCTGATATTGGATGCAGATCTAATACCAGCATAGCTGTCATGGCATCAGTAATCTGCTGTGCGACTTGGTGAGAGCTTCATACTTGCTTCAACTTGCAAGAGATTATTTAACAGTCAATTTTTTTGTTAAACTACTACTAGTAGTCATGTTGGTCCACTTCTGGGATGAAGATCCACCAGCCAGCAGCAGCAGCAGGCCTAGCGCTCACGTATTCTTCTGAGGAGTCCTGTAAAGGGGATGAGTCACATAGCAAATTGGATGCTAGACAACTTCTGAATATTACTGAGGAAATTGTGGATGAGGGTGTTGGCAGTGGAGATTGCAGATGCTTGGATCTAGCAGAGAGAAGGGAGCTAGCTGATGCTGGACTGCTTGTTGTTATCTTTTTAGCACCAGTTTCTGATGTTATTAAATACTTGTCATGAGCTCGCTATAGAAGATGTAATAGCATGGGGGTTCCTAGATGCTCAACGTCCTTACCTCTACTCTCTGTGATTCCACAACGGCTACAAATGGCTTGACAAATGTCAGTATTTGGGTTAAAATGATCCAGACATAAGAGGTGGATTTGATGGTCCTGTGCCTGACTTACACAAACAACATCCTCATCCACAATATCCTCATTAGTGCACATCAGCTACAGAAATATTCTCCTCATCCTCTTGCAATTCCACGTTGGCATCCTCAATTTCTATATCATCAGCAATACTTACAGTATGCTGCTCATCCCCACAAATTCAAAGGGAGCAGAAACTGTGGAAGGCAGCTCCTCTGAAAGGTCAGGTTCATACATAGCACTCATGCACACACTTAGACTCTCCTCAGGAATTTCTGACATTTGTATTTCTGAATGCACAGTTTGATCTACTGCCTTAGTGGTTTTCAGTTTTGTTACACTTCTTCTAAATGGTCTTTCATTGTCATCATTACAGGCAGAAGATGTCTCACTGCCAGGTGCAGAACCACCACTAAGAAATAAAGGCCAAGGCCTGAGCCTTTCCTTGCCACTGCATGTGGTGAATGGTATATTGACAATTTTCTGTTTTTCTGCACTAACCTTTAGAGGTCTTTTGTGTTTACCCATGTGAACTCAATTTTTTTAATTTCAGATACCCTAATGTTTTAGACCCTCTACGCCTTTGAGCATCAGCTTTAGACTATTGTGAATGACTAGTATCATCATCATGACTGGTTTCATAAGCTGCACTGCTAGCATTTTCTTGCTGCTTCTGCTCTACACTCAGGCGGTTGTCATTATCCAATTATTCATGGTGCTTACACACACTGAGGGCTACTGCCCAATTATTCATGATGCTTACACACACTGAGGGCTACTGCCCAATTATTCATGGTGCTTTTATACACAGGGGCTACTGCCCAAAGAATTCCGATGCTTTTATACACAGAGGGCTCCTGCCCAAGGAATCATGGTGCTTTTATACACAGAGGGCTATGGCCCAAGGAGTCATGGTGCTTTTATACTGTCGAAGCTGGATAATTGGCTGAGACAAGATCAGTTTAAAATTGAATCACAGTGACGCCATCTTGCGACTGGCCGCAAGACGCCATCTTGGAAATGAAATCGTAAGACACCATTTTGCGAATGGCCGCCCCCAACCATTTTAAATAAACTCACACTTAAGTACATGTGGCGATATTACTATTAGCATCATGCGACTGACTGCAGCTTTCACCATTTCTCATACACACATTAATACGCACAATTGTGCTGTTAACTATTCGCATATTAGCGAATGCATAAGATCCTGTATGAAAACACTGAATATTAGCTTCATGCACACGCATCTGCCCTAAGTTAACTAGCATCATTATATCAAACCTCGCATATTCACACATCACATATTCACATACAAGGTTCCATAAGCTTTAAGGTATAAGATTCAAGTATGCTCATTTATTATAATTGCTGTGAAATAAAGATTACTTGGTAACTAAGGTTTTATACGTGATAATTAAGCCATGTTTGGTATTGTACTGATGCATACTCTTTCAACACTATTCCGTAACATCGATGTAGAGATCGCAACATGCATTCTCAACTTATGGATCGCAGAGACTTCAAGCAACAAAATGTACATTATATGACCAACTATTAGGATTTGCATGAGGCAGGAAACCAGAGACCACCAGTTGTTAGAGGCTGGACTGTGTCTATTTTAACCAACCTGTTAGATGCCTTGAAACATATGCCCTCTCCTTTAGGACCAATGGAATTAGCAACAAACTTCTCTATTGTGTTGTCTATTTCTGGGGGGGTATAAATATGTGTGCTCTGACCCTGGGTTTCTAGTCTTCATGCTGAATGCTGATTGACGGGGGTTTCTTGTTGATGCCTACATCTGGTCCAGAGCACTGTGTATGTATAACTGTACTTGGGTCTGTATAATTCCTTTGCGCTAAATTGTACTTAGATCATAGCATGTAACTGACTGTACTTTTACTTGAATAATACTTTGTGCTTTGGAACCACAAGTTCTAGGTCTGGAGTCTTTATTTACTGTATGACTGTGTATGCAAAATAGGTTTATAGGCAGGATATCAGAAGGTATAGGCAGGAGTGTATAGAGGTTCTAAAGCTGTATCATTAATACACAGAGGGCTACTGCCAATGAGTCACTGTGCTTGTATACAGAGAGGGCTACTGCCCAAGGAGTCACAGTGCTTTCATACACAGATGGTTAATGCCCAAGAAGTCACAGTGCTTTTATACACAGAGGGCTACTGCCTAAGGAGTCACAGTGTTTTTAATTTATACACAGGAGGGCTACAGCTCAAGGAATCATGGTGCTTGTATACACAAAGGGCTAAGGCCCGAGAAGTCACAGCACTTTTTTACAAAGTGGGCTACTGCCTAACGAATAAGAGTGCTTTTTTTACACAGAGGGCTACTGCCAAAGGAGTCACTGTACTTTTATACACATTGGGCTTCTGCCCAAGGTGTAATGGTGCTTTTATACACAGAGGGCAACTGTACAAGGAGTCACAGTGCTTGTATACACAGAGGGCTAAGGCCCAAGGAATCATGGTGCTTTAATAAACAGTGGGATAAGGCCGAAGAAGTCATGGTGCTTTTAATTTGAACACAGAGGGCTACTGCCCAAGGACTCATAGTGCTTTTAATTTATACACAGTGAGCTACTGCCTGAGGAGTCATGGTGCTTTAATACACAGAGGGCTATGGCCCAAGGAGTCATGGTGCTTTTATACACAGAGGCTACTGCCAAGGAGTCACAGTGCTTGCATACACAGAGGGCTAAGGCCCAAGGAGCCATGGTGCTTGTATAGAAGCATAGATTTTGATGGCAAATATGAACCACTTGGCCCATCTAGTCTGCCACATTTTTAAACATATTGTTACCTCGACCCTTATTGATCCTTACTTCTGATGGATATATGTGTATATTTCCCATGCATGTTTAAAGTGCTCTACTGTCTTAGCCTCTACCACCTCTGATGGGAGGCTATTCCTCTTATCCACTACCCTATCTTTGAAGTAATTTTTCCTCAAATTTTCCCTAACCCTACAACCCTCTAGTTTCAGAACATGTCCTCTTGTTCTAATTCTTATCTTTCTTTGAAGAATGTCTCCTTTCTTTACCTTGTTAACACCCTTTAAATATTTGAATGTTTCTATAAAGTCCACCCTTTCCTGCTCCAAAATATACATATCAAGATCATTTAGTCTTTCCTGGTACGTTTTATGGTGTAGACCTTGCACCTTTTTAGTTGCCCTTCTTTGTACAGTCTCTAATGTATTAATAATCCTTCTGGAGATATGGCCTCAAGATGAGGATGTATCAATGACCTATACAGTGGTATTATCACTTCTTTCTTTCTGCTACTGATTCCTCTCCCTATGCAACTGAGCATCTGACTTGCCTTCCTCATTGCTTTGTAACAATGTTTGCTTGCCTTTAAGTCACCTGAAATAGTGACTCCAAGATCCCTTGCCTCTTCAGTAGTTTCCAGTATAGTGCCATTAATACTATATTTAGCCTTTGGATTTTTGAGACCCAAGTGCATGATCTTGCATTCTTTGGCATTAAACTGTAGTTGCCACATTCTTGACCATTCTGCTAGTCTACCTAGATCATCAATCATTTGTTTTATCCCTCCTGGTGTGTCTACCCTGTTGCATACCTTTGTGTCATCTGCAAAAAGGCATAGTTTAGCCTTCAATACCATTTGCAATGTCACAAATAAAGACATTAAAAAGCTCTGGTCCAAGTACAGATCCCTGAGGCACTCCATTGGTAACATTTCCCTGTACTCCGTTTACTACAAGTCTCTGTTTCCTATCCTGCAGCCATGATCTTATCCATTCAACGATCTTTGTATCCAATCCCATGCTTTCCAGTTTATTTAATAATCTGCGATGTGGAACAGTGTCAAAAGCCATACTAAAGTTTAGATAAGCTATATCTATGGCCCCTCCTTTATCTATTTCCTTAGTCACCCAGTCAAAAAAGTCAATAAGATTTGTTTGACATGATCTACCCCCCAAAAAATCCATGTTGTTTGGGGTTCTGCAAATTGCTGGATTTGAGATAATATACGACTCATTCTTTTAATAGTGTTTCCATCAATACTACTGATGTAAGGCTCACTGGTAAGTAGTTGCTTGCCTCTTCCTTGCTTCCACTTTTGTGCAGTGGGACAACGTTTGCTATTTTTCAGTCCTCTGGAATTACTCCTGTAGCTAGTGACTGATTGAATAATTCTGTTAATAGTGTTACCAGCACCCCTTTAAGCTCTTTTAGTATCCTTGGATGTATCCCAACTGGCCCCATTGAATTATCCACTTTCAGTTTTGAGAGTTCTGTTAGGATCTTCTCCTCTGTAAATGTGCTTGTTCCTACCTTATTTTTGTGATTACACCTACAACTTAACTGTGATCCCTTGCCATCTCTTTCAGTAGTGAATACTGAACAAAAATAATTATTAAGATGATAAGTTATTACATAGAGAGCTACAGCCCAAGGAGTCACGGATCTTTTATACACAGAGGTCTACTGCCCAAGGAGTCATGGTGATTTTATACACAGAGGGCTAAGGCCAAGGAGTCATGGTGCTTGTATACACAGAGGGCTACTGCCCAAGGAGTCATGGTGCTTGTATACACAGAGGGCTACTGATCAAGGATTCACAGTGCTTGTATACACATTAGACTAAGGACCAAGAAGTCAGGGTGCTTTTAAATACTGTACATAGGGCTACTGCCCAAGGAGTCACAGTGCTTTTAATTTATATATAGATGGCTAAGGCCCAAGCAGTCATGGTGCTTTTATACACAGAGGGCTTAGTCCCAAAATCAGCCTTCCTAAAATCTAATACCTGTGTTTCTGTATGTGGTTAGACAGTATCTATCTTTTTTCTGAACCAAACTGCTTGATAATCACTGGATCACCCAGTTTTATACACACAGAGGGCTAAGGCCCAAGAAGTCATGGTGCTTTTATACACATAGGGTTAAGGCCCAAGGAGTCACGTGCTTTTTTGCACAGAGGGCTAAGGCCCAGGGAGTTACAGTTCTTGTATACACAGAGGGCTAAGGCCCAAGAAGTCATGGTGCTTTTATACACAGAGGGCTACTGCCTAAGGAGACACAGTACTTTTAATGGTGCCGAGTCTTGGTGCCTTATGTAGAGATGAACTCTCAAGAGAATCTGATGTCAGGAGGATGACATTCAGCCTCGCAGTGGGATACGAGTAAGATTGGAACACCCAAGCCGCGGCTCAGATGGACTCGGATCCCAACTATTCGGAGCGGTTTGGATTCCACAGAATCTCAACCATTCATCCCTAATTACAGGTATTGTATATATTATACATGCTTGCCTACTTTTGAAAAAGCATTTCAGGGAGATTGTGAAAGCAACAGCTATGAGCGCGGCGGTAAAGTGGGCATGTACGGCTACATCTGAGAGGCGTATCATAAAATATACTTACATACCAAATGTAAACAAGCCCAAAAGCAGTTAGTAAGATCTATTTGTTTATGCAAAAACACTGATACTTTTCAGAAAATGAATGTAGCCATAGGGATCATTGTGCCTTATAACCAATGCAGGGAAATGATACTAATGATCCCCTTTGAATGTACATATCTCTGTGTTTTTTTTAATATAACAGGTTCATATTGGTGGTAAGGTGCAATCAGGGAGATTGCTAGACTCTTCAGGGAGATAGGGAGATTGCTACTATTTCAGGGAGTCTCCCTGACAATGAGGGAGAGTTGGCAATTATGATATTGTATGCATTAAACATCTCAAGCCTGCTACCAGGTTGTACCTTGTCCCTTAAACTGTTGGAGTCAATTGAAAAGATAATAATTATCTGCACTAATAGTGAGTAAGGAACATATAAAAAAAATTAATAAATTGCAACCAAGGGAAGGCAGCTAGGTGTGCCGAGGGTTAAATCCTAACAGACTGAAAGGACATGGGATGATACATTCATCTTAAGAACCTAGTAAAATACATAAACAGTAATGGATATAAAATAACAAAGTGTCCCATAAATCAAACTGCGGAGAGTAAATAACTTATTCCTGTATCCGGATATAATCCAAGGCACTATTTAAATGAATAAATGATGACCGTATGCACTGACACTCAAATATTGGCAAATTTCCAAAATTGATTGAGCAAAAAAGTTTGCTTATATTGATAGATAGTAGAACCGAGGAGCAAAGGCTTTGTTAGCTTTGTTTAAGTAAGGTACCTTAAAATCTGGAAGTGGCTCATGAGAGGGAGACCCTACAGGCTGGCACCTCCGCAGCATCTCCGGTATACGGATGGAAGGTGCATGCAGCAAGTGGAGCCGGGAGCATGGGCATCTGCTGGATTCGAACTGACCACCGTCAGTGATGTAAAACTTCAAGTAAGCCACGTATAAGGCTAGATGTACAGGTAAATCCCAACAGGTGGACCTTAACAATGACCCCAGCTGCAGAATAGAGGGGTCCGCGGTGTACAGAGCCAAGGACAGGATGTCTGCCGGATTTGTGAAAGCCGCTGGTCAGCTGGTCTTGCTCCTGACAGAGCTCCTGGCATGGCAGAGCAACTGGCCAGTAATCAGTGTAGCTGCACGTCCTAGGTAGACTTAGGCAAAAATTGATGTGCCACTTGACGCGTTTCTCACCAAAGACCCGTTTCCTCAAAAGCAATGATGGTCTGTATTATATGTCTCTCTTTTAAAGTACTAGCTGGCCAATGGTGGTAGGTCAATTTAACTTGAATACCTGGTTCTGAGTTAAGACCAATTAGGCACACATCTCTCAAAAGGTTGATTGTATTTAAATATATATATATATATATATATATATATAGTCCAAGCCAGCCCAGCACTTGAAATATTAGTGTATGCTCCGATGCCCTTCCAATAGCAATAGATAGAGTGGGATATAGCGGACGGCACTCAGTGAGACTTCACAGCTCAAAAAAAGACAATAGCGCAGCTATGTACTTGTCAACGTTTCAGTGTGGATACACTTTTATCAAGACATACAAAAAAAGACATACTACATACCTTAAATACAGCTCACCCTGTGCACTTCGACCCCGCTGGTCCGTCCCGATGGGGATGACGACGTCACGTGTCACACAGTAGAGCCGGCATCACCGTCATACCAGGGGGGCGTGTCCACCAACGTGTCATACCATCACCATAGTAACAACTAAAACAAATGCAGGTCTGTGACAATAGCAGTAGAACAGAATAATGAAGGTTAACATTAACCAGAAAACCACAATATATCACAGTACAGTGAGAGTCTCAAAGACTAATAGTATACACACATTAAATATATATACGAAAACAATATCTGAAGAGCATGGTTATACAGCTGCAAATACAAGAGCCTACAGAAAACAGGAAAAATAATTAATTTCATTAAGGTCAAAAGGTTTGACCATCTGAAGATTATGTATCCATCTGGATTCATGCTGCAATAAAACATGACCCCGATCACCACCCCTCAAATTCGGTGGAATCCAGTCTATGATTTTACAACGAAGGGTAGCCAGCCCATGTTTCAAATCATGAAAGTGTTTGGCAACGGGTTGATCAGAATTTTTACCCTCTATGGCTGCTTGAATACTGGAGCGATGGAGAGCCATACGCTCTTTTAACTGTCGTGTAGTCTTGCCTACATATAGGAGCCCGCAGGGGCACCTAATGTAGTATACGACAAACCTGCTGGTACAGGTCACCGAGTGTTTGATCTGGAATTTCTTTCAAGAACGGGGATGTACAAAAACTTTTCCCATTTCCAGATGACTGCATGTAATACACCCCATACACTTGTAATTTCCAGGCTTTCTGGTGAGGAAATGTGTGGAAGGTTGTTCAATATGATGCGAGACGTCATTGTGTATAACAAGATCCTTAATGCTGCGGCCCCTCTTGTATGCTGGCATAATCCGTGTATCCTTAAACATGTGAAGCGAGGGGTCATTGGAGACTATAGGCCACATCGTTTTGGCTTTATGCATGATGTCACCTGATGCATACGAAAATTATTGTATCCAGAGCAGCTTATGCGTATCTTTAACTTTGCTGGTTTTACTTTGAAGAGCCGCCTGTCTTGAGACCAACAGGGCTTTCTCTTTGGCATTACTAAGAACTCTCGGATTGTAACCTCTGGCAAGGAATTTTAGAGACATATTCTCTATCTGTTGTTTAGCGTCCTCTGTATTGCTGCATATACGAATAATTCTGAGAAACTTAGAATACGGCAAGCCTTTTTTCAATTATGGTGGGTGAAAACATTCAGCCCGCAGAAAAGTGTTTCTCTCAGTCGCTTTAAAAAATATTGTCGTGTTGATTTGCAACTCCTCGCTGATATTGATAGCTACATCCAGAAAGTGTAGGGATACATAACTACTCTCAAAGGTAAATTTCACTGCCGTATCTGCAGTGTTGATTTCCATCATGGTAGCATTAACAGATTCCTGAGAGTCAGACCACAGCATGAATATATCGTCGATATAGCGTAAATATGCCAAGATGGAACCCTGTGTGGCCAAGTCGGTGAAGAACAAATCCTTCTCCACCTCGCACATAAATAAATTAGCGAAGCTCGGAGCCACACAGGATCCCATCGCACATCCTGTTTTTTGTATAAAAAATTTACTGTCAAATAAAAAATAATTCCGTGATAAAGTGAGTTCAAGCAACGTCAAGAAAAATGAAATGTCCGGACCTGTATAAGCTGAATTATTGGTAAGTATACGTTTGATAGCCTGTAGACCTCTCTGGTGGGGTATACAGGTGTACAGGCTAACAACTTCAAAAAGCACACATGAGATGTTTGCTGGGCAAAGGAGAAATCCATTGTAATTGAAGAATAAATAAGGTTGTGTCTCATAAGATAGTTAATCGTGCTTGTACCACTGGTTGTAATATATAGTCCAAGTATTGAGACACAATGTAGTATAAGGAATCCCTGGTGGCTATAATATGCCTGCCAGGTGGATTAACAATATCCTTGTGCAATTTGGGGATGGTGTACAATAGTGGTACATTAGGACAGTCATGTATAAGACAATAATGTATTTTTTTAGAAATCACGCCATTATTAACAGCTTCCTACAGTATATTGTCTAATTCTTTTTTAAAAGTCTGGGTGGGATCACCGCTGAGTTGTTCATATACCAATGTGTCAGATAGCTGGTGGTATATTTCTTTTTTATAATACTGAGTGTTAAGGACGACAATTGCACCGCCCTTGTCCGCTGGGCGGATTACGATATCCTTGTAATTACTAAGGTTCAATAAGGCCCTTCTTTCTTTGCCAGACAAATTGGACATGCCGGACCCATAGGTGTTGTAGTTATTCAAGCCTTGTTGTTGCTCAATATGCATATGCATGCCAGCAGAAAAATGCTTGATAGCTGCATTATTTGATTGAGGCTCAAACTTGGATTTTTTAGCAAACGGCAGAGCAGCTGTCTCAGGGCAATTCGTATCACCAAAATGTTCTCTCAAATTTACCTTACGTACAGATTTGTACAGATCGATTTTATTTTTAAAGGTGTCAAAGCCATGAGTGGGTACAAAACCCCTTATTTAATACAGTGGTCTCATCTTCAGTAAGAACTCGATCTGACAAATTGAAGACTACATCTTCTTTTTGTACATTTTTTTTGGCCGACCTCACCCACTGGCCTGCCCTATGGGTTTTGGTTCTGCCTGGATATCGGTCCTGGCCCTGGTGTGTACCCCTAAAGGGGATCTCTGGATAGATCTGCTTGCGGCCACTGAGGCCAGTCTGTGTCACTTCATGAAACCGCACCACCAGAAGAATCTGTCTCTAATGGAAACTTGCATGGTCTGTAGCGTAGTCACCTGTCCGAATTAGATCCCCTGTTGTTTATCCAACTGTATACCTTTTGTTCAGCATAATTGCAGTTTACAGTATGAAGTTTAGATTTTTTAATTTTATTTAAATCCGCTTTGTATTGGTCAATCTGCCCAGCCAATTTGGATAATAGATCAGTTGAAACATCAGACGGTAAATGCTGTATGTGTACACTCTCAAATTTGATGATATTCTCTTTTGCTGCTGCTAATTCTCTTGCTGATTCCTCTATAACCAGGAGGATAAGATCAAAGGAGCAGCGATTTAGGATTGCAGCCCATCTTCTACAAAATACTGGATTATATCGCCCAATGGTTGGGATGTTTTTTAGCCTGAACCCTCTGGAAATCTTTTTGTCACGGTAATAATCCGAAAGGGTGACGGCATGCAAATGAAAGTCAACCTCCCATTTTTTGATGCGCAATAATTGTGCTGTAAGTAGCTCAATGGACTCTTCACCTGCTGTAGTTTCCAAGTTTTCTTTAAACAAGATGTTATTCGCTTCTACATCAGAGAAGCTAAGTATCTCTCCCAATGGCAATACTACATGAGATAGTCCTGCAACATCAATGGGTTCTGAGGCCTCAGACATAACACCACAAAAGGTTTATGAAACTAGAGGACCCCCTCCGTGAAGTGAAGAATTCACACACAGTGGGAAAAAAATTTGTACGTAAGGTAAAATTGAGAGAACATTTTGGTGATACAAATTGCCCTGAGACAGCTGCTCTGACATTTGCTTAAAAATCCAAGATTGAGCTGCAATCAAATAATGCAGCTATCAAGCATTTTTCTGCTGGCATGCATATGCATATTGAACAACAACAAGGCTTGAATAACTACAACACCTATGGGTCCGGCACATCCAATTTGTCTGGCAAAGAAAGAAGGGCCTTATTGAACCTTAGTAATTATAAGGATATCGTAATCCGCCCAGCGGACAAGGGCGGTGCAATTGTCATCATTAACACTCAGTATTATAATAAAGAAATATACCACCAGCTATCTGATGCATTGGTATATGAACAACTCAGCGGTGATCCCACCCAGACTTTTAAAAAAGAATTAGACAATATACTGTTGGAAGCTATTAATAATGGCGTGATTTCTAAAAAAATACATGATTGTCTTATACATGACTGTCCTTAAGCTCCACTATTGTACACCATCCCCAAATTGCACAAGGATATTGTTAATCCACCTGGCAGGCCTATTATAGCCACCAGTGACTCCTTATACTACATTGTGTCTCAATACTTGGACTATATATTACAACCAGTGGTACAAGCACAATCAACTATCTTACGAGATACAACCTCATTTATTCTTCAATTACAATGGATTTCTCCTTTGCCCAGCAAACATCTGATGTGTGCTTTCTGATGTCGTTAGCCTGTACACCTGTATACCCCACCAGAGAGGTCTACAGGCTATCAAACGTATACTTACCAATAATTCAGCTTATACAGGTCCGGACATTTCATTTTTCTTCACGTTGCTTGAACTCACATTATCACAGAATTATTTTTTATTTGACAGTAAATTAAAAAAAAAAAAACAGGATGCGTGATGGGATCGTGTGTGGCTCCGAGCTTCGCTAATTTATTTATGTGCGAGGTGAAGAAGGGTTTGTTCTTCACCGACTTGGCCACACAGGGTTCCATCTTGGCATATTTACGCTATATCGACGATATATTCATGCTGTGGTCTGACTCTCAGGAATCTGTTAATGCTACCATGATGGAAATCAACACTGCAGATACGGCAGTGAAATTTACCTTTGAGAGTAGTTATGTATCCCTACACTTTCTGGATGTAGCTATCAATATCAGCGAGGAGTTGCAAATCAACACGACAATATTTTTTAAAGCGACTGATAGAAACACTTTTCTGCAGGCTGAATGTTTTCACCCACCAGCATTGAAGAAAGGCTTGCCATATTCTCAGTTTCTCAGAATTATTCGTATATGCAGCAATACAGAGGACGCTAAACAACAGATAGAGAATATGTCTCTAAAATTCCTTGCCAGAGGTTACAATCCGAGAGTTCTTAATAATGCCAAAGAGAAAGCCCTGTTGATCTCAAGAAAGGCGGCTCTTCAAAGTAAACCCAGCAAAGTTAAAGATACGCATAAGCACCTCTGGATACAATAATTTTCATATGCATCAGGTGACATCATGCATAAAGCCAAAAAGATGTGGCCTATAGTGTCCAATGACCCCTCGCTCCAGATGTTTAAGGATACTCAGATTATGCCAGCATACAAGAGGGGCCGCAGCATTAAGGATCTTGTTATACACAATGACGTCTCGCATCATGTTGAACAACCTTCCACACATTTCCTCACCACAAAGCCTGGAAATTACAAGTGTATGGGGTGTATTACATGCAGTCATCTGGAAACAGGCAATGTTTTTGTACATCCCCATTTTGGAAAGAAATTCCAGGTCAAACACCCGGTGACCTGTACCTGCAGGTTTGTCGTATACTACATTAGGTGCCCCTGCAGGCTCCTATATGTAGGCAAGACTACACGACAGTTAAAAGAGTGTATGGCTCTCCATCGTTCCAGTATTCGAGATGCCATAGAGGGTAAAATTTCTGATCAACCCGTTGCCAAACACTTTCGTGATTTGAAACATGGGCTGGCTACCCTTCATTGTAAAATCATAGACTGGATTCCACTGAATTTGAGGGGTGGTGATCGGGGTCATATTTTATTGCAGCATGAATCCAGATGGATACATAATCTTCAGACGGTCAAACTTTTTGGCCTTAATGAAATTAATTATTTTTCCTGTTTTCTGTAGGCTCTTGTATTTGCAGCTGTATAACCATGCTCTTCAGATATTGTTTTCATATATATATAGTTAATGTGTGTATACTATTAGTCTTTGAGACTCTCACTGTACTGTGATATATTGTGGTTTTCTGGTTAATGTTAACCTTCATTATTCTGTTCTACTGCTATTGTCACAGACCTGCATTTATTTTAGTTGTTACTATGGTGATGGTATGACACATTGGTGGACGTGCCCCCCTGGTATGACGGTGATGCCGGCGCTACTGTGCGACCCGTGACGTCTTCATCCCCATCAGGATGGACCAGCGGGGTCAAGGTGCACATGGTGAGCTGTATTTAAGGTATGTAGTATGTCTTTTTTTGTATGTCTTGATAAAAATGTATCCACACTGAAACGTTGACAAGTACATAGCTGCGCTATTGTCTTTTTTTGAGCTGTGAAGTCTCACTGAGTGCTGTCCGCTATATATATATATATATATATATATATATACATACATACATATATATGATAATGAATAAACATAGCTGTCAGACAAATACATGAAGTAAATAATAATAAATATAAAAATTAAAAAATTAAAAAATATTGATATATACATATAACTGGATAGTAGGTTTAAATTAAAAAAATATATATATACATATATAATTGATAAAACATATATAAACATTGACAAGGTAATTGAATATAATAAATATCTTAAACCTTAAGAAACCCATAATACATATATATATATATATATATATATATATATATTCAGAGGTTTAGGGGAAGACCTTATAAATCTAAAATAGATAACTCACATATGACCATATGGAAAAATATATAGAAAACCAATAAAAATACATTACAATATAGATTAATGGGGAGTGAAGGTTTGGAGGGACAAAAAATAATAGCTATAAGAATAAAATAAAAATAAAGATAAATACACATAAAAATACATAAGTATAAATAAATAAAGATAAATAAATTACACAATATGAAAAACACTAATGGTGAAGACTGATTGACTCGACCCCACATAACAAAGTATATTAATTGACTATATAATCCTATTGGAATAGGAAATGAATCCACACTTAAATTGGACAGAGGTATGGTGAAGAAAGAAGGGGGAAGAACTCAAAGGAGTGAACTTAATAAAGGGAACAGGAAAAGGGGAAGACCAAGGACCAGGGTAGGGGAAGCATTGATGGAACAATGGTGCCCAGGTGGCCAACCACCCACAGGGACCTGTAATCTGGTGAACTGATGGGTAATGGAATTCCCACCATGCTACATCCACAGATCGAGTGAAAGACATGCCAAGGAGCAAGATCATAGGTCACTCATTAGAAACTCCAGTCAGACATTGTTGAGCTCAATTGTATCATTCAAGCCCGCTGGGCCTAAGGTATCTAATCTAAAGGTCCAAAATGACTCTCTTTTGCAAAGGAGTTGAAATCTGTCTCCTTTGCGTTTCATAGATTTGATCTCTTCACTCCCCATCACTTTCAGTCCACCCTCAGAACAAGAAAATAAATTGCGTGGAACACTGTGGCTGGTCAGACCCTTTTGGATGCCAGGTTGATGTTCTAGGAAGCGAGTATTCAAAGTACGTGTTGTTCAACCGTCATATTGAATACCGCAACCACATTGTAACATATTTATCACATAGGTTGATTTACAGTTTAGAAAGTTTTCCAATTTAATAGTCACTCTGCTGTAGAAGGAGGTGACAACTGTGCTCCATTGATTCGCATACTGACATGTCAAGCAGTGACTGAGGCCACCATTGGGTTTTGGTGGTAGTCACACCTGTTCATTCCTAAAATGAATGGAATTTGTGGATTTACTTTTAAGGGCGCTTGGTGTTATTTTCTGTTTTAATGTATTAGCTCATCTGTAGATGACCCTGGGAGCTTTAGGAATCACAGGAGCAAGTAGTCTATCCATTCTCAACAGACAGGAGTTTTTAGTTATAAATTTCCTCATTTCCTGTGCTGATGAGTTATACTGAGTAATAAATGCTATTTTTGTATTTTTATTTTTAGATTTATTTTTATTTACTTCATGTATTTTGTCTGACAGCTATGTACTGTATATTCATTATTAAGTATCATATATATGTGTATACATATATATATATATATATATATGTTTACATTTATGTTTATATGTTTATATATATGTTTACATTTATGTTTATTACTTTATGTTCCTTATTCACTATTAGTGCAGATAATTATTATCTTTCCAATTGACTCCACCAGTTTATTATGCAATTTATATTTATATGTATTCATTTATTAATTAATTATATTAATATTTCATCATTAAACCATTTTTATTACCTATCAGTTGTACTGCGCTTCTCTTAATCTTTTTCTTTCTGACCTAGGTCATTTTTGCGGGGTCCAGCACCTCATAAGCTGCAGTCCTATGGGTTGTTTATTTATCTATTTATTTATTTTTATTCATCTATCTACATCTCACTACCCACTATTCTTAGGCGCTCTCCATTTGTCTCTCTGTTCTGTGCATAACTAGTCTCACATCTGCACCTGTATTTGCTTTCAACATCTGCCTACAATATTGTACGAATACTATACTACTCCTGTTGTGCTGATTGTGCTATACCATTTATCTTGTAATTATTAAAAGATTATTTTATTTTAATAATTACACAAGTAACTTGTTCAGACCTCCTACTATACACTCTCCAGCTGTATTTACACCTTGGACACTGTTACAAGTCCAGAACATAAACAAACACAAATCCTGACAGTGGAGTGCAAGCAGTGCCACTGCACAGAGTGCAGAGCCCCGTGGGTGGCTATTTTGTTTTTACAATTGCTGGCAGCCACAACCTTCTGCATGATGTCATGCACTCAGAGGGTGTGGCCAGCTCAGGGTTGCAAGTAAGTCCCATTGTGGTGCTGTTTTCATGCACTTTTCTTTTGAGTAATGTTCAGTATGTCTATTTTACACTGCAATGGTCCCACTGTCTCTAAACTTTTCATTTTTTGTTCTTGCTCATTTGAATAAGCTTTGACCTCCTGACCCCTTTTTTTCTATTTTTTAAGTGTTCTTGTGTAGCAATACTGCAATCTATTGGGTAAAGCCATAACAATTTTGTGTTATTTTAATCTATTTATGATTTAGAAGAGAGGTGTAGATGCACATGGAAAGGGGAAGAAAAGCAAGGAGCAAAAGGGAAAGATACAAACATGATGGGCAGGATACAGATGGGAAAGTGTAGGTATAGTTGAACTAGTTAGATCATAATGTATGATGGCTTCAATTTAGATATCCCAGATAAATGAGCCAGTCAGGATAGGGGTCTCATACTTGCTGGCAACAGCAGAAAACTACAATGATTGCAAGTTCCTGAGGAAAGATCACAATGCTATGGCTCCCAGTAGGGGCAGATTGGAAAATAAAACTGTCCCTGGGAACATTTCTAGAAGTGGCTCACCAAATCAACTGTAGGTGGAAGCAACACCAAAGTAGGTGGGATTAGGAAGTTGTTGGTTTCAATATGCTTGATAGTTTAGTGGCCCCAAAACTCACAAGCCTTTAAGCTGCAGTGACAAACCTCCACATCCCTCATGAGACTAAAGACAGACCTCAAGCTCTCCAGAAAATACACACAAAACTCAGTACCTCAGATTGCCAAAATTCACTATCCAAATATCACAAATACACCCTCTTCACACACACACAAACTGTGGAGCCCAGAAACAACCCAGGAATTGTTCGATCCCCAGAAACCACCCAATCCTGACCTTTTAACAGATGACACAATGATAATTACATCCTGTCATGGATGTCTGTTTTTGCTGATCCCTATCGGGACACTTAAGTCTATATGAAGCTGGATTAAAGCTTAAACTAGATGCTTTAATAAGGCTTCTGCTCATCTAAGAAACACCAAGACTGGAGTATCACTGTACACCAAATTCAGGAGCATAGACCTGGAACCTGCACACTGATCAGCAGAGCTGGAATTGGAACCTCAAACTCAGTGATAGCCCCAGTTACCAGATACCAAGAAATAGAGACCAGACAACTACAAATGATGGTATGCTAGCAGGTGATCCGGATACTTACATGGTAGAGAAACAGATGTCTGCAGAAAGCTGAATACTGGCTAAGATGGTACTTTTTGGATATCAGGCACTGATAACAATACAGAATGCTTTGCTTGAGATCAGGCACTGAGTGAAGCAGAGCATGAGCAGGAAATCAGATACATACAGAGTCACCATTGGAAGACCGGCACTAAGCATAACAGAGCACTTGCAAGAGATCAGGTACTTAGTGTAACAGAGCAGAGTAGGAGATACAGGTATAGAACAGGAGCAACCAGAGCCAAGGATTTAATCGCTTCTGTAGAAGTGAGTTGTTCTGGTAATGAATATATGAATAGATAACAGGAGCAGGTTTAAATAGGGCTCTTATCACCTATTGGTAGAGACTCTTATGTGATTGCAACTCTGGAACCAATATGGCCACACGCATGCATCCAGACAGTAAAGGGCTACATTTTTTAAAAATATCATCCTGCCAACTTGCGGCCCCACAGGCAGGTTGGCTCACTAGGAATCTTTCCAGTAAGCCCTATGGCCAATTTACACCTGGCTCCCAGTCATCCATTAGCCATCTCTATGTTGGGGATAGCAGGGAGCCATTCAACCTGGTTTTGCCTTGAAATTAATTTGTACTTTAAATCTAGTAGTTGTCTTGTTGGGATTGCACAGGTGCCCACAAATCACAGGATATTTCATGTGGGCCCATATCTTTAGTATGTAGAATTTCACATAACCTACCTCCATATTTTCTTCTTTAGTTTGTACTTAGTTATCTTATTTTAATAAATAAAGTAGGTACATTTTAACATTTGACCAATGAAGCCTTGGAATTTTGCAAGTTCAGTAGTTTACTCATGGACATCCAAAAGAAACACATGGGTATCAGGATGTGACCCGGAATCAACCGCTACTCACTCCATGCTAGCGTCCTTGGGCTTAGGTGTTCAGTCGCTGGGAGTGGAGGTTGGTGGTGACTGAGTATTCTCCCCGGGGTCTGCTAGGGCTTCTGTGCATGCATCCTGGTTCCTGTGGTCGCAGGCATGGGTGCAGCCATGTTGGTCCATATCACCTGACTAGTCTCTCCCAATGGTAGTCCTGTGGTCACTTAGCTCATCTTCTGAGCCAAAGAACATCTATCCTGGGGTATTTAGTCTGACTCTAGGAACAGGAAATTGCTGTTCAACTTTGCTGTTCTAGTGACTGTGATATTCTCCGGTTTTCAGCTCCCCAGCTGCCTCTCTGTGTTACATGAGTTAGCTTTCATGCTGATTACTAGTTTAGCTCTCAGGCTGAATCCCTGTGTTACATGTGTCTACATTTCCCAGTGTTTCTCAGAGCAAGCCTGCGACTGAATCTCTAACAATTCTCAGTACACTCCTGTGTCTACATTTCCCTGTGTTTCTTAGAACAAGCCTGTGACTGGATCTCTATCAATTCTGAGTACATTCCTGTGTCTGCATTCCCTGTGTTTCTCAGAGCAAGTCTGCATCTGGATCTCTAGCAATTCTCAGCACACTCCTGTATCTACATTCCCTGTATTCCTTGAAGCAAGTCTGCACCTGGATCATCTCCAGTAACCATTTCAATTCTAATGTTATTATGTTTCTAGGGTTCCCAGTGCAAATTCTCTATAATATAGTTTCCGGTCTTCCTGCCACTCCCAGGTACCTGTGCAGAGGGCTGAGACCTGCTCACTTGGTGCACCGAAACCCAATTCCCAACTGGAGGGGTCACTAGTAAAAACCACCAAGTGAGTTAGACTCCACACCTCTGGGTAGGTCAAGCCAAACTGGGGTTTGGCCATAATAATGAGACCTAGTCACTGTTACTCATCTTGTTGTTCCCAAGCCACCCTAACCCCGTGGCTTTTGTCCTCTCATGAGGAACTTCCAATATGGATCGTGACAACAAACACTAGATGTGCTAAGCCCCTGAGAGAGATAAAGTGGAGTGAGATAAAGGACCAACTGATCAGATCCTAACTGTAATTAAAAAATAAATAAACACACAATAGGTGCTAGTGGAACTAATAGGACTCAAACAAAATACTAGGGACCTGATTCACTACTGATCACAACTGCAGTTGCAATAGTGATTGCACACACAGTCTCACTGCGATAGTATGTTAATCCATTATGATCACTATTCTGTCCCAGCATAACATAAGGTAGCCCACTTTACCTTACACACATCCGTATTCCTTAGCAAGACTGCAAAACCATAGGTACTATCAAGTACCATTGCAGCCTCATACACACTTGCACAAGCTCTGACCTTACTAAGGAATTGCTAACTTCATTGCATGCTATGAGTACTCAAGCTGCGTACGGCATAGCAGTGGATAATTTATGCATGCCCCTTCAACGGGGGTTCAAACACCCTGGCAATCCTGATTTTCGCTGACCACCTCCCCATCAGCTCCCACAAATGGCACTTCCTGTCAATCACTCTGCAATGGGTCTGCGTAGTAACTGTGATCGCAGTCCCGATCGCAGTGTCCAGTTTGTGCATACACACTGCAATGCATATGCATGCACAGAACACAACAATCAGCCAATTTTTGCAGAATCGCAGCTGTGATCGGTAATGAATCAGGCCCAAAAGGCCCCCATACATCAGAGATTGATTGCAGCAATCGTGCAATTTCCAATCGATTGTGTATAAAAATCTTTCCCTTTTTCAATCGATTGTGGCAATTCTGCAATCTGCAATCGATTGTAAAAGGGAAAGATTTTTATACACAATCGATTGCAAATTGCACGACTGCTGCAATCAATCTCTGATGTATGGGGGCCTTTAGTTATGACTATCATGGACTGCAGCTACCTAAAGATAAGGGGCTGGGCCTCATCTAAAAAAGACATATATATAAATAGTAAAAGGAGCGCTGTCTGTAGATAGTTAATAAAATGTATTTAAACAGCAATTTTCAATATTAAATCAACAGAATAAAGAATAATAAAAAATGTTCACCATCTGACTGATCATAAATATACAGTACCTGTAAATCACAGCACAGGACTTCTACAATAAACACCAGTTAATTAATCAATTACATAGACCTGTTAGTAGAAGTAATACATTTAAAAACCACCATAAGATGACTAGCAAAATATCATTATACTTCCTAATCAGTGCTAATTAGCAACATAATAGATGTCTCAGAAAAGTTAATTTAATAGTATCCAGATTAGTTATACCCCTTTTACACCAGAGAAAAAACCTGGGT
Source organism: Taudactylus pleione (assembly GCA_031769625.1). NCBI lineage: Eukaryota > Metazoa > Chordata > Amphibia > Anura > Myobatrachidae > Taudactylus > Taudactylus pleione. Next base: position 19,955,911 of record JAUIMM010000015.1, read on the forward strand.
TTTTGCTGGGTCTACCCGGGATGCAGCTCAGCGTAAAAGGGTCACTGAAAAATAACCCGTGTCAAGTGACCCAGCAATACAACCCAGTTAACTACCAGGGTCGGACCCAGTATGGACGTGGGTAATGGTGCAGTGTTAATGGCGCAACCTGGGTTATCTGACCTGGGTCATGCCTTTAATGAGCTAATTGGTGGTTATGGAGCAGTCACCTCCCACTTTTTATGACCTCACAAGTTTAGCAGGGCAGAGGATCAGTGTAAACGTGGCTGACTCAAAAATAACCAAGATCTATGATGCTGTGTAAACGGTGTCTGACCTGGGTCTGATCTGGGTTGGAACCATGTCTGAAAACCCAGTTCAGACCCGGGTTTTTGGTGGAAAAGCGGTATTAGCTTTTAGTATACAGCCAGTCTTCTGTGGGTTTGTGAGAGGGTTAAAAACAACAAGTCTTCATGCAAGTGTTGTTAGTATCCAAATGTTAACAAGCGCTCTCTACCAGTGAATATTCCATAAAATCACTGATCTCATAATCAAAAGAGTGGTGTGTAAAAACAAGTGTCATTTTTCAAACACTGTAAAATTAAAGTTAGGAGCCGATTGGTTGGTACTTTATCTAGCTGCACTTTATCTCTCTCCAAGAGTACATCTACCCCACATTGACACATTTACATTGACACATTTACACATTGAGATGTCCAGCATTTGCTATAGTTTCACATCAAATTGTTCCTGTTAATTTGTTTTTCAGGCATCTTGCTTTAATTTGAGCGATAGCAAATTGAAATGTCTTGCAATTTAATGTAATTTAAACCCTAACACTGTCTAATTATAAATATATACACTATATACATGTTTCTCCATGTACTTCTAAATAAAAATTAGGCTGCATGTGCAGAGAAGCAGTTATGTATAATAATCTAGAATATTTCATAAAGAAAAATAGTTTAATTAGGTACAGTGCAAAAAAACAAATATAAATGAGCAATAAAAGAGGAAGAATAAAGGTCACAGAATATATTGAAGTGAATTCCTTTGAACCATTAAGCTAAATTATAAATTGAACAATATATTCAGCAGGTCTGAATAATTTGGAAGCAAAAGCAAAATCATTATTAAAGGTTATATATACGTTTTTTTCTTCTTACAGTAGTTTATATCACATCTGTTGATTATATACAGTAATACATTGTTATACATTAAAATGCAAAATATAAAACAGGTAGTAATAATGAGTCAGGGAAATAGAAATACTTAAATATATAGCTTTTTTGAAAGTGGTGAGTAGAAGGCACTGTAACCAATAGCAACCAAACAGTCTGTTTGTTAGATTTTTTAATTGAATAAAAAAAAGCTAATAAACATCTGATATGTAGCTTTGAGTTACAGAACAGTATTTGGTAGTTACATGTACCTGATACTGGTTTTTATGGTTTTCAGAAAAGTTCCCCCCACCCATTACATTTCTGTGACCAGTGAATTAAACAGAAAATCTTAAATACAATATAAGATAGATGGCTAGACACACATGATATCACAGCATTGTGTTCTAAAATTACCCCATTGGTAACTCAATCCAAATAGCTTTTTTTTTTAGCTAATATACTGTTAAATATGCTGGAAAGATTATTGCTACGGCTAGTGTGTGTGTGTGTGTGTGTGTGTGTGTGTTGGGGTGGAAGGTTCCAGCTTGGGGGCAGTGATAACCCTTGCTCAAGCTAAATTAGGGCATAATGTTTATTTTAGATATAGTTGTTGAAAGTAGACATCCCATTTAACAATGCTGCTGTATTTGAGCAGAATGCTAATTTTCTGCAGAAATAATATATTGTAATAGTTATAATTTCATGTTACATATTATAGAAAGTGACCATGTCATTCTTATGGTTTATGCTATCCAAAAATTGCATTTAGAATTACTACACTAGCTATGTAATCATGAAACGTGTGAAATACACATATTTGATAGTTCTACATGCTACTTAGATACAAGTAATATACATGTAAATCAGAGGTTCCCAAACATGGTCCTCAAGGCTCCCCAGCAGTGCAGGTTTTAGGATTTGACTTAATTAGTACCTCAGTCAATTTGATTTAACCACCTGTGCTCAGCCATGGATATCTCTAAAACCTGTTGGGGAGCCTTGAGGACCGCATTTGGGAACCTCTGATGTAAATGTATGTTGCAATGAAGCCACAAAGCATGTCTATTTTTTTCCAACAAATTTTAATAAAGACATCAGAGAATACCCAAAGCAATGGTAAGGGAGAATGTACAATATATAGTACTCCTACGCAGTAACGTGTAGCATTAGAGGATAGAGGAGTCACAATTGAACTGTATAGTGGGGGTGCTACAGTCTAAAGAAAAACTAAGAAAAATTACTTAGATAAATATGAGAATAGAAAAATAACTGGGATGCCAGACATTTTTATATGATAAAAAAAAGTAAAAAGTGGTGAAACAGATAAGGAGAGGGGGAAGGGAGAGTAATACTTCATTTAAAAAAAAACCTCGCACTTAGGCCCTCATTCAGAGCCGTACGCTCTGAGCAGAGCGCACGCTCTGAATGAGGGCCGGCCTCCATGAAAATGGAGCGTCCTCCTGAACGCTCGTATAGCTGTGGGTGACCACCCACAGGCTATACGAGCGTGCAGTTTGATGGCCGCGATGGTCAAGACCATCGCGACCATCGAAACTGCGAGCCGGAGCCTGCGGTTGAGGTTTTCAACCGCAAGCTCCGGAGTGATTTTGGCTCTATCAGAGCCAAAATCACTCCCACTGACATCACTAGTGATGTCAGTGGGCCGGCTTCTGACGGGAGGCGTTCCCATGGGAACGCCCCCGTCAGGGAGGCACGCCCCCGGCACTCCTGCCAAAGGGGGCGTGCTGTCAATCAACATCGACAGCATGCCCCCTTTGATCAGACACAACGAGCGAAGGACTTTCCTTCGCTTGTCGCATCTGGCGCATGCGCACGACGGAGCTCCCTCCGTCGTGCGCATGCTCAGTCAAGAACATCGACCCACTTGCGAGCGGACAGCCACTTGCGAGTGGGTCTGAATCAGGCCCTTACTGTAGAGGAGCATGATTCTAAAGAAGTGGTAAAGTAGTACAATGATGAAGTGTTCAGGAATGCAAAAAACAATGAAATTCCAGTGAGGTGCCTGGAGGAAGCTAGTACTGAGCTCCATTTCATAAATATACCAGATTTTGTTATGCAAGGCAGTCATAGAAGGAGGGCCCTTAGATTTTCAAGTACCAGCCAGTAGACAGATGGCTACAACAACATGAACTAATGACATGGTAAGGGACATCTGGAAATGGTAGAGGCAGTAAGAAATTGAATGGGCTAGGTGTGTCCATTAGGGAAATAGCAAGATCATGTACCCCAGACAATTATCATGTACCTCAGGCCGGAATCTCTGCAAACAGGGCATGCCCACAAATAGTGAAAAAAGGAGTAAGTCATCTGACAGTTTCTTCAGCAAATAGGAGGAGATGAGGGATGCATTTTATGCAGTCTGCTCAGATCCAAGTACCAGCAAAAGATAAGTTTATATGCATCCTCTTTGGTATGAACACATATTGATGACTTGTCAGCCCCAGATCAAATATCAGATCAATCACCTTCCAAGGCCTCACCCAAATAAGACTTACATTGTCCCTCATGGTGAGCCTTCAATGAAGATGATTTCTCAACTTGGTCTAATAGCCAAATAAACTGGATTACATTAATAACTGTCAAGACTGTGTTCCTCAGACAAAGTTTGTCACAAATTGTGCATTATGTACACTAAAAAGAGCTACAAGTCAAAAAAGGATTTTTACATCAATATGTGAAGTCAGAGGCATCTCAAGTTGGCCCCAGTAGCACATACATCACACACCCATTTTGACAGCAAATGTCACCTTCACATGTAGGCATCAGTAAGACTTCAATAACATCTGTAAAAAAGCAGAAATAACTCCTTCTAGTGTACATAATACTTTCCTAAACATGCACACAAAGGCATAATATATGCCATAGCAACAAAGAAAGCACCAGTCTGTGTCAACAAGATATTTTATTCACAAACAGCAAATCACAAACAGTTTGCTAGTATGACCATCACCATTATCATCTTAAACACTTATATTGCCCTCAACCGTACGCAAATAATATGGGTTTCTCGCAAACATATAAGCACATGTGGTTATGCATGTGTGTAAAATTACACCCTTACTTTACATATGTTAGAATTCCTCTTTTCTACTCCTGTCCCACTTTTTCAGAGTCACATGGGCATAATGGCAGAATTGGACAACTCTGCATACAGTACAGTAGGTGCTTATTAATTTACCATCTGTCTGGGTATGCACAGAGCGATTTCACACAGGAGTAACATAAAGTGGTATAGCACACACTCACTCAGTCTCTGTGTATTTGAACAATCTTTGAAAGAATATTTATTGAATATCATTAGAGCGAATATTAAATTAATACATAACAGAGTACAATATACTCATATGATAAAACAAAATCTGACAAGCATAATCCAAAACAATTAAACAGTGGTTATTTTCTTGTAACCAAATTTATTCAGGTGTATAAAAAAATAACCCCATAACTTGAACTAGTTTTATTGGCACAATAGGCAATTTCTACTTTACCAGTCCACCTAATATTTAACATCTCTTACAGTGCACGCTCCTGGCTGGCAAGACTGCAGTCCAGATGCACTGATGTTTGAAGCACTGTTGTCTGATGCAGAATGCTGTTCATGTGCCACTGCTACTCACAGGGGTTCCTATAATGGGGTATGTAAAAAGTTGCCAGGAAGTGAGGGGAGGCATAACAATGCTCCCCATGTAGTAGTGACCATGCAAGCATTGTGCACAATAGGGATTTAATCCATGATGTGACTTAGATGCACCACTTATGGCAACCACACTTGCCCCAGTAATTGGGCCCACACTACTGTATGTCTCAGTTGCACAGGCTGTCTATGGGTAAATGCAGAATTTCTACTTGGGGGGGTTCTAATTGACGATTTCACAAAAAATATATTCTATCTTTGTATAAAGACACTGTGAGATGCCTGTATAGCAGCACAATATGTAGAGTGTTCATATTTTAAACCAGAAGAAAAAATAAAATCAAACCATGGAAATCTCAATTTTTCCTCACATATAATTTGCTCATAAGCTTATATCTCAAATGCTCTCTACCCACCAGTGTGCCACACAGTGTCCCTTCTGACAACCTGATTCCCCACCATTGCTGTCAGCTGCACCAGAACATATTCAGCAGAAGCTTGCACTGTGACTGCAGAAGTCACATGATATTTAGTCTGAGACAGAGCAGTAGGAATGAACATACTGTAGCTGTACTACCAAGCTTGTGTTCTACATTGGTGCTGTTTACTGACTACACCAGGGAGGAATCAACCACCTTAAATTGACTCTGTGGAACTCTTTTCCCACACAGTTAAGAAGCTTCCACTCTAGAGTCCTTCAAAAATATACTAAAGACTTTGCTGTTCACCCAAGCATTTCACTAATGTCCCATGTTAGGCTTGTTTTTTATTTTGTGCACTCAAGTAAAGCACATGAGTCCTATTAGGAGAAAAGTGCTATATAAATAACAATAATAATAATAACAAAAACAATTATTATTTATTATTTATTTTGACATTGACACCATGGGACCTATTCATTATCACTAATTACCTATTCATTATCACTAATGGGCCCCTTACACATGCAGAAATACTAGTATTTATTCATGTATTTAGTAACAGGTTCATTCATTATTAGAGACATGATATGGCAATCGAATCAGTAAACTTTGTAAACTATGAGTTTTCATGGTCAGATGGTTCCTGGGGCCTCACTTCTACTTCTGGAAAGGAAATCTATGTTGAAAAGAAGGATCTGATTAGATCCCTATGCCCCTCCGGTACTGCATCCCCTGTGGCCTTATTCAGCAAGGGTTGCAAGTGCTAACACACATGCAGTCAGTCAATTTTCATGATCTGCGCATGCATCGGAGTGCGAGTGCGCGAACTAGCCACTGCAATCGGGAATGAGAGTGCAGTGTGTACACAGACCCATTTCAGAGTGATTGACAGGAAGTACCATTTGGGGGGTGGTGACGGGGGGTGGTTGGGCAAATGCAGGTGTGTCAGTGCATTGATATGGCATTGCAGTAATGTGCATAAATTAGCCACTGCAATACCATACGCAGCCTGAGGCCTCATATCGTAGACTGAAATGATCAATTCTTGTGTGCGTATAAGCAGAATTATCGATCCTTGTTGAATCAGGCCCTCAGTTCAATCATGTGCACTGAGCAGACCCGAAATGGTAAGTAACACTGCTACTGAAGAAGCAGTGTTAAGAATTGTGGAGGCAGATGATTTTATGATGAGCTGTACCCACAAAGAAGCAATGCTAAATTGTCACAGCAGTTGAATATCCTCCTCCGTAAATCAAATTTATCACTCACTCTGGGGCTTGTGCACGTGCGCGGCATGTGCAGTACCCCACCATCGACCTGCTTGCGAGCGCATAGCGCTTGCAAGCGGGTCTGAATGAGGGCCCTAGTGTGTTCACATATCACTGCCTGGAAGTGTTCAGGTTTCCCCAAAATTGATTTCTCAAGGGGATTGTAAGTAAGACTATAGAAAAATAGATAATACACAGATCCCCACAAGAGTAAAAGGTCTATTCATCGTCACTTAATTTTTTACAAAAGCAAGTGGAAATTAAGATTTTCACCTACTTTTGTATAAATTAAGTGTCAGGGTAAATCATCATTCTTGTAATGCAGGAGATATCACAGCCTGGTTACAAATGTAATCTGATAATTTCCACAGTCCCCATACTTGTATGGGGATGTTGATCAAGTTGATATTGCACAGAATTCTGAGATGGCATACAGCACCTGATGCTGCAGAGGGATCTGAAAAGATCCCTACTTTCTATGTCCTCTCTCCTTTAGAAGCTCCCTTCCAGCTCTCAGAACAGTCTTGCTGTGAGCCGGGGTCAAGGGAGAGGGCACAGCAGCAGCGGTTGGGGACCTACATGGGGCTGCAGGTCTGAGAGGGGGGCACAGTCTACAGTGGCTGTAGCTTTGTGGTGCATGGGGGGCAGTTTGGGCTGGAGTCTGGATACAGACACTGGTGGGGTTGGTGGACGGGCAGACAGGCGGGCATGCAGATAAGCAGGGGGAAAGAGGTTCTTTTTTCTACAGCTGCAGCTCAGTCTCTTCGCAGCCTGTCTTCAAGCTGTGGATGTGCAACACTGTGAGGCACCTTAACACCATAGGAGTGGACTGCAACACTGTGTTTATTCCTAAAATAAAAAAACCTACTTTTTTATTTAAAAAAGCAACAAAATTATAGCATCATTAGGGAGCTACCCTAATTCTAGGAGCGCTGTGAGGCAGTTTGTTGTATGTTCAGGCATTGTAAAAAAATGGTAAACATACAAAACCTGTGTGTTCAACAATATAACATAATTAGTAGGGTGCTAATCAGAGAATAGTAGGGGTGCTAAGGCAGTTTATTGTGTGGTCAGGGCTTTAGGCACTGTTAAACATTTTTAATAGAAAACTTGTGTGTTAAAGAAATATAACGCCATTATTAGTGTGCTACCCGGCTTATCCTAGGGACACTGTGAGGCAGTTTGTTGTGTGTTCAGGTACTGTTAAAAAATGTTAATGATATAAAACGTATGTGTTAAAAAATATAATGTCATTATTTGGGTGCCACCTGGCTTATACTAGGGGTGCTGTGAGCCAGTTTGTTGAGTGTTCAGGGTCTATAGGCACTGTTAAAAAATGTGAATAATAAACTTGTGTGTGTCAAAAAATATAACATCATTAGGGTGCCACCCTTATACTAGGAGTGCAGGAGCAACAACCCAGTACTAGTGCTACAACTTCTACCAGCAGTCAAAGTAGTACTGCAATATCTACTAAAGGTGGTCCAGGAGAAATAATGTTTAAGAAATGGCACCTGAATTCTAAACAAAATTTCACAATGTTAGAGAAAAATTCAAATCTAATAAGAAAGGGAAAAATTACTGTTTAAAATCAAAATATTTCTATTATTCCTTTCACCATATGTAATGGCAAGGAAAGGCTCAGGCCATGGATTTCCTTTGCAATTGGGTTTGCTGCTGCTGATGTTTCATGCACTAAAATGCCTATTGTGGAAACTGGGGCAAAACATAGTCAGGCTGGTCTACATGTGTCACCCAAAAAAGGCAAATATGTTCACTACAACAAAACCAAGGCTGAAGTACAAACTGTGTTCATAAATGTCACAAAACCCTGAGGAGAGTCTAAGTGTGTCTAAGAGTGCTATGAAGGAGTTTGACATTTCTGACACTGTAATCTTATAGAAACCTCCTACCACCATTTCTGCACCCTCTGCAAATGTAGGGATGTGCAGCACAAGTACAATTGGTGACATAGAAATTAAAGATGCTACCATGGATGTCCAACCGCAGTCCAGCATCGGCTACATCCCAGCTCATGCAAACTCTGCCGCAAATACCTTTATCATCAAATTTCTCATTAATGATTGGAAATAGTCCATCTGCATCAAATTTGCAAAGACGAATTTACACCTTTCCTATCCAGGATTCTCCAGAAGAATCCTTGCATGCTAGAGCTGCTGCTGCTGCTGTTGGGGGTGAATATTCATCCCAGAAGGGGACCAAGAAGACTAGTTTTGAACAATAATTGACTGTGAAACAATCCTTTGTGAGAGGAAACAAGTATGAAAGCAGTAATCAATTTTCACAGTGGATCACTGAAGCCATGATGGCTATGCTAGGATTAGATCTGCATCCAATATCCACAATCAATGCATGTGGTTTCAGACAGTTAATTAAGGTCCTGTGTCCTTACTACCATATCTTCTCATTTCCATTTTACAAGAACATTCCTCACCTGTACTGGGATGTTAAAAAAAATAGTTCTTGGCTCGAAAATTCCATGGTACCCACTATCCACTTTATCACATAAATGTGGACAAACAGTACTGATCAAACAAACATTACATGAATGTGGGTTTAATCACCTTCAGCAGCAGCATCTAACACAATACCAGCTCATTCACAGACAGGCTACTCTCTGTATCACCGATTTCACTAAGAGGCATACCGGTGTCAGTCTGTAAGAAAAAGAGATGTCGAAGCAAAATGGCTTACTAGGACTCCCCTCAGGATTTTTAATTTCTGATAATGCATGTAACATTATGACACTATTACAACTGTGTGAATTTTAAGATGTCCCATGTTTAGCCAATACAATAAACTTGTTAGTTCATTTTTTTTATTAATGGGGCATGCAGGACATGCTGAATTTAGATTCTGGACATTTTTGACATTCAGAAACCTCATGTAGAAGATAACAGTGGCTGCAAGAACATTTAAATTTGCCATACCACCAACTAAAACAAGAGGTAGTGACTAGGTGGAATTCCACCCTTTATATGCTTCAGTGAGTGGAGAAACAGCACCAAGCCACCAAAACCTACACAACAAGCCATGACACAGGAAGATGAAGGAGAACATACTGTAGTCCAGCACACTGGAGAACACTCTCTGTTTTATGAAAGCTATTGAAGCCATTAGTAGTAACTAATGAAGTGAGTTCAGACATTGCCTGCTTGAGTCAGGGGATTCCCTCAATAAAACTATTGGAAAAACAGCTAGATAAACTGAAGGAGGAAATTAAACAAAGTGATTCAGCTAAATATGTTGGATGTGTAGTTCAACTCCTTTACCTGATTTGTCAGGACCAAAAGCTTGTCATGTTCTTGCAATTGGATCACTATACTTTGCCAGCCATGCCTGATCCTAGGTTTAAGTAATTTGTAATGTCTTTCTTTGCAACTAACACAGATCTTAAGAGATGCAAATAGCTCCTTGCCAGCAAGTTGTCAGCTCAAATGACACATGACATGACAGTGTCTCCTGCAAATTCTGCTGCCAGAAAAAACTGACCTTTTCCAAGAGATCCACTAGGAGTGTGTCAACTCAGTGCACCAAAGTGAAAAAACATTTTAACATCTAGTCAGGCTTAAATGAATTACCCACAATTATTGACACATCTATCATGATTCAAAATGATACTCTAAGTATCAATAGGATGGTAGAGAATTGCTTTAATGACAATATACAAAATAGCATGTTACACAGTCCTGATTACTTGGAGGAAAAAAGTAAATTTGGAGCCCCTTGTACAAATTAGCTTAGGTATACTTACTGTAAGCTTCCCAACCTCCAGTGTGCACTCAGAAAGAGTGTTTAGCACAGCTGGGAACCTTGTGAGTCATCAGTGCAGGAGGCTCCTTCCCCAAAATGTGAAAAACTCATGTTCATAAAAATGAATTACAAATTCTATGAAGAAGACATTTGTCGCCAATTGCAACAAAGTACAGAGAGTTCTGTAACAGTGGATTCCAGTGGAGATGAGCTAATATTATGTGATGATGTTGTTAACACTGATGAGGAGGATGAGGATGATAATGACATCCTTCAAGTTTAGAGATCGTTGGTGGTTCCAGAAGTTGGGTGGCAGTGCAGTCAAAATTAAAAGAGGGGAGCCACACCAACTGCCATGCCAAATGCTGCCAAACATTGCCGGCCAGGACTTAATGGCAGTTGCTTTGGCTCCCCTAATTGAATTTTCAACTGTGCTACAGCCCCACCTCTAGAGCCACCACTACTGGTAGAAATTACTAACAATGCTGTTAGCTGCCTTAAGCCCATTGATAGCTTGTTTTGTGGGGGCCCAAACAAAACCAGGCACTAAAGCCACAAAAGAGGCATCCCATGTCGCTGAACTGCTTGGTTTGTTAAACTGTGCATGTCTTTTTAAATATACAATATAAGGGTGGGTTGAACGTCCCAAGGACAATTCCATCGCGGATTGCTTTTATTTTCATTATATCCTGTTTGGGGCTTTAGTGATGGTCTTTTCCATAGATAAACATTTTAATTGGTTATTTCACTAACACATTACTAATTTACAACACATTTTTAACCAGAAAGCCCACATCTCATTTTTTTTTAAATAATCAATTGATTATTCCTTTTACTACATACTACTTCACCTCCATTTTCCTGTACTGCCCTCAAGCATCTGAGCTAGTTCCCCTCATCCTCAGACTCTCTGGTGCACCTCATAAATGTACTAAAGAGGGGAGAGGGCGTAGTATAATTAGCTTCTCTTGCAACCCTTGGCAGGAATCCACAACATCATTTTATTGTTTTATGGACTTTTCTCTTTTTAGTTGCTGAAAAACAGATCTTGCAAGATCACATCTCCAATTATTTTTTTCTTAATCAATCAATCAATCAATCAATCAATGCTTTGCAAGCCTTCCACTACATACTCCAACTCCATTTGCCTTTACTACCCTCAGACCTCTGTCTGTCTGATCTAGTGCTTTGTTAATAAAAACATTCTTTCTATAGGTTTGTATAGTTCATTAAACTGCCATCCTGTCTGCCCCTGCTGTGCTGAAATTTTTCATAGATTTACTATATTCTTTAAAAATGCTTTGTGTTTGTGTCGCTGCTCTGTTGCTTAGTTTAGCCAGCCAGCCTTTGCCAAGTATTGGTGAAAAATATTGTGAGCTGTGCAGTGGTCAGCATTGATTGGAAATGATTGGAAATTAATTGTATTGAGGTTAATAATACTGTAGGAACAAAAACATGATTTTAAAAATTTAAAAACATAAATAAATCCAGATCCAAAACCAAAACACGATGATGAATTAGAGTCAAAAACAAAACATGGGGGTCTGAGCACATCTCTACTATGAACGGTCTGACCCCAATGATACCAATACATGCTCTCCATACAGGAAAGATTGACATTGCTGGCTCATCAAGTGTAGATATCCCGTCTTTGTATTGCTAAGCCCACAAATTCTATAACAGGGCTGGGAGTGTTATGCTTATTCAAATGACTCTTGATGTATAATACTGCACAGGCCTGCTTTTAGAGGTTTTTGAGATTAACAAATGTAACTGAAAATGCAACAATTCATGTAGTAAAATGTAAATGAATATGTGCAGTAAAATCCGGCCAGAACAGACTGGTTTTGCGTATCTCTGCTGATGTGCTCTTTATAAACTCCTAAAATATATCATCCACTCACTTTCACTCCCTCATTATATTTTTATTTCAAATATTTAGCCAAAATTTATTGCTTTGTTCCTTCCAGTGAAACACTTTTGAATTAAACCAAGATCAAAGTTTGTCAACTTGAAATATAAATGGAAACTGATAATGAAATATTTAAACTCAGAGAATACTGCAATATTTAAAGTGCAAGGTGAAATGGGTTTAACTGCAGGCACAGTCAACAAAAAAATATAATTCAGTACCACAGGTAATTGACATCAACACTGAAAACAAAATATTTAAATATTCAAAACTAAGTATTTTTGTGTGACTGCTGAGAAGTGCATTTAATGATTGTAATAATATTTTCCGAGTATCAAATTAGTATTATCAACAGCGGCTAAATATTGAAACACAGGGCCTGATTCAGAAGTGGACGCAAATGCAATCTTCTATGGATCACAGTTGTTAAAATATGCTAATGCTTGCCAAAGCACAGCCAACATAAAGATGCCCACTGCTGCCTTCTCATATACATCCAATGTTGCTCTTATGCATAAAAATCAGTACCATTGATGTACATAGGGCAGTCATGCAGCATTTACAACAAGTCTGACCTTTGCAAACACTGCAGGTCTCCTTGCACGCCGAAATCTCTCATGCTGTGTATGTAATCGCAGTGGCTAATTTATGCACACCCATGAAACGGTGTTCAAATTAACAGACACGCCTGCGTTTTTACAAACACCCCCCATCACGACCCCCAAACACTGACAGCCTGTCACTCACTTTGTGTCCATAATTGCAGGGTGATCACTGCGCACTTGAAGTGCAGCTTATACACATGTGTGATGGCAAACATTTGCTCAATCTGCATCTGTAATTGCCATTTTGTTCACTGTTGAATCAGGCCCATATGTTGCTACTGAAGCATATCTATAACATTCACAATCTGGTTGTTATGTTCTGGGTTGTTTGTGGACCTGGGGTGGTAGCAGGAGCGATCACAGAAGCAGATTTGTAAATAAAACTATGATTTTTAGTAAGTGCTTGAGTAGACATATAATGTGGCTGTAAATAAAAGTCCAGGAAAATATAAATGTGCACAAGAGTTCTGTGGTGGGAGCAAAAGGGTTAATGTCCAGGTAGAAACAATTAGAGCTGTCCAGGTGTGCAGGTAGTGAACTGAAAATAATCAAGCCAGGTTTGCAGGTAGTGAACTGAAAATAATCAAGCCAGGTTTGTAGGTAGTGAACTGAAGCGCAGGATATCAGCAGGCTCAGGCACTCAGGTATGGGCAAGGGTGGTGGAGGTAGCGGGGTAGTCCAGTGGGAACTAGGAGCTGACAGGCAGACTGGCAGACAGCGAATTCACAGGAACAGGAAAGCACAGAGAACCCCCTCTCAGCTAGGCTGAGATACACGTTGCACTGGCAAAGAAGGAAGGCACTGACCCCTCCTAAATACCCCATGCCGTGCTGTTACTGGCCGGAGGGAACATGTGACTCACCAGGATTGGCCAGCCGCATCACATGGCCAGAAGGCAAGATGGCGGCGCCCATGCCAAACGGAACGGAGACGCCGCCAGGCCTCACCAGCGAAGAGTGACAACAGGGCCGCACAATAACACGCGCAGCCAAAGCCCCCCGCCAGACACCAGCTCCGCCACCAGACAGCCTACGCCACAATGACCTCACAGGTAACACCCGCCTAGCGCCATGCTGAAATACCCTGGACGTGACACTGGTGTGTTCCACCAGAGATCAAAGATCCAAATAGAATAATCAGAAATGTCAGCTGTATCTATCATATGAGTCAGAATAAATATCCCTCTTTGAATTATTTTAATGAGTGTCCTCATTTTTCTGTTAATATGTCTATATATACAGTATCTATCTCTATATACAGTATATATACTGCTTTTTCTGTGTTTATAAATGCAGAATATTTCTCTATATACACTATATCTATCTATCTATCTATCTATCTATCTATCTATCTATCTATCTATCAATCTACTCAAATGTCCTGACTGACTGATTCATCATTGCCCAGTCAAACTCTTGGAACATGAAGATCAGGGAGTATATGCCTTCCATGATATAGGTATCCACTAATCAGGGATTTTTTGAAATTCAACACCTAAGGGGGTGAAAAAGGCTAACATGTTTCCTACCCCTGTGCAATGTCCTGACTGACTGAATCATCATGGCTGCAGCACAGTTGAATATTCAAACATCAACTATCACCTCAAGTGCTGTCAACTATCACTGGAGGTGGGTGTGGCTCCCCTATTTGAATAGTGAGGGAAGGAATGTGTTACTACACAGATGAGGAAGGGGAATGTGTTACTACACGGGTCAGGGAGGAGAATGTCAAATGTGTTACTACAGAGGTGAGGGATGGGAATTTGTTACTACATGGGTTAGCAGGAGTACTGTGTTACTACAGAGGTGAGGGAGAGGTATACAGTAAGTTACTACAGGTGTGAGTGAGGGTAATGTGTTACTAAAGGTGTGAAGGAGGGATTGTATATCTACACAGATGAGGGAGGGAAATGTTGACCATGTTACAATATGGGAAGGGAAATAAATGTGTAACTACAGAGGTGAGAGAGTGGAATGTGTTACTACACAGGTGAGGGAGGGGAATGTGTTTCTACACAGATGAGGGAGGGGGATGTCAAATGTGTTACTATGGAGCGAGGGAAGGGAATCTGTTACTACAGAGGTGAGGGAGGGGAATGTGTTACTACAGGGTTGAGCAAGAGTACTCCATTGCTATTGAGGTGAGGGAGATAAATAAGTTACTACAAGTGTGAGGGAGGGATTGTATATCTACACAGATAAGGGAGGGGAATGATGACATGTCACAACATGGGCGAGGGAAAAAAATGTGTTACTACAAAGGTGAGGGAGTGGAATGTCTTACTATAACAGTGTGGGAGGAGATGCATTACTATAGAGGTGAAAGATTAATGTGTTACTGGAGTGGGGAGATGAAAATGGAGACAGGTAAATATCCAAGGTCTACCTGGCAGAAATTGATATATACAATACTGTGCAAAAGTTTTAGGCATGTGTATAAACAATGCTGCAAAGTCAGAATGCTTTCAAAACTAGAAGTGTTAATAGTTTATTTTTTAGCAATTAACAAAATGCAAAGTGAACATAAGGGAATATAAATCAAATCCATATTTGGTGTGACCACCCTTTGCTTTCAAAACAGCAGCAATTCTTCTAGGTACATGTGCACAAAGTCAGGGATTTTGCAGGTTTATAGTCATGTGTTTAATTAACCAATCATACCAAACAGGTGACAATGATCATCATTTACATATGTAGGTTCAAATACAGTCATTAACTTAAACAGCGACAGTTGTGTAGAAGGGATGTAGTTATGATGTGGCCAATGGTCTCAATCCTGACAGCAGAATCCCAGCAAGGGATTAATCATAGGCATAAAAATACCAATGCCTATGTTAATCCCGATGCTGGAACGGCGAGGACACCAGCCCAAATGAAGGTAAGTCCAGGGCACCCTTAGCATTAGTGATGGGGGAGAGGTTAGGTTTAGGCACCACTAAGGGAGGGTTAGGGGGGGACAGGGGAGGGTTAGGGTACTTACCTGCCCCAGTCGGGATCTCCTCCTGTTGGACATCTGCAGTCAGGATTTGAACTGGCAGCTATTTCAATCCCATTTCATGTAAAAGTCATAAAATTGGGTGAGGAAATGCCAAACTCTGCTACAAAGTTGAGGTTGTGGAAGACAGTTTCATGTCATAGTTCGTACACCATGGCAAGACTGAGCACAGCAACAAGATAGTTATACTGCATTATCAAGGTTTCTCCCAAGCAAAGATTACAAAGCAGACTGGGGTTTCTAGATGTGCTGTTCAAGCTCTTTTAAAGAAGCACAAAGAAACTGATAATGCTGAGGACCGTAGTAGACACAGTGGTCAGCCAAGGAAACTTCAGACGAAAGACACATCATGATTACGTCCCTTCAAAATCAGAAGATGTCAAGCAGTGTCATCAGCTCAGAATTGGCAGAAACCAGTGAGACCTAGGTACACCCATCTACTGTTTGGAGAAGTCTAGCCAGAAGTGGTTTTCATGGCAGAATTACGTCCAAAAGCAATACATTCAACATGGAAATAAGGCCAAGTGACTCAACTATGCACAAAACCATAAAAACTTGAGTGCAAAAAAAGTCAGGAGGTGCTCTGGACTGATGAGTCAAAATTTTAAATATTTGGCTGTAACAGAAGGCAGTTTGTTCATCGGGCTGGAGAGAGGTATAATAATGAGTCTGCAGGCAATAGTGAAGCATGGTAACAGTTCCTTGCAAGTTTGGGGCTGGATTTTTGCAAATAGAGCTGGGGAATTGGTTAGGATTAATGGTGTCCTCAATGCTGAGAAATACAGGCAGGTACTTATCCATCATGCAATACCATCATTGAGGTGATTTATTGGCTCCACATTTAATCTTTAGTAGGACAATGACCCCAAACATACATTCAATGCCATTAATAACTATCTTAAGCATAAAGAAGAACAAGGAGTCCTGAAAGTGATGATATGGCCCCCACAAAGCCCTGATATTAACATTATCAAGTCTGTCTGGAATTACATGAAGAGCCAGCAGGATTTGAGCAAACCCTACATACACAGAAGATCTGTGGTTAGTTCTCCATGATGTGTAGAAGTGTATCGAGAAGAATTGATGCTGATTGAAGGTAATGGTTGTCACACCAAATATTTATTTGATTTAGATTTCTCTATTGTTCATTTACTTTGCATTTTGTTAATTGATAAAAATATATTATTAACACTTCTATTTTTTAAAGCATTTTCACTTAGAATCATTTTTTCCACACCTACCTAAAACTTTTGCACAGTACTGTATATACTGTATGTGCTTGGCTGGACTGATAAGGTGAATGTGTTTTCATTAGCCTGAATGTGTATGTTTACTAAACCATGTTGCCCATTATATGGGCTGCAGGTTTGACTGGCAGTCGTGGTGGTTGTGGTCTGTCTACAGATGGTGCTTGATCTATGCACTTTGATTGCCTGAATGGCCAGCAGTTTGATTAGGTTGCCATGGAGGCTGTGATATCATGTGTGGAGGATCTACTGTCAGCCGACGTCGGCATGTGTGATGCAACCTTCAGGTGATTATTATCAGGTGGTTATTATGGATATTTAGGTGAGTCTTTTGTGCATTCAGTAAAGCATTAAAACATTCGTAATACATATTGGTATTATGTGCTAACTTTATCTATCCCTGAGTGCTGGATATATCCAGCAACTGTGTGTAAGATATTAATATATATTTATATATATATATATATATATATATATATATATTGTATAGGTCATAACATCAAACAGTATAGACTGTGGCAGCACAGAAAATGGAAGCTCTGAACAGGAAGGGGGCAGAGGGATTTAAAGTCTGGTACTAAACATCCTTTATCATTGTGCTTCTGGAAATATATACAGTATGGGAAGGCTGGGATGGGAGAAGGTAGAACATCTCCATATATCATCACAAAATGGCCTCTCCATTTTGTTAATGGGTTGATCTCACCAAACATGGCAGTTATAATCAAGGAAAGCCAAGCCTACCTGATTGGTATCTACAAATCAAGGTTGAAAAAATGCATGAGTATTTTGCAAGTACTGTATACCTATGTGTGATTTTATTTGAAATAAATACAGTTTGGAAAAAAATTAACATCAGAGCAGCGGCACAAACACAAAGTGGTTATATGGATACACTAGGGTAAGGAAACATACACTTGGGTATGGCCTGCAGTGTCATGGTGCTTACATAGATAGACTGGGGTATGGCTAGCATTGTCACAGTACTTATATTGAATCTAGATACACTGGGGTATGGCCAGCAGCATCATACTGTAGTACTTGTATGGATACAGCCTGCAGCATCACAGTGCTTATATGGATACACTGGGGTACAGAAACATACACTGGGGTATGGCCAGCAGCAACACTGTGCTTATACAGTATGTATACACTGGGGTACAGCACAAAAAAATCAACTTTTTAACTTTTTTATTTACTTATTATTATTATTTTTTTTTCTACTTTTCTTGACTTTTTTTATAGCCGCTGGATGGAAAGCACACCTAAGGATGGACAGCAAAGCACACTCCTGGATGAACAGCATACTGGATGGACAGCACAGCCCTGGATGGAAAGCACACTGGATTGACAGCAGAGCCCTGGATGGATAGCACACCCCAAGATAGACAGCACACTGGATGGACAGCACACCCCTGCATGGACAGCACACCTCTGCACACCCCATGGATGGACACACAGACATATGGATGGACAGCACAGCACAGCATGGGACTCAGCAAGGAAATGGCATCAATCACCGCAGGTAGGGACTTATATACAATCCAAAACCTGCGTGAATCTGACATGGGATTGATGACATTTTGCCTCACTTTTGGATCAGAGTCAGATGGGAAAACCCAAGCTGGACTCTGACCTGACTCGGAATAGCGATGTTTGGGTGGGTCCAGTTCTCTGAGAACCAGTCCTGCTCATGTCTTTATATATAAATATATATATATATATATATATATATATATATAAAAACCCCAGAATAAATGTTTGTGATTGCAATAGTGTTTGGGCTTTATTAAAAGCCGGATAAGGAGTTCCTGGTTTCATGGATGGAGAGTGAGGGGCGGCTCCATCCACTAAGCCAATTTTGGGTCTTCAGGTCTTTGTCTCACTCTCTGGGAAAAGAGGCAGCAGGCCTGTTAAGATACATTGTGATTTATAACCATGAGCACTCTGCATATACCACTGATAAGAGAGCGTTTATGTTTAGTTAGAGCCCAGATGTGTTATGATTTTATTTTATGTTTTCTTTTTCTGCACAATAAACTAGCTTCGGCTAATTTCACGGAAACCCTGGACTAGTGTGCTGTTTCCTGGCTGCTGTGTGTTTGGGAGTTCCCATCTACCCCAGGAGAGGGACCTCCTACCCTGATCTTATTACAATATATAGTTATAAAATGTGATAGCAGTGGTGCTAATATAGATAATAATAATAATAATAATAATAATAATAATAATACAAAATCCCAAACAAACAAAAAACAGTCCCTGAAACCAGAAGTGAACCCCTATAGGTATGATACACTCCCCAAACACAGGTGGTAGCTCAAATGTGAGAATCTATGGTTAACACAAGAAATGGATCTGGAAAAGAAAACACAAAG
The DNA here is from genome assembly GCA_031769625.1 of Taudactylus pleione. NCBI lineage: Eukaryota > Metazoa > Chordata > Amphibia > Anura > Myobatrachidae > Taudactylus > Taudactylus pleione. Next base: position 19,975,308 of record JAUIMM010000015.1, read on the forward strand.
AACCTCTAAATGTAATATATCAATGATTCATCAATCAGTGAAAAATAAGTGAATCCCAAGTGCACATGTATCGTGTAAGAGCAGCAACAAAAAATTTTTTTTACTACAAAACTTTTCTAATAACTATCACATATATCCTCTTCACAAATGGTTAAGGCAGCTTCAAGATTTTCCTAGGCTCCAATAATTTGAATTAATTAGACAAACACATTGAGGATGGACTCCTGTTGGACACTTTTCATCCATCCCTCACCAGACTTATGTTCTTTAAAAAGGTTCAATCCATGAAATACAGTATAAATACCATTGATAAGGTGGTCAGAATAAAGCAGACATTTTGGTCATATCTAGGACCTTACTTACAGCAGGTAACATCCCAGGAAGAAGTGGATAACATGCTCACTGTCATGAATCCCATGGGTGTGGTTGAGCAACAATTCACAAATATAGTAATATATTGAAAAGAATGTTTACTGAGGGAGGATATTACAGAATAAGGGACTGATTTATTATGGATCGCTTTTCCGATCGCACCTCTGTAATTGCACGCAGGTCTGCTGCGAAAATATGCTAATGAATGCTATTGCAATACCATCACACTGCCAGCATAGAGACGCCCATTGAGTCTGTATACAAAGCCCAATGAAGCTTGGTATGGAAAAAAGCTGCAGCCACTGCATTGTAGTATACAGTTTCATACTAAGTCGCACACATATATACAAGTGTTGCATATCAAATTAATCAGCACATTCTCCTGGTGCTTCATATTTGCATCATATTGCAACTAAGATACATTTTCTGATGAAAAAGATGCAAAAAGACCTTGGAGCTTGTAGAGTTGCACAGGACCTGGCATGCCAAGAAGGGCTATTTAGCATGACTGTAGCAAAGGTGTATGAGGACACATCTGTAGCACATCTATGTAATCTAGTGGCATATCAGTGGCAGATAGGATAGCAGTTTAATAAACTATAAAACACTATATGAATATTTTATTAATCAAGAACTAATAGCCGAAAAGCCTACTAGAACATATTAAATATTACCAAAACACTCTCCAAATCTGCTAGCTTAGATGCTGCTAGTACTGTAGCAGTGACATAGTTACATAAGAAAAAATGTGTGGGGTCCCCCTCCAAATCAATAACCAGCCCTGGACCTCTGAGTCTGGTCTGGTATGGATAATAGGGAAAACATGGCATGGGCCCCCAATATTTCAATAATAAGCACCAGCCTGAACCAGTTGGGGGGGCTGATGCTATAGCAGGGAGACACACAGCTTGAGATCCCGCTGTCATTATGGCAACCAGCCCTAAGATGGTCAACCCAGGGCTGGAATTCCTTGGAAAGTGAGGACTCCAAAAATAAAATGGGGTCTCCTTTTCTGAGGAACAACCAGCTTTGGGCAGTAAATTCTCTATTCATGGTTGTCTCTTGATAAGTAATATACATAGGGGCACAATATATTAAGGAGAACAAATCACAGAGAGGAGCTTGAAGTGTTGGAGAGGGTTGATCTTCAGATGACAATGCATTAGAAGTAGCAATAAACTGAAGTAATGCAGGCTTTTAGACAGAATGAGTTGGGCACAGGATGTATATAACAGTTCATGCAAAGGTTTCTTCCAGTTTAACACCTGCCTACAATGCAGAATGATCATAAAAAGCAGCACCACACCCACATTGAGTGTCACATCTATATCCAATGGCAGATCCATCAGAATACAAAATACAATAACCTGCCACACAAAGGGTTTTTATTTTAACTTTTAGAGTGCCCTTGTCCCAAACAATACATAGGCCAGACGATCAGACCACTAAAATATGCATCAGAGAACACAGAGCCTGGATCTTGAGACAGTGTACTTGCGGCAGCAGCATACACACCACCAAGCTAGTAGGTGGATGAACTTGGTGGGAGCCAGAAGCAGCACAGGAGGCACACACAAACTGCAGTATAGATTGATGCAACATGGTCATCCCTAATGGAACTGCTGGAGGAAGCATCTCTATAAGGCACCATTCAAACAGGATCATCCCTTCGTGGAAAACCCCAAAAGGCAACCAATGACAGCATCTCCCTGCTACCCCATCAACCAGCCTCCGGGCACCATCAATGCCGCTCACCCAAAAGGACTGCCAGATAGGTAAGCGGGATGCCACCTCTAGTTCTAACTCTGACTCTTTTTAACACCCTGCCACCGGACACTGCATATTGGAAGATATTGGACATTGGACTTTGCATGAACTGTTATATACATCCTGTACCCAACTCATTTGTTATCCCTAGTTTATGTGCCCACTAGTATCATTTTAAATCTTGTGTATTCAATGCACGTTGTTTCATACTTGCCTAACTTTCAATATCTCTTCCCGGGAGAAGCCTGGGTTAGAGAAGCAGGAGGGTGGCAACCAGGGTGGGGCCTGACAATTTGCATCATAAATCCCCACCCCTCATGGTAAAATTGCTGTGATTGGCTAGAATTTACATAGGGGGCGGGTTCAAATTATGTGATTTATATAGAATCATGTCTTAAGCCCCACCCCATACATGGAGACCCACGCTCGCCACGGGAGTTCTCCTCATTCTGCCCACTTCACTAGGAAGTGGGCAGAAAGCAGGAGAAATGCCTACCCTTCCGGGGGTGTGGGGGGTTACCAAAAAATCAGGAGCCTCCCGCAAAAACCAGGATGGTAGGCATGTATGCATTGTGTGTATGTACTTACTGCCCCACTTTCTTTCTAGCACACCCAGTGAGGTAGGGTATCCTCATTAATGCAAGCTGACCTTTCCCTAGTTACAAACTCACACACTCTGTGCGCAACTATATATCTTTTTAGACAGAATATCTGACTTTTCTTCTATCATTCATTGATGTGACCTTCATATCTTACCCCATTTATATATGAATAGGTTCCATAATCAACAGGATAATTAGGCATAGTTACATGTGGCATGAATAAGTACATAAGAGCATAAAAAGAGAGGGAGAGTTGTTGGTTGTTTTTTTTTCCCCTTCAGAGATAAGTGAGAGGATGTTATTCAATGATTTAGAGATCAGAAATGATAGGGGCATGTCCAAACATAAATCTAAATTGCAGTGTAAAACTAAAGCTGTCCATCATTTGTGGGCTAAATGTAAAAGCAGACAGTATACTCTATAGATTTACTTATTACACGAAATAGGGAACAATATAGGGAATGCTCTAAATGCTAAATGCTAAATATAGGGAATGCTCTAAAAGTTGGATGTGTTTACTCAGAAGATTCAGTCTCGGCATCTCATCTTTTCTGTGGGAGGAGTGAAGCTTGCATAACCAAACAGAATAAATAAAGGCAAATGCAGATATTAATAGTAAAATCTTATAAAGTACATTGAGATTTAAATTGCAGCAGCAGCATGTCAGGTTTGGATTTTGTGATGTTTAGAAAGCTCTTCATCAGAACATGGGGTAGATATATCAAGCCATGTAGAGAGATAACGTGTAGCAGTTACACAAAGCAACCCATCAGTTTCTAACTGTCATTTATCTAACACAGTCTTTGAAATGACAGTTAGGAGCTGATTGATTGTTTTGGGCAACTATTCCATTTCTCTATTTTATCTCTCTCCAAGTCTTGATACATCTCCCTTCATGTCTACGAACATAACATAACGAAGGTTCCTTTTAGATCAGCAATCATAATTACAATTAGTAAGCTATTGAAACATTTTATAAAGCAGCAAATACAAACATTCAATGCTGATAGACTGCACTGGGAAAAATTGATGAAAAATGAATATTCAAGCACATGATTCATATATAATTCATGTATAATTCCTTATAAGGAAACATAATGAATGCATAATTAGGTAGGAGAAAATGATCCAATTCAAATCTATCATTCATATCCAATGAAAATAAAGTTTATAGTGAATACATTTAAAAAGCCTTATGGATAGTGAGTTAAGAAAGATTGTTGAGTATTGTGGAGTATTTGGAGGCAGTAATAATGTTATCCTGAAGAAAAGGAGGTACAGCTTAGTACGGGAAGCTAATACTAATCACCCCTGTATGAATTGAACTGTACCTTTTCTTAAAAAGGATACATATGGTATGCAGACCTTTTATTATGTGAATTTTATGTGAAATAAATATCATACTCTTTTACACTATGAATGTGCTCTCCTAAAGTCTTATATGATGTCTTCATGGGGAACTGAATGACACTAATGGATTCATCGTGTTGAAAACCCTATATAATGAAGGATTCAGGACTGGGCTCATATTTTGACTTTCTTATTTGGATTAAAGTGGAGTCATTACATTGGAAGAAATTACATCCCAAAACACGTGACTATATGATAAACATTTGTTGACTTGATTTTTATTAAAATATTCTGTATCTCTCCTAATTAAATTTGGGATTTGAAAGTACCTGTGGAGGTAGAGTGCTTGGACCCATATATCTTTGTTATACTCTATTTATGATTTGGTGTTCATCATTTAGGAGCCTTCCTAAACAAGAGTGCGCAAGTTATATTTTTACCTTTACTGATAACAGTAGCACTAGCGTCCAACAGTGATACTGCATCATACTTACCGACTTCTGAGATTTTTTCCAGGGAGAAGCCCAGGGAGGAGAAGCAGGTGGGCGGTGTTGGGGGTGGGGCAAGATGGGTCACAGCATTAAGCCCCGTCCCCTTGCAGGAATTTGCTGTGAACGCTGCATATTTAATTAGGGGGTGGGACCAAATGACGCAATTCTAGTAGAATTACGTCATAAGTCATCGCCCCTTACACAAGGACCTGCCGATCCCCAGGAATATACTCCCCTGTCTGCACACTTCACTAGGAAGTGAGCAGAATTTGGGAGAAGTGCCTATACTTCCGGGGATGCGGGGGGTTACCCAAAAAATCATGAGCCTCCCGCAGGTTCCAGGAAGTTAGGCAAGTGAATACTGCATCCACCTCTAAATCAGGTCCAGAGACTTTTTGTTCAACCCCTGGAAATGTAAATCTATTTTCAAGATAGTATCTACATTCTTAATGGCATGTTTATGTTATAATACTGTATGTATAGCCTATGCTCTTTGAAGCAGTGTATTCCACATTTTGTTTAAATAAAACAATTAGAGATGCAAGTGATGAATGGTAATGAAATGTTAAATGTTTACATTGCTTGTTGCAAGAAGCACAAGATTTACATAGATGATTGCCATCTCCATCTTATTTGACCTATACCAAAAGCCTAATGGGTTTTTTTATTAATCAGTGGTTTTTCAAATCTGCAGATTTTTGGCGGCTTTGTCATGGGAATTAAGGTGGTGATTTAAAGTGTACAGAAATGTCCTCATACACTTTGGCTTGAGTGCCAGGTACTGGGCGACTCTGCAGTACCGAGTGTCTTGTTCGCTCAAACTGTCCATCTTATTTGCAAAAATAAAACAACTAGAAGTGACAAAGCTACTTTTGTAGATTGCACTAATCAATTGATGTGCAACATTTGTACATGTACCGGTATGTGAAAAAGTCTGAATCTACATATGAACTGCTACATGTAGCATCTGTTGCTTTTTCTCATGCCAAGTTCTGTGTGCTTCATCTGCAACTTTGTACACGTTTGAAACTAATTCCTCTGCAGTCAAAGTAGCAGTCCAGTTTCTAAAGTACATACACTTTCAGTGCTGAGTCTATGACGCAAATAAAATGCTAAAGACAGTACGCTATTCCCCTCAGACTGGCTCAGTAACGCAAGGTGTCTTGTAGAAAAGGGGGGTACAGTGCTCTAGGTTAATATGTCAGTGTCCTTAGCAGCCCCACATACCTCTACCTCTCTTTAGAAAAAATATAAGAATAAATATTATGTGGTGTACTCTGAGGCACTTCATGTTATTTGGTGATTTAACTAAGGGCCTGATTCAGAGCAGGATGCTATTTGCGCTCGCTCATTCAGAAAAAGGGTCCGGATATTTAAATAGAGCACTCGCTCTTTGCAGTCTGTTGACGCCTCTATGTCTGAATGAGTAAACGAAGCATGCACTCGCTATTTTTTATAAAACGCCCCCTGGTCGCTCGCATCATACGTCATCTCTGCTATTTATTAGATTAATCGAGTACATTGAAAGGCGTATGAACTGCTCGCAGTGCTTGTGGTTGGATTTTCCTACCGCAATCATGCGAGCAGTTCAGGCTAAAAGACAACCAAGTGACGTGGTCGATGACGCTGCTTTGTTAATTATGCACACCCTTAAAACGCCCGTTTTGACCATTTGGCACGCCTGCGTTCGGATCTCCACTCCCCGTTTTCAAGCACCTTCCCCTGTTACCACCCACAAACGCCTCATTCTGTCATTCAAATTAGCAGGCATTCGCTATTTTGTGAGCACACAATTTCCGACCGCAATGACTGGTTCACGCATGCGTATTACAACCCATACGCATGTGCAGTTGTGCGAACATCACTCGTAGCGAACGAGCGGCCGCTTACGAGTGGCTCTGAATCAGGCCCTAAGTGCAGTATCTTTAATAAATGTATCAGTGTGTAAAGGTGTTAAAGTCCCACATATATCCACAAATTATCCACATGAATTCCAGAAACTATCTGTAGCAGATAATTAGTCCTTAAATGTCCTCAGATGTCTGTACATAAGGTGTTCATATAAATCCCAGAACAAACTGATGTAACTTTTGTCTTTGGTTCCCAAGGTCTGTTGGATGGGTGTTTTTATTATAATGTAAAATTTAAAGAAATACAGTATGCTACTCCACTCAGAGTGGCTTAGTCATGCCAGGTGTCTTACACTAAATGGTATATTTAGGCTAGGTGTATGAGGACACATATGTATTAGAGATTTAAAATCCTGCAGCATACAGTAACAGCGGAAATTCTGCAATTTTGAACACTGCCAAGTGATAAATATATGTCCCAGAAGACAAGAAAAACTTTAAGAATTAAATTTTGGTTATGTTTACATTATTTCTTCATATGTTACGTAATATTGTATCTAACAATCTAAAAATGTTAAAAAAACAAAAGATGCTTAGGCTGTTTAAAAATATATAGACAAACCGCTGTGCTAATGATTGGCAATATCACAAATAAAATAATAAATAGTAGAAGTAGAAATATTATGACACTGACTGGCATTGTAACCAGTAGAACAAAAATAAATAAAAAATAAAAAAGCAGCCTGCAAATGGCCCTGGTTCTTTCCCATACCTAATATGTTGAAGACATGGGTAAGTGTTAAAATACTTGGTTATGGGCTCATATAACAGAACAAATAAATGAAAATAATGTACACTTCCATAAACATCTGTAGTCAGTCATACCAGGTGGTAGGAAGAGTCATTAAAGAGAAAGCACAATATAGTGTAAAAACACAATAATGAACCACATTATGGCCTGATTCAGGGACAGATGCAATGCCGATATTTTTGTTGAATGAGTGATTGTTTGTTATCGTGCATGTGCAAATGCTGCACTGTGCAGGGCAGCTATTGCATTACGATTACTCTCGTACAAAAAAAAACAGGTAGGCCGCATTTTGGGGTGGTAATGGGTGTGTTTGGAAAAATGCAGGCGTGTCTGGCCATTTAAATGCGGTTTCATGGCTTTGCATAAATTAGCCATTGTGATTTCCTTCCCAGCATGAGAGCTCTCTGCGTATCAGGAGAGCTATAGTGTTTGCGGCTGGTCAAACATGCCTTACATTCATACTTACCAACTTACCAACTTTCTGGCTGCCCCCCCACACAGTGTAGTGCATAGGAAATGGAAAAGTGAATGGCTGGGGGCTGCCTAGGCCCCCAGAAGCTTTGGGGGCTATGACAGTGTGAAATAAATTTTAGATGTTTTTTTAGCACTCCTGCCATCAGCTAAGACTACAATGTTAGATCACTTAAAAAGAAAACAAAATGTTCTATATCATCAGTGTTATTTTTCTGTCGTGCCTCTGAGTTTTTTTTATGGGGTCCCCACAAACTAGTCTGTCACTTGGATGCCCAAAGTTTTTTGCAACCTCAATATATTGCCTTCACTTGATTCTTTCCTTACCTATATGCTGGTTTCTCTGAAGAAATTGAGCCTCCCTAGGCAGACAGTGAGTGGCTCTCTGTCTGTGGGACTTCTGTGCAGGGACTTGGTGGAGGTGGAACTAGTTCCACATACCATTAGAGGTGACAGAACTTAGTTCCACCCTGTTCTTGCCCACTTTAACCCCTGGCCCCATACCTGCTATACAGTGCTGAGGTTACTGGTATTGTAAAGCAAGGGGTTTCGGCTATAATTATTCATTTTAGTGCAAATTGTATCATCGTCCTCCCCCGCTCCAGACGCCCACTTTTACTCAGTAAGTGGGCGGCTAAGGATGGATAGGGATGGTGGGATATTTCATGGGTGATGGCCAGGAGACTTGACCTTCTTTCTATCTTCAGGAGCCTCCCGGCCATTCCAGGAGTGTAGGCTTGTATGCTTACATGCTGTGTGACTGGTGATGTTTGTCAATGTTACTGATATTTACGCTGTTGCATGTTATCAGGCGGATATGAGAAGGCTGCAGTGGGCTTTGCTATGCTCGGTTAATCTTTGGAAGGCATTAGCATATTTAGCAACTGCGATCTGTAAGAGATCACAGTTGCAAATGCATTAGTGTCCATCTCTGATCAGGCTCTATATCCATTTCTCAGGGGGATATGGACTCCAGCTCAACTGTGTAATATAGGTGTTTGGATTATATTGCTTTGTTATTGAGCTTACTTCAAACATGCTCATAAAACCTGTTTTATTCTTTCTTCAAAGTACATTGAATTATTAGTCCATGGCATATCATGAAATTATAATGAGCTCACAATAGTACATATGCACAATAAAACAATTATATACTAAATTGAGATATACGCAATGAAATGATACAGTTGGAAATGTACCAGAAGAAAGTACTGTAGATAAAAGCATTCTAAGCACAAGTGTCCAGGAGATTTATAATATGTGTGACTTTAAATTCATGCCCATTTAACAAATGACACAACTAGCAATTAACTAGAACCTTAGATTTACTACCGGGTATCGCGCACAGCATCGATAGACTGCAGCTTGTCTGCTCATTGTGGCTAGATTTTTCTATTTTGTTTTTTTATTTCAGCTTTGAATTTGCCAACTTAAAGTTCACTGAAACAGCAGCTGCAGCTGTTCTGAAACTTTGGACTATTTTTATATATATTGTGTATATAAGTGGTTAAAATTGTTTGCCGTTATAAGACTTGGAGAGTTGTCTCTATTTTACTTATATACATATAATTTATACAAGTTATTGTGCCTGAGAGTTTTTTTCTCTCTGTATCCCTCCTTCCCATTTTTATCTCCTGTTATTCTTCCCTGAATCTCTCTGTCTCACTTTTTCTCTCCCTCTTCCCTCTCTTAACCCATTTCTTTCACTATCCCCCCCCCCCTATCCCCCTACTCTTCCTCATTTCCTAATGGGGTAGGTTAGTGGTAAAGGTGGGTGAATGGGCTTGCAAAGCTGTATCAGGGTGGTGGAGATGCCAGCATTTTATTTGCCTTTGGTGGCAACAGAAAGTATGACTGAGGGGCACACAGAGTGCATACACTTTGGCCCTCATTCAGACCCGGACGCAAGTGGCCGTTCGTACGTTGGGCGAAAGTAAAGAAATATTTAAATTCAGGCACACGCTCGTGTTTTTGTTCGCATCAAAACATCCTCCCCAAACTCAAGCGACCCCTCCTCTAACTAACGAGCGAGCCAAATAGCGAGCGTACATCCCCGAAGTGGTTTGAAGGGAACGCACACACTAGTACTACCTGGAAGTTGGCCTGAGACATTTCGATTAACTGCTCGTTTATTCTGCCTACCTCCCTCAATCGTAACATGCCAATCAATATATCAATTAGCTTAATTGTTTTTTTTTTACACAATGCAATAAACTTTATTTATGTCCGTGTTTGTATTTACCCGCAGAATACGTACGGCTTAAACATTCGCTTTTATTTGTCAAAATGCATGTTAACCCCTATTAAATAATTGGTCTATTTGTTTTTAGCCCCGCATATTTCATGGAGTTAATTTTTTTATGTAAATTTGCTTACGCATGTCACTGCATTAAGCCTATCATAAGTCTCCTCAGATTTCTGGCCCTGTCGAACACATGACTCATACACTAACCAATAGAATTGCTCCTGTTAATATCCTAAATACATTAGCCAATCATAAAATTTTTGAGCACTTTATCAAAAATGATTTTTTAGAAAAACTCCATTGCCATCATGAGAGCCTCCGCATTCACCAGGCGCGAGCTGCTGGTGCTTACGGAGGTGATGGATCAGCGGATAACCAGCCAGCCTCCACCCATCACCAACCGGGAGAAGCGATCCGCATATGCGGAGGTTCGGGCCCGCCTGCACTCCTTCGGCTCACACCGCCATATCGGGCAGCTGGAGCGCAGGTGGTCGGACCTGCAACGGCGGACGCCCAGCTTGCTGGCATGCTTTCGCATGCAGATCGCTACGAGTAAGTTTAATGGATTGTGGTTTTCATGTTTGTCTTTGTGGCCCTAACTGCATGGCCATGTTTTCCCTGTCTTTCATATTTATTCATTCTCCTCATATCTGCATGGCCATGTTTTCCCAGTCTTTCATATTTATTCATTCTTCTCATATGTGCATGGCCATGTTTTCCCTGTCTTTCATATTTATTCATTCTCCTCATATCTGCATGGCCATGTTTTCCCTGTCTTTCATATTTATTCATTCTCCTCATATCTGCATGGCCATGTTTTCCCTGTCTTTCATATTTATTCATTCTCCTCATATCTGCATGGCCATGTTTTCCCTGTCTTTCATATTTATTCATTCTCCTCATATCTGCATGGCCATGTTTTCCCTGTCTTTCAGATGTATTCATTCTCCTCATATCTGCATGGCCATGTTTTCCCTGTCTTTCAGATGTATTCATTCTACTTTTTTTTTTTTTTTGGGGTTTGGGGGTGCATTTGAAATTGATTTTGTTTGCAGATTTGTGTTGGAAATAACCACAATTTGTTTTCCATCTTTTAGGGGCCCAGCGAAGACTACGCCATCAGCGTCCTGCCAGACGGCGAGCACGGCCCCTCTCCCCCACCCCCAGCCAACACTCCAACTCCACTCCTTCCCCTATTCCCCCCTCCTCCCCAGCCTTCCTACACCCTCAGTCAGATTTTTCTGGACTCCTTCCCCTCCGTCCCAATTCCCCCTCTCCTCCAACCACCCCTCTTCGAATGACCCCCTCCCCGGAGTCGGTCATTACACGCCCCGATCTTTGGGGAATGGACCCACCTCCGAGGAGGACGATGGAGGGCCTTCTGTAGCTGGCGTTGGGTCTTCCGGTATGTTTTTTTTGTGCTGTTTTTTATCGACACAAACTGTTTGTTTTTCGTTTATAATTTTTTGTTTTTTGTGTTTTTAACCCAAAAATAAGTGGTTTAGGTCGATTGCCGTAACCTGTTACTGCTGTTTTCAACATACACATAGCACACCTGTCTAAATTTGGACATAGGCCTTGTATTTTTGCCCTACACCATTTTAGTGTGATGATTTTTAATGCAGTTTTGTTAAAATGTTTTTTGTGTTTTTTTTTTATTAATTGATTTTTTATGTGGTTTCACTATTGTTGTATTAATCCCCAATTTTTTCTCACCCACAGAGGAAAAGAGGCTTCGGGCAAATTTAGCCGGATGTGTGGCCCAGATGCACAGCCAAATCATCGGGGTGCTGGTGGTCCTTGACCGTATGTCGGTCCTCCTTAGGGAGTAGTTTTTTTTTTTTCACCATTCTGTAAAAAAATTGTTTTGTTTGAAGATACGTTCTGGCTCATTCATTTTATCCCAACCACATATTGTTTACCCTGACATAAGTAGAGTGTTCCTGCAAGGATTTCACATTTGGGCCAATAAGAGTGTGTGTTGTATTTTTGGGTCAAACAGCCACAAGAAACACCTAACAGTACAAATCTGATTTCCCTTTTTTGGTGTAGTTACAATTAGATATTTCAACATTTTCCAGGTTCCTAGTTGGTGTGCAAGCAGCTTAGGGCAATATTACGCAGCAAAAGTATTGTACAGGCTTCCTTTTGGTGTTGGTTTGGACCCTGAATAAAGGAATCATTTTTGCTCAAATGGCGTCAGTACTGGATTACCCCTTAGTCAAATGTTACGTGTGTGAACCTGGTTACACTTGGTGGTAACGTTACAAAAAAGGGACAACATTTCACTCTAAAAACATTTTTTACCAACATAACAGAAAATTCAAAGTGGTCACTCACAAACAAAACACACAGTGATAATCTCAAATACAACACATACCAAAAAACAAACATCCAAAAAAAACAATGAAGAACTGGTTGACGAAGCACCATGCCAACATGATTCCACATATATGGCGTGGCAATAAGTGTTCAAGAATATAGCCACAAAATATCCACATACAGGTTTGGTAAGGGTAGCAGGAAGTACTCATCATTGGAGTGCCAAAGATTATGTAAAAAAACAGAAGAGGGAGAAACAAATTAGCAAAAAATTAGATGCTCTCAAACAAACCCAACCACATTAGGCATCAACACTGGTTTTTTGCAAATAATTACCTAAAAAATCCGGCCACCACATCATCACGTATGGCCCCCCCACATACTGACCTCCGACCAACCTCGGGGGGGCCATCCTCAGGTAAGGCATCCTCTGGCTGCATTGGGACACCACTCCTTATGGTGATGTTGTGAAATATCCCACACAGGACCACAATTTTCAAAAACATATCCGGCAAATACATGAGTTTGCCACCAGAGCGGTGGAGGCATCTGAATCGGCCTTTTAAAAGGCCGATACAGTGCTCCACCACTTGCCTGGTGGCAGTAAGTGCGGAATTATACTCACTTTGTGGCCCTGGTGTGGGAGCCAAATAAGGAGTGAGCAGCCAGGGCGTGCAAGGGTAGCCACTGTCTCCTGTGAAAACGAAAAGACAACATCAGGCTCACTCTGTATGTAGCTTAACATTGTTATGTACTAAAGGTCTCCACTTACCCAGAAGCCACGCATCACCAGCTTGTAGGTTGGTTAATTTGTGCCATATCCCTGATTGCCGGATGACGAAGGAGTCATGTGCACTTCCTGGTAATTTTGCATTTAGGGACAGGATCTGGAGGGAGGCATCACATACCAACATTACATTGAGGGAGTGATAGTGTTTACGGTTTCTAAATTTTGCCTCCAGCCATGCTGGAGGCTGAAGTGGTATGTGAGTACCATCCACAACCCCTATGATGTGTGGGAAGCCAGCTATTTGGTAAAAATTGGCCTTGGCCACACTAAGGGCACCCATATCCAAAGGCATTTGAATAAAATGATGGAGGTGCATGAAAAGTGCCTCCATCACTGCCCTCAGGATCGTGAAAAGGAGGATTGTGAGATGCCCGCCACTATTCCCACCGTTGTTTGGAACGATCCTGAGGCACAGAAATGTAACACTGCCATTATTTGTGTAAGTGGTGGAATTGCTGTAGGACTGTAAATTTGCTGCTCAAGATCACTCTCTATTAATGAGAGAGTGTCTATGATGATTTTTGGAGGAAGACGGTATCATCTTAAAACCTCATCATCTGGCATTCCAAAAAGGGTGACACGTGTTCGAAATATCTGGGGCCTTGCACGCCTACGATGCCTACACCTGGGACGAGATTGAGGTTGGTCGGCTTCCGGGAGCAGGGCCAGAACAATCCGACCCAAATCAACCTGAAATGACAACATTGGAAGGTCAGCCTTTTTACAACACCCAATAAAAATACATGTAACTTTGCTTTCAAATACCATCCATTGATGCTTACATGCCGGGGTATTGTCATGATATGTTGTAACTGCAAATAATAACATCAAAAATATACATCATTTTATGCTGGCCATGTCATTATCACAAATTTAAGCAACACAAAACATAAAAGGGGACACACACACATTTGGCCCAAGAGCAAAACGACGTTACGCACACTACGTCAAATAGAGGCCAAATGTAATCAACCAATGCTCCAGGCGACAAAAAACATTATTAAGGGATGAATACACATTTCACAATGCGCTAATTAGTTCGCAAATACAGGGCACAATAGCAAGTAGTAAAAATGCGCTAATTAGTTCGCAAATACAGGGCACAATAGCAAGTAGTAAAAAAACGCTAATTAGTTCGCTAATACAGGGCACAATAGCAAGTAGTAAAAATGCGCTAATTAGTTCGCAAATACAGGGCACAATAACGCCGCAAAAAAATTTAACAAAAAACACAGAGTTCGATTTGGCAAAAAACAACGTAACATGTGGAAGGCCAACCAAAGTTGCGTACAGACAAACAAGAACATTCCCTAAACAATTTAACACATGTACTTACCAAGAGCTAATATCTAAGAAACCGGACCAAAATGTCTTTGGGGCAGAGCCAAAAAAAAACCTAAGAGAGATGAAATGACGGAAAAAACATATTAGAAAAATCAACACCACAATGAGAGACAAATTGCCCCGAAGTTATACTTCCCCAAACTTACCAAAACTGGAAACGAGCCAAAAAAACAAAAGTGAAAAAAAAGGAACGGAAAACCAAGAAAAACCGCTAACCCCCCAAAAAAACACAATAAACGCAATCTCCTAAACCAGCAAACAATCAACTCCAACCAACGTAACCTCCAACATTCAATAAACGCCACCTCGAGTCGAAACGCCACAACCCATAAATAGTGTTTAGTTTCCCGCCCAAATTAAGGAAGGATCAGAGGAACGCACAATCAATGATGCGGCCGCAAAATAAGGACGCATGTATAAATACGTCACGAGACAAAAACACAATTCTGGTGTATTTCTAGTTGGAACAACACACATGGATACAGACCAGGAAAACAATGGACAACAGTCCCGCGGTAAGTATTTCATGCATTTTGACTCAATGATTAATTATAAACATATTATTGTGCAAGTTGGGAAGTTGAGATTTCTTCAAATTACCCCAAATAGGTGAGGAGGATGACATGGAAGAGGATGCTGGGCCCAGTAATCCGGGCAAAGCTGCCAAAAAGAAAAGGCAGCCACAATTCACAAGAAAGGAGATGGAGGTTTTGATTCAGAAGTGTGTGGACATCCTACCACAGGCAGACAGGAATATGAGTGCAAGCCAGAAGTGGAGAATGTGGGAAGAGGTAGCCGTGGATGTCAATAGGGTGGGGGATTATGTCCGTCTAGCCCGGGATGTCAAACGGCGGTAAGTAAACACTTGACCACCCTAAAACCAACAACCAAATCAAATAAAAAGTAATGGTTCCAATTTAACCCACAGATGGCAAGACTTCAAATATCGGCTGAAACAAAAAATGGCACACAGGGCTAGGCATGCAAGGGGGACAGGTGGAGGTCCCACCCCTGTGTCATTGGAGTTTACTGATTTAGAAGAGCTGGCACAGGGGTGTGTGCAGCCTGTGGAGGTGTTTGGCGTGTCCAACATGGATACGGACATGCCAGACTTTGCGGCTCCTCATGTTGTCCAAGGTAAATGTTGTGATGTCACCAACTGTGAAATGTTATTGTGCCAATATGTAGATTCTAATGTGAGTCTTTTCTCATTTTTCCAACAGAGACACAGGTGGATGAGTCTGCTCCAGAGGGGAGCCTTGGCCGCAGAATTTCTGCTGGCTCTGCAGGGGAGGAACCAGTACATCTTGCTGAGGAGCCTGCAGAAGCCAGTCCAGGGCAATCCCCCTCACAGGCAGTGTCCCTCCTCACAGAACTCAATTTAAAATCGGATTTCCTTATGGAGATTCTGCAGAGGATGGATGCCAGTCTGGTACGGGTGGCTGAGGCCCTGGAGCAAAATGCTGTGGCCAACGTGACCATTGGTCAGGCCCTGGCGGAAAATACCAGGGCCAACATCCGCATCGCCACTGCCCTGGAGCAGCTCATTCGCCAGCTCATGGTGGAGCCGACCTCCCTTCCTGCCGGAACATCAGGATCCTCCACCTCTGGCACAAAATCAGCCAATCCTCCAAATGTGCCTAGCCCTGTGCCTAGTCCAGAGGCCACAACATCTGCCTCTGGACAGGCCAGCCCGATGACATCCTGGACCCGGTCTGGCACCCTCCCTCCCCCAGCCAAACGGGCGAAAAAACGGTGACACCATTGGCTACTTTTCCCACACTCCTTCTGTGCTTGCCTCATATTCCTTTCTGGCCAAAACTTCCCTCTCCTTTCTTGTGAATTGTTTTTAATTTTTACATTTACGTTTATTCAAAAATTATTGTTTGCACAATTAATAAATATTGTGGAACACTGCCCAAAATGTTGGAGTTCAATATGTGTTTTTATTTATGGGTGGATACAAATAAATTTTCAAGAAATGTACGACTTTGTATTATGACATTCTTGACAAAATGGGTTACTTTTAATCTGGGCCCACAAGCCAACAACGTTCAAAAACACAAATTACACATTGTAAAAAAAGTGCTTGTTAAGGAACGTTTAAAACATTACCTAAGGAGTAAAAAACACCTTGCAAACACAAAATGAGGGACCAAACCTAAACATGATGACATTATTGTTACAATAGTCCAAAAACGAACACATTGCGGCCAAAATACACCCCCACAAATGTACGCTAATTGATTGTGTAATCCTGACATTAGCAGCTATGATTTCCACCTGCGTTCGGTTTTGTGCTATCCAAAAAAACTGCTTTCCAAACACATACCAAGCCGGTTTTCAATCCAACACTAATTGAGTTTCTGACAAGCCGTGATTAATCGATGCAACATCGTGGAGTCCCGGGACGGAGGAGAAGGCCATGGCCACTGTGGTCGAGTTATCCAGCCCCTAAGCTGTGCGAGCATTTTGAAGGGAAAGAGGATCATCCAGTGACGTATGAGTTTGTACGAACACATTTGACGTTCGCATTTGTTAATGTATGTACGCCCCAAAAACGCCTCGCCACGTCTGCGTTTTTCCATCTCCACCCCCGTCAATGCCCAAAAACGGCCTGTTCTGTCAATCAAATTTGACATGTCACTTCCTGTACGCTATTTGACGAACGAGACAAAAAAAACTCACAATCTGCCGTACGCACATGCGCAGTGTAACACCGACGCATGCGCGGTTACTCAACATCGGAACACAACGAGCGTACTGCCTCTAACGAACGGCTCTGAATCAGGGCCTTAGTCAGATGTGTCAGATGAATGATTGAATGGTTGAACGATCTGAACGGTTTGATGAATGATTTGACCACGGATTTGAATGATTTTGACTGCATTAAAATGAATGGAATCATCCAAATCTGACTGCAAACAAAATCAGGGAATGCGCATCGTTCATCACTCATCATTCAGATATGTCAGATTTTTCTTCAGATATGAACGATTGAATGATCTTTTAAATCATCATCGTTCAGATCTGAAGAAAAATCTGACCATGTGTATGCACCATTACACACAGAAACTCGAACACACACAAATGTACACACACACACACACATAAAAACATATGTATGCATGTATGTCACACTTGCCAACTCTCCATCATTGTCAGGGAGACTCCCTGAAATAGTAGCAATCTCCCTATCTCCCTTAAGAGTCTAGCAATCTCCCTGATTGCACCTTACCACCAATATGAAGCTGTTATATTAAAAAAAACACAGAGATATGTACATTCAAAGGGGATCATTAGTATAATTTCCCTGCATTGGTTATAAGGCACAATGATCCCTATGGTTACATTCATTTTCTGAAAAGTATCAGTGTTTTTGCATAAACAAATAGATCTTACTAACTGCTTTTGGGCTTGTTTACATTTGGTATGTATGTACATTTTATGACACGCCTCTCAGATTTAGCCGTACACGCCCACTTTACCACCGAGCTCATAGGTGTTGCTTTCACAATCTCCCTGAAATGCTTTTTCAAAAGTAGGCAAGCATGATGTATGTATAGCAAATTGGCTGGAGTTGGGCATTTGTGTATTGTTTGTTTAAATTGTATTTCACTACTTTGTTTTGGAAATGAACCAAATTTGAAAAACTACAAATTGTTAGCAAAACATATTTAGAGCATTGCGATTAGTTTAAATATGAATTATTTAAGCTAAGAGTGTAGAGAAATGAAGCAGGATAAATGGTTAGACAATATGGTGTTAGGAAAGAGATCAATACTGGCAGTGCTTACATCAATCTACGAATGGTTTAATACTCTTCTTAGGATGATGTGTGTACTTCTTCTCAGTTTAGCAATGTTTGTCACTGTAATGGAGACCCAGTAGCAGCCTTTCCTGCTTCAGCAAACCTTTCCAGGCACTACCAGGCCGCCACCGGGTGAAAGTGTCATGCACATGACACAGAAACCCATCACTTGCAGCGACAGACTGCCAGCATGTCAGGGCTCAGCCGGGGATCGGCTCCCGCTTACCGCGCCGCCGGCTTCCCCTGTCATCCTGGGTGGTCGGGCAGCTGGCGTGGCGGCGGGGGAGAAGCTGAGTATTCTCCCTGCATGCAGTGGCTTCCTGGTGGGCTGGTGTCTGGCATCGCAATTCCGGACATGGGTGCCGCCATGACAGTTGGCCCATGTGACAGTATCTTCTTTCCAGGATAGGTGAGTGATCAGCTGATGCTGTGCATCTATCAAAGGGTTCCCCTGGGTATATAACTGTTCCACAGGTTCCAGGAAGTTGCCTGAACAACGGTTGTCTCCTAGCGTGCCTCAGTGAGTTCCCGGTCCAGGTTCCTAACCTTCCTTACAGCAGCAGTATTACCATTTCTACCTGTGTGCCTCCCGTCTCTGGTGATTATCGTGCAGCAGTGTATACCATCTCCACCTGTGTGCCTCCCATCTCTGGTGAATATCGTGCAGCAGTGTATACCATCTCCACCTGTGTGCCTCCCGTCTCTGGTGAATATCGTGCAGCAGTGTATACCATCTCCACCTGTGTGCCTCCCGTCTCTGTTGAATATCGTGCAGCAGTGTTTACCATCTCTACCTGTGTGCCTCCCGTCTCTGGTGAATATCCGTGCAGCAGTGTATACCATCCCTACCTGTGTGCCCTCTGTCTCTGGTGATTTCTCAAGTAACCGTGAGTCTCCACTTGATATTTGATCTACGTGTCAAGGTATAATAATCATACGGTTAGGGTATTATTAGTGCCTATCCAGGCATCATCTCTCTGGAACACAGGTGTTGTGTCTCTATTCCCGCAGGGCTTGGGTACCTGGTCAAAGGACCGCGACCTGCTCACGGGGTGCAGCTAAGCCCAAATCCCAATTGGGTGGGGTCACTGGCGAACACCATCCTGTGGGTTAGATTCCACACCTTTGCCCAGGTCTCACCAACACTCAAGACCTGTGGATGAGGAGAACATATATCCAGGCCCCTCATCTCCGCTTCCTCCCACAACTTAGGCCCTCCACATCTTCTACTCCAGTCTCAGACGTGACACAGCAATAGAACAAAAGATGCCGCTTAGGAAGGGAATCATCGCTGGACCTCGCTGGAACTTGCTAGAGAGGTGAGTTATGCAGAATACTAGAGACATATTCATTAGTATTTCACAGTATCACTGCGATACTCAACAAAATATGCTGCTGGTAATAAGTTATGCTCATAAATGGGGACCAAAGTACTGTACCAAGCATGAGCTCCTAACTGTCATTTTTCAAACAATGTAAAATAACACTTTGGAGCTGATTGGTTGGTACTTTATCTCTCTTCCCTTTATCTCTCTCCAAGGTATGATACATTTCCCCCTTAATCAGAGTCAAAATATAGGAGTGACATCAGAGTACAAATATAGCAAGAACAGGCAGTGTGAAGAACAAAAAATGGCCAGGGCATGCTTTAGTTGAATTGAAGCCCAGGTTCCAGGCAAGTTCAAAACTCAGAAAATAGTAAATATACAGCACTCAAGATACATCTTGAACTATAATGGGATTAGATCAACTATTAAATAGATGGTATGCATGAATCTAGAAGCTTCTGTGATGGTCAATTGACTAAGGATCTATTTCTATTCTATTTCTATGCGCATGAACATGAAGATGCAGCAATCATCAGTGAATTTAAGCACTGGTTATACTGGCACATATGTGCTTCAATAGGACCTTCACAATATATATACTTTTTTAAATCTAGAAATGGAATATTGGGTCAGTGTAATACCAGGAGTCAAATGTATAAGTCATCAGTGATGATGGTTTAGTTACATTTTGCTCCTGGTACAGCTTACAACGTACAAATTATTTATTTCTATAATGGTTAACATTGTAAGTGACCTATATTTTCGATTATCCATCACTCGATCGTTTATCTATAGAGTATCTAGGTGGTGGGATAATGCTATAAAGGTCATTTGACTTTTGCAGCTATCATTGTAGTTCAATACAGCATACTGCATACGTTTTAGTTGTCACCTTTCTCCTTGCTGTGTATCTTGCTGTAGGACATAAATATTCAAGTTTTTTTTATATTTTATTCAAAAGATCATGCTAATTATGCTTCTAAAGAAAAGTAAGAATAAAAATAAAATGACATTTCATATTCCTTGCACATGCAACCAAAGAAACAATGAAAGAAGTTTGTAATTAGAAGAAAAACGAGGGCTTGAAGATAAGAGGCATCAAAATTCCTAACAATATTATCTGAGCCATAGCAGATAAAGTTTTTTTTCTACATTCTAAGCAAGTGCTGGTTCCTCTCTGATTTGAAAAAATAAAATAATGCTGTGCTTTATTACCTAGACAATAATGATATTTAATGTGCATTATAATTATTTAAATCCTTGTTATCACAACAAGTTATAATGAAAAATGCATAGGCATATAATCAAAAGAGGCCATATTGTAACTATTTAATGTAGCTGTTAAGGATATTTCCCCTTTGACAGCAGACATAATAAAATGTAAATATGTGAGCAGATAAAGAATTGTACATTAGGTGTCCTTGAAAATGTTTATAATATGTAGTGAAAGTTTCTTTATCAGCTCTTTTGGTACTTGTGTACTTTATGGACTCATTGCACAGAGAAACCAAAGTTTGAAATGGTACTTGTGTACTTTACGTACACAAGTAGCGAAAGTTGTCCCCACCTAAAGAAGAAAGTTGTGCACTCGCCACACTTCAGGCTCGCCACAAGGTTATATTCCCCTCTTTGCCCACTTGGATGGTAGGGAATGATGCTGGACACTGGGAATGACGCTGGACACTAGCTCATGAAATCAGGGTCCTCTCCGTGAAGGGGATTTAGACATTACCATGATTATTAATAATAATAATAATAATAATAATAATAATAATAATAATAATAATAATAATAATAATAAAGTGTAGGACACTCTCTGCAATGAGTCCGTAAAGTACCTCTTTTTTGTTCAAAAATGCCAATCCACAGAACAATCACCATTTTACTGCTGGCTCTAAATATCTTTTAGTAAAATATTGTCAATTAAATCAGACTTTAATAAAAATCAAATAAAACATGTTGTCCAATCTTGCTCTTGTTTGTTAAGTAAATCTTCCGCTACTTTTTTTCCCCTTTTTTATTTTTCCAGTATTGCATTCCTTACCACCTCTGTTTTACTTAATTGGTTTCTACAGTTCTTTGAAACATATCAATTTTTCCTGCGGTCTGAAAGCTGTATATACCAACCAGATCAAATTTTCAACTCCAGCGAGTTTCTTAACACATGAAAGGTTTAAAACTTCAATTCTCTTGCTATACCCCATATTGATTGCTTAGATGCAAAATGATTGTGCATATGGGAATCTCTGTAAGCTGTGTCTGACCAAACTGAAAGAAACATTTAAAATATTTTTTTTCAGTGGAGCATTGTCCGGGTTGGAAAGGTTTGAAAAATGCAGGTTTGTTATAAATGATGATTTAAAAAAAAAATCACATATTTGTCAATATTTTACCTGGAAAACATATGCCTATTGTAACTAATTCACCTGGATGGTACATCTACATTGCTCCCTACTCTCTTAGATTAATTTTCTCTTATTGTCTTTATTCTTAATTATTTCCTCTAATTTGACTATTTTTTGATAAACATACATAGTGATAGATTTGACCTTGATTTATTTAAACAAAATTGACAATTTATTGAATAATTTGAGTCGGATGCAGCTTTGGTCAGAGCTCATGGACTTGAATGCAGCAAATTCACTGTAGAAAACATTCATAATAAGCTACAGGGGCAGAGCTATGGGATACAATGGAGGCGCCTGACGCTGGGCTCCAGCTCTGAAGGGTCACCTCCTCCATTGTCCACAACATATTCATCCCACTTAGGACTGTAACTATGTACCCGGAGTGTACCATCATGGCCGCCCAATACATGGCACCCATTCCCGGTGTCTGAGAAGCCACCATACACTATTTGGGAATTCCATGTCAGACCATCAGCTGCTGCCTGCGTTTATCTATAGCCTGCCTGCATGCGAATTGCTACATTAGTGTCAGCGGCTGTGACGGGGGGGCACCAAATAATAGCTTGCCTCTGGGCATCTGGGATGAACTTACACCATTGATAAGCTATGTGAGGTAAGGATCCAATCGTTAGTGTATCTACTTTAGAAATAAAACATAGCAGGTAACGGGCATTAATTATATAAAAAATTCAAGAATTTGCTGTTTGTAAATAGAGAAAGTAAAAGTGGCAGGGAATATGATGAAATTGTGATAAGGAAATCATAGCTTTTTATAACACTAAGGTGCAGTTTCAATTAGCCATGGGACTTACCATGGAGTTTTAGATGGTTAAGTGCCCAGAGCTATTCATTCACTACCGATGGTAAGCCCACAATTAGCCCTGGGGGTACAATGAATATGGATTTCTGCCCTACTCTTGTGCAAACAGATTTCAGGTTTACCTAGAGCTTACAGGGCTAGTCGCTGGCTTACTGCAGGTGGTAATTGCATAGCTACGGGCACTTAACCCCACAGCTACAGTATGGGTTTTGGGTTGCCTAATGGTTAGAGAGACTCCCCGCAATGCTAAAGGTTGATGTTTTGAATACTGTATACAACAGCAGCCCAATGATGCTGAATAAGTATCATTAGATCTATATATTTTTATTAATTATTTGATCTCTGTGTATTTATAAGCTAAAACTATAAAGCTTTTAATATGTGTATTATGTGACCGAAGAAACATCCTTTCAAATAAGTAGTGGATATATCACTGATAATTTTTTCACTTTATTTCATTATAATTTGTTTGGTTTATGAAGTTATTTTGGACACTAGTAGGTGCTCCTTTTACTTTCACTTTATATCAGTTATTGTGGGTGCCATACCTTATCACTTTTTTGGAGAAGCCACTCATTGATTTTTGAGGTGTGTCACATTTTATTTGTTTATTTATATTTTGAATATTTATTTTTGTGTATTTTTAAGTGTCACGTTGTAACCAGTGCGCCTCTTTATCTCCTACACACACACACACACATATATATATATATATATATATATATATACATATATATATATGCTGTGTATGTTCTTGTAATGCTTGTGAACTGAACTAGTTTTAGATCCCACTTATTTTATCTTAAATTTATTTTTTTCTTTATTATTACTACATTTATTTTTATATTTTTAGGATGTAATAGTTTTTACCTGATTATTATTTGCATCTCAATACTACAATTACTACAATACTTGTAAGAGACTGTATGCTGTTGCACTGATTAAGGATTTGTGACATGCACACTGAGGCATACTGCCTTTTACTTTATGCTGGGACCTTTTGGAATCTGGAATCTTAATCGAAACAAGGAAACCAAGACACTTATTTCTTACAAAAGCACAGAAGTTTCAAATTAGCTTAATTAGTCCATAATTATTTATCTTCAGCAGCGCTGTCTTCTGCATCTTCTTCTGCATCCAGCGTCAGAAGCTGGGTCTTCTGCAGCAGGGTGAGTATGTCAGTGTGTGTGAGTGGTTGTAAATTTGCATGAGTAAGTGTGTTTATGAGTTTTGTGTGTGTGTGGCCCCTCAGTGTCAATGTGCCCCCCAGAATGGGCGCTGGGAGAACTTCATCTCCCAGCAGCCCTTTCCCCTCCCACCAGCCCCTGGAGCCTCCCAGCAGCCCCTTCTCTAGTGAAAAGATAGAGCGGAGACCCCCGGGCAGGTAAGTGCCGAATTATTTTTATTTACGCGGTGCTGGGTTTTCAGAGCTGAAAACCCTGCAACCACTTTTTTAAATTGGAAACCATGGATATCGGGAGCGTGTATACCCGCAGTAATCCAAAATTGGGCGCAAGGTTTTTCCTCACTAAACCTCACGCCCAATTGAATATGACCCTAAGTGTGCCTAACATTAGAGAATCAATCACTCCTAGGATACGTAAGACTGTATGCATGCTAATATTTATCCTATGTTACAATCATTACCTGCTTGCTTACAGACCACAAATCTCCCTTTATATGGTTCTCTGCAAATCCAGCATGAGAGAAGGAGATGAGGAGGAGGTGAACAGAGCAATGGTAAAGCAGTGATTGATGATGGAGCTTGTTGAAGGTAATGTAACACAAATTAGGTTGTAGATGAAGGGGGTAGTGGAGTAATTGAGGGTTTTATATGTGAGGATGACTAATTACATATTCTCTAGAGAATTCTGCTTAATACGATTAGTGCTATATAAATAAACAACAATAATAATTTATTTGGCACAAGTTGTGAAAATCAATGATAACAACATAGTGCAATAAAATACAGATTTAATATAGACAAACTTAAAACAAGTATATTTTGAATTGATTGCAGGTAATAGAATGGAGACGTTTACAAGAAATAGGTGATTTTAGGTCATATAGAGTTGTATAAAGAGTTGTAGGTTCCGGAATCCCCAGCTCCCTGCCTCAATCTCAAATGTCTGGTTCCATCTCCACAATTCACTCTAAAAGAAATTATGTCACCTGCCAACGCGTATTGAGCAACGCTCTTCCTCAGCGCATGTGACAGAAGTTGTTATCTCCCTTCTTAAATAGGAAGTATGTGAATTGCTTCCAGGTCAAAATTTATATATAACCAAACTATATACATACAAACAATGTATGTATATAGTTTGTAACAACAGACATATTTCTTCTATCCTTCTTAAATAAAATGTTGGCAAATATAAAAACAATTTGGTTCTCTTTAGATTGCTGTCCTATAACATTTTACTTCCAGGTTTTAAGTCGACTTAGTTCTCCGATAATAGTTTACTCCGAGCCACATCATTCCACTTCTGCCATCCACACGTGGCACACACAAGTTGCACACTGATGACGTAACTTGAACGGCATCGTCCAGCTTCTATGACATCTTGCATTATTAAATAAAGGTATTTCTTCTTATGGGTGTAGTATGTAACACCGCCGGCAACATGGGTCTAATGACAGGCGTTGGTTTTTCGACGCCTGTCATTAGTATCTTGCCTGGAGTTAACAGTCGGGAAGCCGGCAGTCGGCATTTAGACCGTTGGCTTCCTGACTATATCCCCTACTTATATGATTAACCCTTCTGAGGCCTTCTGGTCACTGTAATAGTTAGCTAAAAAGAGTTTAATATATTCACATAAATGCACATTCAATGAAGTAATACCGAAGTATTTTGATTTTAAATTCAACAGTCCATCCTGTTGTTAATCATCTTTCACACCATGATTATCTACATTAAAATACTTCAAATTCTTAGTGAGAAAAAGGAAATTAGAGAATCATAGGATATAGTACCAACCCTGAGAGCATGTGCGATTCAACTCCTAATTGATGGTGATGGTGAGGGGTGCACCATCCCCTTCATGGTATAAATGTATTAGATTTTTTTCCATATGAATTAATAATTAAATGTGTAAATTCCTGTCCAGTGTCTTATACATGTGATGATAATTGGCTCATTTATTTATTCATTTATTTGTTCTTCTATCAAATGATTTCCATTAGCTTTATTAAGCACTTAACAATAGTTGGTTCCCAGTGTCACACTTGTTGTTTCTTTATTTTACCATACCCCAGACCATATGAGCATTACATTACCAGACATAACACAAATTTTCTCCATAGAGAAGATGTTTCTTACCATCTGAAGATAAAAATGACCCACTGTAAGAGAGGCCTAACATCTTCATGCTTTATGAGCAAGCTAACATGCAGAAAAGGAGTGGACACTGACAAGAAGACACTGTTGATGCAAAATTGAGGTTTTACTGTCACGTGAAAGGTGCACAATCTTGAGAAAATATTTTATTACATAACATCTTGCTGATGAGAAAGAATGATCAAGCAAAAGGAAAACTTCCCCATCATCAGTGTTTTGTGACTGAAGCTTCCAAATATTTTGATAACAAATAGCTTTTTGTGCATATAGTGGTTATCCTCTGATGCATGCTATAGTATCACATAATGGGCCGTATTCAATTGCTGGTGAAAAAGTCCCTGACTTTTTGCATGGTGTACTTTCCACCGTCATCACTAGTTTTGGCACTGGAAAAGTATCGCGCTCGTCCCTGCTTTTCACCCTATTCAATCACAAAGGAAGCGAGAACGCGTCTCAGCGAAACTCAAATCGGGGAAAAGTCCTGTCAGATTTGGGAAAATCACCCTGACACCACCCAAAAGATGCACTGACATGGGGGATCACTATGGATACCCCAGAATAGCCCTGCTGGAGGTGTTTGGAGTGCTTAAATGCTCTCAATTGGTGCTATTTATCATCTTTGCACAAGTTGTGAAGAATAGCATTTAGCAGTTTTTTATGCAAAAACAAGTAGTCCCTGCAAATTTGGGTTGCATGAAAATGGGTGCAAGCATGGTTAAAAATCGCAAAAGTGTGATTTAAATTTTTTTTTAAAAACGCATTTTCAGCATGCACCTGCAATCCAAAAAAAAAGCTTGCCCATAATTTGGGGACCCCTGGTGTCAATTTCACTAGCTTTTAAGTTTGAACCCCAACTTGGGATTTTTTTGCCCCCAAAACGAAAGTACTTTTTTGTGGGTTTTCTATCGTATTTTTTAAACTTTTTTTGACGCAGTTTACCTTTGGGGGACTGTCCCAAGGCTGCAGGGGTGTTTCTTTTGCACCCCAAACCCCAAATTCTGCACTTTTTTCCGCCTTCATTCTGAGGCAAATCTTTTCCACTGGTTACAAGGTGCAGACTTTTCGCACCAGTGAAAAATCTTTTTAATGAATACGTCGGAAAGTTTCCAACAGGCGAAATGATGTCATCGGCAAAATCTTTTTGCCGGGAACGGCTTTTTGCCAGCAATTGAATATGGCCCAATAATGGTACAGATATTTGGACAGTATTGCTCTCTGCAGTAAGCGTGCATAGTTATCTTCCCAAAGTAGGAGTCACAAAAAATGTGGAAACCATTACTGTTCATGTGTGATGCAAATAGATGCATTAATTTAATGTGCTTATTATTTCAGGTGTTCTAATAACATGAAATAGACATTCAGGATAAGATTATAGCACACCTCAGTTTGCTCTCTAGCCTTATGTGCGCTGTGTTTCTTACACAGATCTATACAATAAGTCAAGGAATCATTTTACAGCTTTAAATTTGTTATCAGTTTTGATTTGATATAACAGATGCCACTATTGTTCCTCTGTAGTATTTATATAACCTTGCATTGTGGAAAACTCCATAGTTACTACTATATTTAGCGCTATTGAATATAGTATTAAACAAGTGATGCTGGGAGTGTTGGGAATGGAAGATACCTAAGACTGAATGAGAGGGAGCTAGACTAAGTCATATAGTATACTGTTACTTTTTATTTAATTATGGCATTATATCATACCTTAGTATAGTAAACACTGCCAGGACAGCTAATTAATCCATTCTGTTGCCACCACACTCTTCTTTCTAGTTTGTAATCAGCTCTGAAAAAGCCAGACAAACTTAGTAAAGAAGATTCTTCACCTTACTTCCATGAGCAGTAGCCCACCACTGGCTGAGTGAATTAAAGGCCATCTTAATCTGTTGGTCAATGCAAAGGAGTATATTTACTAAAGTGTGGGATTTTAGAAGTGGAGATGTTGCCCATAGCAACCAATTAGATTCTAGCTAGTATCTTCTAGAAGGTGCTAGAAAATTGTCAAGTAGAATCTGATTGATTGCTATGGGCAACATCTCCACTTCTAAACACCCGCACTTGAGTAAATATACCCCTCAGAGCCACAACTTTTCAGGTAGAACAATTCATTCTGATAGCTGATTTGAAATAAAATATGTTAAAAAGGCTCTGAGAGTGGGATTCACAATATGCTGCAGTGCATCTCTACTATATCACAAATACAGTGTTTATTTTAAGCATAAGATACTTTGTCTTATGTAGTTAAAAATTCAGTGTTGTTTCTGTTCAATATTATGAAACATACAAGCATAGAAACACTTTCATCATCCTTTCAGTTAGATCCAATTCATAGCAAATAAGCCTAACCTTGCTACTGACTGACTTCACTCGAGGGGAAATGTATTTTCTTTTGAAAATGATGTAAAAAAAACATGTTCCAGACTAAAAAGTTGTTCATGTTACTGAATGATATACTGTGTAATAAACAAGAAAATTAAATATCCTAGACCTGCTGTAAACTAAATAAAAAAATTGGACAAATTTAAACATAACAATAATAGTTATATTCTATATATATATATATGTATATATATATATATATATATATATATATATATATAATCAAAAGTTCATTCAAAAGAGTGCACTCACCAAGGCTTCGTAAAGCTGAAAAAGTTGCTTTATTTACTCACGAAAAAGTACAAAACAGGGATCACCTGTCAACGTTTCGGCTATGTTCAGCAGCCTTCATTAAACAACATTGGCTTCTAATTGGTTCCGATCTCAGTATGGGCCAAATTGGGAAGTCGCCACCCTTATTATGCATCCATCGTGGTCCTAATTTGAAGGGTTTACTTTACAGAATCAAATGGACGGTTCTATCTAAGAGCCAAAATACCTGGCTGACCACGAAAAAGTGCTGTTTCTGTTGTTTGGGATGTATTACATGCAGAGCATTGCTTGTGGGACCCTCATTCACCCATCCACATAGTGGAAGACATCTCTCAATCCGGCACCATTTGGTCGCTTTACACATTCTTCAGTTGAACCATCAGATCACTACACTAAAATACATGATCATTGATTGGGTCCTGCCACTTAAAAGGGGTAATGATCGTGGATTGGTCCTCTTGAAGAGGGAGGCTAAGTGGATCCATAGTTTGGACACAGTCTCCCCAAGGTGTCTGAATGAGGATAATTATTTGAATATTTTTCTTGATTCATTTTTTGTGACTCATTTTGATTACATGGAGTTGTTTATGCTTTATTTTTTTTTCTAGATATAAATTTTTTTTAGATATAATTGTGTCTAATTATATATAATTTTTTTAAATAATTTTTTTATTATTCTTTAGTATATTTTTTAGTGTTATATGTAAAAAAAATTTGGATTTGATATTATGGTTTTTGCTTGTGGTATGATATATTTTAGATTGTTTAATTAATTATATGTTTAATATGTTGATATAAGTTCTTATTATCTAAAGGGCAGTGTTTTCATATATTTCGGTGGGTAAAGACTCAATCACTAGGTTTTTATGTTTAATAATTTTTAATGTTGCTAAATATGTTTTGTATATGCTGCGAGTATGCGCTGTGGTTGCCGTGGTAACTTCCCTTCAGATTGGCACTTATTACTACGTATATAGGCTAATAAAAAAGTGCACCTGTTGCCTTTTGACTCAGGAGGACATGATTATTTAATCATGGTCTCTTCCTGTTTTTTGGTCGTCAAGGTTACAACCTACTTGAATTGTTGGTTGTTCATGTTTTAAGGATCCATAAAGTTGGTTGTTAATGGTTGTAGGCTTTGCAAGTGTTCAGGAGCCTTTTATTGGCTTACTAATGTACACTTCCGGTTTGCAGCGCCACTTCCGTTTGTTGGAATGCATAGAAACATCACTTCCGGTTTGGTGGAACGCAAACCGGAAGTACAGCAACATTTGTCGTGATTAGTATTTTTGTAGTATGTTAGTGGAGTCTTCATGTGTTATACCATGGAAGGCTGATTCCAAGTGTTTATTAATAGGTATCTACTGTTGGAGTGGTCTTTTTGTGACCCTTTGGGATGGTATAGTGTCTTAGATTTGATTTATTGGTTAATGAGGTGTGGAGCTTATTGACACAGAGTCAGTAGTTAGTGGAGTTACATGGCAACACTTAGCATACTGCTGGCTCCTGTGGTGTGTGGGTATCATCCCGATGAAGGCTGCTGAACATAGCCGAAACATCGACATGTGATCCCTGTTTTGTACTTTTTCATGAGTAAATAAAGCTACTTTTTCAGCTTACACAGCCCTGGTGAGTGCACTCCTTTGAATTATCTTTTGATTATGTTAATGTAACCGACAGTGGAAGCATTGGGTCAGCACACCAGGTGGATGTACTAATTGGATTGTGAGTGCTAACCTACATTGTGGACTAATATCTATCTATCTATCTATCTATCTATGTATATATACATATATATATATATATATATATATATATATATATATATATATATAATAGAAGTTTGTTTATTGGTGAATATCTACCACAACCCTTAAGATACAGCTTCCAAACTTTGCACAGTTATTTAGTATAAAAAAATGAAGCTATTGGACCACATAGCGATAAAGCAACAGAGCGACAATTCATATATAAAATTCATTGGTCTGTTTGTTTGTCCAGTTATGTATTTAGACTTCCCTGCACAGATTGAGATGAAACCAACATGAGGTGGTCCATTTGGATACTGGCTAGGTTTTATGGGGTAAAGGTCCTGGTCAAACATCCCATTGGTATATGCTGGGCAGAACTTTGACCCGGGGAGCCTGTCCTGTGCCTTCTACTGGATGGATTTGGACAAAAACTTCAGAGTGGTAACATTGGATCCCAGAAGATATACTAGGGGGTTGAGTTCATGGTCAGACCTACTGTTGGTGTACAGTGTACCGAACTTGACCCAGGAGATGCTGTGCAGAACTTTTACCCTGAGAGCTTTTCTGGGCTTTCCACTTGATGGATTTGGATTAAAACTTCAGAGGGGTGGCAGTTGGTCTGGGATGCTTAATGGAGTGGTGGGGTTCCCAGTCATACCTCAGAGTGGAGTATGCTTGGCAGAACTTTGATGTAGAGAGCCTGTTCTATGCCTTCCACTGGATGGATTTGAACAAAAACTTCACAGAGTGGATTTCAGAAGGCATACTAGGGGGTTGAGTTCCCTGTCAAACCACCCATTTGTGTATGCTGGGCACAATAGGGAGCCTGTCCTGGGCCTTCCACTGGATGGATTTGGATGAAAGTTTCACAAAGGGATGGTAACTGGCCAGGGATGCCTAATGGAGTAGTTAGGGTCCTGGTCAGACCTCATGGTGGAGTGCGCAGGGAAGAACTTTGAACCAGGCAGCCTGTTCTGGGCCTTCCACTGGATGGATTTGGACAACATCACATAATAAAACCGGGTACTTCAGTTCTGAGCTTGATCCCTTTGTCCAGTAGGCATCCCATTGAAGATTGGTCCTCTTCTACAGTAACATCCTTGGGTAAGAAACTGCTATGTCCAGATCCAGCAGGACATAGTAGCATTATTTGTCCATGCTGCACATACAGCACTTGAAGCCCTGCCTGCCAATCAGCATCATCCAGCTTCTCATCCAGGTGCATAGGTCATGTTCCCGGCAACTTCTCTATATCCTTTAATCAAAATTAATGAAATCAAAATTTATCAAAATCAATCTTTATTGACAATTATATTAAAACAAACAAAAATTCTGAATGCATGAAGACAAGGTTACAAGTCTACATGATTATCACCACTCTACTTAATGCTACCATACAATAAAGGTGAATAGTGATGGTTACAATATAAGGGAAATCCGAATAGGTACCATCTATAGTGAAACTGTGTTACATTTCATCTAATTGACTGTGATGAGTACAGGTCATCTGAGTTGCTCATTTCAGCATTCTTTACTTTCAGTTCATCAACTCTCTTCAAGAGGTCATGTCAGCAGCATGCATCTTGTTCTGGATAGCCATTGTAACAGATGTTGATGTTCTGTATTTTGTATCTTGCATCCTCTACTATTTTTGAAGCATAAAATTAACCCAGTGCTCATGACTCAGTTAGTCAAACACATACTCCTGCTGCAATTCTGTGAGTCTGGAAATGAGTTATTACTCCTCATGGGGAAAGAGCAGGGAATTGGACACATACAGATTTTGTCCACCCCAGATCCATAATTTGCGCCGCAATAAGCAGCCGGCGGCCAGCACAGTAAATAGTGGGCTGCTGAACCAGCCAGGAAAGAGGGACTTCGAGTATGGAGGTATTGTGCCTTATCTTAATTACTGTGACTTCTATTCCACATTGTGACCTAGCTCAAATATAACGTGTGAGAGTACAGTGACTATCGGATGTAACTTACAGTATTTCACTAAAAAGGAACTCTTTCTGTTACAGCATTACGGATATGAATATGTCTTTGTTCTAATAATCTGACCTTGTGTCAGTATCTAAGCTAATGACAATTGATACATTATCATTGTTGCCGTGGTTATGATTAATGTGAAGTAGCGAATTGTTTCTGATGTTAATAGATTGAACATCCATTACTACGTAGGTTCATATGAACAGAAATTTTTTTTAGGTGTCTTTATCCTTGGTTTTATTGTATGTATATGATAGAATAAAATATTTTATACATGAAATATTAAATGCAGTCAAGATAATTTGTTCAACAGCACAATCTCCATCTTTTTAAATTTACTGTACTATTTCTGTATGATTTGATTTGATTGGGCCTGTGAATTGCTGGTTGGATTCAGTGCGTTAGAAAACTAGAATCAAAATGTGAGTTTACAAATAGATTTTTTACACACCACTTAATAAATAGTACTCCACCTCCAATCACTTCTAGTGGCCTGAGTCCTGTGATTTGCTGCTTGGAGAATTGTGTTAGTAATATATTTAATATTTTCTAATAGGCTTTTACTTTTAGGTAATTAGTTATAGATTCATGAAAACATCCTGTGTGCCACTTTGTTTCATACATATGAAATATTATTTTATTTAAACTAATATGTGTGTGTGTCACTGCTCTCTCAATTAGTTTAGCCAGTCAGCTCTCTGTAGTCAATATTGGTAAAAAAATGTTGTGAGCTGTGAGGTAATCTACATTTACTGGAAATGAATGTTAATGATGTTATTAATACTGTAGGAATAAATCACGTCCAAATTACATGATTTTAGCTGTTTCTATCAACTTTTAAAAAATCCATATCCAAATTCAAAAACATTTAAGAGTGATTTGCCAAAGCCAAAACACAATAAAAGATTTAGAATAAAAACCAAAACATTGAGGTCTGCGTACATCTTAACATGGGATTAGTGTTTTTATTGACCTTTCTATAACCTATACTACATCACTAACCCCTTTATACTGACCCCTCTATACCTGCTACCACATTAGTGACATTTCTGTATCCTATACCACTGAACTCTATACCCTGCATTGTCACAACTTCTAAAGACATGGCTGTTGTCCTGGGAAAGAACTATTTCTGAGCATTTGGCATTTCACAGGCATTGTGTCCTCTGAACCTCTCATTATAGCATAACTTCTTTGTAGAGCAAAGTAGAGGCAGGAAGCAGCTGCTGTACATACAAGTCCAGGAGGGGAGTTGGAACCATAGGAGAGATCAGATGGAGCAGAGGAGAGGCAGCAGCTAAGTGCCTCTAAGGACCAGGAGAGGAGGCAGAATTATGTGGAGACTGAGCTGCTGGGCTGACTGGGGTTGCACCCTCCCAGGCCACAGCACTCTGGATGACCTCTTGAGCTGCCCCTGTCTACACTGCTTCACAAAACTTAGAATTTATCTAGGAATCTAGTGATGTCAGTAATGGACTTCCTGCTCTATTAGAGCAGGAAGTCCACTCAGGCTTGCGGGAGTCAAGACCCTACCACAGGTTCTAGTCTCAAGCCTGATGGTCACTATAATCGCAATGGACTCCAGGCTGCTTGCACAAGCAGTGGGTGGTCACCCACAACTTTGCGAGTGGGCTGGAGAAAAAAAAAACACGCCCTGATTCAGAGCGAGTGCTTGCTAGCAGCGAGCGGCTCTGAATCAGGCCCTGTATCCCACATTGTATCTGACCTGAATTGTACCCTGCACTGTATCTGACATGTATGGAATGAGGTTTTAATGGTTGGGGAGAATTTGGGGAACTGCTCAACAAAAAGGCTGAGGACACAGCTGACACCTCTGCACTGCTGACACCACTGGCACCCTTCTCTGAGGACACTGCCTCCCCTTGTACTGAGGACACTGACAGCACCTCCACATGGCAGCCACTACCAGCACCTCTGCACTGAGGACACCGCTGGCACCCCAGTACTGCCAACACCGCCAGCACCCCTACACTGAGGACACCGCTGGCACCCTTGTACTGCCAACACTGCCAAAAGACCTGCACTGAGGACACTTCTGGCACCACTGCTCTGCCAACACCACTGGCACCATGCAATGAGGACATTGCCACCCCTCACACTGAGGACACAGTCAGCACCCCCACACTGCCGACACATCTGCACCGAGGACACTGATGGCACCCCTGAACTGCTGACACCACCAGCACCCCCAAACTGAGGACTCCGCTAGCACCCCTGCACTGCCAACACCATCGGGGGTGATGGCAGAGTCAGCAGAGCAGTAGTGCCAGCGGGGGGCTGGCACTACTGCTCTGCTGACACTGCCATTGCCCCCGCACTGAAGAAACCGCTGGCACTCCTGCACTGCCGACAGCACCAGCTCCTCCACACTGAGGACACTGGTGGCACCCCCACTCTGCTGACACTGCCAGCACCCCCGCACTGTCATCCCCTGTACTGACGACACCATCAGTCCACCCTGCACTGATGACACTGCCGGCACTCCCACACTGAGGACACCACCAACACCACCACACTGCCGACACAGCCAGCACCCATGCACTGAGGATGCTATTGGCATTCTCAGTGAGGACACCGCCAGCATCACTGCACTGCTGACACCACTGTCACAGTAAATGCACTATTAGTATATTCAACCCACACTGTATCTGACCTGCACTGTAACTTGCACTGTATCTGACCTGCACTGTATCCAACATTATATCTGACCTGCACTGTATTCAATCCACAATGTATTCCGCACTGCATCCAACCCACACTGTATCCGACTGGCACTATAAACTGCACTGTATCAGACACACTGTACCCCGCACTGAATCCAACCTGCACTGTATCCAACCCACATTGTAACCCACATTGTACCCTGCACTGTATCCAACCCACATTGTAACCCACACTGTATACCACACTATATTAGACCCGCACTGTATCTCACACTGTATCCAACCCACACTGTACCCTGCACTGTATCTGACCTGCAGGTATGAAATGCTGTTTTTATGGTTGGGGAGATTTTGGGGAACTGCTCAACAAAAAGGCTGATTGAACGGGGATGGGAAGTCATCAGTGGCCCAGCACCACCAGGAGCGAGATACAGATTGGGCACTGATAATAGGCATGTGGATTGTGTAGGGGGCATTCACATCTGCTGTTGCTATTTACACATTATTTAGGGTTTTATATTCCACGCATGATTTATAGTCAATTTCTGTGTTGTATTGTTTTCTATTGAATGTACTTGTGAGTTACAGAAATTGGATGTGGGATTGAGTGAGGGTGCTGTCTGTGTGTGAAGTCAATGGATAATAGAAGGAGAATACTTATCTAGCAAATATTAGGTTATTCTCTTCCTTTTGCCACCAGCATTGTTATAGGTCGTCCATCAGGATAATTCCGTATATATGGGAATAAATGATATGAAAAGAACGGAATGTGTAGATTCTTCTAACAGATAGTGTAGATGAAAAAAAGCTAACCTTTCAGAAATGTACTATATGGGAGTTGGAGTCTATTATCCAAATGTGCTTCTAATTTAAGGTATGAGGACTATACATTTGAAAATGTGTTACAAAACACATACAGGGGTATTCAATATGAAACGTTAACTTCACTGTTGAAGTTAACGTTTCATATCAGAGTTTTTTCCTGCGTTAAAGTCTGGTGTGCGCTCCTGCTTCTCCCCGTATTCAATATAAAATTAACGAAAACGGGAAACTCCGAAGTTGGATTTGCGTAAAGTTACAAATTTTTCCTTAAAATAATTTTAAGACCCCCTAAAGTTGTAAAAACATGGGGGAACACTATGGGCACCCCCGTTTTAGCCTTTAATTGAAAGTCGGGGATTTAAATAGCCGCAGCAGGTGTTTTTTTCCCGACATTGAAGAAGTGATCCAGAAGAGCACTTAGGTTATTTATTTCATTTTTTTAAGTGGTCTATTCAAATTTGGGGTACATGAAAATGGGTACTAGCATATTTTGATGTCCCTAAAGTAAGTTTTTAAAAATTCTGCATTTGTGCACCTGCCGCTATAATTCTATTCTTCAAAACACCGTCCACATACTTGCAGAATAGCCCTGAACCTATTTCCCTATTGTTTAACAATTTTTTCCAATTTTTTTTTTTGCACCCCAATTTTTAAATTATTTTTTTGGGGTGTCCCTAATTTTTTTTAACTTTTTTTGACACAGTTCTTTTTTAAATGTCATTCTCAGGGGTGCAGGCTATTTTTTTTAAGCCTGCACCCCTAAACCCCAATTCTGCACTTTTTTTCGACACCTATTCAATGGTGAAAAGTTATCACCGTTTTTTATCAAAGA
This sequence comes from Taudactylus pleione, assembly GCA_031769625.1. Taxonomy (NCBI): domain Eukaryota; kingdom Metazoa; phylum Chordata; class Amphibia; order Anura; family Myobatrachidae; genus Taudactylus; species Taudactylus pleione. The sequence continues at coordinate 20,012,163 of JAUIMM010000015.1, forward strand.
CTTGTCAAAACTGCGATAAGTCTTTGAAATTGAATAGGGTGTAAAAGTAAAACCTGCAATAATGACGTCATAATTGCGATATTAACGCAAAAACAATGTTATCGCACCCATATTGAATACCCCTGTTAATGTGTATTAAAAACCCTCCCGTAGGGATAAGATAGCCTAGGTTGTGCACCTGGCCCACATCCGTTGGTATGTTGCAAGATGTGTATAGGTTGTTTTCAAACTCCAAGTCTGTACTAAAAAATGCTTTTGTAATGGTAGAACAGCCTAGATTACACCCCTGACTTACATAAGTAAGGCTTGTTACCAGACGTATAAGGATTTCTTTCATACAGATATTAATGGTACTTCGTCTATTTTTTGACAATTCACACACCTGACTTACAAATGTACGGTGTGCTAGGAAGCATATAAAGGTTTCTTTCAATCAGGCAGTTGTTCAGTTGAAATCAATCTGATCTATTAAACATATTTATAGTGGATGCGTACCCATACTCACATTTTCTGGTGCATAAAGAAACTCATCAAGGTATCTTTTCAAAAAACCTTCCAAAAATGCCTCAAATAAAATGGGTAGGTATTTATTTTGTAATATACGTAACAAAAAAAATATATAGAAAATTAAAAATCCATAATGGATCGATAAAATCCAAAAACAGAACCAATTAAGGTCAGAATGAAGTTTTGAGTCAGTATTTCTCAAAAATAGCTTTTAAAATATGATAGTGTAGGTACTCAAGGAACCATAGGCAAAGAAACATGTGTTCAAACAATGTGATTAAGTGCAGGCACCAGCACAATCACATGGGTGATAAATAAAAAATAAAAGAACACATACTTCACCTCTATTCCAGTACCAGGACACTTATCTGGATAGCCTCCAAGACCAATGCATTTCGGGATCAAAACTCCTTTTATCAAGGTATGGAGGTACTGTTCCTAATACCTTCTTATATAGTATCCACGGGTTGCACCCCGATGACGTCACTTCCGGTTTTGTCACACAGGTGGACTCTACAGCTTAACTCTGTAGTAGTGTATGTCCACACATCCATTTGTCCTCACCAAAGGATTTATGCCTCTACTTGCCCTATATTACTGTGCCGCCCGCAATAAGCTGCGTCTCCGATCTGCAAAATTGGAAGTTACACGGGTGCTGCAAGGTGCCTTGGGATATGTAGTCTTCTCTGCTGCCAATTTTCCCGGAAGTCTCTCCAGAGTAATACATGCTTTTAGAGACTTTATATTAAAATATTTATAAAAGTTTTAAGTCTTAATAGACTGTACTTTAGACGAGATAGGTTGTGCAGTCTTAGCTTGATAAATCATGTGACAATCTTTAAGACTAAAAAAAAAATACTTTGCAAAGGTGCTTGGAAATTGTAGTTCTGTTATATGGCTAGGAACTGTTCCACCGCAGGTAATATGCTTGGGAGTTGTAGATCAATTTGATTCATCTACATTCCAAATGGTCACCAATCTTTTAGAACAATTATTACTAATGTGGAGCTGTTTGTTATAAAAAAAATATATATTTTCCATAACACTGAAGTATTCCAAATGTAGAAGAGATGACAGATAAATGATCTAAAAGAGATATAGAAATATCGAATATCAATATAACTCTTAATTTATTATTATCATTATTTTCACTTTTTAATTATTTTCATATTTATTAACACCCCGATGCCACTAAAATATATCTAACAACATGTAGTACAAAACTCATGATGGCACTACTAATAATACTACTATTGGGATAGGTCTGTTGGAGAGAGTAGGCAGAAGTCAGTGTGCAGCGCCATCTCTATCACCTATTTTTTTGCAGTGTCTTATTCTTTATCCCTAAGGAGAGAGAAGGTGGCAGCATGTTTAGTCATAGGGAAGGAAGACCGGAAAAAGTAGAAGAAGCTTTAATAATCAAATTTAATGAAGATGATATAGAGATGTTGGATCACAATCTCGAGACAGCAATGCAAAGACTGGGAGAATGGCTCCTCAAAGAGAATAAGTTTTGGTGAAAAGTAGCCACCCTAGAAAAATATACAGCTGAACAAATAATACCAAAGGGATTGAGGATGAATAAACCACCGACCTTCCAAGACGCATCAGAACCATTCTGGGAAGAATGGAATATAATACTAGAGACATGCTCTTTCTCATTAATGAAATTAATATTAAAAGAAAGAACAGAGAATTTGAATGAAATAAATTAAAGGATAGAGGTCCTCAAGACACTCATAGAACCTTTTAGAGAGTTGGCTATGTTTCAGGACCTAGAAGATAATATTAAAGAAAGAATCAACAAAAACACCGAATTTCTTATCAAGAAAAAGCAGGGAAAGTTACAAAGAGATTATGATTACTACAAATTCGGGATCATTAAAGAAAGGAGAAAAAATCAATATCATTCCGGACAAACACACAGTGAGGAAACTCCAAAAAGAAATCATAGAGATTATAGACCAAGAGTACAGGGAACCATTAATATTAAAAGGGATCATGACATTAACAGAAGGCAAAGAAGACAGAACGCTCCATATTTTGAACTATATAGAGAAAGAAGATATGAAAACAATAAAAAACCAGAAGTTTATCGTCGGCAAGAAAAGTATAAACAAAACGACATGTGGAGAAGTAGAAGAAATGAACCACTAACCTCTTATCAAGAACTCCCATCAAGAATACCACCATTTAGGAGGCACAACCACTTAACAAGATCACCAAGAAGTAGGAACATAAGTTGCTCTAAGGATTATGGACAGAATAAAAGAAGAATGAACAACAAGGACTATCTATCCAGAACAAGAGGACAACAGGAAGATCGTAGAAAGGAAAGAGACGACATTAAAAAGGACACGAAGGGGGAAGTATCTCCCAGACAGCCCCTCTGTTATATTAGAGAATCTAAGGAGAAAAAATTAAAAAGATAAAGAAATAATTGATGGAAGTGCAACCCATTTACCAGTCACCCCGGAACCCTTAAATTTCCAAGAACCCCCTTTTTTAGGAGAGAGGAGGGTGAGAAAGAATATTCAGCACAGAAGAATCTGGAGCCCATGGGAGAGACTGCTGAACAACAGATATTGAATATGACTAACAATAAAAAGAAGAATAAAATCCTAAAAAGAAGAAGCAGGGGATGTAGTGCAGGTGTCAATAAGAGAGCATCCAAAAAGAGAAGCTCAAAGAGTGAAGTAATAACCAACAACAGTTCACATATATAAAATTTGAGTAATCGTGTGCTCACCATAGAGGAAATTAGTGTCCTGAGTAAGGGACTCAAATACGCACCCACAGCCCCTATGAACCACTTTGATAAGTTCGTCGATGTTCACAAATTCATAAGGAAAATAACTATGAAGAAATGTTTCGCCTTAAAAGAAAAAGAAATTAACAAGCGAATTTGACCAACAGAGAAGAGTCAAGTGCTTCACAATCTGATGATACAACTTGTCAATCAAAAACAAAAAAGAAAAAATCAACTTTTTACCATACCCATGGAAAGGATAATTCATTGATACCTTTTCCAGAGTAGTGATAGATGAACTGGAAAAATTTAAAAAACCAAAGTTGAGGTTCAACCTTACAAAAAAATGAGAGATAAATTATAGAAGATCTTGGTAAAGATGAAAGCATCGTCATCAAACCATGTGATAAGGGAGGTGGGACAGCGATCTTGAATAAAGATGACTACACTAAAGAAATATGTAGACAGCTCTCTGACACTGCAACATATACTAACTTAAGGACCAATCCAACCAATCACATAAAAGCAGAATTACATCAACTATTACAGAAACATCTGTCAAAAGGCGGGATATTGAAAGGAGAAAGTGATTATGTAATTGTGGCTAACCCTATTATACCAACATTATATATTCAGCCAAAAGTACACAAAAGTACAACTAACCCGCTGGGCAGACCGATCATCGCAGGAACAGATAGCCTCACTTCAAATCTATCATCATTGATAGATGGAGTCCTACAACCACTTGTAGTGAAAAACCAATAATATATTAAAGACACAGGTGAGGTTCTCATTACAGTAAAGGATTTTCTATGGACTGAGGACACCAGATTAGCGTCCACTGATGTAACTTCGTTGTATACTTGTATCCTCCATTCTAAGGGCCTTGAAGTGGTATCTTGGGCCTTGAACAAAACGGATCTACCCGAAGAAAGGAAAGATTTCTTGTTGGAAGCTATCCAATTCATTCTGGAGAAAAATTACTTCTTCTTTAATGGCGAGTTTTTTCTGCAATGCACTGGGACAGCCATGGGTACTAATATGATAATATTTTAATATTTTTATATTTATTTATTTTTATATATTTTTTATTATTATTATTTTTATTTTATCATTATTATTTTTTGTTTCTAAATTATATGATATTATTGTTTGAGTGTGTATATATATATATATATATATATATATGGAAAATATAGTTTGTGTTCATCACAACACATCCATACATAAAATATTTTATGTATCATTATCAAAGGATATCTTTATAAGTGTCTGATCTGACGTAATACGATTGGTTCCTCGAAATGATCTTGTTATTTAATCCAACATATTTAACTTGATACATACAATTAATCCGGATGGATTGATAGTGATCAATATATATAGGATCAAGTTCGCATGGAGTTTTTGTTTGACTGACAAATTATTTATCTACTATTTCTAGCACTTAGTATGTTGATAATATGACTGCAATCTAGTGATGTCAGCCTGCAGAGTTCAATTGCACCTGTGTAGGATAGGTTTGCCAGATGAATAGGCAGCTCCGTTGATATCCACGGCTGAGTCACGTGGTGTTGTTTACATCACGTGACTGCATCAAATTATGTAGCGATCTCCAGCCCTGATACATTATGCGGCTGTCTCCATGGAGACTCCCCAAGGCTGTGAGTATATGACACGATCTGGACCAATCACACTTTACCCATGTCATTGGTCACATGATCGGACTGGAGTCACATGACCATGACAGCGATATAATGAAAAATAGTATTTCAAGTACTTTAAACTACTTGCTTTTACTGGAACATATGCAATTTCATATTATGATTGCCTTCAGAGAGATTTTTATTTATTGTTATTGTCTTTTGTTCACTGGCTTGGTTAATTGATCTTGATATTCTGCACATCTGTTTCTGATTTACTCATTTAAGATGTATAAATATTTGGCACAGTCAAAGACATTCACACACTTGCTCCTGATGAAGGTGTGGGCATTTCCACACAGAAACGCGTTGAGCCTGCCAACTATACCGTGCATGTGTGGTGCCTTTATTTATCTTTATGCTGAATCTACTCTGGGAGGACTTTATATCACTGTGGATATTTCAACAGGATCCGGACCAGTTTATATTTTCCTTCTGAGACACCACTGGAATATCCATCTATAGGAGGACATTATTGCGAGGACATCTTGCTAACCAGGACTGGTAACGTCTCTTTCATTACTGGATTATTTTCCTGAATCTACATACCAACGTTTACTACCTACACCAGTGCCTCCCATATGAGTAAGACATCAGAGTCAATTGACTGATACATATATATATTTATGATATATTATTCGTGCAGCTATATTACTTCTCCAATGCAGGGAGCAGTTTATCAATACTGTGTTTTATATATGATGTAATAAATCCTTTTTTAACCAAGCCAGATGATAAATATATTTGTTATAGATCAATATTACCCAGGGTGATTTCCTGAACCCCACTTAGAATAACACTTCCCACACTAGCGCTGTTTATTTATTTTTTATCTATTGATTTGCACTAAGGAGATTAACACCCTCCCTTTTACAGCTGCTTGTTAAGCACCACTCCCAGTTTCTTTTTTCTCAAAAACCAAAACACGCAAGGACGGTTTTGCAAATCCAAATCCAGATCCAAAACCTCGAAGGAGATACAGATCCAAAACATGGAGGTTGGTGCACATCCCTAATAACAGCACTCCGTTGTTCCCATAGAGTTGAATACATTCACCGGTACTTAGACAGCTGTCAGGTCTTAAGCTCAGTCAGTTGGGCCTTAAACAATACAAGTGTGATCGCAGGATATTGCCTGAAGTAGATACAGATTCACTTAGGAATCAGGGAAATTGCAGATCCAGAACCAACATCAACAGGGTTAATTGCAGGACAGTTTGTCTTGATAGCAAACAGGTGAATTTGCAAAAAACAACAATTATCCTCAACAGCAGGACTTGCAGACATAGCACAACACAGAATCCAACACATATAAATTGAATGGCTTGCAGAAATGGCAGCAGCACAAAATCCAACACAGCATATATTCTGAATGGTAGAGGTACTGTCACTCAAAGTTGGTAGTCTGCAAGTACAAAGCCTCAGTGAATGCTTTTCTGCTGAAATAAACACTGTGGATATAATATATATATATATATATATATATATACACACACACACACACACACACACACACACATACACACATATACATACATACATACACATACACGCACACTTGTGCAAGGCAGATATTTGTATTTGCAGACACACGATAGCAGAAATGATGTTCACTGTGTGGGCATAGATACAGTACATATAGCTGTTGGCAAAAGCAGAGGTTGATTTCACTATGTAAACTTAATAGTACTTGCAGTTGGTAGAAATAATAATTAAAGTACCACAAGAACATAGTAAACTGGATACAGACACAGCTTGACATATGCAGATCAGGAGACCAGAAAAATGATGATACACATGAAACGGGCCAGACAGCAGTACTGAGGTATAAGCCATCACCGTCAAGGAATGCTGGGACAGACTGCAAATGAACAGGAAGAGGAACCAAAGCAAGCCATCCTCCATGATTGCAGACTACTTTGCATCTGAACTGCATGCACATACTGAGAGCTTGATTACAGATTGGCTGCAGCACAATACTAACAGCTTCCCTGCTGCCTAGCAATAGCGAGGACTAGAAACTGCTATGGCTGTTAGAAATCATGGCAGTGGATTGTAACAAGTCCGGAGTAAGACTATAGACCCACAGAATGGCTGTGCATGAAGTGAGATGACCAAACAATTTTTCTGTGTATGGGATCGCAGACACAGGCAGCAACATGCCACGAAAATGGTCGTGACATGCCTGCATTTTTGTCTCCACTCCCTCCTCATGTGCAGAATTTAGGTATTATATTTCATTGTAATTTTAAATTCAAACATTGGTATTCAGTGATGATACAATATTAATTTCTTCTTTGCATAATATAGTAAGAATCAAGATTTGATTTGCAAGGAAGAGGTTTGTACATGCATGCATGAATTTGTTTCTTCAAGTTTGTACTACTTCAGTGTCTCAGAAAAAGAACTGCACCACTTGCAACTTGTGCAAAATACAACTACTATACTAACTAGTCATGTTCTTGCCACAACACCTGCACTCCATTCCCTTCCTATGAAATGGTTAGTCTGTTTAAAATTTAGCTTATTGACATTAGAAGCCCTATTTGCTCCTTACTTCAATCTAAAATGAAGGACTAGTTTCAGTATTTAAGAGGTGGATGCAGTGCTGATGTTTGCCCAGTTGAGTCATTATTTGCTAATGCACATGTGCAAAAAGTCCTGAGTGTTCTGGGCCTACCAATCAGTGAATAAGGCTGCATTATCATATGCAGAGCTGCAGCTACAAAGATCATGTTCAGTGGAATTTCAGAAGGAGATATTGCATCTGCCATTGGATGGTGCAAGGTGCATGCTATGGTGGAGTGTTAGGAGCCATGGTTGGTGCACAATCCATGGACATTGACTGTGGGCATCTCAGGGCTTGCACATTCCAGAGTATGCTAGTACACATGGGGAAGATTGAAACTATCATTTACATATTATTGCCGCTGCAACTCTGCACAAAATCATAGTCATGGTGGCATTAGCTTCCACCTCTGAATTAGGTCAAGAAGCTCCCATGCTTCATTTGGGCCTACATCATTTAGTATTATAGCTCAAACACTCTGGAACTTACATAGTCTGCAAGATCCCCATTTAAGAAATCTTTAGAAATTAACTATAGCTGGTAAATTTACTAAAGTTAGAGTATTTAGAAATCAGTTTTAGAAGAGATGTTGCCCATGGCCACCAATCAGATTCTACTTAACATGTAACTAGCATCTTCTTGAAGATAATAGCTAGAATCTGATTGGTTGCTATGGGCAACATCTCTTCTAAAACTCCTTCTAAAAACTCTCACTTTAGTAAATGTACCCCTATGTGTTCCTGTTCACTCAAGCATTGCAGTAAATACCATTTCCTTTCTAAAATAAAAATAAAAAAAGTTTATTTTTTTTTCCTGTTCTCTTTTCTGTTAATCCTGTATATATTTAAAATATTTCATTTGTTTTTTTAATATGCAAAAGTAAAGAGCTTTGAATCTTTATTATTATTATTATTATTATTATTATTATTATTATTATTATTATTAATATTATTATTGCTGTAGCCTTACATATTGTACATAATGTACATTTTTAAACTCCAATATCATATAAAGAAAAACATTAGCCTACTAAATACTTTATCTCCTCTCAGTGACATTGGATGCTTCTGGCTTGTTAACATACATCTTCTGTACGTATGAATGAGTGCTCAGTGTTCCTTGGTAACAAAAATACAAGTTCCTAAATTAAGTACTGCTATCAACAGCAATGTGAAAAAGATAAAATATGGCTTTATCTTATCATGAGACAGTATATTGAACAAGGTAATTTAAATTTTATAGAAATGTTAGTTTCATACTCTCTTAAAATGTAATTGCAACATTTTTCCTGATCCTCCTTCATTCACAGTTCTAAACTGCATATCCCTAAGGGACCTCCTGTGCTTCCAGGCTAAATGTGCCAGCAAAGTTCATGATAATATTATGCAGCCAATGGGCCTCAGTTAGTGACATACAGTATTTAACATTCATTATTATACTTACATATTGCATACTTTTACAAATAATATGTATTGACAGCATTTATTACATTTATTTTGAAGCATTTTTGCAAAAAACACTCCACGACAAATATTGCACATGTTCCAAATTGTCACCATATTTTCAATATATCTTATTGGAAATGCAAAAATTATAAATTCAGCATACTCAGCTTGTGAATTTTTTTGGAGGAGGTACAATTTTGAATAAAAAGAGATGGATCTTTTCAGATGTTTCCTGTCTCTCTTGGTTACTCATCATCTACCCTCTCTCCCCCCTTTCGACCCTCCAACACAGCTGACACCAAGGAGCTGCACTGGAGACAAGCATGCATGCTTGCTAATGTATTTTATTCTCAAGACCGGCACTCAGAATGACAGCACAACAGCGGGCCCGGGTGCCTCTCCAGTGACAACTCATACAAAACACACAAATGGACGGAGCTCCAGGACTGGTAATTCAATGATCACAACAAACTGCGAAGATGTAGGTCAATGTTTCAGAGCTCTATGCTCTTTTATCAAGACAAAATCACAATATACACTACTAACAGACATACATTTATACATACCATAATCACCTGAGTGCTCATGTCACGCTGGCCCGGTGGAGTCCCTATGACGTCATTGACGTACTAGGCGCCGGCGGTTGGTGACTCACTGGGAGGCGTGGCAATGACGTGTACCTTCACCAGGGAGACAGAGGCAGACACCACATCTTAGAAAACTAATTACATATACCTATGGCAACATGTGAATAATAAACATCTATAGAACTATACGATGCAGTCAAATCAAAACCTAATCAACTAATAAGTTATTACATATAGTGCATACTTACAGATGGCAAAAATAAATAAAAATCTATCCTAATCACAGTTACTAATAGATATGCCCATGAATAATGCATATGAAAAGAGAGCTATAATGCTCTCCAAGGTATAGGACAACTGCTAAAATTGTTAGAGCAAGTAATACAAAAACCACATAGAAAAAATCAACATAGAAACAATAGCCTGGATGATAGCATAGCAAGAATGAAAAAAAACAGGAAACAGATAAGGGACAATGAAGACAGCGATGCATTGAGGCCCCAAGGTTGTACTGTTTGTAGGGTGTATATCCAAAAGGCTTCCTTCTGCAACAGTGTATGGTCTCTATCACCATCCCTAGGATTAGGGGGCACCCAGTAAATCATCTTATATTTGATGGTAGAAACACTATGATGGCAGTCCCTAAAGTGTTTCGCCACTGGTTGGTCTAACCCTCTGCCATCGATGGCCGCCCTAATATTAGAGCGGTGTAGGGCCATTCTCTCTTTAAATTGCCTGGAGGTTTTACCCACATAGAGCATACTACAAGGGCACCACACCACGTATACAACATAGCGGCTAGAACATGTGAGTGGATATTTAATAGAATATTGTTTACCAGACCTTGGATGGCAAAATGTGTTGCCAGTTTCAAGAAAGCCACAAGTGATGCAACCAATGCATCTATAGTTACCCATCAGGCATGTCAAAAAATGGCTGGGGGTTTTAGTATGGTGGCTAACATCATTATGGACAACTATGTCCTTTATATTCCTACCTCTCTTATATGAGGTAAGAATGGTGGAACCCTGTAGAGCAGGTAATTTTGGGTCATTGGCAACAATAGGCCATATATCCTTTGCTGTGCGCATGAATTGGCTACTAGCCGTTGATGGACTTCCATCATAGTGTTTCTACCGTCAAATATAAGATGACTGACTGGGTGCCCCCTAATCCTAGGGATGGTGATAGAGACCGTACGCTCTTGCAGAAGGAATCCTTTTGGATACACACCCTACAAACAGTACAACCTTGGGGCCTCAATGAAATGCTATCATTAAGTTGTTTTTTACCAGCATCGCTGTCTTCATTGTCCCTTATCGGTTTCCTGTTTTATTCATTCTTGCTATGCTATCATCCAGGCTATTGTTTCTATGTTGATTTTTGCTATGTGGTTTTTGTATTACTTGCTCTAACAGTTTTAGCAGTTGTCCTATACCTTGGAGAGCATTAGAGCTCTCTTTTTGTATGCATTATTCATGGGCATATCTATTAGTAACTTTGATTAGGTTAGATTTTATTTCTTTTTGCCATCTGTAAGTATGCACTATATGTAATAACTTATTAGTTGATTAGGTTTTGATTTGACTGCATCGTTTAGTTCTATAGATGTTTATTATTCACATGTTGCCATAGGTATATGTCATTAGTTTTCTAAGAGGCTGTGTTTGCCTCTGTCTACCTGGTGAAGGTACATGTCATTGCCATGCCTCCTAGAGAGTCACCGACCGTTGGCGCCTAGTAAGCCAATGATGTCATCAGGACTCCACTGGCCAACGTGACATGAGCACTCGGGTGATTATGGTATGTATAAATGTATGTCTGTTAGTAGTGTATATTGTGATTTTGTCTTGATAAAAGAGCATAGAGCTCTGAAAAGTTGACCTATATCTTCGCAGTTTGTTGTGATCATTGAACTACCAGTCCAGGAGTTCCGTCCACATTTGTGTGGATATATATATATATATATATATATATATATACACACACACACACACACACTAAAAAAATTAAAATAGAAACTAAAAATATACTTACTTTAGATTGATGGAAAGTCAGGTAGCAGATGACACTGTATGCAGCTGCATTCCATCTATCACACATTGCATTCTGGTCGTTGGGCAGGGCAATTGTTTCCAATCAACTGCTGTGCAAGCCCAATCTTCATTCAACACATTCACAGAAACAATGGTAGAGTATGAAGTAATTTTGTTTTCTTGCAAGTACTGCGCCAGGAGGTCCCTCTGAGACTGGAAGTTTATATTCCAGCAGCTGCCCACAGGGTGTTTCTGACTGGTCACATTAGATGCAACCATGTCAGGGTAAGCCCGTCTGTCATGGTCACATCTGACGTGACCACACCAGGCAAGTGATTAAAGTTAAAATAAAAAAAACAGCTAAAGGGTGCACAATCCATGTGATGCTATATAAACATATATGCACCTACATTTATAATGCATCTGCATCTTTAAAACACAGCTAATAATTATAAATTGTATAAATAGTAAAAATCACAGTGCTAATGAAACATTTTGATCTTTATCTAGAACCCTCTTCAAGACTAACATGTTGGAACCAGCAACAGAATATAAAGCACACAAATTACTTACAGTAGTTGGAATGCTGCTCCATATATACTGCAACTGATTACATAATTGTGAAGAGCCTCAAAAGCAAAACTGGAAATTACATACTATACCTAACTACAGGTCATGCTGCTGCACTCTAGGTATGAACACATATCACTATAACTAAATTGCAATACCTATTCAGACAAATGGAAAGAACAGTGATAGATTTATCTGCTTTTACTCACTTTTACACACTTTGTAAATGGGTTTGATCACCACTTTGTACAGTGTGTAGACCCAATCAATTATCATACAACTCAACAATGAAAACTGATGTCCTTGTTCCAAGTGTCTAGCCACAGACTTATCTATCCACCAACTATTGAGTGTCATACTTATCAAAGAGTGGTATTTTGCCATCTGCTTCCTATGATTTTGCACAGGCTTTTCCACATTTGTAAGTCAGCAGGGACACATCAAGAAATAGGTCACAGAATCCATTGCTCAGGATCAGCAATTGTCAATTTTGTATTTTTGCCACTATGAAGGTGTAAAGGTGGATCATACCAAAATGCTTTAGCCAATATCAAAATCAATGTTTGTCAATTTGCAATCCAAGATAAACTTTTGTCTGGCAAAGATCATAGTTGGGCACATCCACTCTACATTTGTTTTAAATTTGGGTCTCTTAAAAGCAATCAATGAGGTGTCCTTGATTGCATCTAATGATTTATCTGAATAGAATATTAGTCAGTGTTTCTTAACAGTGTATTTAACATCATAGCTGGTAGATCAAAATTGGAGGTCATGAGAAGGTGTCCACTGTTACCAGTTGTTCTTCACTTGTCTGTTCCACTCAGAGGCATCTTCTAATCACTTGATATGAGTATACTTATTGTTCAAATTGAATCATAATTTTTTGTAGCTATGTTTCAGCCTATAGAGGATCAGTGTTGTTTCTAAGCACCCTCATGAATTGAAAAATGTGTATACCATCTTAAAAAACATAGGATGATTACTTGAAGCTTAAAATGATTCTGTTGGTTGGCTTTTTTAAAAACTGTGGTGTCATTCACAGTCCTATTTTGGTAAAACAAAACATTAAAAAAATATTTTTTTTCAGAATCTATAGAATATGTAAAATATAGTGTTATAGCCAAATAATTTAAAAATGTAATCATGTTACGGAATGTCTGCCTTGTATCAAGTTAAGAGGAATATTTAATTTATAGATCTATAAACTATATAATTTCAGAATATTTGAATTGAAGATGAGTAATTTTTATAAACATTCATATATGACTATAAAATGTATTGGAACAAACAGGTGCCAATTAGAAACCAACGGAGTTCCAGTATTCTGAATATAAAAGGAATTTGTTACTAAAAATAATTACTGAAATCAAGTAACATTTAAAATCAACAAGGCATCCATTGTAGGATGCTCCAATATTTTCAATTTGATTTATGTAAAAATTGCATGTTTACTCCTATTTTGCATGTTATCTTTTTTGAAAAGCCATATAGAACATACTAAAAAAATAGTTTTTGACCTAAAATGGTGACAGCTTTAAAATGCACTACAATATATCTGCCAAAGTAGTATACAAAATTAACCCATCAAACATGCTTTAACATCACTTTAGGCATTTCTCAGAGCACAATTTTTGGGGTAAATTTTACACAATTATCAAAATATATAGGCAAGACTGAGTAAGGTCAGCATCTTGCAAAGGTAGAGTGGTAAAACAATTACATTTGAGAAATGTTTAAAAAAAAATTGAACTTCAAACAAATGTGCAATATTTATAATGAACTGAGCTGTTGTCTGGTTTGTATACTGTAGGCTTTGAATGTGTTGAAATGGCCCAGATATTTGAGCTAGAGCAATAGGCCTCAAATATGAGATTTCATCAATCTCGCTGCCCCGATGCTTGTCTATTGTTTCTCAAGTTATTCTGGCACATTTTGGATGGATTTAAAACTCATTGACTTTTACATTGGTTGAATTCTATATTAAATAAAAATTATGAATATTCAGTATGAAGTGACTTTAATCACAGTAAGATTATTTGAGGCTTCATTCTGATGAGTTTGCTAATAATCTCATTCTATTTAATATTTCAAATTGAAACGAAGGACATACAGTAAGCCAGAATCACATTAGTTTTGCAAAAATGCAACCTACTACTGTACATTCCTCTCATAATTTACAGTGTTACCAACTTGTGCAATTTGAAACATTCCTTACATTTACTCTTAATATTCAGACTGAGAAGAGGCAAGACTATGATATGATTACTAGTGTAGGTGGGACTATGCTATGATTACTACTGTAAGTGGGAGTATGGTATGATTAAGACAAAACTACTGTACAAATTTTCATTCCAATATGGTTGAAATTAACATTCATCAATCAAATGAGATAAAAAGGGTTTACTGGGTTCCGACATATTCCAAAAATATTTTCCAATTCAGTGACTAAAAATGAAAACCAGCATTACCAAAATGCTCTTTAAGTATGTTTATTACAATAGCTTATACTACACAGACAATTTCCCAAGTTGTTTCAATGGCGCATAAAATTAATTCTGTAAATGTAAAGAAGCCTAATAATAATGTCCTATTACTGCTTGATTAAATTAGACTGATACCCCTTCACCCAATGTGGTATTAATAAATCTAGGTACACCTATCTGTGTAACTGTCTAAATGCAGACCAACATTTCTGATTAAAATAAAACTGGGACACAATTATGAGGTAAGTTATTGTGAATGATTTTCATTAGAGATTTTTCAATGTTTTCATATAAATACCATCAAATGGCCTATACTGGTGATGCCTTCATGTTGTTGTAGAGTGGTATTAAAGATACAACACGTTATGATCCAATGTATGTTAAGGATGAATTAAATGTCCATGCTGTCTTGGATATGTAGGTAAAAAACAATGAGATAATCTTAAAACATAATAAATAAATTAGGTAGATCTTCCAATTCTAGCACACCCTATAGTCATGGCCAAACATCATCAAAGAATAGACTAAAATTAGTAGACTGTTCTGATCAAGAGGAGAGGTGGTGTTTGCTCTACTATCTTATATGTCAATTAAAAGTTGTGAATTAGAGCGCAACATGCTGGTAAACCTTTTGTACACTGGAAACACTGTGTGACATGGTCAAATAAGGATATATTCAGTTGTATATGGCTGAAATTATATTGCATTTGGCAGTGAACTCCTCCCTTTCAGTATGCACTGTGGGCCTGATTCAGCAAGGCTCGCAGATGCGATTGCAATAGCAATTACGCTCGTAGTCTCACTGCAATAATATGATAATCCTCTGTGATCACTATGCCATTGCAGCACAACATAAGGATGCCCACCTTACCTTTCATACATCCATAATACTTAGCAAGACTGAAAAACCATTGGTAACATTGAGTACCATTGCAGCCTCACACACACTTGCACAAGCACTGTCCTTACATGGAAATTGTTAACCTTCCGGTAGGCAGTGAGAGCTCAGGCTGCATACGGCATCACAGTGGCTAAATTATGCATGCCCCTGCAACAGCATTCAAACACACTGGCATGTCTGCGTTTCGCTGACCAGCCCCCCTGTCACACCCTGAATTGGTACTTCCTGTCAATGAGTATGCGTGGCCACTGCTATCGCAGTCCCAATCACAGTGAAGTGTTTGCACATGCACACTGCAATGCATATGCATGTGCAGCACGTAACACTTGCCCAATTGCGTACATAATCACTGTTGCAATCCCTGCTGAATCAGGCCCTATGAGGCATATTCAATTAGCCACGGGATTTCACGAATAGGGCGGCCTCACGCTGACTTTACCTCGCACCTACATGAGGTGCGAGGTAAAGTCAATCAGCGGGGACTCGCACGCGGGGTCTCAGGGACACCCGCACATGGAATCCCCGCTAACTGAATCCCGTCCAGCGTGACAATTAGCCACGGGGTAAACCCCACGGCTAATTGAATATGCCCCTATGTCTCAAACTCAACCAAGTAGCCTTTTGTGCTCGTTGGAAGCCTTTTGACAAAATGGGCTTGCAGAGAATTGAATTAATGGTGTGTTTTTATGCTGGCAAGACTATAGAAGTTTATGTTACTAGTGTCCATTCTAACATGGGAATTCTGCCACCATTATCTTACTATGTTTCATTAATTACTTTTCATGTCCTTCTATTGCATTACACACTAAATAGCCAAGTTGTTTTGGTCACCTTGGTTACATGCTTGTATATACAAGAAACAAAAAAAAGTAATCCCCCAGCTCTCAGAATGAAATCAGCAATAAGATTTGAAAAACTACATGGTGGTAGATAATTCATAGATCTCAGTTGCATATATTTGCAAAAATAAGGCTAAGCCTCCAGGCCACATCACGTCATCTCTGATACTGGAGGTCCCCATCACTTGGTCTGGGTCTGGGGTGCAGAACCCCAAAAAGCCGGCGAAGGCAAGCCACCCCAGTGAATCACACCAGTGAGAGACTAAAGTGTTAGTATGTGTTAATAAGAATAAAGCAAAAACTATGTATTAATATAGGTGAAAGGTGTAATTAAATTGCTAAGAGTCTGCACCCCAGACTCTGACCAAGTGATAGGGACCTCCGGTATCAGAGACGCCATGATGTCGCCTGGAGGCTTTCCCATACTTTGCAAATATATGCAACTGAGATCTCTGAATTATCTACCACCATGTAGTTTTTCAAATCTTATTGCGAATTTCATTCTGAGTGCTGGGGGATTATTTTTTGTTGTTTCTTTTATAGAATAACCCCTTCCTTACATGCACCCAAGTGATATTACTGAAGTGATTGAGCAGCTACCAACATGTATTACATGCTTGTATACCCTTCATTTTTTACTTACATTTTTAGATATTTATTACATTTAGGAGCCAGGATTCAAATAATCTTGATAGCCCAAACTTTAAACATAATGCTGGCTGTGCTTATTATTTTATAACCCATTCATCTGAGCAGCCTAAGTCTATGTGCAGAATAAAGTTTCCATATCAAATCTAAATATTTTAGTGAAGGAATTTATGAAGCGTAGAAACATCTGCCATTTCAAATTAACAGAATTTCCATAATGTTTAATGACAGTTTTCTTTGGGGATAGGAACACAGTTATTTGTAGTTCACGTTTTAACTTTGTGATGAAGTTAGCATTAATGCAGAAGATAATAAAAATGATCAGCTTAGGTAAGCATGATAATATTAAAACAATTTAGAGGCACTATTTTTATAACTTACCTTAATATTTAGAAATTGAATATTACAGAAATTACATTTAAAATAATTGTTGTAGATTTGAAAAATTGTGCAAGTCTTGCTATTATCTTCAAAATGTTCTTAATTAAATCAAAATATTTAATGTTTTAATTTGTGTTGAATTCATTGTCACCTACAGTATTATAATAACTGGAAGATGGTGAACAAAATAACCCCATCATGCAATATTAAACAGTCATAGCCAGGGGTGAAAGCAACCACCATACAACAAGCCACCCCTGATTCACACACACAACTGGTTTGTACAGTATCTGTGCCTGATTAAATCCTTCCCCACTTATGGCGTGAAAGTTTTTTTACCAAATGTTCAGCATATAACAGCACTATGGGATTTACACTCTCAGCTACTAGTTATTATTATCAGTGTTCAAAAGATACACCTCCAAATAGCATATTATCATTTATATGCAAGTCTGCATGCGCTGCAATTCACTAACCTCTGCTTACATGATAACACCCCATCACATTTCATTCTACCTCTTTAATTATAAGTGTATATGTAAAACAATTTGTTCTCTGCATTGGACAAACTTGTGTCCATTTTTAAAGTATGCACAAGGTAAATTCAAGATATCCTCTAAAAACTGGCCAATGTTCAACTCTGCATCATCACAAATTTATGTAATTATATATATATATATATATATATATATATATATATATATATAGCTCTCTAGTGGATTTGGAGATGACTGCTTGTGTCAATTGTCCTTTATAGAGACCAATGTAAGTTTACCAGAAAGTAGTGATTCTGAAGTAATTCCTGTCAAGGCTTAGATGCCAAGAAGCACATCTAAAACACGTCATCAAACCTGCACTTCCATGTCTTCATGCACCGCTCATGTGACCTTGCACCTGGGGATTGCAGCTCCTTACAGAACTTCTTACTAGAACTCTGAATACTCCCTACACTTATTGTACTGTCAGACCACACTTCACACGAGTACTCTGGTCTGGCTCTTTTCCCTGCAATGTTTTCACACACCAGGGTCTGTGCCAGCTGCTTCTCTGGACAGCAGAGTAATTACAGTCAATGCTGGAAGTGGAGCTCAGTGAGTTCCTGCTGCTGGTAATACTGGGTTGCATACCAGATATCTGGCTCAAAACCTATTGGAGCTGAATCCAGCTCAGAGGTGGCACTTCACCCCCTGGAACAATGTAGAATCCTGAGTGAAATATAATTTTTATATCTACAGGCTAAAGGTGCCCATCCACTGCAGTCATTAGTCAGTCTGTGATGAGCCTACACTGAATGAACAGGCGTTCAGTGCACACCCATCAATCATCTGCAAACATGCTGAACCTGATGATATCATCAGGTTGTCCAGCATGTTTGCACGATAATAGATGTCTAAACGACCAGGGGACATGCGCATCGCTGGTCGTTTTAGACATTTTTGCTAATGATTTGCAAGCAAATTGCAAACGATTTATGTACGATTGAATGATAAATCATCTAGTGGATGGGCACCTTTAGTCTCCATGGTATAAAAGCCCCCTCCTGGATTCTAGATGCATGTTGTCAGGGGAACACCCAATATCACTATTGGTAGTTTAAGATAATCAGGATGAGCAAATAAGGGATTAAGCCTAGATTGTTTAACAATACTGTGACCTTGATTACCCATGTCCAGTCCTGTTTGCTAAACTGTATAAGAAAAGGCTAGCTCTGATGTAAAAATAAAAATACACTGCATTTGTATATGTATATTCAAAGGAATAGCTCTTATATTTCCTATACAACTTTTCTACTAAGAACTATGAGACACATGTACAGTACTTGCTGTGTTTCTATGACCAATAAATTAAGCACACACCACTGACAGCAGAAACAGTCAGTGGGAATTAGTTGCCCACAATCAGCAAAACCTCAAAGATTGGTTGAATAAAATGGCAGATTAATTTGTATGATCTGTATATCAACATGGTGTCCTTTGCTATTATCACTAATTTGTTCTTTTTTGCAAGAGTAGTTACTTTAATAACTGACCACACTGAAATAAGTGATGAAGAGTAGCAATGAAAAGGAAATATAAATCCAACATCATTCAGGGATAAGCATGAGCATAAGAAACTCTTTCTAATGTTAGACACTTCCTGTCCTCCTGAAGACCTTGTCTTAATCTTAGGGCCGTCCTCAAGTGTGATGAAATATTGTCCTGCATACTAATCCTGGATTTACCATGTCCCTCTTGGGGCTGGGGGGTGAAATTATGAAAACAAAGCCCAGTAGCTTTGTCCCAAGGTATCCAATTGGGGGTTGACATTATGGGAGGGGTGGGTTAGGATAAAGATTAGAACACTTTCCTAAATCTTTCAGAATTTTGACTGTTGGGATGACGCTGACTGTATTCTGACCATCGGCACCCATAACCAACCCATTATGCAGCACTTAACAGAATATTAGGCCATTCACATCAGTCCCTGCACCAGTCAAGCTTAAAAATCTATATCCCCCTATGTACACACTAGGGCAAATTTTTGCTAATTAACCTACCAGTATATTTTTGGATGGTGGGAGGAAACCTACACAAGCACTGGAAAACTATACAAAGTCCACACAGTTAAGGCTGTGGTGGGAATTGAACCCTGGACCTTTGTGCTGTGAGGCAGTAAGGTTAACCATTACACCATCCATGCTTCTTATACATAAAAGAACATCCACAAAAGTTATGTTTTGCAAGATCTTCTCTATCCCATGTATATATTTGTTCATGGATTTTATTTGCAGTAATCAGTGCAAAGTATTGTTAAATGTAATCAAAGGTGCTGAGTTTTATCATGCAATCTCATTTGTGTACTGATCATAAATCTGTTCTGATTTCCTTCCCAGTTATTCCTTGTCTAAAGAGCAACAACTTTTCAGTTCAAATAAAACATTTACAGTATATGTACAGCACAAATATTAATTGTTACTAATTGATCTGTTATATACGGCAACTTAGAAGTTAGTTGTATTGGTCCTTTAAAGTGGATGAGCTGGGCTTTATGGACAGGTGACTTTTCATACAGATATGCCTATCACTGTATCCTGACATTTTAAATGAACTGAATTAAAACTGCATTATATTTCATGGTATGGAATACCCCTGCTGTGAAACAAATATAACTTGCAATAAGTGTTTCACACTTAGATCTTATGCCAGACATGAACAATTGTCTGAAACATAAATTTCAAGCACATGAGTGGCTAAGTGGTTACTAGACACCAGACTGGCAGTTCACATAATTCAGTCTTCTCTTGGAAGACTGAAAATGGTGCATTCAATTTCTATTATACATAGATGACTATGTAGATTAAAAAATGTAAGCATTTAATAAAAACATATAAGGTCCTTAAACTTTTGTAGAAAATTAGATTGTTATAACTTCTAAAATGAGATTATCCACACAAATTTATGTACATTCAAAGTATGGTTGGGATAGCTTAATCTCTCTGTATCTCAGTGGCGTAAATTCATCCCAGATGCCCGGAGGCAAGTTATAATTAGGTCCCCCCCAGTCACAGCCACTGACACTGTAATGTAGCAATTTGCATGCAGACAGGCTATAGATAGATGAAGGCAGCAGCTGATGGTCTGACATGGAGCTCTCCACCAGTGTATGGTGGCTTCTCAGGTGCCGGTAAAGGCTGCCATGTATTGGGCGGCTGTGATGGTACACTCCGGGTACATATTTACAGCCCTAGGTGGGGTGAATATGTTGTGAACAATGGAGGAGGTGCCCCTTCAGAGCTATATTGCAGGCGCCTCCATTGTCTCCCATAGTTCTGCCCCTGCTCTGTATCATTTGAGGTCTTAAATCCAAAAGACATCAGTGGGGGAATTTAGCAATCAACAATTTTGTCAAAGTTATTGAGTATCAGCGTATTTTGGTTGCAAGGAGACGAAAAAAAGTTTGAGCTGTCTGGATGGCTAAAACCTAATAAGAAGGTGTCACATATGTATTTTGGTGGCAATTATAATTAATAAAGGGGGCCAAAACACTTAATTACTGTATGTTTATGGGGGCAAAATATTTTTTCTATGAATAAAGACACTTTACATTGGTAAATTTTAAATAAGCTTTACAGAATTCAAACCCCATTCTAAAACAGACAATAATGTGGACTTTCATCAAATTATTAGAATAAAGTACTTGAACTAATAATAAATTACAATTGTCCTTGCTAGCAAAATAACAAATGTGAAAGTGCCCAAGAGCAACAAGACTACAAATACAAAACATCATACAGTACAATTGGCATGGCCAAATAGTTTCTGGTGTAGAAGATGACAGTTAAATTTATTAAAATGTATTACCTTTGATCACCCAATATTTACTATTAATAATTAATGAATTAGACAATTAATAAATCATGATCACTATAAACACCCAAAGACAATAACCATTAAAAGTTAATTTCAGTCCACAAATTAAACAAAAATGTGGGTGGGGTAGAAAAATTAAAGGATCAACATATACGTGCATATTCAATTGGGGGTGAAAAAAAGCAAAAATCCCACACCTGTGAGGTTTTTCCTGCAGGTGCAGGATTTTTGCTATTCAATTAGGTACGTATGTTTTCTTTTTTTGCTTGCCGGGAGGTTTTTGTTCTCGCACCTCCAGAGCAAGTGTGATTTTTTTTCTAAAATTGTTAATTTTAGGAAAAATCAGCAGGACTTCCTCTGGCACCCCGGCCACACCCCACCTCAGGACTAATTAAGCAATTGGAATTTTCTAGTTTGCTTAATTAGTCCTTCATTACTTACCTTCTGCCATGCTTCCAGCAGTGGAAGCCAGTTCTTCTGCAGCAGGGTGAGTATGTCAGTGTTTGTAGTGTGTATGAGTGAGTGTGTGAAAAGAGTGTTGTGTGTGTGGCCCCCCCAGTGTCTGTATTCTCCCCCAGAATGGGAGAACTACATCTACATTTCCCAGCTGCCCCCGGGACTCCCACCAGCCCCCTCTCCAGTGAGAAGATAGAGGGGAGGCCACCAGGAGCTGCAGAGACCACCGGAGACCCCCGGGCAGGCTAGTGCAGTATTTTTTTATTATTTTTTATGCGGCGCAGGGTTTTCAGAGCTGAGAACCCCGCAACCACTTTTTTTAATTGGATACCGTGGGTATCGGGAGCATGCATACCAGCGGAAATCCAAAATTGGGTGCCAGGTTTTTTCCTCGCTAAACCTCGCGCCCAATTGAATATGCCCCTAAAATCAAGTTTTCATATTTTAGTCTATATGTCAAAATATTTTAGTATACAGTATCTGAAAAATTGCTTTAAGGAATTCGAAAGCAAACAACATCAGAGACATTAAACCAGCACATTAAGGAGGTGCAGTGATTATCATAAACAGAGGGTATTATAAGACTGAATGCAACACCTTAATAACGATGAGGGCCCGATTCTGAGTTGAGAATAAGCAAGAATGAGCAAGTAACATACATTTTGTTGCATGTGAGGTAAATACTGGCTGCTGTTGCATGTAGCTCAAATATACTGGACAGTTTTATTTTTCCACTGCAATTTAGATAATAGTTTGGAAACAACCCTCTCACATCTAAATCTCTGCACATTTTAAGGTTGCCCCACAGGCAGTGCGAGATGGTTTTATGAAGATGCACAGTTAGTTGCTCTACCTTGCTTTATTCCCAACGCAGAATCAGACCCTGACTCTTAAAACCAACTGAAAAT
Source organism: Taudactylus pleione (assembly GCA_031769625.1). Classification (NCBI taxonomy): domain Eukaryota; kingdom Metazoa; phylum Chordata; class Amphibia; order Anura; family Myobatrachidae; genus Taudactylus; species Taudactylus pleione. The sequence goes on from JAUIMM010000015.1 coordinate 20,035,293, forward strand.
AAAAAAACTTTTTATTGATTTTTTTTCAAATTGCAGACTAGTTTCACTGGGATGTTTCTATGGCACTCACAAAAATGAGGTCTCATGATTTGCAGTACCATTTTCTTAAGTAACAGATTTACAATTGTGCATGTGATTCTATCTATGTATTAGGTGGGACTTTCTTTAGTCTATCAAAGGTAAATACAGTAGTTAGTTATACATGTAACCAATTGCGTAATAATTAACACACTTTATTACAAGTGACAAACAGATTATACAGTATACTCAAGTTTTAAATCTATGTTTTTAAGACAACATAAATTAATCATCTTCTTCTTAACATAGGTTGTGGTTTCCAGGGGGCTCCTTTGTTGTCCATGACACCTGGATCAATTCAATATATATACAGATGTCCTACTCCAGACTCAAACCCTGTGATGAAGCCAAGGGCTATAGTGTAGGGACCATGTATATATAATAGAATCTGGGTGTTGGGTGCTAGATGTTAACCCCATGTTAGTTATATACTGGGTATCAAGCATTGGCTGATACAACATAGCATGAACTATTCCTTATCCTCTTGCACATGGACAGTAAGCACTAATATATATATATATATATATATATATATATATATAACCAGGACACAGATATACAGTAAAGACGTGTCCTACAATGTCTACAGTTACACTATTTTCAAAAGCACCTTTGTCTAGAGAATATTGGACATCACTGTCAGTAACCCATAATGCTTAGTATCACCATACTCAATTTTTTATTGAAGCAAAGACACTGCTGACTAATTGGCAAAACAAACATATAAATTACACTTAGTGAACATCATATAAACTGGTATGTGATGGCCTATGTTTTGTCTATTGTACCTCATTCAGAGGCGGTCACAAGAAGCGATCGCTCTCTCTGAATGAGGGAGGCCACTTATTTAAGCGCAGCTTCCTGGTCACTAGCTAAGCTGTGGGTTACCACCCACAGATTAGCGACCGACCAGGGTGATGGTCAAGGCCATCGGGGCTTGTGATGAGACCCTAAGGTTGGGTCTCGGCAACCGCAAGCCCCAGGGAGCTTCCTGCTCTGATCGAGCAGGAAGCTCCCCACTGATATCACTGCTGATGTCAGTGTGGCTGCCAACAAAACAGCAGGCATTCGCTTGGGAACGTCTCAGTTTGTGTAGCCACCCCCCTGCCCCGCCTACAAAACAGGGCGAGCTGTCGAACACCATCAACAGCCACCCCTTTTGTAGTGATCTCCGGAGCGAGAAAGTTTCTCTCTCGCTCCGGGGCTTGTGCATGCTCAATGCAGCTGCTGCATGAGCACAGGGCCTTAACATTGACCTGGTTGCGAGCTCTCAGCGCTTGCGACCTGATCTGAGTGAGACCAACAGTGTGCATCCATAGACACCCTTTCTACACACAAAACTTCAATACAGACCAGCAATACAAACAAAATTGAAGAGTCATTGGATAGCAATTAAGTATCTGATATATAAAATAAAAAGATATATGTAGCCCAAGGCTTGAATGTGAGATAAGCAGGTATATAATATCCAGGTAAAAGTATATTCAGGCAAGTATAAATTATTTACTCAATTAAAAGCAAAAAAAGAAGGGTGTCTAGCACTCACCCACCAGGCAAAACAATAGCAGGATCACCCAAAACAATTTCGGTCTCATACCATTGGGTCATGCACATGTTATGATAAATCTGGGATTGCGTTGAGGTTGGTAAGGTTGTGATAAAACTTTCCCATGTATCAAAGAAGGAAGAGACATTCCTTCTTCCCAAATGTCAAGAAATAAATAGAGTGTTTTAGAATGAAGTGTTATATCCAACTACTTAGTTAAATTACTACTGGTATTGCTGATACAGCCATAACATTGCTATCCATGATAAATGCTATTTATATTAATTGTGGGTACATATTCTGAAGTATATTGAAACAAGTTAATGGCATGTATTGACTAAATAAAATAATGTACAAACACTGAAAGTCAATTCTTTCATTTAGACATCTTCTGATATAAAGTATAAATCCAATTTGGAAAAGTTGAACAAATCCTCTTTTAACCTAAAGGGTTGATTTTGATGTGTAGATGTGCTCCTTGCCTATATGTGAATCAACAAGATAATGGGTTATTGAAACAAGATATGTCATTTGATAAATTTACCCCAAAAAAGTACAATTTCCTTTATTAACCAAGGCAATGATTCAAACAGGGAAACTTTGCTCTTTTGCTGGCGTCTCCTCCCGGTTGTGCATCCCTGTAAGCAAATAACTACAAGGTGCTCATTGATGGTGAAGGATATAAAGTGAGAAGACTATTGTTGGTAAAGCAAAGGAATTTATCACAAGAAATATGCTTAATATATGGCATCTAGATAGAAGGTCCTCTGAGTTGTTTACAGTGATATGTGCAGTGCAGATCTCTGCAAACATGACACAAGCATCATATTTCTGGTGATATCTGTTGGGCCAATGGAGAGGCGAGTACTGTGAATGGGTGTGTGGATTGCAGTGTGGGAACCTTTAGCCCTAGGGGTCTGTGTGTACCACACCCATTATAGATACACTCATGCACTTTATCATTATAATTATCCTTTATTCATATAATGCCACAAGGTGTCTACAGCACTTTACAAAGTACATACAGTGAACAGAAACAAAACTATAAAGAGACTTACAGTACAAAACATTGCAGAACATGGACTACAAAGTTGATAAACATTGCTGCATTAGCAGTCCTTATATCCAAATAAGCAGGGCAAGCTGAAACCAAAGGTTTGGTGGCATTGTTTCCAGTGGGATGGAGATTATGGTATAAATGAGCGAAGGAAAAGCCCATGCAGGAAAATGATCCTGCTTGTGAGAGTTTACAATCTAAAAGAGGAGTGGCAGACATTTGGGGCTGACAGAGAGCAGACATTGGTGCTGGTGATAGTGATCCTACTTCCCCTTTTTCCACAAATTCTATTAGCATTTATACAGCGCTCAAGTATTATAGTAGATTGTCTTCAAAAGCCTTAATACAGTACCTCACCCATAGGATAAAACAGGATTTGGGCCATATTTAGGGGCATCATAGGTCTGCATAGGCCAATGTCTTGCAATCTTACCTATTAAGGGTAAATTTACTAAAGTGAGAGTTTTTAGCAACCAATCAGATTCTAGCTATTATCTTCTAGAAGGTGCTAGTTAAAATATTAGATAGAATCTGATTGGTTCCAAAAACTCTAGTAAATATACCCTTTAGAATCACCTTTATGTTTCTGGTATTTCTATCAGCTTTGGTGATTTGCAAAACTTCTGAAAGCAATATCTTGCTTTCTATTTTTTAATAGCTAAAGTTGGGTACTTGTATTGTAAGTGTGCTTGGAATAGTGTGCTTATCCAGAGTCAGAATCATTTAAATATTGTGAGTTTCATAATTTGTGCTTGATTTATGCCTTTGGGTGTTTGTTCTAGACTCAGCATAGTAAACCTTGTATGTGCTGTACAGCAGCAAAGGGGTTACTTTCTTTCCTTTTTTTGTTCGCTGTAGAACACATGATTAATAGCTTCTTTTACAAGATAAAATCCCATTGCTTGATAAGTCTACTTCCTAAAGTAACTTATCTAGTGGTTTCAAGTGGAAATAGTTTCTGTAACGGTATCTCTATACAATACATTGTTATCTGTACATTAACCTTTCCTTCTGCCAGTGGGAGCATCGCCACAGTAACAAAAGAACAATCACATTACATTGTTGAACTGTTGTATGCCACTACAGCATCCTCAAAAGAAAACTAATTCAATGACTTACCTAGCCCAGAGTTGTAATGTGTTAATAGGTTTCAAAATGCTAGTCTTGCAAAACACAATTTTTTTTTTTTTTACATTAAATGAATGCGTAACAATGATGCGGGTGTTGCTTTATAAAGGACATATAAACTTAAAGTTCAAATAGTTTCATACAAAACACTAAGTTAACTCTTCTCTATATACTTTCAAACCAGTTTTTCATAATTCTCATCATGTAAACTCCTTTACATTGTGTTCAGCCCTTGTTAGACTAATCATGAATAAATGTGTCCACACTGTCTATTTAAAATGTTTGCTGCTATTGAAACTTTGACACTAAACATATAGAAGCCCATTCTATCACAGACTCTCAGTGATAGCCTCACACAATCATTCCACTACTTTAATACTGGAGGGAAAAAAAAGGAGAAACTTGTAGTGATAAACACTACGCTTTATATACAAAAAAAATGTAAATTTAAATAGCACCTGCTGCAAGTAAAAAGGGTCTAGTTAGGACCCTAAATACACAAGTAGAAAAAATCTAAAATGAATCATTACTGCGCATGGTGATATATAAATTTGCATTCCTTACAATCTTAATAGATATGTCAATGTTTGTTCTCTATTCAGACACAGGAGGCTTGTTATAAGTACATCAATTAATAGGTTTAATAAACATATGCTTGAATAAAAATTTACAAAATCAAATTGCCAATTATTTAATATAGCTGCCTAATTCACAAAAACAATAATATCCCAAATATAACAAAAATGACACATAAAAGTAAATGGAGGACAATGTAAGGAGAGGGAGAGGGAGAGGGAGAGGGAGAAAATCATTGAAATGATGAGCTAATACCAGGGATTCCATAGTTTAGCTATTAAGTGTCTTTCTCCAGTCTTCAGAAAGTCCCGGCATTTCATAGGACGAAACGCATTGACAGTATACCCTCCAGTCACTTTTTGTTTCAGATATGTTCCAGTTGCCTCTTCAAGAGCTTGACATATAGCCAGGAATGACAGCAATAGCAGTTGCACTTAGCCGCCTATCCTGTCTTCTCCTACTGCCAGATTCCCTGCATGGACATAACCATTTGGTCCATGGGAACATTACCAGCAGCAGCCGCTCATTGCCGCATACAGCATGTCCTCTTTTCCCCACCATGAGCCATCAGTTCCTGCACGGAGGAATGCACCCGGTCCACAGACTCCCATAGCGTTGCCACGTGGCAACAGTAGACCATGTAGGTCAATAGGTGCTAAATTCCATCTGCTCATTTGGATTGAGGTAACAATATTATATATTATTAAAGCTGTGGGGACAGTGAGATAGTAGTTGAACTGGCTTCCCAGTTACAAACAGCTGCTGATTATACAAAACTGGCTTGTCTGTTTATCTATTATAAAAGAATATTGGAATTGAAACATATTCTATACTTGTTTCCTAAACATACACTGAATAGCTAAACTATGGAATCCCTGGTATTAACTAAGCATTTCAATGAGACTTTGACTCTCTTTATATATTAAGCATCAGAGTTCTTCTTACATTGTCCTACATCTACTTTTATGTGTCATTTTTGTTATATTTGGGATATTATTGATTTTGTGAATTAGGCTGCAACATTAAATAATTGGCAATTTGATTATAAACATGCATATGTTTATTAAACCTATTAATTGATGTACTTATAATAAGCCTCATGTGTCTGAATAGAGAGCAAACATTGACATATCTATTAAGATTGTATGCAATGCAAATTATATATCACCATGTGCAGTAATTATTGCTTTTAGATTTTCACTACTGTAACCTTCCTTTATTGCTCCTACTCGGGATGTAGTTATAATCCTGACAGTCGGCGCCAGAATCCTGACTACTGTCAGCATCCTTGCACTGGCATCCAACCCGCTGACATCCCGATGGCAAGTACTGGGGTAAGGGGGGAGGACTAGGGTTAGGTACTAGTGGTGAATTTAGGTTTAGGCACTAGGTGGGGAGGGATAGGTTTAGGCAGCAGGGAGGGAGGATTAGGGGTAGGGAAAGGGTTAGGATACTGACTGACAGGTTTCAGTATCCTAACCCTGATGGGATGCTGGCATATTGATACTGACCGCCAGGATCCCAAGCACTGGCATCCCATACCCAACTCCTCCTACTATACTATTTGCACTTTCAATGTAATTCCCACACACCTTGCCAGCTATTCCTTATCACCTTTTTAAACATGCATTGATTATGTCAGCCATATAGAAGCAATTTAATGACCTACAGTATTTGTCAAACTGTGTCTATGTCATGAGCACCTATGGCCTGATTCTTAGTAAGGTGCATCCATGGCCGCGTCTCCATTTGGCCACTGCAGTCTACCTACTGCCTTATGCTAATGCAAGAATAAGCCCATATATGCTGAAGATCTCATACATCTGCATGTGGAGGCCTATCCTGCCTATTGTTTTTACATCTGCAGCTGCAATAGTCATTAGTATCTGAACTTGCACACACACCATGCTGGGTAGGAAAGATCTATCTAACATAAGTGTAGCATTCTACAATCAAGCAAAGGAAATAGCTTACATGCCCACAACACCCCCATGATACTCCCACAATATTGAACATGTTCGTGTGATGGCATGGTTGCCTCCTAGTTCCTAGTTGCCACCTAGATTCTCCCATTTCACGCAAAGGGAGATCTTACCAAGATCCATCTAACTCATGTATATAGGCAACTATTTTCATGCAAAACATGGGTTTCTGAGCATATGTACAAAATCTTAGGGGTAAATTTTCTAACGGTCAATTTTTATTGATTTACTAACATGATTTTTTAGTGTTAGTAAATGAGTGATTTATCCCCTGTATCATAACATTGATGTTGACTGATTTAGATACATTTTTAATCTATTAAAATCTACTTTTAGTAAATGTAACCCTAAAGGTGCCCACACACTAGACAACTCACAAAAGATGTGATGTCTTTTCACTTGAACTCCCTTGAACTCCACGAGCAACTCACCGGCACTCCTGGACAGATGATATCTTGCTAAACTGTGCTATGTGACTAACGACCTATCTTGCATCCTTAATGATATCCAGTGCATCATTAAGGAGATTGCCAAATCTTACCTGTAGTAGGAAAGACCTGTAGATATGATAAAAAACGACCCGGTTGACCATTATCGTTCCTGGAAGCTACACGATTTGCACGTTTTTAAAGGATGCATCGTTCTGATGCATTGTTTTCATGCAAATTGTGCCTAAAATCATCCAGTGTGTTGGCACCTTTACTCTTCTGTACTGACTATATGCAGATTTGGCTGACTCCTTGCACTTAGAGGGTTCATAATGGGGAAGGGTGGGACCATGTAAGCATCAGCTGAGCATAATGAGTGTGATCATGCAAAAGGGACTTTGTTTAACCACATCACATACACATACTGTATACGCCTGTCAGGAGCTGTATATCTTGTAGGTATTTAACCCTGATGATCGCCAGTCACTTATCAGCTGAGTGTACGTATCTTGATTCCTCCCACTGGTACTATATAAATTAGGTTTGTGTCTACTGCTGTCTATTGACATTATTTAATTGACACTGTTTTTCCATTTAGTCTGCATCTGGAAAGAATATTTCACTTTTAAAGGGGAAGACAATTAATATGTAATTACTACTTTTATTTTGTTTGTGCCAGTATTTATTCTATTTTACATAATACATTTGATTTTCCTATTTATTTATAACACTGTCCATACACAGACAGATTCTCTTAAGTATAGTATAAGACACTTCATTAGAGTACTAAATTGTGCACAAATCGTGTACTGTAATGTACTCCTAATACTGTCAACCTACATTTTCTAATATAAACCAAGCACATGTGCTACAGTTATATCCTAACATAAAACTGGTAAATATGCTGCACTTGCATAGCTGGGCACGTCAAGTTGTGTACAGTACAGTTCTGAAAGTTGTGTCCAGTTCTCCAAGTTATGCAAAATGCATCATTTTTAGGTGCAGTTACCATCTGCATATTTTAGCTACGATGAATCAAATTCTCTTGCTGAAACCACTCTCATTATTTGCCACTCTTAATATGTGTCACTATTAGAACTTGTGGATCTAGGTGCCGATTTTATTATATTAAACCTAACATTTCTCATTTGATCTCTGAACTTCTGCATCCTACTGTACATGACACTACCAAATCCTCCCTCTCATCTTATTTTACCAGTTGTTATTTTTGCATTACCTTTACCATCACTCCTGATTTGTGCCAGAGGGATCAATGCTGTATCCCATGTTCTTTCTAAATAAATCAAACCATAAATTGTACTGTAATAGATTTGTTACAGTAACACAGTATATAGATAATGAATATTGCACATACAGATGTGTCCACATACACCTTTCTGAAAATTGTGCCATAGCGCTCAATTTGGCGTGACATCAATTCTCATATGTTACTGTGCCATGCAGTCTGCTGTGCAGCAAAGATGCAATTCATACTTTCACCACTGGGTGGCCAGTGTATCACGTAATGTATCATTTTATTATTATCATCATAATCATTTATTTATATGGTGCCACAAGTGTTCCGCAGCGCCTTACAAAGTACATAAACAAATAAGTTGACCAGTGACTTACAGGACAAGGAACATGGATAACTTACATTGCTACATTGGTGACCATAACACCCAGATAAGCAACAGAGCAATGCAGCCAAGTGTTAGGTACCCTAGCGGGGAGTAAGAAGTAGACAAAAGTAGAGAAGGAGAAGCACAAGAGGGTAAAGGGCCCTGCTCATAAGAGCTTTCACATTCTAAATGGAAGGAGTAGACAAACAGGTGTAACACAGATGGGGTAGGCAGAGAGGAAAGAGTATGTAGCAGCAAGTTAAGATGAGAGCTGGAAGGCTAAGATGAAGTAGTGGGTCTTGAGAGCCCGTTTGAAGGATTGTAGAGAGGTGAAGAGTCTGATGGGAAGAGGGAGAGAGTTCCAAAACTGGGGAGCAGCGTGGACGAAATGTTGGAGGCGGGAGTGATAGGAAGTAATCAATTGGCATGAAAGGCAGCATGCATTTGTTGAATGAAGAGGGTGGACAGGACAAGACATTTATAGCGTTCCACCTGTGTAGTGAATATCTTTGCATTTTTTTCAATTACAGTAATGGTCTGCTTTGGATTTTAATAAAAAGGGCAAATGAGGGATGTTGAGGAGTATTTATTTTTATTAAAGGTGCATTATGCATTTGCTGCTAAATCACTGCACTAGCCACTGAAACACTAAGACCAAAAAAATCAGTCACTAGGAAACTTATCAGTTTCTGAAAAGACAGATTCTGTACTTCCACCTGCAGGTATTGTGGTACAGTGATAAAGTCACTGCACATCACAGCAGACAATAAAATTGCACTTGGAAATACGGCTCTATATTTCATATACTGGAGCCATAAAATCACATTTTATATAAATGACAGAAAAAAAGTGCTTGGAAATATAGCACCATATTTCATATGCTTAAAGAAAAACTTGCTATATTTCTAGCTGGAACTGGAACTCTATAACAGAAGCTGTCAGTTTCAGTTCCTTTTCACTATGTTAGAGGTAAAAGACCATAGCTTTCACCTGTAGGTATTATGGCATAGTTTTAAAGTGACTGCACATCTCACAAGGCATTTAGGGTTTGAGTCTCAGTGTAAACATTTTTTTGCTCCAAAAATAAATTATATGATTCAATAATATATTATCATCAATATAATTCTAGAGGGTTGTGAACAGCATGTACAGTATGTGGGGTTCTGAGTCTGTGAGGATGGTATGTGTGTATAGGGATCTCATAGAGATTTACTGTAGACATTACCCCTTGAAAATGGGACATCATACTGTATTTCATATAGTGGAGAAATAAAATCACATTTTAGATAAATGACATGGAAAATAGGACTTAGAATATATAGCGCTTTATTTCATATGCTGAAAAAAAACCCAATTTCAATATTTCTACCTGTATTAGAACTCTATAAGATGTTCAGCAATGAGGAAAATTATATACTCGTGTCCATGGTAAGACAAAGGGTTGGGATCTGGGAAGTGGGGGGGTGTAGAAAGACTGTTGCTGTGTTTTGGGTAGGGAAGGAGGCACATAGAGCCACCACTGCTGTGATCAGAGAAGGGGAGAGAGGAGGAGAGCTACTGCTGTCACATTGCTGTGGGTGGGGGAGAGGGGCACACAGAGCCAATTATGCTGTGATCAGGGATGGGGGGAGGAGAGCTGCTTGGAGTGTGTGCACTAGAGATAGGACATCAAAAGAAAACATTGGAAGCAGTGTTGCCCACTTTGAAATGAGAAAAAAAGCTACCGATGAGTGAAAAACAAGCACAACCCAATCCAATAAAGCCCAAAACATAAGGCCAACCTAGTATTGTGGTAAGGGGGTGGGGGTAACTTAAGGAAAATCACAAACTTTGCTTATTTTATTAAAAAACAAAGATTTGCAAAACTGGGATTTTCTCTGCTCTATGATTAGACCCCACTGTACAAAGTAAAGTGCAGGGCACTAATGGCCTGATTCAGCAGAGGACAGAATTGTAAACCTGCACACAAGCAGCTGTGTAATTCCTTCTTGCTAAAATGCAAATGCAGCGGGTGTCTGACACCTCCTTGCGGCATCTTAGATTCCAGCTCTGCAGCCTTTGATCACCATTGCAACCATCAGTCACCATAGTTTCCCCTTTGGTCAATAGCTAAAGCTTACTGCAGCCTAGCTGGGTCCTGTCAGCCTCCCTTGCCACTCCCGGAATATGGGGGTAACACACCCCCATTTCCAGGAATGCAAGCTGTCCCCACACCACCCCGAAATTACCTCTGCCTGTCAATCAGGCAGGGGCATATGGGGACCTTCATGCAATATAGCAGGACACATTCTGCTAATACACAGAATGAGTCCTGTGCAGATTCCCGAACAGGAATCTGCAATCAGTAGCACACTAGTGTGCACTGCAGAATCAGGCCCCCTGCGTGATAAAATGCAGGACACATGGGTAATTTACACAAAGGTCTAAAAACAAAATAACTTTAATATAGAATCAGTTTGATATTTGCCATGTGAATGATTTTACTTGCAGGCAGGACCACTATTATTGCCACTAATTATTATTATAGATTATTATTAGGACTGTCTGGTTTGATCATTTAAACAAGTCATATTCTAGTTAGCCAAAGCTACTGTATAAAACATAACTACATAGGTATACAGATATATATATATATATATATATATATATAATACAGAGAGACGAGGTAAAGAGGGCTCTATACGTAATTATGAAGGAGGATATCCTGAGGCGATGTGGGGAGAAATTTAGGCTAGCAAAAAGTGACATTAAAGATTAAGGGGTCTATTTACTAAGCAGTGTTAGGAGACAGAGTGAAAAGTGATAAGGTACCAGCTAATCAGCTCCCAGTCATTTTTCAAACACAGCCTGTGAGATGACAGTTGGGAGCTGATTGGCTGGCACCTTATCACTTTTCACTCTGTCTCCTAACACAGCTTAGTAAATAGACCCCTTAGAATACTTTTAATTCCTTGCTAATGATGTGCAGAGTACAGCCCTGGGTAAACATTGCCCAACAGCGAACCCTGCTAATTTCACACCACAGCCCAGGATTGTACCACAGCCTCTGTCTTTCCTAACACACTGTTAAATATTTCCAGCACCAGTTATATTTCATGCACTGTATACAGTCTATAAAATATAAACTTTGAGTGTCAATTTAGTGCCACTAGTTTTTTAATTCCTTTTGTTGTTTGTTGCAATAAACAAATATTTATTTAAAAAATTGCTTCAGCCTCCTTCATTTTACAGCAATAATTATAAAGCAACTGACATGCAGTGTATACTATAGTGTAAAAACAAAGTGGAAAGCAAAACATTGTGCAGCCAGCAACATTACTGGTCAATGAAACCATGGAAAATGGGTGCTATTTTGGGAGGAAGGGAGGGACCAAACATATGAAAGTGTCTCGATACACAAAGGGCAACATTAATGAATAGTAACAAAACACAGGCTAATGAAACGTGATTTGTTGTCTGTCTGTGCAAAATGTGCAGCCTCTACAAATGAATCCCCCCCTCTAGATTGAGAAGCAATGAGTTAACCTGAAAAAGGACATGAACATACTGTAAATTACTGATGGCCAGTTTTTGAATTATACTGTATATCTAGCACCAGTATATGAAATATAGAGCCATATTTCCAAGTGCTATTTTCTATGTTTATCTAAAATGTGATTTTATGGCTCAAGTATAAGAAATACAATAAGGTGCCATATTTTCAAGTGGTAATTTCTACAGTATGTCTCTATGAAATCCCCATACACACAGTCCTCACTGACTCAGATCCCCACATACTGTACACATCCTCTGGATGAAATATGATTTTATTCTAAAAAGTTTTATGGTTAGTAAAATTATATTATTGATAATATCATATTATTGAATCAAATTATTAATTTTTGGAGCAAAAAAAAAAAAATTACATTGAGACTCAAACCCTAAATGCCTGGTGTGATGTGCAGTCACTTTACCACTGCGCCATAACACCTACAGGTGAATGCTATATTCTTTTACTTCTTACATAGTGAAAATGAACTGAAAATGACAGCTTTTGTTATAGAGTTATAGTTCCAGCTAGATATATAGCAATATTTTTTTTCCACATATGAAATATGGAACTATATTTCCAAGCGCTATTTTCTATGTTGTTTATAAAAAAAAATATTTTATGGCTCCAATATATGAAATATAGAGACATATTTCAAAAGCGCAATTTTCTGCTGTATGTCGTTTATCTAAAATGTGATTTTATGGCTCCAGTATATGAAATATAAATCCATATTTCAAAGCACTATTTTCTATTCTGTAGAACATTACTGTATATTTAGCCAAAGTATGCATGGCATTTTGTAAGCCTGTCTGTCACTGCAATGGGAAGCAGCTTACTGCAATGGGAGGCAACATACTGTACATAATCTTTTTTTTTAGCTTTCTGCTTATGCAGCCGCAGTATAGTTTTCTAAAAATGCCACCTGCTGTCTGAAAAGTGGTACTGCACTATATTTCAGCATCCTTACAAATGTCCCGACAGTTATGTCTTGGCGGGGCTGATGCCATGAATAGCACAATTTTCAGAAAGGTGTATGTGGACACATCTGTAGTTGTGTTATTTGCAGTCTCTACCATAACTCTAATGCCACACATCCACTAGGTGACTGGGGAAAGACAGTACAATTACAACATCATAATCATACCATTGTTTCACATCCCCTGTAGTGCCTACACTGGCCATGTTCGGGGATGATGGAGGGTGCCTGCACTGAATGACTAATCATTCAATATATCATTATAGGCAGACTGACCAGCATGTTTGGGCGATGAATGATGTCGGAAATGACCAGCGGGAGTGCACATCGCTTGTCTTTTCTGACATTGTAGTGCACAATTTTTGTATGATTAATGAGCGATTGCACGATTACGATTTCATAATCATGCAATCGCACATTTATATCACCTAGTGGATGTGTGGCTTAACTAACACCACTAAATGTTCTACCTAACAGTTCTCCTGCATGTACTTTCATTTAAATCTAAAAATTAGAAAAATCTGTAATTTAATAAATTTTTTAATATTAATAAATCAACCAAATTAGTGCTAATGAATTAGTTTCTGCATTTACAATGATAAATATTTGAATGACTAAAAAGAACTAATTAGAACTGGAGTCATCATGGAGGGGCTGATGAATCAGAGTTTAGAGCAAAAAAAAAAAAAAGGAGCAACTTTGCACTTTCACAAGAGATGCAAATATATATTTTTTGCATGTAGGGTAAATACTGTCTGCTTTTACATGTAGGCCACAAATACTGGGGAGATTAATTTATCACTGCAATATAGATGAGAGTTTAGACACACCCCTTTCAAACGCAAATTTATCTGCACATTTTAAAACAGCCCACTTGCAATGCAGAATGGTTTTCCCCAGGTGTTAAGTTACTCCTTTTTTGCTTTACTCCCAAATCTGAATCAGCACCAGAGTTTCACTTGATATCTATTTGTTACCCAAGGGCTGCAATTAGGGGGGGTACTAGGGTAGGCAGGATTCTGGATTTGAGGAGGCACTCTGCCACCAGTTAATTCATATAGTAGGGTGTATCACTTATTTTAAAATGGCAGAACATGGCACTACTTGGGCTGTGAGTAAGGATTGCAGGGGAGGGTAAGGGGGCTGGATATGCTCCGGCAGGAACCAGGGTACATAACGGTACCCAGAAAATACTGACAATTTTCATGGCAGTGGCTGCTGGCCACACATGCCTGGCACCCAAACATGCCTACATCATGACATGTGACATACGGTACACTACTTAATCGGCCAGCCACCATGGATTTATGGGTAGGCAGCACCTTTGATTTAACACATACAGAGTAAAGTCTCTAGAGTTAGAGTGCAGTCAGAGTCAGAGTGTGGTGCCACATGCAGCATGCTCACTAGGGGATTTAAGAGGAGCAAAAGCCAAATAAGGGATGTTTGTATGGGCTCAGGTTGGAGTGACACATGGTAAAGCTGGCTGGAGTGACACATTGGGGGTTGGATAGTGACTTGTGAGGGGGATCTGGGCCAGAATGAGACATGGGGAGCTGGGCTGGAGTAACAAATGGAGGGGCTCGGGAGTTACACATGAGGGGGCTGTATTAGATGGGCATTACTGTATGGCATAATGTTTTACAAGGGGCATTACTTTGTGGCATAATGAGTTAGAAGGAGCATTAGTGTGCTGGCTAATGGTATAAGGGGCATTGCTATGAAGAGTAATATGTTACAAGGGGCATTAATGTGTGGCATAATGTGTTACAAGGGGCATTACTTAGTGTGGCATAATGTGTTACAAGGGGCATTACTGTGTCATGAAACCAAACACCCTTTTTTGGAGTGTGTATCCCAGGTGACAAAAATCCTAGTTTTGGCCCTGGTTACCCTCTAAATCATTCGCTTTTAACAGGTGACAGTTAATCATTGTGGCATTGATTTTGCTACCCATGTAGCTAATATTGAACACATTCTGGTTAGGGAAAACTAAATCGATTATTAAACTGAATAGCCTCTAAATACATTGTTATAAGTTTCAGATGTCTAATTGTTCAATACACAAATATAAAATATTTAAATGCTGCTACCCACTCCTCTAGAGTTCTAGCAAACTAATAATTGGCAGCACCACCCAGGTGCCTGTCACTCTTAATCATAAATTACCAGTGTTCAGCTTATTTTCACTTAGATTTACATATTACCAGGTTGCAGTGAATGATTGCAAAATCCCCCACAGTCAGAACAATTACTAATACATTTAGGTATAATCACTAACCAGGTGATGCACCACAAAAGTGCCCAAACTGTTTTTAGTATCATTACATCCAACATCCATTCCAAATATTAGTTCCATAGATTACACTTTAGTGTGTATTTTTGTAAATTGGAACCAGCACTTACATGATCAGATTAATTGGCACACATTCAGTGCATATCAAATGTAATGACTCATCACAATGGAGAGAACCTTTCCAATATGAGACTGTACTTTACTAAGCTTGAACCCTCCTTAAAACCCCTGTATAAGCTATTAATTATTTAGAAATTGTATAGTTAGAAAGTTCATCTTATCCTTTCAGTTCTGTGTGTCTAAGGTTGGGTTTAAAACCTCTTGACATAAAGTACTGTTTCATTTGTATCTCAGATTGAGCCATAGTGGAATAGTGGAAAACCTTACATTTCATTTTATTGTATAGCATTATTGGGAAACATAATTTGGAGATGTATATTAGGTTTTATTGAGAACCATGTAAAAGTCAACCTGATACAATATTTATCTCCCATGAGCTCATGATCTACAGCCATGGCCAAAAGTTTTGGGAATGACACAAATATTGGTTTTCACAAAGTCTGCTTCAGTGTTTGTAGACCTTTTTGTCAGATGTTACTATGTTATACTGACATAAAATGACAAGCATTTCATAAGTGTCAAAGTGCTTTTATTGACAATTACATTAAGTTTATGCAGAGTAAATAATTGTAGTGTTGACCCTTCTTTTTCAAGACGAAGTCCTTTGTAATGCCAACAGTAAAGCATCCTAAGACCACTCATGTGTGGGGTTGCTTCTTAGCCAAGGCAGTGGGATCACTCACAATTTTGCCTAAGAACACAGCCATGAATAAATAATGGTACCAAAAAATCCTCCAAAAGCAACTGCTCCCAACCATCCAAGAACAGTTTGGTGATGAACAATGCCTTTTCCAGCATGATGGAGTAACTTGCAATAAGGCAAGTGATAACTAAGTAGCTTGGGGAACAAAATATGAAATTTTGAGTCCATAGCCAGGAAATTCCCCATTGAGAACTTGTGGTCAATCCTCAAGAGGCAGGTGGATAAACAATAACCCACAAATTCTGACAAACTCTAAGCTTTGATTAGGCAAGAATGGGTAGCCATCATTCAGTATGTGGCCCAGAATTTGATTGACAGCATGCCAGGGCGAATTGCAGAGGTCTTAAGAAAGAAAGGTCAAAACTGCAAATATTGACTCTTTGCTTAAACTTAATGTAATTGTCAATAAAAGCCTTTGATACTTATGAAATGCTTGTCATTTTACTTCAGTATACCATAGTAACATCTGACAAAAAAGTCTAAAAACACTGAAGCAGCAAACTTTGTGAAAACCAATACTTGTGTCATTCTCAAAACTTTTGGCCATGGCTGTATAGTTGGTGAAAGCAAACAGATATTCTTCAGTATTACTTGGTTTAACAGGTTTTCATTACAGCTAATTAAATATATTACATAGAAGATTTGATGATGTCAGTGAAATTTGTTGTGGACATTTTTTGTTCTTAGAGCACTTATAAGTCCAAGGGGCAATGGGCTTCTTATTGTGTTTTGTCCAGAAATTTAAAACATCATTGATACTAAAAGCAAAACATGGCATGTTTTGCATTTAATATAATTGGCATTTTAATTTCTGAGTTCCACACATCGAGAACTGGCAGCATAGATAATTTAACCCCAAATGTAATGTACTGTATTTTAGGATTAATGTGCATCAACAAATATGATCTAATAAAATGGGATGGAATGTAAAGTAAAATGTTTGGGAGGGAGAATATTTTACTTTCCCTTAAAAATAAACCTATTCAGAAAAGACATTTAGATTCCCTAAATACACTAATCTTAGTTCCTTAGTCCAGTAAGTGACTAATACATGATTGAGTACTTGCCAGAGTTCATCCTTGTGCTCATATAAGCAGCTGAAAAAAAAAAGATTTTGTTTTAACTTATTTTCTCCAAAATGGAAAAATGTCAGAATAACCCTGTTACTTTCTCTTTTAAAGTGTGCTCCAGGACTATTGTTATTATCGTGTGTATAATTTGTTCTTGTGAATGTGCAGTGCAGCAGAATATGTTATCACATTCTAAACATAGGGTATTCATAATTTTAAAATATATTTTGCTTTAAGTCTTTGATTTATGTAGGAGGCTTTTTTTATGCAGCACACTCTGTTTGCAAGAATATAGAAAAACACTTAAAGCTTGAGGATCACAGCAGATAATAGCTTGCCTTGATTAGTTTACAATTACCAACACATTACACTTCAACATTTTTACAATCTGTGTTATGTATTGCTATGTTCATTTTGTAAAATATTATAATCAATTGTATATTCGAAACAGGTTGATTTATAGCTGAGGGTAAAAAGTTGCTAATTTCATTACACATTTATATATCTGCTCATATTTATACATCTTTATTTTGAAATGCATGTAATTTATCTTATATTTGCAACCTAAAATAGAGTTTCTAAATTTATATATACAGTATATAGTAGTGCAATTATAAGGCTGATTGTTCAACATAGAGATGCACTGCATGTTATTTATACATATGATACATTCCTGCATATACCTGGCATTATAGTACAATATTATATATGACATATTTTCACTATATACTTAACAATGTGATCTAACCGGTGGTCACTTTAAGATAAATAAAAGTAATATACATAAATAAATCAATCATATTTTATAGAATAATAAAAATAATCAAAAATCAGCAACTAACAAAACAGGTAAAACATTCCCATCAACACCACAAATTACAACAGTTAAATTGCTAACAAATAAGCAAAAACAAGTTGTTTTAGAATGGAGCATTCCATAAGCTTTTCAGGATTTTATTTCCCAATTTAACTTATTATTTTTAGTTTAACTTTGTTGCCTAGATTAAGGTTGGTGCAAAATATGCAAAATCATACAAATATATGCATATTAATCTAAAAGTTTTGCCCAGAGAAACAGGACAGGTGTTATAAGAAATATCGGATTTGTAAGAGTGCTGGTTGAGAGCAAATTAAAAAGAAACGGGAGTGCACAAACACAGCTGTTGGTTTAAAATCCAATGTTTACTTAAATTAATATATATTTTTCTACACTCATAGGTCCATAGGTGGAAAATGCATTCAATAATTTAATAGTATTACACATATATAACATCAGCAATAACACTGTAAAACAAGCAGTTATATATTCTGAGGCAAAGCACTATTAGTAGTTAGACAGTTAGTAGATCTTTGTGGTAATTACTTAAGCAGACTGACAGTGTTAGTAATATGTCAACTGGTAGTTAGCACTGCTGACAGTTGTCAAATCCAGCTCCAGTCAATAATTTTAGTAGTCTGTCAGATGTAGGTACCTGCTCCAAATACAGTCCACAATGTATTGGTGGGGTAAAGATTTATTGTAATAGTTTGTAAATATTTACCTCTACCCCACTATGGGGGAGGTTATGATACCTGTATACATATACAGTCCCCAGTGACACCGTGTATTGGCATGTAGCAACTAGCAGATCATGCCCAGTGATATATGTAGCCAAGACCAGCACAAAGGGACCGGTGTTCCTGTGTGCAGTGGCTCCAATATCCCCAGAACTAGCGGTGAACCATGTGCATGCTGCTGATCATGTGAAGGCAAAGTCCGGAATCAGATCATCTGGCAGCCCAGAAGTGCTTTCCACCTTCATCCCAATAGTATGTGAATCAACTGACACATTTCCCCACCTTTTTGCATGGCCGTTTCAGCAAAGGGGTAGTCCATTTCTATAGGAGCCTTAATTTTAACCCTTATTTGGGCCACTGATTGTTGTTAGTGTATTTTACTCTTTACAGGTTCTACCTTAGTTCTACAATGGTGGGATAAATTCATTACATTAAAACAGCTCCACTAGAAAAAAAAACCTTATATTATTAAAATGATATAACATCAAATACCTAACTAAACCAATTATACATAAAATATTCTAATTACTATCGGTCTCGAGGTGCCTAAAATGAACAATACCATATTTCTATTATACCATGATTGATCCCACTAATCATAATTTCTAGAAGACAAATTGAAAAAATAAAAATATAAAAAAAAATATGAAGAGGATGGAATATGTCCTAATCAAAGGAGACTGAGACTGACAAACTTCTGTATAAACATTAGTCCTTTCAAATAACGAACTATAAAAAGATTTTTTTAATATTTTTTGGAGGAGGTTATGATATTTGTATATGTATACAGTCCCCTGTGATATCATGTATTGGCATGTGGCAACTAGCAGCTCATTCCCGATGATATAGGTAGCCGAGACCAGCACAAAAGGACCTGTGCACCTGAGCCGTGGCTCCAATGTCCCCTGAACTAGCAGTGAACCACATGCATACTGCTGTTCATGTGTTGGCAATGTCCGAAATCAGATCGCCTGGCAGCTCGGAAGTGCGTTCCATCTGCATCCCAATTATGTGAATCATCTTACACAGTTCTCTGCATTTGTGGGTGGCAGTTTCATCAGAGGGATGATATAAAAAAAAAATTCATTAATTTAATTAAACATTGGATTTTAAACCAGCAGCGGTGTCTGAGCATTCCCATTTCTTTTTTCTTTTGCTTAGTATTTTACAGTGGAGTGTCCATATCCACATTGTGGGGGCAGCTGGACCAGATTGTGCTGAATTACAACTCTCTGCAAGAATTCATTTTAAGGAAATATATTTTGGTGCCCTCTTTTTTTAATATATTTCCTTTTTACTTGGTTGAGAGAAGCAAGGGTAATTTGTATAATTGGGAACACATGCAGCCAAGCAGAGTGATGAATGCATATCAAAGTATCAAATATATATAATTGTGGGTATCCAAGGGCAGATACACTAATCATGATGCCAGTTGCCCTTACTACCTACGTGCTTCCAACAGGCTGAATGTAACTTATTTACTAAAGTTAATACAGTGGTGTTATTTGTGTTCCTCAAATGCATTTCAATTCATCTGTCATTTACGTTTCAAACAGAATCAAAAAGAAAACAATGACTACTAGTCAAATTATGCAAAACTCATTCTCCAATATGATTTAACAAATAAATGGGATGTAATCAACTGAACAGCGGCCGCAATGCCAAATAAATAGCTTTAAATGAAATAGAAGAAAGGTTAAAATATGAATTGACAGATGTATTCCAGTTTTGGAAATTACCATTGTTAAAGTAAAGTTAAAGCTAACCACATGAAATCACTAAGCTTATTATTGTTATTTCTCTTGTGCACATTCATTTTATATAGTAGTTAGAAGATTGAAAGACCTTTCCCAAAAATGTATAACTGAACCTCTTCAATTCAAGTACCATTTCAATTAAATCAACAAAGACATACTCTATGAATAAGCAGAACAAGTAGTAATAGTCAGAGATATGCAGAGAGATTTTTTTTTATTCAGTTGAAAACTCATTTTATCAGATTTTTTTCCCTTCACTTCTTGACTTTATTGTAAAATAGGGTGAGGTTTTGTGCCTGATACATATCGATTGTATTAAGACTAGTCTACATGGCTGATTATAAATGTAGCATTTAGAGTATATAGTCCATTTGAAAGCATCTTCAAAACTATATAATTTGTTTCTATTTACCCATACAGTATACCAGTACAGTATACCAGTAGAGGGCTCTTTGCTGGCCTAATTGATGCATTTTCTAAATATTGGTGGCATCATGCTGCTGCATTTAGCTGCATGTCAGGTGACTTGGGTTTATCTATGTGACTGCTGTACACAACCAGTCTGACTTTTGATTAGATGAAGATCATTCTGTGATGCCTTAAGAGTCATAAGGGATTTGCCTGAATGTGCAGAAAACCAGGAGCTAGAATAGATGTACAGTACAGCACTTCAGGTTTAGGATCTCATTGTGATGCTGTGTCAATTTGAAGTATAGTGAAATAATACTTTAATACCAATACACAAATTAGCATCACAGAGTGTCCATTGTAATTATTGAAGGGAAATAAAAATTTTTTTATCAACTTGTACACACTAGCTATGGAGTACATAATCTGCCCACCCTCCAGTGTATACTCTGAAAGAGTTTATAGCACAGCAAGGGGCATTATGAGTGATTGACGTAGAATGCTAGTACCCAAAATTGTAGAAAATTTGAGGTTCGTGAAAATGAACTACAAATTGTTTTAGGAACACCATAATAATCATTGTTCAAAAAATGGATTCACAAGTATAGATTTCAGTGGGGATGAACTAATCTTGAAGAAAGAAGATGATGATCTTCTTGACATCAGCAATGAGGAGGATGATGCCAATGACAGTAATGATGAAACAGTCTATCTGAACAGTGACAAAGATGACCAATGAGTCCTAGGCCAAAAAAATTACTGAAATGCAACAAAGATTTTTGGAGAGGGGTTGTCACCCATAGATCATTGAGAAATGTTTATACAGGGCCCAACATTTTTCTGAAAACACAAACCAACAGAATAAACGAAAATATAAAGATCATTTTGTCTCTCACCTCATTTGATACTGGCAGCTATGCAACGAGAACAGCCATTAAGAAAAATTGGGAAATGTAGCAACTGACCCTTTATTAAATAAATATTTTCCAAAGATACGTTCTATTGCCTACAGGAGGGGACCAAATTTACTGGACTTATTGATGCATCCAAAAATGTCAGACAGCACAAAAGAAGTGGATACCAGCTAACAGATTAGGTTGCTTTAGGTGCTTAAATTGCACCACTTGTGGCATCATGGCTATTGGCAGTTTTTTCACCCAACCGCATAGTGGGCAGAAGATCCCTATCAAACTGTTATAATACACCTGAATCAATTACATAAACCCTCTAGCGTCACACATCAGACATCTTTTGTCTATAACAACTGCCCTTTTCCCATAGAGAAAGATGCTCTCATGGGACAGATATCCGCCAGGTCTTACACTCAGTATAGTAGATGTTTGTACAATAATCAGTTGATCACATAACTCACAATAACATATGTGAGTACAATGAGATAATATAATAAAACTCATGTTTTTGACAATAACAGCAGGAGCTGTAACAGTTAGCTTGATAAAGGTAACTGCAACCAAATTGCACTTTTCCAATACTAAGTAAGGTGATACTTAACAGTAGGTTATACATTGAACGGGAGACCATGAATCAAAACTGGAAAGCACACAGAGATTCAGGATACCATCAGTATAGAGTATTCTCCAAGCACTCAGATCAGCATGCTTACATAAATGCATGAAGCTATAACTGACAAAGAGGTGAAGTCCTGGCTGCCTTTTAACAGACACACAGACCAATGACAAAACATCAATTAAAACCAACCCCCTGCAAGTGTAATAAGTTACAGGTGTGCTGCTGGACACCAGCTGCAGACATTCATATGCAGCTTCCAGTCACATACTCTGGTTTCCCAGTCTCCTAGCAATGACTGAGATCAGCATGCAAAGTGGCTACTGACACTGGCATTCAGATCTCCTAGCAACCAGTAGGACCTGAGGAGGTTGTGATATGCCATGCTGGCCACTGCAGCTCCTAATACAAACATAAACTAATGTGTACATCTGATTATGTCGTATAGATCAATACATAACCATGCTCACTGGTCTATTGGAAGAAAACCATCAGACCATTTTGTGACCTTATTTCAAACCATTGATCATCTACTCAGTGTACTCTCAGAATAGGTGATTCTGAAAAAAATGTTGTGGAAAAACAACAACTACTAGTATCTTTACTATGTACAGTCATTGACAGAGTGGCATCATTACAGAGAGGTGTTGACAGAGTGAAAAGCCTGTTACATAGGTAAGCAATCTTGATTAATAAACTTGAAACAATTTGGCCTAAGGGCCTTAATGACCAAGTATATTTGGGAATCTTGATCTGAGGGGTGCACACAAACCAATACATTTATTCCCTATTACAATATTTCTTTTTCATTTTAATATTTTACGTTTTCAGTTTTTTTGGGGGGAATTTCTGGTTTTGATAACTGATATGTGATATGTCCTTCTGGTGCCAATATATTAAAAATATTTTTTCAATATGTACTTTACACTGTATGCATAATGCTCTAATATTGTACACTTTTAATGAAACCTGCATTGCATACATGATGCAGTGACTGGGATGCTATATAGTAACTATGAACCATATTGTTTGTTCTATACTATGCCTGTTTTGATGGACCATGTACAGATATGCCCAGCTAAATACTTGCTTGTAGTGCAGCAAATTGTGCCATGCATGGCATGAGATGGACTCCAGCCATTGGAGACATGCATTTGCATCTCCATAGGAATGAATGGGAGATGCACTCCTATGATTGGAGATGTGCATTCACATCTACATAGGATTTAATGGAGACACACTCCTGTGATCGGAAACACACCATAGCATATTGTGGTGCATAGCGCAAGCATGTTTGTGGCATGATCAGCCACAATAAACTTGGACGCATCTGAATATATATTTCTCAGTGGTCATTACATTCTGTGATGTGATTTACAATTGCCATAATGATAGGATCATGTTCGTGTATTTTTGTTTAGCTGTGTGTGCTCTCAGGCTGGGTGTAGCCTGTTTATGTAGTGATGGGGCAGTGTTGAAATAGGAGTAGTCTGAGCACCGATGGGCCACTCATCCATTGCTGTGCATTCCATGGGCAAAATGTGGATTGTTGGCACTGCACTTTGTACATAAGTTTTCTATATAAGTTTGTTTTTGTTTGTAATCAATGTATATGACTTTATTGAGTTTATATGGGTGCTTTTATGCTTACCAAGTTAATTGTATTAATTAGATGAGGCATTTGGGTGTGGATTGAAAGATCTACAGTAAAAAGGTAGACAATATCTAGATAGACAACAGATGTTAGACAGTCAATAGGTCGACAGGGACAAAAGGTTGACACAGAAAAGGTCGATAATTAAGAAAGTCGACAGGTACAAATGGTCAAAAGGTAACATGAAAAAGGTCTACATGTTTTTTTTTCTAACCCTAATCTTCATTCTAACCCTAACCCTCCCCTTGGTGCCTAACCTAACCCTCCCTCCTGGTGCTTAACCCTAACCATCAGGGTAGGTGCCTGACCCTAACCGCCCCTTCTAGTTCCTAACCCTAACTCTCCAGTAAGTGATTAACCCTAATACTCCTTCCTGGTGCCTAACCCTAACCATCAGGACAAGTGCCTAACCCTAACCCCGTGGTAAGTGCCTAACCCTAAACCTAATCCTAACCCTAAATAAACAAAAAAAACATGTGTTGACCATTTTTGTGTCTACCTTGTTCATGTCTACCTTTCAACTCTGTCGACCATTTGTACCCATCGACCTTCTTGCATGTTGACCTTTAGTGTGTTGGCCTTTTGTCCCTGTCGACCTTTTGTCAATTACGACCTATTGACTGTCTAACATCTGTTGTCTCTCTAGACATTGTCTATCTTTTTACTGTATATCTTTAGACCGGATCCCACTGAAATGTTGGTGTTTTTTGACTGCTTATATGCCTCAATAAACATAACTTGCTATGCTGCTATTACTGATGAGTGCATCCCTGCTTTTTGAGATATATATATATATATATATATATATATATATATACACACACATACACATATACATATACACAATAGTTAGCGTCACAGTCAATAAGTGTCCAATAATAAGGAAGCTGCATCTCCCAGGGTGATATGATGTCATGCTGCTGCCTCAACCACAGGCCATATACATAGAAATAGAAAGAGAAATGGAGGGTGCACACATGAGTATCTTCATATATGTAACTTTACTAAAAAGTGTAGGTCACTTACCTCATAAATAACAGCAACAGGTATATGAGTTCAATAGTGGTCAGAGGAAGACTTCTCCGATATTCCTGGATAATACCAGAGTTTGTCTCCTGATCTCCACGCAGAGACTTCCAAAACACCGGACAAGGACTCGGGTGCTGGCAAACAAGTGGATACATCAGATACGTTCATGTCCTCAAACCATCCCAACATGTTTCGTCATCAAGGACTTCATCAGGGTGTTTGTTGTAACCAAAAGACAGCTCATTAGTATTGCTGTTTATCTGTAAGCTGAATAGTCTAACCCAACATCATTTGAACTTCACAAATACATCTATAAATATACAATTTGACTAATACATATAATACAATACTAGAAGAGTCATTTATCAAAAATCATCAAAATATAATAATTACAATCCACTTAAATACATAAAATACTTTAGAAGAATAGAATTAAAAAAATATATGAATATATGTTAAAACATTTTTTATAAAAAATCTCATTATACAATATGTCATATTGATATATGCACCATAAAAAATAAGTATAAAATATCAATAAAAAACAATTAGTACCCCCTAAGAACAATTTAGGCAGCTGCTATATATAGTGCTACACCAGGATAAAATTCCAACAACAGTGCTGCACTGCAGAAGGTTAGATCAATGTAAGAACGGGATAATGTCATAATTCTCATTTACACCAAACGGAACCAGGGTATTCAGAGCATATATCCAAAATGTTTCCCTTTTCAATAATTTTTTAAATAAATCTCCACCTCTCTCATCGAGGGAAACCTGCTCTATAGCTTTAAAAGAAAAAATATTTCAATTAGACACGAAATGTTGTGGAACGCTATTATTTCTTACTTTATTTTGGATATTTCTTGTGTGTTCCAAGATTCTCAATTTCAATTCCGGTTTAGTCCTACCAATATAGCGTTTTCCATATTTGCTTTCAAGCGTATATTTAACTGAGGAGTTTTGACAGGTTATAAAACTTTTTACAGTATATCCCATGATTTTTATTCGTTATATCCCAAAATTTCGTTCTCTCTTTACTGGAGTACTTGCAGATTTTGCATTTATTACAAAGAAAAAAATCTTTTTCCTCTATTTAGCCAGTTCTGTTCTTTAATCACTGGCAGATGACTTGGTGCTAAAATATTTTTAAGGGTATTAGCCCTCTTAAAAACTACATGTGGAAACCTGGGGAGTATATTTTAAGGATTGGATCAAGTGTTAAGACTTCCCAATGTTTCTCTAACACTTTTTTAATTTCTTTACTCCTATTACAATAGGTGGTAACAAAAGGAACAATCTCATTATCTTTTATTTTCGGTTTTTCCTTGCATTGTAATAGCGCAGTTCTCTGGAGATTTTTTGCTTTATCTCTGCTTTTACTAATTAAATCTGGGGGATAATTTCTCTCAATGAAACGTCCACTATATACATCTGCCTGTTCTTCATACTTTGCATCAGACACACAGTTTCATCTTAGACGTATAAACTGTGAGTAAGATACATTTGTGACCCACTTTCTTAAGTGACAACTGTTATAATGTACATAGCAATTGCTATCAACTTTTTTCACATGTGTATGAATTAATCTTTCCTTCATTCCCCACATAACTGGTATTAAGAACCAGGTCCAAAAATAAAATGTTATCCTTCTGTATATTGGATGTAAACCTTAAGTTATAATCATTACAATTCAGATAGCTCATAAAATCTTTAAACAAATTTTATCCAATATGATAAGCACATCAAGCATTGTCTGATCATATTAAATTTTTTATGAGCTATATAGATGATCATATTGTCATTGGTACCTAATAGATGAGCTATAAAGTCATTTAAAATTTTATTAGGTTGTTTACATGCACCAATGACATCAGCTGATTTATGTGATACATTAAACATTTTATTTAGATGGTTTTAACCCCTTCTTTGACACTAGAAACCTCATTTTGGACACACATTATTGCATAGGCACTTGATGCACTTTACATACTTTGCTTGCTTCTCACATTTATATGTTAATCAGCAATTTCAGATTGTAGACACCTTTCAAGCACTGACACTTTAAATATATTGCACATGATAACTTATTGAACATAAGATTATTCCTCGATTATATTGATTTTAAACACTGTTTGGCACTGGTTATCAAGTCCACTGTTCACCATTATAGAAAAATGTTAACATGTACTGCATTAATTACAGTGCATTTTTACTTTTACATTACACTGACAATGTTGACAAACCAGAAGAACAACTTCATTTTTTCCTTTGTATGTTTCATATATGTTTTTAAGATTAAAGTGAACATATGTCATTAAAATATTATGCAATTATTATTTTACACAGTATTAGTTGAAACCACCTCCAATATTTTTATTATCTATGAATACAGTGGTCACATTTGCTAATTTGTGATGAGTAAGTAATTTGAATTTGCTTTTAGGTTTACAGACCTTACATTTGCCCTTTCATAATGATGCTTTTATTGTATTATTTAAAAGTAGAGCTTGGGTTAGGGGCTCCCATATTATGTAAGAGAGACTTCAAATCCATACTTCCTTATGTGTGTACGAAATGTACAAACCTATATCAGTAAAACAGGCCATTGAATTAAGTATGTTGCTTAGTTCACTGGTTCCCAAACTTTCTTGGTTCAAGGCACCCTTAGTGTCTCAGAATTTTTTCACGGCACCCCTAGGTGCCAGCATGGCCAAACTACAAAAAGCTACGCTTTTCGGAATTTGGTACATACTATGGTGGTCAAATAGCAGATATCCATAACAAGATCAATACAAAAAACAAAAACAAACAGAATACAGCCCCCAACTGCACTCACCTTCTTGTAGTTCTCGACCCACACATGCACTCATGGGCTCTCAAAGTATTTGATGACAACCTTCCTTTAGCTCAAGGGGCACCCAGGTGAGCCACCTGCTCCAGAGTCCTTCTGCCAGTTCACTGCCCACATCCCCTTTCTCCTTTTCGTTATCCTCCTCAGGATCTCTACAGGGCTCCCTCTGCTGAGGCTAGTCTGTGGTCACACTAATGTAATGTGACCAATGCCAGGCATGATACTATGCAGCCACCATAGCTAGCAATAAAATGAGGCAGGACGGACTGTCACTGTGAGCAGGTGCAATGCCTTGCACTTGGTGCTCCAGTCCCCTACCCTGCCGGCTTCATACAGTGCTAAATACCAGGTGGGATCGCATCATGCACAGGAAGCTGCTAGATCTTGCTCACAGCCTTACACAAACACTGCAGCTCCAGCTGTCCCACCCACTTCCTGATTGGCAGCCAATAGGTGCTGTCTATAAATATAACCAATGACAACACTGCCTTGCTGTGTGATGCATCCTGCATCAGTTAATGCCTGCCAGCCCCCTCAGGACTACCAGGCCACCTTGTAACCCGGCTCTGGAGATCACGGACAAATATCTTGTCAGTCAGGACTGTATCTTCCCGGCTGTGGTACCCCCATAAATCTGCTGCGGCATCCCCGGGTGCCGCGGCACACAGTTTGGGAACCACTGGCTTAGTTCATAATGTTTAGCTAGTTCATACAGTATAACATTTAAGTAATAAACTATGTGGAACATGACTATCTAAAGTAGGAAAATAAACATTGTATTGTAGACTATATAAAAAAATCCATAACTTTAAGTGACAAAAAAATAATTTCCTGCAAAACCTGTAAAACCTAACCTTAAAGCTCCTTTCTTTATAATAGCATTACGGAAAGTATGTTTATTGTACAAGTATATTCTTGCTGCATGATACTTGTAAAGGACTACTGCTCCCAGCAGCATATTCTTGCTGCATTATAATTGTTTGTCCCTGCCCGAGCTGTACTAGGTAAAGGACTACTGCTCCCAGCATATTCCTGCTGCATGATACTTGTAAAGGACTACTGCTTTGAACAATTAACTTAGATGTAATGTTAAATTAAGTAGTATATCACTGCATAGTATCTGTAGTTGTTGGTTTAGAATATAGTTTTATGTTTGTGTTTTCTTAGTTCAATGCAAGGTATATAGACCCAGATGCTAGCTTAATGGTATGTTCTGTTTGTTTGTTTAAGGTAATTTATTGCTTGCAATAATAGTGGGAGTGTTTTGGGGGTTGTTAGAAATTAGTGGTTTCACATGCTAGGTCTCCTATGTAAGGTTCATTAGAAGGCTGGACTAAGCCTTGGCTGGGTGCCCTATCTTTAGAAGTGTCCTATTTTAAAAGTGTCAACTTCTTTTTAAATCGATTAATTGGCGTTATATCAGCGTTAAACAGCAGTGAAACAGAAGGAAACCCACCAAACAACAACCTAATTAATTGGACAAAGTGGAATGAACAATTGTGAGTTCACAGTCTCCATACTACTAGCTCCTGTGGACACATAACCAGGACTTTCATTATTGAACTCCCTGTCTGGTGGCTGCATAAACCTGGTGCCTCCCTTGCTACTATTGCTGCTGGCTCTGTGCTTTACATATAATCCTAATGCATACTTATCTGTGTTATGTCAGTTTTCCTCTATAATAATGTACTTTTACCTTAGCTCTTTTTCTAAGTCTTATATCTAGCTCCTACCACTGTATATTTTACTATTTAATTTCTGCTCCCACCAAATCTCCACTTTTTTTATACTCAATAATAAACTTTTGCAGTACAGACTCTTTTCCCACACTGCACTATTACTTGCGTTTCTGGAAATCTGCTCTCTCCTACATTCTGTCTTCATTCCTACTTTTAACTTTTCTTCCCCTATTTACATCATCCTTACTATTACCATGTTTTCATCAAATCCCACCTTCACTCAGTGTCTACCTAATCTTTTGTTCTGCCCCTTGCTTCCATCTTTATCCTTTCCCCCTTGTCTCTTCCATTTCCTCTTCCCCTTATCTCCTCTCCTCTGTTTACCTTCCTCCCCATCTTCTCCCATTACTCCACTTTCATTCTCTTATACTCCACAGGGGTCCTACAACCTCACTGCTAATCCCTCCTCCCACTCCCCTCTCCATGTCACTTTACCCCACATCCATCCACACATCATTAATTTCCCTTCCTGCCCACCTTCTACTGGCTCCCCTTCTAGCACTGGAGTCTGCACCATCGCTACACTCTATTCAGCTCGGTCCCCCAAATTAATCTCACCCCCACGCTATAGCAACCCTGATAATCTCATTCAAATCTCTCCAACAAACTCTGTCCCTCTATCCTGTGCCCTCTGGAATGCCAGGTCAGTCTGTAATAAACTGGTCCCAACCCATGACCTTTTCATCTCCAACTCCCTGAATCTCCTAGCTATTACTGAAACCTGGATTTCACCCTCTGACACCACTTCTCCTGCAGCTCTCTCCTCTGGGGGCCTCTCCTTTTCCCACACCCCACGACCTGGGGGTCACCATGGTGGTGGTGTTGGGGTCCTTCTATCCCCTGGTTACTCATACCAACCCATTCCCTCTGAACCATCCCTCACATTCTCTTCATTTGAAGTCCATGCTATATGCCTCTTCCACCCAGTACACCTCCAAGTAGCTGTCATTTACCGTCCCCCTGGCCCTCCCTCCAAGTTCCTTGACAACTTTGCTTCCTGGCTCCCTCACTTTCTCTCCTCAGACCTTCCCTCCATTATCCTAGGTGACTTGAATATTCCAATTGATATCCCCACAGAATCCTCTGCCTCCAAACTCCTCTCCCTCACATCGTCACTTGGTCTCTCCCAATGGACCTCCTCACCCTCCCATGTGAGTGGCCATGTGCTTGATCTGGTATTCACACACAGTTGTGATATTTCTGACCACCTCAATTCCCCATTCCCTCTTTCTGACCATCACCTTCTCTCTTTTAACCTGTCCCTCTCTCCTTCCCCTCCTCTACCTCCAAAAGCCTCCATTACTAAGCGTAACATTGACACTATCGACACAGGTTCCTTTTCTTCCCTGCTTGACTCACTTCTCTCCCCTATCCTCTCTCTCTCCTGCCCTGAACCAGCCGCCTCCCTATACAATGCCTCCCTTACTTCTGCTCTGGACTCTGTTGCCCCAGCGATCACTATTCACACTCGCAGATCTACTCCTCAACCCTGGCATTCCAAATGCACCAGATACCTGCAAAAGTGTTCTCGAACTGCCGAGCAACAGTGGAGAAGATCACTCTCTAAGGCAGATTTTCTCCATTTCAAATTTATGCTCTCATCCTATAGTGCTGCGCTCTCCCTCTCTAAACAGTCATACTTTAAGAACCTCATCTCCTCTTAGTCCTCTAATCCCCAGCGTCTCTTCACTACTTTCAAATCCCTCCTTCGCCCACCCCCTCCTCGTCTCCCCTCCTTGCTCACTGCCCTTGACTTTGCTACCTACTTTACATCTAAAATTGATTCCATACGTCAGGACATCATATCCAATCAGTCCCCCAGCTCTCCACCTCCTCCTTTCCCTAGTCACCCCTCCCCATCAACTTTACCAACTCTAACATCCTTCTCCCCTGTATCTGGAGAGGAAGTCATGGCCCTCATCTGGTCCTCCCCCCCTTCCACCTCCCCCCTTGATCCCATCCCCTCCCGTCTCCTCCGCTTCCTCTCTCTCTCAGCCTGCTCCCATCTTGCCCACCTCATTAACCTCTCCCTCTCATCAGGCACTGTTCCTTCTGCATTCAAACATGCCCTTGTCTCCCCCATTCTTAAAAAACCTACCCTTGATCCTAACCTTCTTTCTAACTACTGTCCCATCTCTCTCCTCCCCTTTGCCTCCAAACTCCTTGAGCGGATTGTCTACAACCGCCTTACCACTTTTCTTTCCTCCCACTCCCTTCGTGACCCTTTTCAGTCTGGCTTCCGTTCTCTCCACTCCACTGAAACTGCCCTCACAAAAGTCAGCAATGACCTCCTTGCTGCCAAATCCTAAGGCCACTACTCTCTTCTCATTCTCCTTGATCTCTCTGCTGCTTTTGACACTGTGGACCACCCTCTCCTGCTGAATATCCTTCACTCCCTTGGTCTACGTGAAACTGCCCTCTCCTGGCTGTCATCCTACCTCTCTGACCGATCTTTTCCAGTTTCCTCTCATGACTCCTCTTCCCCTCCACAGCCTCTAACAGTAGGTGTTCCCCAAGGTTCTGTTCTTGGTCCTCTCCTATTCTCCCTCTATACTTCCTCTCTAGGTGAACTCATCAGCTCTTTTGACCTCCATTATCATCTCTATGCTGATGATACTCAAATCTACCTTTCCTCCCCTGATCTCTCCCCCTCTCTTCTGACTCGTATCTCCAACTGTCTCTCTGCTGACTCTTCCTGGATGTCCCAGCGATTTCTTAAACTCAATATGTCTAAGACAGAGCTAATCATCTTCCCACCCTCCCACATCACCTCACTTCCCACTATTTCTTTATCAATTGATGGAATAACTATCTCATCTAGTCCCAAGGTGCGCTGTCTCGGAGTTATCCTGGACTCATCCCTCTCCTTCAAACCACATATCCAGAACCTTTCACAGTCCTGTCGTTTCCATCTCAAAAATATTTCTAAGATCAGACCCTATCTCACCCAGGATGCTACTAAAACCCTCATACACTCACTGGTCATCTCCAGATTGGACTATTGTAACCTCCTCCTATCTGGCTTCCCCAAATCCCATCTCTCTCCTCTCCAGTCTGTCCTCAATGCTGCTGCACGGATTATC
This sequence comes from Taudactylus pleione, assembly GCA_031769625.1. Lineage (NCBI taxonomy): Eukaryota > Metazoa > Chordata > Amphibia > Anura > Myobatrachidae > Taudactylus > Taudactylus pleione. The sequence continues at coordinate 20,068,015 of JAUIMM010000015.1, forward strand.
TTCCTCTCCAAACATTCTGTATCTGCCTCCCCTCTCCTACAAGCCCTACACTGGCTCCCCTTCCCTTTCAGAGTCCAATTTAAGGTTCTCACGCTCGCTCACAAAGCCCTCACCCAATCTTCTCCCATATACATCTCTGATCTCATCTCCCTTCACGCTCCTCTCCACCCTCTTCGCTCAACTAATGCACGCCGCCTTTCATGCCAGCTGATTACTTCCTCCCACTCCCGCCTCCAAGATTTTGCCCGCACTGCTCCCCACCTCTGGAACTCTCTCCCACTCCGCATCAGACTCTCCACCTGTTTGCAATCCTTCAAACGGGCTCTCAAGACCCACTACTTCATCAAAGCCTTCCAGCTATCATTCTAACTCCTTGCTACATGCTCATTCGTCCCCATCTACCCCATCTGTGTCAACCCAGTTTGTCTTCCCCCACCTTTTTAGAATGTAAGCTCTCACGAGCAGGGCCATCTACCCTTTTGTGCTTCTCCTTACTATAGTGTCATTTACTTTTTACTCACCACTAGGGCACCTAACACTTGGTTGCTTATGCTCTGTTGCTTATCTGGGTGATATGGTCACTAATGTAGCAATATATATTATCCATGTAATGTATTTTATTGTTCTGTAAGTCACTTGTATACAATTTGTTTTTGTACATTGTAAGGCGCTGCGGAACACTTGTGGCGCCATATAAATAAATGCTAATAATAATAATTGTAGTTTGTTGATGTTTATTACTTCCCTTCATTCAGTAACTCATTTATTGGAGTGCTATTGTTATCTGCCAAGACAGTTTCTGAAATGCCTTGCTATATTCCTTAGTAAAGTATTATACAAAACAGTACAAATTTTATTTTTAATTGTATAACTCTAGCCAACACATTGATACTAATTGTAAATTATGCTGAATATAGCAATTTAAAAACAGCAATCTAAAAGCTACAAGTGAAAGTACTGAAGCTCTTTGTCATGATATTGAAACAAGAAACCACTAAAAATTCATGAACCAGCATATTTATTTATGTCATAGTAATAATGAGTTTTCCATGATTAATTCCCTAGAATGGACAATTTATAACTATTTACTGATATTTGTTAATTTGTAAGAATTACTGTATTTAAGGTTTATATTATGCATTCTAATACTGTATGTGAATTAAAATTATATATGTGATTAATGGAAGTAAAACTGTCATCTCTTTTCTAAAGGTTGTTGATGTGCTACATACAATAAGCTATATTCACTGTCTAGCAATTGTACAAGTAGGGGAAACAAAATTGCTAATGTATCATGGACACTATGGCCCTCATTCAGAGCCGTACGCTCTGAGCAGAGCGCACGCTCTGATTGAGGGCCGCCCTCCATAAAAATGGAGCGTCCTCCTGGACGCTCGTATAGCTGTGGGTCACCACCCACAGCCTATACGAGCGTGCAGTTTGATGGCCGCGATGGTCTTGACCATCGCGACCATCGAAACTGCGAGCCGGAGCCTGCGGTTGAGGTTTTCAACCGCAAGCCCCGGAGTGATTTTAGCTCTATCAGAGCCAAAATCACTCCCACTGACATCACTAGTGATGTCAGTGGGCCGGCTTCAGACAGGAGACGTTCCCGTGGGAACGCCCCCGTCAGGGAGGCACGCCCCGGCACGCCCACCAAAGGGGGCGTGCTGTCAATCAACATCGACAGCACGCCCCTTTGATCAGACACAATGAGCGAAGGACTTTCCTTCGCTCGTCGCGTCTGGCGCATGCGCACAACGGAGCTCCCTCCGTCGTGCGCATGCTCAGTGCAGAACATCGACCCACTTGCGAGCGGACAGCCGCTCGCGAGTGGGTCTGAATCAGGGCCTATATCTGGGTTGAATTTGGTGTGGATCTCAGAAGAAAAAGCAAAGAACAACAGTGAAAGGATTGGTATATTTTACGATTGTAATATTCACAGCTAATTTATAAGATAAAATAAACAGTGCAACAAAAGCTCCGTATACAATAGATGAGTAGTATATAGTCACGCTACACAGCAAGAACTGCTCATCACAGCTGGCTAGGCACATTTAGAGTTCAGCTATTAAAAAGTACAGGCAAAATAATACTCAAGAGTTAAGAAAGGTTATATTGACAGATAATCATCCCTCACCTTGTTCTCAACAAATTGATTTGGGTCAAGTCTACAGAACTAAGTTGTAATGAATACTTGTTTCCAACAGTTAATGGTTCTGTTGGCTCCTAATACTGTGATACATAATTTCATGGCATAGTTTTAATGCATTATAGATAAAGTTCAATATTAATTGCTACTTAAACATACTGAATAATAATCTTCACCCCATTTAGCAACATATATGTCCTTATGGGAGAGTGGTGTTTTTCTTGGATTACTGCAACCTCATATACAGAGTATGTGTAGTTGCCCCATGGATTGATGGTAATGACACTGATAGTTTCCTTATGATATGACAATTATTTGTTACTATATATGTTTGATATATTTTTATTTATTATTTATTATTTATTATTTATTACTGGCTGCATGTAATAAAATAAGGACCTGTTAAGTAACTTTCTATTGGTATTTCCCTTATTTTTCCATTACCTGCATATCAAAGTACTGTACCATGAAAATAAAGATACATCTGTCAACCTTGCATTGTGAGGCAAAAGGGAATATAAGGGTTATACAAGACAAATAGGCGCTATATGTGGGAACATAATCTATTTTTATTGAACAGATATGATATGTGAGGATTAGTGTGGTTTAAAAAATAAAAACTCCAATATCCTTTCTCCACAACTTTATTTTTACTCTTTAGAAGACAAATGAGTATTACTGTTCACTAAAGTGATTTCCAAAGAAACAATTTGTCAGAGTCACTTAGTACCCAGAAATTTGGGTACAAGGTAACTCAAAAAAGGAAAAAAAAATAACATTTAACAATTGTGATAGCAACATCCTTTTAATGGTGTAGGAAGCTGTGTTCTGTAGATTGCCATGGGCGAAAAATGAACTGCTTTTGTTCTACGTCCTTAGTATCATAGTAATTTTTTAATTTATTTTTTATTCAATATTATTTTATTAAACTTTCCCTTGTCAAAAAAATAGGACTAATTGAATTACCTCAGACAACATATAGAATACATATACAGTACATCGCACATCATAGGTGTTAACCGTACACTCTATACAGTTACATACCTAATCATAGAAACAGATCAATTTACTCAAATGTGTATATATATATATATATATATATATATATATATATATAATTTCTCTCCTCCCTGCCCTCTCCTTCCCCCCAACCCCCTGCCCAAGCCAAACAAGCTACAAAATTGACACAGTAGATGAATCTAACTCTCCGAAATTTGTAAAATATTTCAAATGAATCCACTTATACCAAATTTGATCAAACTTGGATTCCGTTTGTCTGACCAAATTTGCATACTTATTATGGGCCGGGTGGAATTAACTAATGTTATCCATTGTTTAAACACTGGACCTTCCTGAGACATCCACGTATGAGATATACATACTTTAGCCCGGCTGCATATATTCACAACATATTGTTTAGTGTGTCTATCTGGTCCATTTTCATTAACTATGCCCAGAAAACACACATTTGCTAATAAAACAGCCCTCGGAACTCCAGTATCTGATATAACCCCTGATACTTGAGTCCAGAAATGTAGAACCTGTGGACAATCCCATACCAATTGTAAGAAATGACAATCATCGGGACCACATTTAGGACACTTAGAGTTTGTCCTACTGTACAACCAAATTTATGTAAATGTATTGGAGTAATATATACCCTATGCAATGTAAACAGTTGTTGAAAATGAATGGAAATCGTAGATACCTGTGGGCATTTCAGTGCCATTTTCCATTTATCCTCGCATAGGACCCCCAAGTCATTCCCTCATTTAGTCATAAGATCCAATAACTCTTTGTTTAAAGATCTACATGAGTCAGTGGTCATTATACACTTTTTTAAAGAGGAGTCAATTATATCTTGGGAACCCCCCAAAAATTGAGCAGACAAGGCATGCCTTAACTGAAGAGATCTAAAAAAATAAGCAGTGGGAATGCTAAACTCTCTTTGTTATTGGGAGAATTATTTCAACACACCTGAAGAGTATAGTTGACAAACTGATACCACTCCCCATTCACTCCAAAACCTTGTGGACCTGCCAAAGAGGTGTATCTGGATCTAAGCCCTCTTCATCCAACAGATTCCTAACATTTTCCCCAACTCAAGTCACTTGGATAATAAGAGGAATGTTATTACGAAATACCTTACCACTCAACAACATCTGTAACAGTATGTAAGTAATTCCTAGTTGTGCAATCATTAGTTTAGGCAATGCTAATGGATCCAGATATCTAATCCACCACTATAGGTGAGCCAACTGGGTTGCATAATAATATAAATGAAAATGAGGTCCACCCCGTTTTCCATACCTTGTTAGTAAATTAAGCTTTATTCGGGATTGCTTTTTTGCCCAAATCAGAGACAAAACTAAACTATCTGTCTAAAGATTTCTATTGGGAGATGTATAGGGGAATTACAAAAACATACAATAGTTTTGGGAGTATTACCAATTTACTTGACCCATCACAGAAAAAAGTAGTTTTATCCAACTTCACATCTTTGTTTTTAAATACTCCACTTGGGGTTTAACGTTCAACTGAATATAATTTTGAGCTGTATTTGAGACCCATATACCCAAATATTTAAATTTGTCTATACACTGTACTGGGAAGGTAACTAAGGGATTAGTCAGATGTGAACCCGTTAGTGGAAGGATACAAGATTGGTCCAATTTATATTTAGGCCTGAAAAGCTACCATATTGATTAATAAGATCAAGACCTAACGGCATAGAAAAACTGATAACCCTTAATAAACAGCAATAAATCATCTCCATATAGTGCCAGTTTATCTGTCCTTTAGCCTGATGCTATCATTATAAGCAAGCTCTGGGCTCGATTACAATGGCAAACAATGCCGGTGAAAGATAAAAACCATGCCTTGTTCCACGTGATACGGGAAAGGAAGATGATATAAAACCATTTATGGATACTAAGGCTTTTGGAGAAGAATATAAAATCTGCACCCTATTTTATAAATAATAGTCCTATACCAAAGCTTTTCATAATCTCCCATAAAAAGCGCCACTCAACTGAATCAAATGCCTTATTATCATCTAAAGAAACAATTTCTGATAATGATTCTTCTTCTTGGGAGACCTGAAGATGAGTAAAAAAACATCTAAGATTAATGCCTGTGATTTACCAGGCATAAACCCAGTTTGATCCAGGTGGATTATATCTAATATTACCTGATTAATCCTAGCTTCTAATATTTTAGCCAGAATCTTGATGTCTCTAGCAAATAAGGAAATGGGGCGGTATGATTCAGGCACTTTCTGATCCTTTCCTGATTTTGGGATTACAATTTTAAGATCTTCTGACATAGACTGTGGAAGAACACCATTATCAAATATAAGATTATAGAGATTCAATATTCATGGTATTTAAAATCTGGAGTATTGTTTTATAAAAATCAACCTGGATTCTATCTAATCCAGGAGCCTTCCTATTAAGGAAGGAGCAAATTGCCCATTCCAATTCATCAGATGAGATCAGGGAATCCAAAACAGGGAGAGGGATTTTAGCTAGATATTCTGCCAAATCCTCTATACTACTTGTCAGTTTAGACTCATAAAGGGTCTAATAGAAATTAACAAATACTTCCACTATATCTGGAGTCGGTCTTTGAATCTCACCACTCACCACTTTCTAATACTTCTACTACTTTTTTTGACAGGTGTTACATCCTATCTAGATGTGCAAGATAGCTCCCAGAGCTATCTGCCTAAGCATACTGTGAATGGCCTGAAAATAAGAGCATCTATTGTGTTTTAGCTACTAAATAACTGTTCCATTTTTTTGTGCTCTAAGCCAGGATAACTTTACTGACTCTGTACCCAGAGACACATATTTCATTTCTAACTGCCTACACTTAGATGCTAATTCTATCTATTATTTTAACTACGAAGATTTAACTTGCACCACACGCTTAATAAGAATACCCCTTACAAATTATTTAAAAGCATCCCATACTATTTTCACTCTAGTAGAGTCATTATTAACATCAAATAGCCCTCCCAGGTTGCTTCTAAATCTAAACAATTAACCAAAAGGGATTAAACTTCCAAAATGATTGTCCCATCTGCATTCCCAAATCCATAACCAAATTGAGTAGTCTGATATCCCTCTGGACTCATAACTAATTGCTACTACTCTAGGCACCTACTTAGGTGTAATGAAGGGGAGATCAATCCTAGATAGCAAACCATAAGTATGTGAAAATTCTCACCCTCCACACATCTACCAGTCTAATGTCTGCCACCACTGCCACAAACTGGCTCCCTCTAGCGAAAAGGGAGCTGGTGTGTGGCTTCCAATGGTCCAACAAGGGATCCTTCACATTATTAAAGTCCCCAATATAGACAGCAGATGTATCTGGAAACTGAGCCAGAAATTCAGCAGCTTTTTTTAACTATTTCATGAGTATAAGGTGGAGGAACATAAATAGCCAGTATTTGCAGAGGCATAGAATTAACCAGGCATTGAATAATTACAAACCATCCCCCTATATCCTTTTGCAAAGACTCCATACTGAGACAAATGGTTTACCTTATAAGAACAGAAACCCCTCTTGACGCAGTTGTATAATGAAATGCCCACCCAACCAAAGATATTTTTAATGACATCTGCTTACCACTTAAGTGTGTTTCTGTAAGGCATATAATATTTGCTTTATATTTCTGAAGTTGTCAAAGAACCAGAAATCTCTTAATCTTATCATTAAGTCCTCTTACATTCTAACTCAAAAACTTAATCTGAGATATAACATCCACATATCAAATTTATAACAGCAGTATGCTTGACATGAGGGAAGAGAAGAGGGAAAGGAAGGCAGAGAGAGAGAGAGAGGAGAAAAAAACCCCACAAAACACATAAACCAGCACATACACCATTAACCCCCCAAATCCCCCACTCTCGATACCTAGCCTAAACTCTGGTGTACCTAAACTCCTTACACTTATCCTAACCTAGACAAAAAAAGAAAGTTGGGGAGCAATAACTAATAATGACCCCTAGATAAGGAATGCTCTCCAGCTATTACTATCCAAATGTGCTTCAAATTTATATTTCACACACATGATATATGTTAGCACAAGAAAAGGGAAAAACAAATAAATGAATAATAATAAATTAATAAATAAAATACCTTAAGTGCAGACATTACAATCACTACTCCAAACAAATAGATCCAAAAACTCCCATTCTGTCACTAACATGCCAAAAATTAATTTTAAGTACTTAATAACCAACAGTTTTGCCAACAGTACAAACATTTTTTATATATATGACTAAATAAATATACACGCCATTTAAAATATCAGTGTATAGTGTTATCATACATATGATTAATATAGTACATACCTCTGAAAAAAAGAATAATAATCTTTAATTATGTGCAATTTAGTAATATATATGTGCCAACATTATTTTGAAAAAAAAAATAATTTACTAATGTACTATGACTAACATAGCTATGATATAACCACTATCTATACATTTTTACCTCAATTCTATATATTATAAAATTTATATTCCTGTTTTCAGCGGTTAGGACAATGACAACAAAAAGAATATATACATCATTTTTGCAACATAACTATTAAAGTGAATTTATTTTATCACTTCAAACATAGTACATAAAAGAAGAAAGGAGAGAAAAAGAGAGAAAAAAATACAACCAGAGACCAATACCAACTAAATAATGCCTCAATCAAATCATAATTGTAAATCAAATGAGCATATAGCCTCAGCCATTTATCTGTGCCCTGGCCTATAATAATCCAACCCTATGACAGCTTCACACATTACTGCACAGTTATTATTTTAAATGAGTCATATCATATAATCCATTGATTTGAAGTTAATCCTCAGACATTTACCAGCACCCTGGCCTGTGATTGTTGTGCCATTGGGCAGCATCAGGGCCAGATTTACTGCTAGGCAATTTAGGCAGATGCCTAGGTCCCAGCAGGTCCCAAGGGGCCCATGGTTGGGCCCCCCAGAATCTGGCCCTAGAGAGCATGCATTTTAATTCCACCACTTCCTCCCCCCACATGGTAGGAGCAGGTCTCCTCTAGCCAGCCGGTGCCAGCAGCAGCAGCACATCATTCAGCCCAAGCCAGGGATCTCAGGTGAGATGGGGACCCCCACAAGAAGGGGCACCCCCTCTTCAGAAGCCCCAGGCTTAGGCTGAAGCCCAGGGTTCTTCCCCGCACCCCTGGGTGTGGGTATGGAGGCAATTATGTGTTAAATAGTTCTAAACTATTGTAATTTACAGTGGAACTACAGGTGCCAGCATGCCTGCCCTTTGGCACTTGTGGAACTACAAGCACCAGAAGGTGGCCAGCACCCATAACTCCACTGTAAAAGAAATAGTTAAAAACATCAATCTACAGTAAAACTTTATTATACACCTACTTACCTCACTCACACATACTTTGCTGCATCCAGCTAGTCAGTCCTCTTCTCTAGTAGAATTCATATGGAGTACCTGGAATAAAGATCTTATACTCTCCTCCATCTTCGTGCTGGTATCTGTAGCATCCAGGGGTCTTGGCAAAATACTTACCAAACAACTGGAAACAACATTGCATATATAACATTTAATTCTCTCAACCGCTTCTTGATGGACAAAAATTGTGCTCTTTCTTTCTAGACACAGCTAGCGTAATCAGAAAATATTAAAATGTGTCCAGCTTCATACTGAAATGGACCCTTGCTACGGGCCAGATAGAGAACTGAATCATGGTCTCCATAATGGAGAAATTTAGCTGTAAGTGTCTGGGGTGGTGTCCCTGGTGGCAAAGGTCAGTGGGAATTCGATATGCCCTCACTACTGTGAAATGTGAGGAAAAAATATCATGACCGAGGATTTCTAATAGCTATTTTTCAAGGAACTCCTCAGGGCTATTGGCCTCCTCTCTCTCTGACAACCCCACGATACAAATGTTATTTTGGCAGAGGTGCTCCTCCATATCAGATAATTTACTATGTGTTGATGCCATTTGAGAATCTCTTAAGGCCTCTCTCCATTTCAATAGTAAAAAAGAGCATCTTCTATCGTAGAAATCCTCGTCTCCACTTTTCCAACACTTTCTTGAACCTTTTGGAGGTCTTGGTGAATAATATATAGGTCAGACTGCAACTTCCCAATACGATCAGCTAGTCTTTTCCTGCAGAAGTAACAGTATCAAGAACTTGTTGTAATGTGATATATTTTTTGATGTATTAGAGGATTTCTTGACCTGTGGCGATCCTTTAGTAGGAGTGACAACAGAACTCTCATCTTGAGGATGCCAAGGAGTTGCCAAAGTGTGCTGCATCTTCCCCATATTAAAGATATTGGTAAAATACAAAACTTTACAAATAAGTATTAAAAGGGCAGTATGTACTATACAGAAAAATGGGTTCTCATCCCTTTAATATTGGAGGCTTCAGCTGACAACCTGCAGTATCCACAAAGTAGCTGCACTTGCATAAAAAGACAGCTATATTTCCATAGCACTAATGAATATCCAGAGTGCAGGACCAGTGTCTAAAAAATAATTCCAGAATACATTACTCCAAAATCAAATAATTGAATTAACTGATACAGTGGCACTATATATGCTGATGGATTGGATTCTTTTTATAGGAGCATAAGTCTCTGACCAGGGAAATTAGATGCATTTCACATGCGTCCCAAAACACATATTTTCAGGCAGCTTATTTCCTTTTATTGGATCAAAACATATATCATTCTAAAAGCGGCACATGTAATTGGCAGAGCTACTAAACATCACTTTTTTCCACCAAAGCAGTTGAATTAATTTGTGCAAATAAATCAGTTACAGTTTATTAGATAAAAATATTGCAGATTTCTGGTGCTGGTAATAAATATGTTTAATTGCCAGAGAATATAAACAACTAACAGTCTGCACTTAATAATGCAATAAGAGTACACAGGACTGAATCCAATATTTCAAGTTATAGATAAAATGTTTCAGTAAGTAACTGAAAAGGTGTGTAAGCCCCCCTTTTGTTCGCAATCAGACATTAAACACAACAACAGAAGATAGTGAATGCAAATCATGGTTCACATTGGTGCTGAATTCCAGCTCCTGAAAATGTGCCAATTGTAATGTTTGTGTCATTACCGCAGCACACATACTTGGAATACACTCACAATACATTTCAGTTCAATAGGTAAAATACTTTAACATCACTAAATCAATTTGCATTTCCATTAATTTACTTCAAACATATGAAAAATGAATATCTATCAAAAAAATATAATTATTCATATTTGAGGTTGCTGTAATTAATTATGAATTCTCTAGTACTTAAAACATGCACTGTTCATGTGCCAATGTGCAATGTGTAGTTAGTGTTACTATTACTGGTCATATGAGCTGTGCATGTGGAAGCTGAAGTTGTGTAATCTTGTGTGTCATTGACAAGACAAGTTGCACTGCAGATATACTGCAGGTTGGATTTAACAGGGAAATCATTGATCGTATGAACATGTGGCAGTTATATAGTTTTAAACCACATAAATGCTGCATATAATTTACCAAGTAAGAAGGAGTGAAATAACCGTCATATTTCCTGGTCAATGGCCAGGAGACAGCATTTCTTCAAAAATAGAGTATGCTTTTCAGTGTGAATCCTTAGCCTTGAAGAACATTGGCAAACCTGAAAAATACTCTTATTGGAAAAAAGCTCATTAAATATCTCTTGTAACATTTCAAAAATTAAAACAAAGAAAAATGTTGGTCCCTAGTACTTTGAGAATGATAATTAAAGCAGTCAATGCTGGGTTGCCATTGTACAAGTGGCATCTCTGTGTTCAAACAAACAAACAAATAAAAAAAAAATATTTTAATTGTGGTTATCACAATTTTAAACAGGTTTGTTTTAGGCGCCAATGAAAAGGTGTGTGTTTCTTCCTTGTTTATTTGTTGTACTTATTTTACCTTTCTGCCTGGTTTTAATCTCATATGCTGGAAGCAAGTATTATATCTTTATCATTTAAAAAGTTATCATAATTAATAACTTACTATACACCATTAATAGCTTACTCACAAGGTTTTACCCAAAAAATACATCTTTAAATCATTAGGATAATTTTATTTTAAGAAAACTTGCACACCAGATGTAGTAAAGTAGGAGTGTATTTTTATAATCAATTGATTATTCAGTAATTGTGAGATATATATATATATATATATATATATATATGTATATATATATATATATATATATATATATATATATATATATGGTAAAAGGTGCGCCTCTCAGCCAATCAATACAAATATTTCTAATTCTCAAACTGGTAGCTCCATAATACAAATTTGAGATGTCCAGTTTTTGGATTACATCCATACCACCATGGGTATCAGGACAGTTAGCATTGCAATACCTGTGTATGGTACACATTCACCAGCTGTGTCAAACACTGCTCTAAACTCCTGACATAAGGACTAAGGGGGCATGGGAACCCCTACCGTCTCAAGCTAGCCCCACTGACATCACTAGTGATGTCAGTGGGAGTGATTTTGGCTCTGATAGAGCCAAAATCACTCCAGGGCTTGCGGCAGTGAGACCCTACCGCAGGGTCTCCGTCACAAGCCCGATGGTTGCGATGGTCTTGACCATCAAGACCATCATCATGGACGCTTGCTATAGCTGTGGGTGGTAACCCACAGCTATGCGAGCATCCATGAGGACGCTCCAAAAAAAGGTAGGAGGGCCCTGATTCAGAGCGAGAGCTCTGGTCAGAGCATTCAGCTCTGAATCAGGCCCTGTCCTCTCTAATCATCCGTGCACTGTCCCACTTTACAAAGAGCTATATATCCTTTATTGACATTGTGAGTCTATACGTTTTATTCAAGAACACTGCATACCACATTTCTGTTATTTATTGTATTATGTCTATTGTTTTTATTAAACTGTTTTCATAGAATCTATTAGGCCTTTTTCAAACAAGTGCTTCAACATTATTTGTATATATAAACAGTATTTTCACATTGTCAAATACAATCCAATATTACAAAATGTTTATATAATATATATATATATATATATATATATATAAGAAATACAAGAAACAGTGTGAGAGATAAGTGTGAATAAAGAAAGTTAAGATGCAGTTGTGTGTGCGTATATTATGATATATGGAATATGGGTTATTTCTGCAATACAGCAAATCTGAGATTTATTAATAAATGTTGGGAAACATTCATCTAAAATAACACTTAAGGGTGTGTGTGTGTACAGATTTGCAGAGAAATGTAAGGGGGAGGGGAAAACAGCATGGTTTCCTTTGTTTAAGCCACATGGTGGAAGCCACATTATAATGGACTACAGACTCCAATCCAATCTGTTATTAACTCATCTTCCATTATAAAAAAATACCTATTTGAATTTACAATCACATCTTTTCCGATTAAAGCCCAGGATTATAACTATGATAGTATATCACATTATACAAACTTCACAATACTATCATAATGTTGCAAGTAATTCACAACCCTTATTGAATCAAGCACATTGATCAAGGCCTTAAGGTATAAACTATCAAACAGTGTATAGTACTTATGAGTATACAGGTTGAGTCACCCATATCCAAAATGCTTGGGACCAGGGGAATTTTGGATATTGGAATATTCCGTATTTTGAAATATTTATATACCATAATGAAATATCTTGAGAATGGGACCCAAATCTAAACACAGAAAGCATTTATGTTCTGTGTACACCTTACACACTCAGCCTGCAGGTCATTTTATACAAAATTTTTAATAATTTTGTGCATAAAAAAAGTGAGTACATACATGAAATTCATTTGTTTCATAAACACCTTAGTACACAACCTGAAAATTATTTTATGCTGTACTTTAATAATTTTGTGCTTTAAACAAAGTTTGTGTACATTGAACCATCGGAAAGCAAAGGTTTCACTATCTCAGTCATGCTAAAATATTCCGGATTTTGGAATATTTGTATATGGGAGACTCAACCTGTATTACAATATCACTCATAATATCTATCAAATATCCACATCTTACAGTGAATACATAAATCTCATAATTGTACAATCACTATTATCTTTAAAGCTAGCCAGAACTACAATTTGTATCAACCAAACAGAATCCCACCTAATTCCATCTTTATATATCCTACACTACCATATTACATATAAACTGCAAGAATACACACATACAGTACCACACAATCCTATCAGAATACAGCCAGTATTCACAAACCTATGCATATCAGGCTGTGCTATTGTTCAGCACATGGTTCAATGAAGAGAGGGAAGTGTGAAGGAGCACATGGAATTTGGCATATTTATCTAACCATATGTAATCATCAACATTATATCTACAGCAACAACATATATATATATATATATATATATATATATATACATTGAAACTGTTACTACAGTCAGCCATCCAGATTTCAAACTAACCGAAACATTATAAACTTGTGATATATGAAGAGACAAAGATTCCACTATGAATCACTTTTCTGTGTGATGCCCAATGTCACACAAAACACCACAGGACTACAATATACAGTATCTAACAATTTGACCACTACAGAACTTCACAATAAACAGTATTAATCAATTTTCCATCATTTATCCATTAGTATGTTTCTATATAGTAGGGAGATAGTTTGATTCTTAGCATAGATTGAGAGGAGAAGCTTCCAAGCCTCCTGGGGATTGAAGTTGCATCTTTGTAGCCTTTTGAGAGTGGTGTATAAGCTCTTGTTGAGTGAGATCCTATATCCCATCTGTCCCCTCACCTATGGGTGTGGTTATCCCTAGGGGGTGGTTAGTTTGATTTTTGGCTCAGGCAGGATGTGGTCTTTGTGTGTGAAGTGAAAAAGTCCATGGCCAGGTTTGTTCATATGGTAATTAACCTGATAAACCAGTCTGTTTATAACTATAGATTCTGTGAGAAAGCAAAGCCCTCATATTATGTGACTATAATTGAATAAAGGCCATATAACTAATATGTATATATAATGATTGGATACTCTGTAATTCTGTAAATCTGCTTCCAAGCCAACTGAAGGAGAATATATTTTACCTCTGAGTCAGGTGGAATTAGGAGTGCACTTCTAGCAGATTGCTTTCTTTTAAGTAATTCTAGATGAATTAGTGGCCTGGCAGGTGGATAATGTGAATAGTTTTAATAAATGTCTGCTCCTACTAAGGCAGGTAATACTAGATGTGCTCTACTGGCAGCCTACTTTCCTTTAACAATTCTAAAATATGTAACACAAAAAGTCCAGCAATTAAATCAACTGAACTGCACCCAGCAAAGTCAAAACTAGTGGCCCGACAAGCGGAAAATGTGAATAATTTTAATAAATATCTGCTCCTACAAAGATATAGAGATTAATTCAGTTATTGGCAGCTATAGAATGCTAATAGTCTGTACTCATAAAGAATACACAACACTATGCAGGTACAATGCAGGAACTATGAGTGGATAAAAACCTAACAACAACAGCACCCAAAATACTGCTAGAGAATTAAATTACCTAGCCTAATACTTTATATAGCCTATTGCAGCAACCTCTATGCACATAACTGTACTGCTCAATGAAAGTTTATCTCAGGTAACAAGGACCAAAAGTGGGAAGAAATTATAGATTTAATAGCATGACAGCAGAAATAATATGTTGACAATTAATATGAGAGCAGAGCAGGAACCAAAATCTATGACAAGGATATTTCCCAAATGCACAAGCAACTTCAAGTGTTTTAGTAGGCTATAAACAGACTTTGAGGCTTACAAAGAAAAGCCAGAATTTGAAGAGAAACATTCTAAGAGTGTGGACTACTACTATACTTTAAAATCCTATCCCTATGTCTTAGTCACATCTGCATATGTTGTCCATACAAACACATTCCTATACAGTATAGCGTTATGCAGTTGGGAAGCCGGCGGACGTAATCCCGACAGCCGGCTTCCTGACTGCTTTATCCCAGTGAGGGTTAAATGACAGGCATCTAAATCTAGATGCCTGTCATTTTACCGATGCCAGGAGACCGGCGCCCGGCATCCTGATCGAAGGGATGCCGGACACAGAGTGTGGACAGATGTGCGGGGGGGAGCGTTAGGTTTAGGGCTCCCAGAGGAAACTTAGGGTTAGGAAACCCCCCAGGAGGTTAGAGTTTGGCTAGGGGGAGGGAGGTTTAGGGTTTGGCACCCCCAGGGGGGGGACTTAGGGTTAGGTACTCTCCCTGGGGACTTAGGTTTAGGCGGAGGGGGGTTAGGTTTAGGCACTTAGAGGGGGGATTAAGGTTAGGCACTGGGGGGGAAGGTTAGGGTTAGGCACCCCTAAGGAAGGTTAGGGGGGTAAGGTTAGGTTAGTAAATTCTTACCTGGGGATGATCAGGATTTTCACCCATGTCGGGAAGCTGCTGTCGGGATTTCAACCGCCGGACACAAGTAATTCATACAGATTCCGTATATGCCGAGGAAAAGAGTTTAACACACTTCACAAACTCTGACAGAAAGAAAATAAATAAATGATACTCAATGAATCCAATGATGTGAAGAGGAGAACTGTTGTCTGCACTCATTGTGTAGTGTAGTGTAGTGTAATGAAGTAAATTAAATGATCTACACCTTAAACATGGAGAATGACACTCTCACTCCTGTCTGTATCTCCCTATTTCTGTATCAACTTCACTTCAATCAGTGATGTAAATGCAGTGACTTTCAGAGACCACAACTCACACTATGGAGTCTTGGGGGGGATATTTCAAGCCTTTCAAAGAGTGAACAAGTATAGAAGTTGACTATAGCATCCTATCAGCTTCTACTGTACCTATCATTTTATAGAATGTACTTAATAAATGCTAGCTACAAGCTTGTCCAATTCTCCACTCTTATGCCATACATGTTCCCCTAATGTATTTAAATATCCT
Source organism: Taudactylus pleione (assembly GCA_031769625.1). Classification (NCBI taxonomy): domain Eukaryota; kingdom Metazoa; phylum Chordata; class Amphibia; order Anura; family Myobatrachidae; genus Taudactylus; species Taudactylus pleione. The sequence continues at coordinate 20,084,108 of JAUIMM010000015.1, forward strand.
ATCTCTTTTGACTACTGCCAGCGATCATATTGGGAGTAAACTCATTAAATATAAACATTAGGTAATAATCTAACAAACATACAAAACACAGTGCCTCCCAGTAGAACAATTTTAATATAAAAAATATATTATTAATATTTGTAGTCAGATTAATGAAGAAAGGTTAAAATCTAAATTAAGATAATCTCTTTAACCATGCTTTAATGTACTTGATGGTGTTCATACCTCAGCTTCATTATTTTTCATGATTAGTGATATATCTATAACTTGTGTCCAGAGGAGTAGCGTGGACCAAGGCACAAGGAGAAAGTGCATATCATAGCGCCTCCCTCCCTGTACTGAACTGTGCCAGTGGGGTATGGCCAGCCTGTAGGGGAATACTGAATACTGAAGTGGAGAGAAAATAGCAAACAGTGGCAGTATCACCCTGGGCATTGAGGTCCCATTGGGAGAATAGAATGCTTCAGTGATTTTTAGGGGTAGCTCTTTTGGCATGGCTTTATTTATGTATAGCACCTAGGATCTGACTTTTATCTCCTTTGAATCATTGTTATTAGTCAATAGAGCATAATGTATTATATATTTTGATCATTTAACTTAAATTGACAAAATATATGTGCAAGAGTGAAATTCCACAGGGTGTACAGCTTATTAATGTGATTGCTGCCCCAAGTAGCTTTCACTGGAGTGGGAAAACCTATGGGAAGCTCTCTTCTCAGCTATGCTCCTACTTTGCAAATATACATTGCACCTATATTAGTATGAGTACTGCTAATCATGTTCTGTCTGCCACCATAATTATTATTTCAGGTCTCCTAATATTTTTTTAAAAGACCTTTCAAATAACACTTTGTGGTCATGCCTAGGAACACCTCATTACTTTAAATAGCAAAGCAGTGACTTTGTTTAATCTCATACTCTTATAACTGAAGTTTAGAACTTTACTTCAGATGTGTCATACTGAAATGCGCCTATGAATTCCAGAACCCTGGATGGCGCTATCTGTCCATTTTGGTGCCCAGAGCTCATGCTCCAGTGGAACCACCCTTGCTACTCCCCTGCTTTTGTCACCTGTCACTGCCACCAGCTCATGAAATTGCTTCAACAAGAACAAAACTGTCAAAGGGCAAGATTGTGATATCAATTAGAATTTACGTGCATGAGAACTAGTGCGCGTTGCACTACAGTAAGACTCTGGGCCTGATTCAGATTTGGGAATAGAGAGAGATATCTCTCTCATCATCTTGGTGAAACTATGCTGCACTGCAGGTGAGACAGTTTTAAAATGTGCAGAGAGATTTAGATTTGGGAGGGAGGTGTCCAAACTGACATCTAAAGTGCAGTGTAATAATAATGCTGTCCAGTATTTGTGAGCTACATACAAAAGCAGCCAGTATTTACCCAACATGCAAAAAAATGTATTTACACTAAATAAACATGCAGTGAACATATACAAGTGTATTTAGTTTGTAGTGTTTTCATTTCACTGTTATAAATTAAGTGTAACTTCAAACACAAAGGATCAGAGACAAAGAATATTTATTTAACAGTATTTTTTCACTGAAACAGATGTTTCACAGATGAAGCAGTGCCATGAACACACAGTTTCATTCTTCCTATGGGAAATTGTCTATAAATTATCTAGCCATATTTAATAAAGCCAACTGAAAAGAGATGTGCTGAACTTCTTATTTGAAAAAAATGTATATAGTTAATTTAATGCTTTCAAGGAAATTAGAGACAAAACTTGAAAATGTATGGCTATTTTTTTTCCAGCGAGGTGTTTTATATGTAGCAAATATTTCTTGATACTGTACATACAGTATAGTGTGAAAAAAATATTAGAATTTTGGACTGTGCTGCAGCCCCACCTCTGGAGCCGTTGCTGATCTCTAGCATTATGGATCAGTGCTAATTAGTACACTGGGTGTCTCTGAGCTAAGTGAAGATGTCCTTCTTTGACTGTGGCACTCCAACACAGTGATAGAGTGTCACAGCATGAGAACATGTGCAAAAGTAAGCTTGATGGCAATCTTAGTTAAAGATTGAAGCCTTCCGGGCTGGGGCCTGTATTCCCACTATGAAGAACAATATTATTACTGTATTTAACCCATTACCCCTGCACCCACTCCTGCCAGTGGTGGGGGTCCCCACTTTCCAAGGATTTTCAGCCCTGGGCTGACCTGGTTTGGGCTGGTTTACATTAAGGCAGGGGGGGCCCATTCTGTGTATCTCTCTACTATAGTGTAAGCCTCCAGGGATGGTTCAGCCCGGTGATGATTATAGAAAAATAGGGGAAAGCCCATATGTCGGCATTTCCCTCAATTTTCCTTTCCCAGACTGGACACAGAGGTCCAGGACTGGTTATGTTTTAGCGGGGGAGGTCCCCACCCAGGTCTTTTTAAATGTTTTAATTCTTTATTTACTGTAAAGTGCATAGAAGCACAGCTCAGATTACACTGATCTTCTTCTGAACACACTGCTGTGGACGGGTTTAATATAAAGTTCTAATTTGGCCCAGGTTTGCTCCATTTACATTATTTTTTGCAGACACAATTCTTAATAAATCCCTGTGTTGTATTCCTGTCTATGGAAAGTACTTGTGAGTTGGTTTGATGGTGCATTGATTTATATTTGTGTGTTCAGCCATGTTTTGCAGATAGAATTGTGTTTTTTAGACCCATTTTTGCCTTTAGTAAAATCCCAGTGTTTTAAATTTAGGAGAAACTCACAGGAATGCAATATTGGCCAGACACAATTTTTATTAAAGCTCTTCTTGATGACTTTGGAAATGGTCGATGCCTTTTTTTCCTGTTATACAACATTCACCTACATATTGCTCTGTATTAGTCACCAACATTCCTGTAACCATCCTTTTCAGTAACTTTTGAACACTTTCATATCCAAGGTGACCAAATCTGCTGTGCCAGAGTTCCATAGACTGTGACTCAGTTGTCATCATTGCATAACAGTACCGTGTGTCAAGTATGTATGATTGACACACTGGGTAAGCTATTATGTACCTTTTCTGTTCAGTACATTGCCATTTCCATCTTGCAAAGTCAACTCTCTGACCAATTTGCTCTAGAACACTGAAGGCTATAAGATTTGTTTCTATGTCTGTTACGTAAAGCACATCTTTGATTTCTATGACTCTTGTTTTAGTCCCAATTCTTAAACAGGCTGTAATTGTTCCAAATTTTGTAGCTGTAAGCACTTCATTTCCAATTACTTTGATTGTTATAGGATCATATGCAGCTAATTTGGCGAACCACTCTACATTGCAGCCAAAGTGCTTGGTAGCACCTAAATCAATATACTCACAATATTTTCTGTGACTGTCTGTGACACTCAGTGCTAATTCATCTTTATTGCTGCATTTACTGCTCTGCATAGCATGTATGTTCTTTTGCTTACCATTCAAATGCTTTGCAACCTATTTTGTGCCATATAAACAGTTGAATGTCAATTTCTGAGCTTCTCACTTTTAGTATATAATGTAGTAACCTGAGCATTGAACTCAACTGGAATGCATTGCTGGAACTAAAGCAGTTTTGCTCTGTCCATGTCTGGCTGTGTTTGCTACAATGCTATGATTAGAATATCAAACTCAAGCATTTTGTAGCAATGCAGTAGTGATCTCTTCATCATCTACTTGTACTCCTACAGACATTGGTTGCTTAAAAACAGACATCATTCTGTCAAAGTAGTCACTCATACTGCTGCATTCACCTAGCTTGTTATTATACAGTATATGTCTAAGACTTATTCTTCTCATCTTAATATGCTGCCTGCAGTGCTCTCGACATGTCTTTTGCTGACACTCTCCCATGCATTATACAGTACAGTGCTGTTCAACACTTAAACCAATCATACCCATGGCTCTCTCTACATCATCTGGGCTTGGACTCTCACCAGGATCTACTGTAACTTTCCACAATATTTTATGCTTTGGTTGCAACTACATAGCAAACTTCAATGTGGTGTAATTATTTGTACCTTTCAGCTTGACAAACCCCAATATGGGTGTAGATCCTGTGCGAATATATCATACTGACATAAATATGTACAGTATATCCTGTATTTTAATTAGCTTTCTGTTCTCATACACTGTACTGGAAACACTATGTTCTGTCTTCACAATGCACTTGCAAGTAAAAAGGCATCTGTGTGTTCTAATAGCTTGGGGCTGTGTAACTGTATCTTCTGCTAATGGGCCCATAACCTGCTGGAATGTGTGTGTACAGCTGGTGGTGGTATGAAAGAGTGTAGGTACATGCCAGTTGTTGCCCTGAGTCAGAAAACAGCCCAGTACTTAACCAGTTGAGTGGTTTACTCTGCACCAATGTGAATTGCACAACTGTACTCACAGTCATCCATAAACAACTCTTTATATGGAGTGCCATAAACAGGTCACCAGCCAATGACTGTATGTGGCTAGCGGTGCTGGATGCAAGTGTTCTCTCTTCCACTGTGGTTCTCCAACACTATGACAAGATGGTGCCATGCATGCACAGAAATAAGGACAGCAGCCATCTTGGTTGGGGATTAAAGCCTACCTGTAAGAGTTTATATTAGGTATGCACAGTAGCATTCTCCAGCTACAGCATGCCAGCAGTATTATGCCATAACCTTTACTTTGTCCCTATGTTTTCTCTGCCTTTGTCAGTTGTCACTATCTGCTATTCTAGAATGAAACAACCCAGGTGATTTTAAAACACTGGATAAAAAGGAGGCTTCTCTTTCATCTATGTTGACCCAAATATGTATAACAGTATTTAAATTAAATTGTTTGATGTTATCAGGAGGAACTAAATGTTCAGTGTGATCTCTTGCTGCTGGTAGAACATTGGAAATTGAAATCCAGTGCATCACTACAGATTTGATACTACTGTAGTTATCTTAAAACATGAAGTCTAACAGAGTGCAGGTATGCACTAGGCTCTCCCACAAATAGGAACCTAGCTTCAGACACTGTATAGGTTACTGCTCCCTACAGTAGCTAAGCATCAAACTTGATTGGAGGTGAATTGGACAGGACACTAACATAAAGATAGTGCAGTGCTTAATTATAGTACAAGAATCAGTAAATAGGTAATGATACATGTAGAGATCTAATGGTGTTTAGAATCAATGCAATGGTCAGGGCAGGAGGCAGACAATCAGGGTCAGAATTTGGACTGGGTTCAGCACAGGCAGCAAGAAAATAGTATCCAAAAACAATCCATGGTCAAAACTCAGGAGAGATCTGGCAGGTCAAAAGCAATCCAGATCAGCAAAAAAGTATCAGGTAGAATAAATTCAATAGGTTAAAGAAACCAGGACAAGCAGTATAACCATCACTGGAGGAGGGGTGGTGTGGCTTTATGAAGTTAGGGGAAGCAATGGACTCTGCAAGCATTCAGCTGCATCCTAATCAATAGAAGGTGTGATAGCTGCATGATAAGACATACTGATACAGCATAGAGATGCTGTATACATCACCATGACAATTGGAGGGCAGCAACTTGTACGCCAGCTATGATGTCATGGAGGAAGCCAACAGCCATTGCCTAGCAAAAATCACGAGTGCAGCAGCTTGCGTCACTGATTACTGATTGCGTCATTGATCACTGATTGCTTCAATTATTTCTATTTCACTGTTCCAACCTTTTTAATAGGGAACCTTTATGAAAAACATGTTTGTAATAACGGAATACATTTCCTTTTAAGCTACTGTTAATGCAATAAATTATTTTATTTAATTTAGCATAAAAGAACATCTTTCAATATTTTACTTTTATTTGCTATGACTAACATTATCATAGCTTTTTTTTTATCTTTTTGAAACATGAAGCTCTAGAGCTATGTAAATAAACATAATGTGCCCTGAAACATAGTTGCTATACTAAAATAAGAACATAAATGATTAGTAAAAAGTTTCTTAGCTAAAACCTCCTTTACAAAAAATGAATAATTGTCCTCAAACATCTGATAAATAACTGGGACTTGCTTCAGGGTAATTACATGGCCATAATCATGCAAATTTAAAACAAAGAATATTATGAATTTGTGCAAAAATGGTTTACAAAAAAATAAGATCCAATGGGAAAATTTGATAGTGTGAACCTATTCGTTTGTGAGAGGTACTAAGTTTAAATTATGTGCTGTCATATAATATTTAAAAATTGGAAGCCTCTGAGCTCCCTCAAACAGTATCTTAATGAGCAGTGTGAATACAAGTCAAAACTGAAGCCTGTCATATAAAGCAAAAAATGTAAATAATCAAATTCTACATTACCTGTACATTTTTGTTTTGTTTTTAAACAAATATTTTACAATTATATTTGTCCTTTTACAGGTAAAATAATTAAACCAAAACATATTAAATAATACAACAAAAAATAGTTTGTTACAGTTTTTCGAGGTACAAAGGAAATTTGATACAGATTATATATATATATATATATATATATATATATACGACTCTGCACGTGGAGTGCCACACTTTGCAGAGTCGTATATCTCACCAATCCAGTGGGGGCAACCAGCTAAGTAACCATGTTATTTTGAGTGCCGGACCTTGGTATATCTATATATATATATATATATATATATATATATATATATGAACCCAAGAGTTCATGTGGGCATTATACAAAGGTTCAGCAGTATATAGTGCTAGAAACTTGGTGAGTTTTGATCAGGATGTGTGGAAAAGGTAGACAGGGAAGGCAGTGCCTCACCTACCATACACTTTTTGCTCCAGAGTTTTGACTATAAAATTGATTAGAATAATAAAAAGAAGATATTGAAAATATTTTCTGAATTTATTTTTTATAGCCCAAACTCTGGAGTATACCTAAGTAAGACAGTAAAAGGCTCTGCCTCACCTGACTGCACATCACTGCTGGTAGATGGTACCCAAAAGACTTGTTACTGTATTTCACCTACAATTCAAATCTGTGTTGGCAAATCTGTAGCTCTCCTAGTGTTCTGTCTTACTATTGTTAGCTCTGCACATAAAACAATTTGTGGTCAAAGTCCAAAACCTTATCATCAGATTTCCTTCCCTACCAATCTTTCTTTTCACTCCCCAGAACCCATCCCTGACATCCTTAAACCACAAAGAAGTTTATTAACCACATTCTCATTGCAGTCAATTTCTTAATGGCCTCTCCCACCTATAAAGAAATGTTAAAATCCTATTACTTTATTTACATAACACTACCATAGTTTTGATGCTCCTTTATGTTGATTTTTACTTATTTATCCTTTCACTATTTTCTCTCTTTCCCATACTAACCACCACAGTTTTCCCTCCTCCCTTTGCCCTCTCCACTTCTTGTACCTGGTACAAGAATCATAATGCATATGAAGATAACCCAATCAAGGGAAGTTCAGGCGCTATTGGGTGTTGTTGTTCTAAAGCAGCTACAAAAAACTGGAGTAGTCACTAGTTGTCCAATTGTTATTGATGCAGATGATTAGCTGATTCTGTACCAGAATATGTTGCCCTACCCCTGCCAAGTTTGTTTTTGTACCCTACACCCACTCCCACAATGGCGTAACTAGGTGAGGTTGAGCGAGGCACGTGCCCTGGGCACTGTGGCATGCCAAGCAGTGGGGCTGCTGCTGGCAAGGGCATCGTACCCACACCACATGCCCCCCTGCCTCCATTGCACCTGGACCAAACAAGATTTGTCACTCACCAGTAGTCACTTTCAACTGTGCCTGCTGGTGCTGCCTGTAGGTGGAGCTGCAGTAGAAGTATGCAGCCCCTCCCAGTCACTGCCATTCCATCCTGAGAGCTGCCGGGTGACAGAGTGACTCACTCTTTCTTCTCTGGTGCTCACTCTGCTCCAGAGCAGCCAGGTGTGTAATATTTTTTTTGCATGGAGGGGGGCAGACTGCCCCTCGTGGGTGTTGGATTTTAAAAACAATTGATGTGTGTCAGTGTGTGTGTGTATGTAACTGTGTTAGTGTGTGTATCTGCATCCTTTTGTGTTTGTATCTGTGTTAGTGTGTGTGTGTATCTGTGAGGTACAATGCAGGGGGGGAGTTGATGGTGTGGCTGAGAGATGACATTGGGGGGGAGGTGATGGTGTGGTTAAGAAATGATATGGGGAGTGAGGTGATGATGTGGCTGAAAGACAACGCAGGGGGAGGTGATGGTGTGGCTCAGAGATTATGCATGGTGGATGTGAGGGTGTGGCTGAGAGTTGACACAGGGGAAGGTGATAGTGTGCTGAGAGATGATGCAGGAGGGAGGTGATGGTGTGGCTGAAAAACAACATGGGGGGTGCAATGGTTTGGCTGAGAGACAACACAGGTGGAGGTGAAGGAGTGGCTCAGAGATTACGCATGGTGGAGGTTAGGGTGTGGCTGAGAGTTGATGCAGGGGGAGGTGATAGTGTGCAGAGATGGTGCAGGAGGGAGTTTATGGTGTGGCTCAGAGATGATGCAAGGAGGTAGATGATGGTGTGCTGAGAGATGATGCAGGGGGAGTTGATGGTGTGGCTAAGAGATGATACAGAGAGGAGGTGATGGTTTGCTGAGAGACAATGCAGGGGGGGAGGTGATGGTGTGGGTGAGAAACAATGCAGGGGGAGGTGATGGTATGCTGAGAGATGATGTAAGAGGGGAGGTGATGGTGTGGCTGAGAGATAATGCAGGGTGAAGATTGTGTGGCTGAGAGAAGCAGGGGGAAGGAAGTTATACAGGGGGATCAAGTCTGGTTGAACCACTGTTGTATGATGATGACCTTCTTAATATTCTTACACAAACAGGCATCATCCAGACGATGTGACCTACATGAATAGTGAATACCAACTGAAGATGTCGTCTTCCCAGAGAGGATTCATTTCTTCAGAGGTTCCACATTGTGAGAAACTACTGTATAGGTAAGCTGCATATGGAAGGGAAAGGTATGTTCCCAGAGTGACAAGAAATGGGTGGCATGCCCCATTTGAAGTGGCCACACCCCTTTGGTATGTGGCCACATTCATTATTGCTGCATGCTGAAGGCACACAAATATGGATTTTCTATGTGTGTGTGTGTGTGGGGGTGTGTGCCATTCTTCAACTTGCCCTGGGCTCCAAAGACCCTTGTTACACCTCTGCAGGCCCATCTGTTTTTTATGCAAAAACTTCAATAAAAGTGTTAATTCATATTAAAAAATCTCACCAATACATTAATGTGTAATACCATAAAGGAACAAAGCTGCTTCTGACCCTCATCAAACATGTTGTGTGTACACTGGCATCTCTACAATGATGTTATCATGAGGAGCAAGGTTGCATGCTGTGAAGATTGGCCAGTTCATTTACATGTGCAGGGAGTATGGCTACTACTACAACTGATCTTTTGTCAGTGTACTATCTGGCCCACCCTCCAAAAAAATAATAATGTTTGTTAAAAAGAACACCCCAAAAAATTTAACTTGTACTTAGTCTTATTTATTGTGTTATGAGTAATATCACAGTTTACCTATGAATCTGCAAAAGTTTGGGCTACTGTGTTGGTAGTTTATTGCAAGGTGTCCTTACTCACTTTTACTATCTAACTAAGGACCTCATTCAGACCTGCTCACAAGCACCTATGCACTCACAAGCGGGTCGATGGTGAGTCCCTGCACATGTGCAGCGGCCACAGTGCGCATGCGCTAGCCCCGGAGCAAGTGATAAATTCACTCACTCAAGAGCTCGCTACAAAAGGGGCAGCTGTCGATGTTGATCAACAGCTTGCCACGTTTTGTAGGCGGGGAGGGGGGGTGGCCGGTCAAATGGAGGTGTTGCTGAAGGAACGCCTGCCGTTTGTTGGTGACCCTGCTGACATCAGCAGTGAAGCTACCTGGAGCTTGCGGGAGATGAGCATGAAGTTACCTAGGGATTGCGGGAGATGAGACCCGACCCCAAGGGTCTTGTCGCAAACCCCGATGGTTGCGTTGGTCTCGACCATCGTGACCATCACCTGGTCACTTGCTAAAGCTGTGGGTTGTCACCCACAGCTTAACGAGTGGCCAGGAGGCTGGATTTTAAAGAAGAAGCGGCCGCCCTCTTTCAAAGTAAGCGCTCGCATTTTGCGAGTGGCTCTGAATGAGGTCCTATGTGTAATAACTAGAGATGTGTGCAGACTTCTATCTGTTTAGGTTCTAAATCATTATTTTGTTTTGGTTTTGGCAATACCTCCTGCAAGTGAATTGGTTTTGAATATGTATTTCTTTGAAAATTGTGAAAAGCAGCAATTTGGACATGTTTTTGTTTCTACAGTATTATTAACATCAATAAAATTAATGTCCAGTCAATTTTTACCACCTCACAATATTGTTATAATAATATTGGCCAAAGGCTGCAGCAAGCTGGCTGGCTTAACTTATACCCCTTTTACACCAGAGCTAAAACCCGGGTTATTGCAGGCTTAACCCGGGTAGCTCCTTGGTGTAAAAAGGTAAAGGGTTGGATTGCCGGGTTGAGTGACTCTGCCATCCAACCCAGGTAAATTGCAGGGTTTAACATGGGAATAACCTATGAAACCCTACAGTGTGAATGGAGCGCTCCAGGTCATGTGACCTGGCGTGTGCCACATGCCAGCCGATTGGTCCGGCTTCAGTGGCACTTGGAGATGACGTCATCTCCAAGAGTCCACTTCAACACCGAAAAAGTCAGGCCATTGCAGACCCGGCTCTGGTGTGAAAGGCGTCAACTCAGGAATATTCTGGGTCGGTGCAGGGGAAATTCCTGGTCTGATCCAGGTTGGAACTCTTTTCCAACTCTGGGTCAGAACCAGAATTTCGGTGTAAAAGCTGTATAAGTGACAGAGCAGTGATACAAACACATTGCAGTTTAAATGTATATACTGTAGCCTATCTAGGAAACATAATGGCAATGCAGTAGCAGACAGGATGGCAGTTTAATAAACTATATGACCCCAAAGAATGTTTTCATTAATCAAGAACTAATAGCCTAAAAGTAAAAGCTTTGTCAAATCCAAAATATAATATATTATGAAATCATACCCCCAGGCCAATAAAAAATGATAATTGCAGAAAGTGATAATTAATTATTAAGTTAATAACAAACTTCCCCAACCAGAAAATAACAGGCCCAATCAAGCAAATCATAATGATACAAGATATACAAGATACAGAACAAGTGACTGTTCAGAAAGAGATGTATGCTTCTGCCTTGACCTCAAGAAGAGAGTTGAGAAGGTAGTTAATTAGGGGGAATATCAAAGAGTCTCATTTACAGAGGGTGCCTATTAGTATTTCCCTTGTACTGCTGCATATACTATTCACCTTATTGTATGACAGCTTAGTGGTGATAAACATGGGCCAATTGTAATAGGGTGAGAGTTTAGAAAATGTGAGAGTTTAGCAGTAACATCTCACATTAAAAAATACAAAATTGAGAGTGCTGGCAGTTTTGTTTATAAAGAAAAAAATATTTTATTTTATCTAGTCCCTTTTTAAACCAGCTTAATGACATATACACATTTCTTCACATTCAAAAATTCTCAATATACAAAAATTATTTCCCAACAAGAATACTTACTAAACGTTCACATGTAATTACTGATGAACTACATACACCTCCAATGTTACTACTAAAAAAAATATTTTCCACTAATATCAGTTAAGCAGGGCATACACTATACAATTTTCTGTCAAATATCTGTCCAATCTGGCTGGATGGAATGAAAACCTGGTAATGTATGGGAGCAAATGACAATCGTCCATTTGCTCACAAACTGTTATGAATCCCACTGCATGCTCCATGTGAGACCCCTAGAACCTGGCTAGTGAGATCTTCACCAATAACAACCACTTCCCTTAGAACTATGATACATTCACCAATACTTAGGCAGCCACCTGGACTTACGTTTGGGGTAGTAGAGGCTTACATGGAGGTACAAGGGAATTCAAGAGATGAAGTGTACAGTTAGAGCTACTACAGGTAATGGTTCTGATGAGTTGGCAATTGCATCGATGATATAGCAATTATACCGATGGTGTGGCAATTGTGCCGATGTGATGGCGATGGTGCAGATGTTGTGGTACTAGCCATAGATTAACAGTCTAGAGTTAGCAAATGGCTTTGAGAGCTGATGGTGTGGCAAGTGTGCCGATGTTGTAGTGATGGTGCCAATGTTTTGGCAATTGTCGTAGATAAACAGTCTAGGGTATGATAATGGATTTGGGAGCCTATGGTGTGGCAAGTGTGTCAATGTTACAGCAATGGTGCAGATGATGTAGCATGGGAGCTGATTGGAGTGGCTAAGAAGCCAAATTAAGAATGGTGGTAGCACGGTAGCTACTTGGTGCAGCTAGGAAGCCATATGGTGAATGTTGGCAGCATGGGAGCTGCATGATGTGGCTAGGAAGCTGTTTGAAGATTGTTGGTAGCACGGGAGCTACTTGGTGTGGCTAGGAAGCTGTATGGTGAACATTGGCAGCATGGGAACTGCTAGATGCAGCTAGGAAACCGTTTGGAGATTGGTGGTAGCATGGGAGCTGCTAGATGCGGCTAGGAAGCCATTTGGAGGACAATGGCAGACCGGGAGCTGCTTGGTGTTGGCTGGGAAGCTGAATTGAAGCAATATCATGGAGAGAACAAAAGCTGCTAAGCTGATGAAATCCACAGACACGCTATAGTCAGCACAGTTGGAATAGTTCAGTGAGTATAAATAGGCTGCAGCACTTAATCAAGCTTCACCTGTGGATGAGACATCACTTCCTGAGGTGTGCCAATTGCCTAGCAACAGGAGTAACCCCATCCTGCCTAGGAAAGCTGTCAGAAAGGGTCAAGTCATGAGCGAGACTTGTAACAGTACCCCCCCCCCCTTGATGCGGGGTTGAAAAACCACAGAACCTGGTTTGTCCAGAAAATCCTAAAAGAAACATCTTCTCAACCAGTGAGCATGTAATTCAGTATCAGGAACACAGGAACATTCCTCCGGCCCATAGCCCTTCCAGTGGACTAAGAATTGCAGATGACCCCTGGATAATCTAGAATCCAAAATTTTCTCCACAATGAATTCATGTTGACCATTGACCATAACTGAAGCAGGCCTGGGGAGAACCTAGATTTGAATTTGGCTGACAAGAAAAATGGTTTAAGCAAAGAACAATGGAAAGTATTATTAATACGGAGAGAGTTGGGCAATTAAAGTTTGAAGGCTACTGGGTTCACCTGTGAAATAATTCGGAATGGACCAATAAATCTGGTTGTCACAACCCGCCATAAAGATCCCAGAATCAGACCCCGGCACTTGCCTCTCAGGACGCTGCGGTGCGACTATCTGCTTCCCGCCGGTCTGTTCCTGCAGGTGGTCTCTCCCTCTGCTCCCCGGCGGCTACTGCATCATGTTCTCACCCTCCGGTCCAGCGTCTCTCACATGGATCTGCCGCAGGTCTCCGGTACATGGGTGCATCCACCTTGGATTGCCCATGTGACGTGATCTCCTCCAATGAACATGCTTCTCTTTCTCTTCCAGCCAGTCAGCATCCAGCACTCCCTATAAAATGATCTCTACTTCTCACATCAAGTTGCCAGTGCAACAAGTCCCCTTAGCTTGTCTGAGAGAACCTCCACACTGTGCTCAGAAGTAGTTGCTGACTTCTCTGCCACCTATCATCTACGGCTCCCTAGCCGCGACAAGTAGCTTCCACACTACCACCTGTCATCTACAGCTCCCTAGCCGTGACAACTAGCTTCCACGCTACCACCTATCATTTACGGCTCCCTAGCCACGGCAAGTAGCTTCCACACTACCGCCTACCATCTACGGCTCCCTAGCCAGGACAAGTAGTTTCCACACTTCCACCTATCATCTACAGCTCCCTAGCCATGACAAGTAGCTTCCACGCTACCACCTACCACCTTATGGCTCCTAGCCACGACAAGAACTCTCATGCTACCACCATTTACCTCACAGATAACCAGCCGCACCAAGTAGCTTGTGCTACCACCATTCACCACACAGCTAACTAGCCGCACCAAGTAGCTTGTGCTACCACCATTCACCTCATGGCTATTCAGCTGCACCAACTAGTCTGTGCACCACCAATTACTTCTCGGCTAATCAGCGGCACCCAGTGACCTGGACTACCACTGCTCACCTTCCTGGCCACACCTAGCAGTACCGGAGTTACTGACCCTACCTCAGCTACACCACCACCCACACTACAACCTCGGCACCATCCTGTGCTGGTATTGACTCTCCCTATTTCCTTCAGTCACCCATAAGTTACTTTTGACCTTGTATCCTCTTTCATACATTGGAACTTCATTAGACCTAGTCTCCACCATAGGGCATCAGAGTTGAATAAAGCTAGTCCTAACCCCAGCCCAGGAACACAATCTAAAGAAACCACATACGTGACACTGGGACCCAACTCTGATATGACTCTTTCTGTATCTAATTCCAAATGTACATGTGTTTTGGGCCAACTATAATGTTATGAATCCCACTGCCTGCTCCATATGAGACCCCTAGAACCTGGATAGCGAGATCTTCACCAATAACAACCGACAGTTGTTCCCTTAGAACTATTATACATTCACCAGTATTTAGGCATCTGCCTGGACTTATGCTTTGGGTAGTAGAGGCTCACACGGAGGTACAAGGGAATTCAAGAGATGAAATGTACAGTTAGAGCTGAAACAAGTAATGGTTTTGATGAGATGACAATTGCTTCGATGATATGGCAATGATACCTATGCTGTGGCAATTGTGCCAAAGGTGCAGCAATTGTGACGATGTTGCACCAATGGTGCCGATGTTGCAGCAATAACCATAGGTAAACAGTCTAGAGTATGAAAATGGCTTTGAGAGCCGATGTTGCGGTGATAGTGCCGATGGTGCAGCAATAGCCATAGATAAATAGTCTAGGGTATGATAATGGCTTTGAGAGCTGATGGTGCTGCAAGTTTGCTGATGTTGTGGCGATGGTGCTGATGATGCGGCTCAGGAGCTGCATTGAGCGGCTAAGAAACATAATGAAGAATGGTGGTAGCACGGGAGCTACTTGGTGCAGCTAGTAAGCCATATGGTAAATGTTGGCAGCATGGGAGCCGCTAGATGCAGTTAGGAAGCCGTTTGGAGGATGATGGCAGCCCGGGAGCTGCTTGGTGTCAGCTGGGAAGCCAAATGGAAGCAATATTATGGAGAGAACAAAAGTTGCCCATGCAGCTAACCTGATGAAATTCACAGACACGCTATAGTCGGCACTGGTACAATAGTTCAGTGAGTATATATAGGCTGCAGCACTTAATCAAGCTTCACCTGTGGATGACACAACTCTTCCTGAGGCATGCCGATCACCTAGCAACAGGAGTAATCCCATCCTGCCTGGGAAAGCTGTCAGAGAGGGTCAAGTCATGACCGCGACTTGTAACACAAACACTGGAAAATAGCCAAAAATGGATGTTCAAACAAATTGTTCAAAACACACAAATTTAACCAATTTGAACAATTTTTTTGACCTTTTTTCAGTGTTTAACACCATATGATCAACTGTCATTTGCTCCCATACATTACCAGGTTTTCATTCCAACTAGCCAGATTGGACAGATATCTGACAGAAAATGTTATAGTGGATGCCTTGCTTTATAGTAACTATTTGCATTTAAAGCACACATAAAAAGATCACAGGTCTATAATCAACAGCAGATCTCATTTAGGATAAACAGAAACAGTTGTAGCTTTTTCACTTTTTAGCAGATAATGTGTATCCACTTGAGGCTTTTATTATCCTCACTTAATATTATCCTTTTCTGGAATATTGAATATGAGTTTTTAGTTCCAGCTAACACCATATGTTTCCTTTTATACTGCAATTTTGTATAATGAAGTGGATGAAGTGCTTGCTATGTTTGTGCCCCCACAAAAGAATTGGATGCGGCAAAATACCAATGGCCGGGAAGTCGTCTGACTAAATCCCAGCATCTAAATCCCAACATGGGACTAAAGACAGGCATCGAAATCCCAATGCCCAACTAGATCCCGATGCCGGAATGTAGACAGACGGCTTCCTGAATGAAGGTCAGCTGGGTAATGTTATTGCTTTGCCATGGGGGGAGGGTTAGGTTTAGCACCCCCGGGGAGAATTAGGGTTAGGCACCACCCTGGGAGGGTTAGGTTTAGGGTGCGGGGAGGTGGGGTTAAGGTTAGGCACCACGCTGGGAGGATTAAATTTAGGGTGCGGGGAGGTTAGGTTTTGGAACCCCTGGGTGGAGGTTAGGGTTAGGCACCACTAAGGGAGGCTGGGGTTAGGGGGGGGAGGGGAGGGTTAGAGTACTTACCAGCCCCAGACGGCTTCCCGACCATTGGCATATCATACCCAACCCCAAAAGAACACATCTTGGGGGTTTGGATACTCCAAGCTTCCAAATAGATTAAGACTAGCAGCATTGTTAATCATCCTCACAGTTGAAATATTTCATCATTCTCATCATTACCCTCATAACTGTGGTTAATATTGCCTTCCTCTCACAATATTAGCTCATCCCACTGGAATCCACTGTTACATAAGTCAGTTTGTTGTAGTTAGCCGCAAACATCTTCCTCATAGAATTTGTAGTTCATTTTTCAGTTCTTCAACATTTTTTGGAAGTAGCCTTCTGCGCCAATCAATCACAAAGTTCCTGGCTGTGCTAAACATTCTTTCTTAGCACACACTGGAGGGTGGGAGCTGCATAAGTAAACCATAGATAGTTTATACATGAGGCTTCAAATTGCCTTTTTTCCTTACAGTATTCAAAGGGACTGTGGGCCTGATTCAGCAAGGAATGCACTAGCTTATACACACGCAATCAGCTGATTGCTACATTCTGCCCATGCACATGCATCACAGTGCTCGTGCGCAAAATAGTCACAGCGATTGGCAGAGTGATTGACAGGAAGTGCCTTTTGTGGGTGCTGACGAGGGGGTAGTCGAGCAAGCACAGGCAAGTCTGTGCATTGGAATCGCATTGCAGGAGCATGCATAACTTAGCCACTGCAATAACATATGCCATCTGAGGCCTCATAGCGTGTGCTGAATAAGCAACTCCAGAATGAGGTCTGACCTGCCTTAAGTGTGCATATGGCTCCTATGTTACTTGATGATACTGATTGTTTAGCTATGTTGTCCAAGTATATGGATGTGAGTAAGGGGAAGTGGGCATCCTTATTTCAGGATGCGATCACAATGCGAATGCAAACATTTACATATCACTGCTAATATTAGCAACTGTGTTGCATGAGTATAAGTAGAATAACGATCCATGCTGAATCAGGCCCTGTGAAAGATCTTTATTTGTTCATTGTCATTAAAGTAATCTTCCACCATTTTATGCTGTTTACTGTACCAGATTTAGGACGGATTCATTAAGGATAGCAGTTGCGCTTGCAATAGCGATTATGCACGCAGTCTCACTGCAATTGTGATTGCTATACCATCGCAGCACAACATAAGGATGCCCGCTTTACCTTACACACATCCGTAATCCTTAGCAAGACTGCAAAAACATTGGTACTATCAAGTACCATCGCAGCCTCACGCACACTTGCACAAGCTCTGACCTTACTCAGTAATTGCTAACTTCATCACACGCTATGAGGTGGATAATTTATACACCCCCATGCAACGGCTTTCAAATGCCCTGGCACACTTTCATTTCGCTGACCACCCCCCATTAACTCACACAAATGGCACTTCCTGTCAATCACTCTGCGATGGGTCTGCGTGGTCACTGTGATTGCAGTCCCGATCACAGTGGCCAGTTTGCGCATGCACACTGCGATGCATACAACAATCAGCCGATTGTGTGTGTAATTGCAGTTTTGATTGGTAATGAATCAGGCCCTTAGTCATGGTAGAGATGTTGTTACATGTGGGCAACTATTTTAAGCCTAACTAGATGTCAGAATATTTCACTATGTTTTGCTGAGTTGACTCATTATCATCACTAGTGGGTCTCATGGAAAAGGTCAGTTTTGTTCCTGGCAACAGCATTTGCAGGAGATACAAAAGCAGGAAATGTTGTGTCATGTTCCACTTGAGATGATAACTTGCATCTCTTAAGGTCTGTGTCAGTTGTAAAGAAAGACAATACATAGGGCTGAAACCTAGGATCAAGCATGGTTGCCAAAATGTAGTGTTCCAATTGCAAGATGTTGAAAACTCTTTTGTCCAGATGAAGTGAGTGAACAAAAAACTTGATCTACAAGTTCAACATACTTATTGCTTGGTTTCTTCTCCTCCTTCATTTTCTCTTGCTGTTTTTCCAATAATTTAAATTAAGAGTATGACCTTTACTCAGGCTGGCAGTGTCTGAACTCACTTCATTGGATACAATTTCAAATGAATTTAGTAGCTTGCATAAAAAAAATCACTAGTGTGCTACTGTAAGGTGACATGTCCCATCTCCTGTATGGACCTGTAATTTTTTTTTAAGAACTTCTAAACCACCAAGTTTAATGTGTGTGAAAAACATGGCACATGTTTAAATTACCCAGTTGTAATGCTGTACAATGTTAGCTTCATCATTGGAAATGAGAAATCCTGATTAGAGTTTTAATGGGATAAGCCAATTTGCTATCACATCTCTGAGATTGTCCAACAGTTTGGCACTGGTATGCTTCTTAGTGAAGCAAGTGATACATATAGTAACCTGCATGTGAATAAACTGGTGCTGTGTGTTAGATACTGCTGGGATATCACAGTCATGTAATCTTTAGTATGACCTTTAGTATGGCCAGCACCACTTGTCCACATATCAGTAGTTAAGTGGATAGTTGGAACAATTGCATTTTCTAGGCAAACTAGAACTTTTTTAATGTCCTGATACAGGTGAGGAATTGCTGTCCTGGTAAAGCAGAATCAAGATTGAATTTTGTAGCATGGACACATGACCTCAACTAAATGTCTAAATCCAGATGCATTATTGGCAGATATTGGAAGCAGATCTAATGCAAGGATTCTTCTTGGGATTCCTGGATAGGGGATGAGTCAGTTTGCCTTTGAAATTTGGATGCAGGACTACCTCCAATCATTACTGAGGAGGTTGATGATGATCTATCTATACTGCAGGTAGCTGATGCTGGACTTCTTGTTATTATTTTACATGATTTTCCAGATTTCAATAAATAATTTGCATGAACTTGCTGCAAATTATAGAGGAGGTGACTAGATGGTTAATTTCCCTATGTTTACTTACTTTGGCACTACAAATGGTACAAATACCTTGACAAATGTTGTCAGGATTTGGGTAAAAAGTATTTTACATACTACTCCTGAATTTTATAAACTTGTTCTTGTCCAACACATTTATCATCATTATGATTAGATACACATTTATCACCCTCATTCTATTACACTTCTATAGTAGCATCACCAATTTCTATGTCTACACCATCATCATCATTATTTTTACTGCTACTTATCCTCACATTTGCAGATGGTTCAGGAATTGTGAAAGGAGGCTTCTCTATGATTACAAATTAAGAACCATAAATGTCTCACACACATAGTACTCGTGGACATTTCTAGACTCTCCTCAAGGATCTGTGAATTTTATGAACACACACTGTAGGTTGTTCTTGAGCCTTAGGGGTAAATTTACTAAGATAGGAGTTCTATTAAGAAGTGATGTTGCCCATAGCAATCAGTCAGATCAATCAGATTCTACTTCTCATTTATCTTGCACCTTATAGAAGATAATAACTGAAATCTGATTGGTTGCTATGGGCAACATC
Source organism: Taudactylus pleione (assembly GCA_031769625.1). Classification (NCBI taxonomy): domain Eukaryota; kingdom Metazoa; phylum Chordata; class Amphibia; order Anura; family Myobatrachidae; genus Taudactylus; species Taudactylus pleione. The sequence continues at coordinate 20,103,831 of JAUIMM010000015.1, forward strand.
ACTTCTTAATAGAACTCCGATCTTAGTAAATGTACCCCTTAGTGTTTTTTGTACACTGATTTGCTTGATTTAAAGGTGACACATATAGACTCTGAGTGAGAGGGTGGTGAATGCGAGGTTATGGAAAATGCCTGACTATGTTTGGCTTTGGCTTGAAAAACAGTACTGTAGCAGTACCACAACTTTCAAAGAAAGGCCAGCGTCTGAGACTTTCCTTACCACTGCATGTTGTTTATGGCATGCTGCCAATTTTATGTTTTTTTTCCGGCAGAAAAATGTCCCTTTATAGTTAGAGGTGATGTTTTATTAAAGATTGTCAGACATTATTTAGATTTGGAATGTCCATTTACACAACTCCTTCTTTAAAAGTTGATGTTGACAAAGTACTATTGTATGAGTGCCAGCAATAGTACTAAGTTGTTCTTCTATTGACAGATCCTTGATTTATTTTATTTTTTACACCAGGACAGGAGTAAAACTACATTAGTTGAACTTAATTTCCATCACACTAAACATAAATGATTAATGAGATATGGAAATGAAGAATGATTACTTTTACCATTCAATTTTCTTAAAATACTTTTTTGTACACCAGAAAAATTAGGGTATTTTTACACCTGTTATTTTGGGGTGCAACTGTAACATGTATGACAGTAATATGTGCTCTCTCTCAAAATTAAACACTTTTGAAATAAGATTTAAGTTGAATTATAAAAGAAAACTGATGATTTTGTTTAGACACCAGAAAAAAGTATTTTTTGCAATTGTTGTTTTGGGTGCAGCTGATGGGGACACTACCACACCCAAAGTAATATCAGTAATGCTGGGCACACACTATACAATTATCTGTCAGACAGCTGTCCAATCTGGCTGGTTAGAATGAAAACCTGGTAATGTATGGGAGCAACTAACATTCAACCATTTGCTCACAAACACTGGAAACAGACAAAAATGGTTGTACAGACAAATTGGTTAAATCAGATGAATATAACCTATTTGAACAATCGATTTTGACTATTTTCCAGTGTTTGGGAACATATAGTCGAATGTCATTTGCTCCCATACATTACCAGGTTTCCATTCCAACCAGCCAGATTGGACAGATATCTGACAGATAATTGTATAGCATATGCCCAGCAATATAAACACTGCCTCTCAAAATCACACACACTCTTGAAATACAATTTAAATTGAATTATAAAAGAAGGGCTTCTTTAAATTCTTCGGTTCATCTGATGCTGACACAGCACAGTATTGTTGGATAAATAAGCTTGAAAATAATCACTATGTTTCTACACTCACAGACAAGTGACAATATATACTGCAGTGTAGATATCCTTTTGAAAAGCAAGATCACTGTTCACACAAGAGCCTGTATGCATTGGATTGCAGGTGCTACTAGTGTCTGACAAGCAAACACAGTAATACCCCTTTTACACCTAAATTCCGGGTCTGACCCGGAGTTGGAACAAAGTTCCTATCTGGATCAGACCCGGAATTTTGCCGGCGCTGACTCGGGATATTCCCGAGTCAGCGCCGCTCACACCGCCGTCGGGTCTGCATAGACCCGGCTTTTGCAGAGAGAAAGTGGATGCTTGGAGATGACGTCATCTCCAAGCGCCACTGAAGCCGGGCCAATCGGCCGGCTAGCAGCGCACTCCAGGTCTTCATGACCCGGAGTGCGCTGTTCCCATAGCAGGGTTTCACGGGCTACGCCCGTGTTAAACCCTGCTAGTTACCTGGGTTGGATTGCCGGGTCACTCGACCCGGCGATCAAACCCTCTCCCCTTTTACACCAGGGAGCTGCCCGGGTTAACCCTTCAAAAACCCGGGTTTTAGCTCCAGTGTAAAAGCGGTATAAGCCTGGCGATCGGCTGATCAGAGTGACAGAGGAGCGCACAATTTCAATGATCACTGGTCCCCTGGGTGCATGGAAGTGTAAATTTAGAGGGGGAGGGAGTCACAGGGGAGATAGCAGGCAGTGCATGCACAGTCACAATTTCAGGGTATTTTTTGCAAAAAATCCATAAGGAGTATGAGGGAGAGATTAGCAGGGACAGAGCTTTCTCACAAACTCTGTTCCTATTGTACATGCAATATTTGATACAGTACATCCTTGCAATTTATTCAAATATTGCATAACAATTTATGACATTGTATCTGCATCTGAGATTCGGATTGTGATGAATTTGTCATTAAATGTCCGAATCAAGGTAGCAAAAGAGAGATGATAGGTGACACATGCTTTGAGTGAACAGTTAATTATGTATGACAAGGAGACAATATCACTGGTATGCAATATAATACTCTGCAAAGACCCAAGTTAATGATTGGGAGTTATGTTATGCTAAGTCTATATTTCTCTAAATTATTACTTTAATTATTTTTCAACTTTTTAACTAGAAATGTGTGATTACAGATAATTATCTTTATTTTTACAGAAGGATATTTTGGTCTTTCAAAATCAATAATTTTGAATAAATCTCTCTTTAGAGTCAGATGGCCCTTTGTCTATTCACATATACCAAAGTCAGCTTTTAATATATTAAACAAGATGATCATTCTCTACCACATTTTTTCATATAAATTAGTTTTTACAAACTTTGCAAACATGATGGAGGACTTAGCAATTATTTGTTTATTTTTTCTTCAGCTATTGAAAGGAAAGTATTTTTATTTATTACAGGTTGAGTCTCCCATATCCAATTATTCCGAAATACTGATTTTTTTTGGCATTACTGAGATAATGAAACCTTCGATTATCAATGGTTTAATGTACACAAACTTTGTCTAAGGCACAAATTATTAAAAATATTGTATACAATTACCTTCAGGCTGTGTGTATATGGTGTATAAGAAACATAAAATGATTTCATGTATGTACACAAACTTTGTTTGAGCCACAAACTTATTGACAATCTTGTATAAAATGACCTGCAGGCTGTGTGTATAAGGTGCATATAAAGCATAAATGCATTTTGTGTGTATATTTGGGACCCATTTCCAAGATATTTCATTATGATATGCAAATATTCCAAAATACGGAATATTCCGTTATCCAAAATACTCCTAGTCCCAAGCATTTTGGATATGGGAGAATCAACCAGTATTATAACTACTATTATTATTTTTTAATTTAATTGCACTGTTTAATTTCAATTTTCTTAATTCACTCTTCTATGATTTATCATATTTTATATATTTTAGGTTTTGATGGCAGTCCAATATTAAACTCCACTCCAAACTGTCTCCTGTAAACATCACTATTCAGCAGCAGAATTCAGAGGTGTGTTCCTTTTAGACTCCTTTAGGCACATTTACTAAGCAGTAGGGGTGAGCGGGTTCAGATTTCTGAAATCCGAACCCCCCCGAGCCCCAGCGATCTGAGGCCGATCGGAGTCAGGCTCGACTTTTCCCGTCTGACTCGGATCTGAAATCGAGGCAAAACGTCATCCGGGTCTCGCGGGTTTTGGATCCTATATAAAGTACCCGCGTCGGCGCCATTTTCTCACTCGGCTGTGGACAGTGAAGAGGGAGGGTGGGAGTTAGGGCTGCTGGGCTGTGTAGTGTAGTGTAGTGTAGTGCAGAGAAGTGTTGTGCTGTGCTGTGCTGCGCTGTGCTGCTGTTGTCCATAGGGGCTGTGTCCACTACTTCAAAGTCCATAGGGGCTGGCTGTATTGTGCCATGCTGCTGTTGTTAATAGGGGCTGTGTCCACTACTTCAAAGTCCATAGGGGCTGGCTGGACTGTGTTGTGCAGTCAGTTGTCCACAGGGGCTGTGTCCACTCCAAAGTCCTGTGCAGTGTCCCAGTCCTAAAGAGGTGCTGTAGTGTTGTCCAGGGGGTGCTCTGTCCATCAGGGTTGCTCCCCCCAAGTGCTAAAAAAAAATATATATTTTTTCTGTGTTTGTGAATTGTGTGCGCAGTAGCCGCACGTGCATCAACAAAGTAGTGCCAAGCGTGCGCCTGTGTCATAAGTAAAGGGCCGGCTGGCTTGACCATTAAAGGGTGCTGTCACCCCCAAAGTACACTCCAAACCAAATAAAAAAATATTTTCTGTGTTTGTGAATTGTGTGCGCAGTAGCCGCATGTGCATCAACAAAGTTGTGCCAAGCGTGTGCCTGTGTCATAAGTAAAGGGCCGGCTGGCTTGACCGTTAAAGGGTGCTGTAACCCCCAAAGTACACTCCAGTCCAAACCAAATAAAAAAATATTTTCTGTGTTTGTGTTTGTGTACGCAGTAGCCACACGTGCATCAACAAAGTAGTGCCAAGCGTGCGCCTGTGTCATAAGTAAAGGGCCAGCTGGCTTGACCATTAAAGGGTGCTGTAACCCCCAAAGTACACTCCAAACCAAATAAAAAAATATTTTCTGTGTTTGTGAATTGTGTGCACTGTGGCTGCACGTGCATCAACAAAAGGAGCAGCGCCAAGCGTGCGCCTGTGTACCATAAGTAAAGAGCTGGCTGCCTCATTTCTTAAAGGGTGGGGTAACCCACAAAGTGCACTACTCTCCAGCAAAAATAAAAAAATATTTTCTGTGTTTGTGTGCGCCTTAGCCGCACGTATATATCAATATAACATAAATGGAGGACCAAACTTTCTCCAATAAAAATAAAATAGGGAAAGATCAAGAACCACTTCCTCCTAGTGCTGAAGCTGCTGCCACTAGTCATGACATAGATGATAACATGCCATCAACGTCGTCTGCCAAGGCCGATGCCCAATGTCATGGTAGAGGGCACATACAATCCCAAATGACAAAGTTCAGGAAAATGACCTTGAAAAAAACATTTAAATCATCTGAAGAGAAACGTAAACTTGCCAATATGCCATTTACGACACGGAGTGGCAAGGAACGGCTAAGGTCTTTCCCTTCGTTCATGACTAGTGGTTCAGCTTCACGTGACGATGGAAGCCCTCCTCCCACTAAAAAAATCAAACGAGTTAAGCTGGCAAAAGCACAGTGAAGAACTGTGCGTTCTAAGAAGATATCACAAATCCCCAAGGAGAGTCCAAGTGTGGTGGCGGTTGCGATGCCTGACCTTCCCAGCACTGGACGGGAAGAGGTGGCTCTTTCCACCATTTGCACGCCCCCTGCATGTGCTGAAAGGAGCACCCACAGTCCACTTGCTGATATGCAAATTGAAGATGTCACTGTTGAAGTACAACAGGATGAGGATACTGGTGTAGCTGGCACTGAGGAGGAAGTTGGCGAGGAGGATTCTGATGGTGATGTGGTTTGTTTAAATCAGGCTCCAGGGGAGACAGTTGTTGTCCGTGGGATGAAAAAGCCCATCACGGTCATGCCTGGGCAGAAGACCAAACATTCCACCTCTTTGGTCTGGCAATATTTCTATCCAAATCCAGACAACTGTCTTGCCATATGTACCATATGTAAAGGTGAAATAAGTAGGGGTAGGGACATTAACCACCTAGGAACATCCTCCCTTATACGGCACCTGCAGCGCGTTCATAAAAAGTTACTGTCAAGTTCAGAAACTTTGGCTAAGACCGTAGGCAGTCCAGGGACATCTAAATCCCTTTTTCCTGTTTTATCCAAGGAATCGGTGGATGAGGAGGATGAGGACGACATCTTGCCTCCGTAGAGCCAGTTTGTGCAGGGACACATTAATTGCCAGCTTGTTTTGTGGGGGCCCAAAAGAACCAATCATTTCAGCCCCAGTCATGTGGCAGACCCTGGCGCTGAAATGATTGGTTTGCTAAAGTGTGCATGTCCTATTTATACAACATAAGGGTGGGTGGGAGGGCCCAAGGACAATTCCATCTTGCACCTCTTTTTTTTCTTTGCCGTATGTACTGTTTGGGGCCTTGTTTTTCAAACTGCCATCCTGCCTGCCACTGCAGTGTCACTCCCAGATGGGCCACGTGTTTGTGCCGCCCACTCGTGTCGCTTAGCATAGTCATCCAGCTACCTTGGTGCAATCTTTTGGCCATAAAAACAATATTGTGAGGTGTGAGGTGTTCAGAATAGACTGGAAATGAGTGGAAATGAAGGTTATTGAGGTTAATAATTGCATAGGAGCAGAAAAACCCAGAAATTCAGTGATTTAAGCTGTTTTTATGCTTTTTTTCAAAAAAATACAGATCCAAAACACAAAACCCAGAACCCAAAACACGGAAGGGTGGTTTTGGCAAAACCAATCCAGATCCAAAACATGAAGAAAGATCCAGATCCAAAACCAAAACACGAAAAGTGGCCGGTGCACACCCCTACTAAGCAGCAGCTTTGACAAGTCACCAGTTACTGGTGTGTTTAACCCCAAAATTTAAATAACAATCATGTTAAAAGCAGAGTGCCTGTTTTATACCATCCAGCACAATAGATGATGCAAGTGGTGCTACTGTCTGTCAATCTGTCACCCACTTCCCCCTTCTCTGGTACTGGGTGGCTAGCTTGTGTGGCTTCTAACAACATCCAGCTCCTTGTTTATTTTCTTAGTTTAGCAAATATATTTGTATGTTAATCAGATAATTCATTAACTTGTGCTTGTCTCTTGTTGAATAGACATAACACAGAATCCATTAAAGGCATTTTCAACATATACTCCATGTAGAAACATACCAAACAGGTACTGCTTCTCTGATGCTAGCAAATTCTGGGCAGGCCACACATAATGGTTGTCAGTTTTAAGGTAATTATTAATCAGGGAAAAAAAGGAAGACAATGATTTTATGTAGTATTTGAAGAAAATTGCAAATGGGGGTATGTTTAATCTACTTCTCAAAGTCTACTACAATGTATTTTGTCTTGTTATATATTAATAAGTAGAGTATATATATAGAAATTAGCTATTTACTGTATGTGTACCATAGATGGTACATAGCCCAATCAAAATTACATACAATTTTCTCAAATATTTATCATCTATGTTGGAAGCTATGTGGATGGTAGGAAGTCATGTCCCACATATGATTGGACAATATAATGTTTACTCCAATGAGGAATGAGGTTCATCTTCCTGTTTTTAATATCATACAAGTTTGCATGTCAAAATCATTGTTATATTCCCTCTTTTGTTATTCTGTAATTTATTTTATTAGTTGCACTGCTTTCCTTTATATGTCCCCCAACATACACATGTATCTATTTGTTTCCTTACCAAGAGAAATTAGTAATTTACTTTCAGATATGTGATGTAATGTTGGACTGAAGAATGAACACCATCTATAATAGAATGTTTCCCTTCTATGATTAAGACTAGCTGACAGAACACACAATTGTATAGGTTAGGTTGCCTGTAGCTACTATCAGTGGTAGTTCTTACATTCTTTCTTTGAAGGGGCTGCATCACCTCACTCTATGTCATAATCTGGCCTCTATCAATTGCATATGTGCAAGAAAAGATTGGGAAAAAAACACCATCAAGCACCGTGCATGTGCTGTAAAAAGAGCATCAGTGTTAGAAGCCAAATAGGGCTGCTATAATAAAAGAAGAAGAGGGATCCCATTGGAAGCACTCTATATGCTAATGGCAGTCTGAACTAGCAGTCCCAGGAAGGGAATGTGACTGTCTGAAATGTGAGTAGCAAAAAGTGCTTCTAATGGGAAGCAACTTCTACTTTTATTATCGTATCCACAGGAGGAAGGTAGGAACTGCCACTGTAATTAGTGGGGGATTAGGTTACTGGGGGCTCACAGTGGAGTGGTAGAGTTTACTATGGGGATGCAGTCCTGCAACCCCTAGGTAAACTCTGCCACTGGTTACTATGGTTAATAAGGACCAAGAGGTGATAATAAGAAAACCTCTGCAGATTCTGTGTCCATTTAGGATACCTTTAATCATAACAGAAAAACAATGGTTAGTCTTTGTGAGTCTAATTATTTTAGCAGTGGCGGGCCCAAATATTTATTTCCCACCATAACTTTTTATAAGGCTGCAGCATTTAAAAAAGTAATGGATCTTGATAGTCATATGGAAACTTTGAACTTGATTTTAGGTATCATAAAGTAGACAAGAACTGTGATTAGAAGCCAGAACTTGGGATGATTAGAGCTAGGTTAATTGGTTAATAGTAACAAGAAGAGCAAACTAAAAAACTCCCAGCACTAAAACATGTGGGCTGTTTTCCTAAATATTCCAATACCAGGAATTAATAGTAAAAGAAAACTGACATGGTACACACTTGGATTTAATAATAAAAATGATTCTCACTTATTACTTATTAGCTGCAGACTAATCAACCATTATATTGCAGACTAATTGATTTTAGTAGAAATGAACCAAATAATAGAGAGTGGCCCACTGTACTTATTACATCAAGCCGAATGTTAGGATCCGCAGCAGATCTTGGTGGCAGGTCCCAGCCGTAGTTGCGTCTGAGACACTGCATCACGTCTTGATCCATGTTTCGGCTGTTGCAGGCAGCATAAATCCTGTCTTGTATGTGCACAGCTCATTGCTACATTCCTCCTTATCTGTCTGTTTGTGTGCAGAGCTCAGCTGCATATTAGCCTGTCACTAGGGAAGGCTCCCTGCAGGGATTGCTCTGATTGGTCCCTGCTTCTGATAAGTTACACCCAGCCCTACATTTCATGCTGGTGATATTGTCTGACATCCAGAGTATGTTTGTCCTGTGCTTAGAAGCCTGAGTTCCAGCCAGTCTTACCTAGTTCTGCAGTCCCTGTGTCCAGTGCCTGACTGCCTGACCTGTATTTTCCTGTGTGTCATCTGCTGTTGTTCCATCTGTTCACATCCTTGCTGTTTGGACTTCCCGGAGCAGTGACTCCTGCAGCCATGGCCTAATTTTCTGCTGCCAATGGCATTTCCATACTGCACCCCTTTCAAGCTGTGTCAGTCTGTTTCCAGCCTATCCAAGCCTTCAGTGTTCTCAACCTCGCTGTCTCCAGCCTGTGTTCCTGCCGAACCTGAGTTCACCTGTCTGCCATCTTGTTCCTGTCACACCTTAGCCCTCAAAGCTGCTATGTCTTGTTCCTGTCACCTCTGTCCTGTTTCAATTGCACCTTGGCCCTCAAGGCCATATTGTGTTGTTCCAAAGCACCTTGGCCCTCAAGGCCACTTCATCTTGTTCCTGTCACCTACATCCTGTTCCAGTCACACTTCAGCCCCCCCGACCGCAGCTCAGCCCTCAAGACCACATTTTGAGGTTTAATATGCACCTCGGCCCTCAAGGCCACTCCATATTGTTCCTGTCATACCTTGGCACTCAAACCACTCCGGCTTGTTCCGTTTACCTCCATCCTGTTCCAGTTGCACCTTGGCCCTCATGGCCATCTTGTGTTTTCTGGCTGCACCTCGGCCGTCAAGGCCACATCATGTTTTTCCAGTAGAACCTTTGCCCTCAAGGCTGCTCCATCCTGTTTCTGTCACCTCTGTCCTGTTCCAGTCGCACCTCGGCCCTCAAGGCTGTATCGTGTTGTTCCAGTCACAACTCAGCCCTCAAGGCTGCACCTTGCTCATCAAGGCCGCTTTGTATTGTCTTTTTGCATCTTGAACTTTGTCTGTTACCTTAGCTTGCATCCTACCACATTATTGTGCATTGCCTGTCATGTCCTTGTCTGTATCTTGTCTGTCTAGTCCTTGTCTGATATGCTGCAATTTTACAGTCCAGTTCACTCTTGCCTTGCAGCTTATGCATTGTCAAACTGTAACACCCAATACTAATTGATAGAAATCTTCCTTGTCACATTGGTACTGTAATTGAGAATAGGGAAACCGAAGGGACTCCCAATAGGTGTAAATTATGTTACTGTTCTAGGATCCCTGCTAACAAGCATATTGGGATAAATATATTAATCGTTGGTGTATCAAAGCTGCAGTTCATCAGGATTGATGATTTGTTTAGCATTTATTTCTAATCCCGTTTTAATTCCATTGGTCAAAGCCCTTAATGATCAGTGGCTTTGACAAAACGCTGTTTAGTAAATATATATCATCGTCTACAATACGTATTACACATTAGCTTTGCTGTAATCAACCTGGAATGTTTCCAAAATGTATTTTCTTTCTTGCTATTTTGTAGTAGTTCCTATATATTCTTTGATGTATAAAACACTTTTGTCTTATTGTATAAATTAAAATAAGATTTTGCATTTAAAATATAATTTTAAGTACCCCCACACTAATAATATAAGTACAAGAGAAGGAACATTATTAAATAAAAGTAAATGGGCATATTTAGATATTTATAGAGAACACAGAACTTTAAAGTTTGAAAAGGTTGCAATTGAAAACTATGATTACTGGAAAGTAGCAGAAGGCCAAATAGGTTAAAAGAAAAGAAAGGTATAAAATTGGAGGTCTGAACAAAATTGTCATGATCTGTTAGAGGAGATCAAAGAAAGGTTATATTTCATATAGCGTAGTAATGTGTTAGGTGAATGAATTGTCTAGAATATAGTAGATGAGCATAGGCAGGTGGTTCGAAACATGGGTAAATAATAAAGTGGAAATACAAAAAAATCCCATAACCATCTAGAAAACAATACAGTTACTATTTAGTTCATATTTCTTTTTTGAACATCATGGGGAAGTACCAGGTAGCGGTAAATGACGCACGAAAAAAATGAGGAAAAAAAATATCGGGCTTAATTTTGGCAATTACAGAAAAGTAACAAAAGAAAAAGTTGTCATTTGCTTTAGATCTTTCTTACACACATGCAAGATTTTGTCTCTGCAGTCCCTACAAAGACTCATTTCAGGCTGCATAACTCCCAACTTAGACTACCAGTAAGGTATATGACCATGAGCATAACAACAGCAAGCCTTTTTTGCTCTATGCACAGAGGTGGATAATGTCTGACTTAGTCCAAATTGCAAAAAAATAGGACTGCTCTTGCCATTGCCTCTAAACCATACAATACACCTGGTATTGTATTTTTTTGGGGGGAGGTAGACAACCAGCAGGTAACAGTGAAATTGAAAGTTTAATTGGTTTTGCCTCTGTACAATCTGTCAAGCATTGGCTTAAACATTGGCACCTGCATGACAATATGGTTCTATATTGTCAGGCATAAAAATATTTGTTTCTATTAAATGAGGCATGCTTGCCTCTAAACACATGGTTCTGATTTAAGGTTTCTTCTATAAGTGAAAACAATTTGTGTATGAAAAAGTCACATGAAAAATGTATATATTGTTAGCCATATTCAGGAGGTACAGATATGGCACACACAGAATAGGATACCAACAACCTGATTCTGAGTAGAATGTAATGTAGTAACTTTACACCTGTATTCTGAGTTGTAAACTATTATCGATTTCCTCACAATCAATTATCTGGCCAGGAGATCAGTCACCATCAAAAGTAATGGCAACACACCTACCCAATTCTTGGTGCACAAAATGCAACTGAAAATGGCTTACATATTCCATATGCCTAACTCAGAATAGCTTGCAACTCTGGCTACACACACATGACAAATACTTGGTATGCTTCTCTTACACACATTCTGTCTTGTTTTCCACTTAATAATGCCCATTCTGCTATTTGGTAAGAACTTGAAGTGACTAAGTTATGTATGTCTTAGAATCATTCAGATCTGCACTAAGTTTTGTATTTCAGGTGCACAGTTTATTGAAAATCAACACATACTGCTTCAGAATCAGGCCCAAAATATGCACAGAGCATAATTAATAAAATGAGAATAAAAACAAAAAAAATAAAATGCACTCAGGTCAGAATGATGTGTGCTGATGACAAGTGTCAGGAACATCACGTACATATATATGCACAAATCAAAGAGGAACATCATGAAAAAGTACCTACAGTCATAGATATACTTTAACATCATTACAAAATCACTTTTGCAAAGATCAGAAACTTCCATCATCTAAACACACAAAGAAGCAGCCACCTACTATATTTGCATTTAAATAACCAGCAGCTATGAGTAAATTGCCCACATTGGGTTGGGTAAGAGTTCCCCAAGGTTAGGATGCCTATGGACAGAAAGCAGACAGTGGCATTCCAACAGTCAAAATCCCAACAGATTTAGGTAAGTATTATTATCCTTACCCTAACCAAAACTCCTAACCCACCCCTCCTAACCCTAAACTTCCCATCCTGCAGCCTAACTATACCCCTCCCATCCTAAAGCCTAACCCTAATCCCCCCTAACCCTAAGCCTTCCCCTAACCCTAATGCTTACCTTAGTGCTCTGAAAGTTGGGATACCATGTTGGTATTGTGACCATCAGCATTCTGACTGGCAGGATGCTGACTACATCACCTCTCATCTGTGATGGTAGTGGATAATCACTTATTAGCTATTATCAACATTAACATACAAATCCAAGTAAGAAATCATAAGCGGGTAACTTGTTAAGAGATTTGTTATCATTAGTGTCATCATCACTAGTAATTACATCAAAGGTCAAGTAAGCTATGCCACTGCAGATAGGCAAATGGGTGCAAGTCTAAAATTTTAATTTGATCATAGTAAATTATATTGTATGCTTGCTTCTTCAGAATGCCCCTTCCCTTCTCTATCTTACCTCTCTAGTCACAAAGAGCCTCAGAGATGAGATGTGCCTGACTCTAAACACCCATATTTTGAGACTATGTTTTCCATACATTTAATACATTTGCAGTGTAAAAAAAAATATTTTATGCTATAAAAACTAGACTATTTAACAAAAGCTGGTGATATATTTGGTCATCGTTTTATTGATAACATTAATAACTCATGTGGTGACAAAGAGAAAGCAGGCAGGTTAGACTCCCACAATGAAATCCAGCAGCAGTCATTTTTTAGCACATGGTTTCCACTTACAGTATTCCTTCTTATCAGGAAATGCTCTTCTGAGAAAGGGTGTATACAATTGTTAGCACTGTATTGGGAGGTATCCACTTAGTGATTTAGCCAAGCGATTGCACTATAACGACATTGTTATCATGCAATCACTTGCAAATCGCGCATGCATTGTGAATGTTTTGGTCGGAAGCAACCAGCAATGCACGTTTCCGCTGGTCGCTTCCGACATCCGACATTGCCCTTACATGCTGGTCAACCTGACGATCTTGTCAGGTTCAGCATGTGCGGGGATGAGGGATGTGCCGGGACTGAACGAGTGAACATTCAGTCTAGGCACATCACTAGCTATACAAATGACAGCACGATTGCAATGTTGTAATCGTGCTGTTTTTTATATCTACAAGTGGATACCCCCTTATCATTTCTGATCTGATGCTCTCTCCCACCTTGGCAAAGTTCACTATGCAAGCTGTGGAAGCTGACTGCAATACTCAAAAACACATTGCCATTGGACATCACACAGTGAGATTGTATATTATTTTATAATGATGTTTTATTTTGTTTAAATATCTTGTTATACATTTATATGCTATTTTGTCATTGGTATTTTTAACATTATACTGTGAAGTTTTTCAAGTATGCTATTATGATCATCTGATACTGATTATTTGCACTAATAACATATTAGTCCATTATAGAAGCTCACTCCAGGACACACAGTTGTACATATTTTTTGTTTTGTTCATTTAAAAGACAGTAGTTGTTACAGATACTGTTTATCCACGTATTGGAATATTAACACTCCAGGATATGGATATAAAGTATTAATCATTCAACAAAAAGAATTTCAACCCTTACTTGCCGTAGTGAACATTTATTTTTTGCTATAGTTCAAAAAATTATGTGAGTAAATTTATTAGGGCTTTAGACAGAACTGGGGAAAATTTGTTATTTGCATTTTCCCTCACAATTTATTTTGGGAGCTTCTACTCACCCCCAAGGCTGTAGTCTTATTATCCCCACCTACCATTAAGGCACTAACCATGTGTATATCATATAATAACCACTTTCTCCTCAAACCGCAGTTCAACCAAAGCCCTTTATTGTCACCCAGAAAAGGATAAGTGGACACATTAATGGCTTAAATAACTGATCAACCTTTTAAAGAATCAGATCAAGGTGGATTACCAGACTTCCCACATCAATGCCAAACTTTTCAGAGAGGAATGCAAAAACTGTCAAGGGATGACCTCCAACCACATCACCTCAAACCAGTTCCAGAGTATCAGCAGCCAGTACAGACCCTGAACAATGGCTAGTCATAATGCTCAAGATGTATTTTTGCACAAGACAGATCCACTCAGTTAAAACATTAGGATATTGGGGACATGCTTTGAGGTTAAACAAACAACCATTTTGGTGTACCCAGGGTTTTAGAGCCAACTTATGATCAGCCAACCAAGTAGGATCACAGATAAAAAATAAAAACCATTGATTCCTCTATCATGGCACTGTAAGGATTGGAAATGAGTACCCAAAACCTCAGGTCAATGCACGCCAGGATGCCACTAGTGCCACATAAAGTTAAACAGAATAGTTCTAATAGTTTGACTTCTAGTGGCTTAGTGTCATGAAGTCATTGACAGAGAGCTCTGCAAGAGCACCAAGGAAGAAACAGCAATTGCAAAGTAACCAGTCTGCCTTAGAGTGCTGCAATGCACATAATAGGATCACATCAATCAACACAACATCACAATAAAGCAATAGAGAAAAATACTCACCCTAAGCACTAAGAACTTTTAACATATAGTGGGTCCCTAACATCCCTAATACTGACAAATTATATAAATTTGTCAAGGTCTTACCTATAATAGTGCCTATTCCAATGTGTAGACTGCAATATTTTTTCTTTATGGCACTACAAGTCTTAGCATGCTAGCACCACTTATTATGTTTTAAATTAGGGTGTGCAATCGAGCACCCTTTTTCATCACAATAAAGTAAGTAAAGTTTTGGAGGAAATGGGGGAGTGGATACAAATCCAGCAGTCAGTGTGATTTCCCATTAGGGCCATAAGATGATGTATTTTTACCAACTTGTTTTCCCATGTATCTGTCAGTGTTTCATGCAATTCCCTTGTCATCCTTATTGTTCTCAGCTTTACACTACTGCTGTTCATGCTCCCTTGTGTATCTGTGCATGATCTAAGCAGTGGGACTGATTATGACAGTGATCATGTGTATTACTCTCACTTCCTTCCCAATTAGCATACATATGCAGTAGATTGCAAATATGATTGTCAAAGACATAAATTAAGATCCCAGTATGACTTCCCATAATGGTTTGTCAGGTCTAGGATGCATAAAGTTACAGTATACATATTTCAATTAGGTTTCAGAATCTAACGTCCCTTGTGTGAATATCTTGCAGTGGGAAGCGTGAATCCAGGTGTTTTTCACTTGCAGTTTCACTGAGGTGGGCGTGCTCAGCAGGACTTGATATGTACCCTCAACGCATGGATCTAGAGATCTCCTGACATGCCATCTGACCACCACCCAGTCACCTGGTTGCAATATGTGAGTACCTCTATTGAATTTAGGGTCTGGAATAGAACACTTGACCGTGTATTTTCAGTTAGTTGTCTTTGTAACTGTTTTACATATCCTACTAAATCACCATGCAAATGCTGCAACTGCTGGGGAAAATAGCATCCTAACCTGTGTGCAGATTCAAACAGTTTTTCATAGGGGGTTAACCCTGTATCCTTCCTAGGTGTGTTTCTTACTGAATGCAGAGCTATTGGCAGACATAAAACCCACGGCAAACTTTAAAGTGTAGTTCAAACATTCCACGCACCCATAACTCTGCGGACTGTAGGGGTTGTGAAGAGCAAAAACTATTTTTAGGTCTTATAACAAAGCTTGGAATATTTCCCCTGTAAAGTGTGTCCCTCTGTCACTTTCTATTACTTATGGTACACAATACCTGCAGATCACTTCTGACATTATTTTATTTGCCACTGTTTTGGCATTTGCAAGCCTACAAGGCCAATAACTAAATATATCGGTACAAATGAGTATGTGGCCCACTCTGGAACATTTGTGCAGTTATACAAAGTCCATTTGAATCATCTGAAAGGGATATTGGATCTTGGGTGTATTTTTCTGAGGAGTTGGGACAGACATACTTGGGTTGTTTAAGGCACAGATTATGCAGCCTGATATTAATGTATGCGTTAAGTTTTAGTGGCTACTACACATCCTGTGTATGGGATGCCATCCACATAATATCTGGAGCCATCAACATAAAGATTTAAATCAGCATCAGGCAGTGGAATGTTAGTGATGTGTGAAAGAGGTGCTTTTTGTTGGTGCTAACAGTACTACTTCATATTTAGTTAGTCTAGCCGATGAGAGATGTTTTGCTTGTGCTTGATTACGTTTTTTAGTGACTGCATGTGGGACCATCAGTGTAAATGGGTGTCCTAGAACAATATCAGTACTTTTCTCAAGTATCAGGGCTGCTGCAGCAACTGACCGTATGCAGCTAAGGGCTGCCCATGTTACAGGATCAATTTGTACTGAATAGTAAGCTAGTGGCTTTTATTTTAATCCATGCAGCTGGGTTAAGATGTCTTGTGCATGTGAGGAAGATTCATGACAAAACAGCTTGAAAGGTTTTTGGTCATTTAGGAGGGCTAATGCTGGAACATTAAGCATGTCTTGTCTTAAAACATTGAATGTTCCTTCCTGTTCTGTAGTCAGGCAGAGAGGTCCTTGTTGCACTGTCTTTTTAAGGGCATCTTACAAGATTTGTAGCTTGTTTGAGGCACAAGCAATCCACTCTCTGCAATAAGTTATGAATTCTAGCAATGCTCTAAGTTCTTTGTATGTGTGGGGGGCTTAACTTCAAGGATCGCTTGTTTTCTTTCCTCAGTCAAATGTTTTGCTTGGTGATTAATGCAGTGTCCTAAAAAGTGTACTTTATTTTTTAGCAATTTGTATCTTTTCCTTGGACACCTTACAGTTCATGGTATGCAAAACTTTCAACAGTGATACAGTTTCTTCAATACAATATGTGTGCTCATCTGTGCACAGCAAAAGATCATCTACATACTGAATGAGAGCTGTATTTTCATGAATAGGTGTCCATCCCTTTAAAACTAAGGCCATTGCTTCTAAGTAAGTGCTGGAATATGTAGCTCCCTCTGGGGTGTACACATCCATGTGTACTGTGTACCTTGATGTGTGAATGCCATTAATAGCTGACTTTCTTTTGTTATGGGCACTGAAAATCAAGCATTTGCCAAATCAATGACAGTGAACCAGCTGGAGCTAGGAGGTTTCATTCAGCAAGGTGTGTGGATTTGGCAATATGGGGGCATCTACAGCCATATGTATGTTATTTTCCCACAAATCATGTATTATACCATCATGAAGGTGATCTGTCAGAATTTAGGAATCGTTTTTTCACAGGAAAAAGCAGGGCATTCCAACTGGATCTACATTTCTTAAGCATGCTTGCTTTAAGGTAATCTTGTATTTGTTTGCCTATTGCTTCAATCTGCTCTGGCCTTAAGGGATATTGTTTAACTTTTACTGGCTGTGAACCTGGTTTGAGGTTAATGGTCACAGGTTCTACAGGCATAAGACCAACATCCATTTTCACTTTGGCCCATACTGCTGATGTGACTAGGGACTCTATGTGTTCCAGCTCACTCTCTAGCAGTGATGTGCCTTCTGTAAGGATTAATATCAATAGACATGTGTCAAAAGCAACTAGGCTTGTAGCTCCTGGTCTGGCAGTTATTATCACTTCCCCATTTTTATACTGTATAAAAAGTCAGCACCGAGCAAATTTACAGGACATTCATCTGACACAAAAAATTGTGTATCTATGAAAACCTGGTTGTCAATCTGCACTGTCACTGGCTTTATCTTTTTAAGCAGTCATTTAGCACCATCTAATCCAGTAGCTACACTGGTTTGATCGGAAAATAAATGTGGTGGGATGTATTTAGACTGAATGATCGAGGTGGCAGCCCCAGAATCGAATAAGGCTTTTATTGGGGTTGACCCTTCAATAGAGAGAGGCACTATGATGAAGTGCTCAAACTGGGATATGTCTAATTCTTGGGGCCATTTTCCTATTCTTGTTTACTCTTGTGTGAGTAAAACTTGACACATGGCTGATCGGCTAGAGGGCAATCCTTTTTAAGGTGCCCCCTCTGGAAACAGTGAAAACATAGCCCCTTTCTTAGGCATGTCTAAGACCTGTGGCTAGTGGCAGTATTTGGAGCAGGCTGTCTGACTTTAATGCTTGCTCCCTTATTGGGCTTGTCTGCATTACATAAATTGGTTGAACACTGCTTTTCTTTTAATTTTTTCCTTTCATCCTCACTGCGAGGAGAGCCTCTGGGGTAAGATTGGCATATTCTGGGATAACTAAGTATTTTCATCAAATTCTTGTCTAATCCTCCCAGAAACGCATTTTTAAATATTCTAATGTCTCTGGGCACTATGTGACCAAACCCATAAGCCTCATGCCTTTGTCTGCACCGCTGGTAATAGTTTGTAACAGTCTGGTTTCTGCCCTGAGGGCTATTCTGTGAGGGCATATTTGAAACCCGCTCTTCACAATCTGCAGTGCATTTTTGCATCCACAGGGTAACACTTGGAAGCTCTTTCATTGCTGCAGCAGTTGGGGTTGTAATTTCAATGCCAGCAGCATCATCTACTACTGTGGTTGCTATTTGATTTGCTACATAGTTGCCTGCTATGGCTTTAGCCAATTGATCAAGGTGGCACTATAGAAATTAGGGGTGAGTGGGTTCAGATTTATGAAATCCAAACCCCCCGTCCCCCCGAAACCCCAGATCCATGCAGGAAACCGAGTCACACTTGGGTTTTCCACCCGGCTCGGAACTAATATCAAGGCAAAACATCATCATCATCCCGCTTCGATTCTCGCAGGTTTTGGATTCTATAAAGGTCCCGCGATTGCCGCCATTTTTCATTCCAGCTGTGAGTTAGGAGGGAGCTGGCAGCTCAGTGTGCACTAGTCTGTTATTAAAAAAATAAAACATAATAAAGTATGGCTGGCTACTGTGAAGAGGGAGGGAGCTGTTTTGATGCTGACCATAGGGGTTGGCTGGCTGGCTACTGTTTTTCAATCAAATAGTCATATTCATATACAACACATAGGGTCTGCCTGGCTACTGTTGTCCTTGTCCATGTATGGGATTGCTGTTGTCCTGTCCATAGGTGCTGGCTGGCTGTAGTGCTGTGTTGTCCAGGGGCTACCCTGTTTACTGTAGGGGTATGCTCATACAAATCATTTTTAGAAGGGGTGCCCTGTCTGCTGTAGGGGTACACTCATACAAATCATTTTTACAGGGCGTGCCCTGTCTGTTGTAGGGGTACACTCATACAAATAATGTTTACAGGTGGTGTCCTGTTTGCAGTAGGGGTACACTTATACAATAACTTTTATAGAGGGTGCCCAGTCTGCTGTAAGGGTACACTCATACAATTTTTTTTATATGGGGTGCCCTGTCTGTTGTAGGGGTACACTCATACAAATAATTTTTACAAGTGCTGTTCTGCATGGTGGAGGGCTATGCTGTCCAAAATACAAATAATTTTTACATGTGCTGTTCTGTGTGTTATGGTGTATGTCGCTGCCCTTCTTCAATTTTTACAGGTGCTGTCCTGTGTGGTGCTGGGCTATGCTGCCCAAAAATACAAATAATTTTTACCGGTGGTGCCCTGTCTGCTGTAGGGGTACATTCATACAAATAATTTTTACAAGTGCTATTCTGTGTGGTGCAGGGATATGCTGCCCTAAAATACCCAAGGTGGGTGTTATAGCCAGACACTTTGAAGGCTGTAACTTTGAACTGCTTTATATAAAACATGTGAATGAAACCATTCCACACTGCAGAGCATGATGGAGAAATCCCTCGAAATTCAGCACCTAGAGCATATTTTTTCATGTTCTCTAAGGCCTCTCCTGACTGTGAAGAAAGATTATCCACTCTGTAGTCTTCCATTGTGACTTTTAAAGGTGATTTCAATGTTGTCCACTGGCTGAGATCCATCTCATCTGAGGGTTGGGTTTTCCCCATGCAAATGAGACAATTCACATCCAGCAGGTGACTCTTATGTTTAGCCATAGTGTCAGTCTCTCTTTTGGCAGAATTTGCACAATCTTGGGGGCACCATGATGAATCAGACAGATCACCCAGGTTAAACATCTGATCTGGTGTTGTATCTATTTCTATTAAACCTTTGTTTGTGAGTTTAGTCATCTGCCGCTTGTGGTGGAGCTCTTTTTCTGCTTTCTCAATGATCTCCAGACACAACATAAAATGTAAACCTTAAACTGAAATATTGCATTTAATACTCTGTTCAGGTTGTTCACATATCTAAGTAATAAGGTTAAGTGAACAGTGGGAACAATGGGAATTTCAAGGGTACTAACTAACTCTGTTTTTTCATGTCCCTGTACAGGTTGGGAAATTCCTTTACAGAATAGAAGGTTTGCAAAGGTTTATCTAAGACAATTGTTTATTTATTTTTGGAAAGCACGCTTCCTGTTCCTGGTCTCCTTCTGGTATGAAAAAAATCCACTCCCAGCAAGGAGGCATGGCACTCAAGAATGAATTCCCAAGAAAGACACAACATAAAACTTAAACCTTAAATCTGAAATGTTGCATTTAATGCTCTGTTCTGCTTGTTCACATATCTGATATGGTTAAGTTGACAATGGGAACTACAGCAGTTTGAAGGCCACTAACTAACTCTGTTTTTTTAATATCCCTGTATAGATTGGGAAATGCCTTTACAGAAGGTTTGCAAAGGATTATTTAATTCAATTGTTTTTGGAAGTACTCTTCCTGGTCTTCTTCTGGGATGAAAATCCACTCCTAGCCACAGAAGCAGGCACAGGATACTCAAGACAGACACAACGTAAGGCCTTAAATCAGGGGTAGCCAGCCTTGGTCCTCGAGAGCTCACAATTTCCAGAGGACCTAGCTGGTGCACATGTGTATTCATTACTCAGCACCACATTTGAAAAGATCCACAGGTGGAGTTAATTATTTATTACAGTTGTGATTCTGTGAGGAGACCTGGAAAACATGCACTGTTGGTAGCTCTTGAGGACCAGGGTTTTATTACCCCTGCCTTAAAACAAAGATTTTACGCTTGTCCACATATCTGTGCTGGTTAAGTGGCATTTTGAGGCCAATAATTAACTATGTTTTGTTATGTCCCTGTACAGGTTGGGAAATGCCTTTAGAAGGTTTGCAAAGGATTATTTAAGTCAATTGTTTATTTGTTTTTGGAAAGCACTCTTCCTGGTCCCCTTCTGGGATGAGAAAATCAACTCCCAGCTGCAGCAGCAGCCATGCTCAAGGATTCTTCTGTGGCAAGGCTGCTACCCAATAAATAAATAAATTTTAAAAAACAATTTTTTGTTGTGTGCATGTTAGCCACACCTGTCACTGTCTTCAGCACACCTGTCATGACATCTTGCCTCTGTTGAGCCAGTTTGTGCAGGGACAGATTAATTGCCAGCTTGTTTTGTGGGGGTCCAAATGAACTAATCATTTCAGCCACAGTCGTGGTGCTGAAATGATTGGTTTGTTAAAGTGTGCATGTCCTGTTAGCATTTATACAAAATAAGGGTGGGTGGGAGGGCCCAAGGACAATTCCATATTGCACCTCTTTTTTTCTTTGCAATATGTACTCTTTGGAGCCTAGTTTTTCAAACTGCCATCCTATCTGCCAGTGCAGTGCCACTCCTAGATGGGCCACGTGTTTGTGCTGCCCACTTGTGTCACTTAGCATAGTCATAAAGCTACCTCAGGGCAACCTTTTGACCTAAAAACAATATTGTGAGGTGTTCAGAATAGACTGGAAATGAGTGGAAATGTTATTGAGGTTAAGAATTGCGTAGGAATACAAAAAAACAAATTCTGTGATTTTAGCTGTTTTTATGCTTTTTTCCCAAAAAATACAGACCCAAAACACAAAACACGGAAGGGTGATTTTGGCAAAAACAATCCAGATCCAAAACACGAAGAAAGATCCAGATATAAAACCAAAACACAAAACATTAAAAAGGCAGGTGCACACCCCTAATAGAAATCTATCATGTATGTGAACCATCTGACAAAGCCCATTGAGTAAGTTTTTATGTCTGGGATGTATTTTAACAAAGACATTTGATTGGCAGGCAACGAAGGCTTATACCATCTGAACTGTCGGCAAGGTTGGGCAGGCTGATCTACTGCAGCGGTTGTCTGGGTAAACACGGGATATAAGCTGTCAGGGTTGGTGTTATCCTTTTAGACTTGAAAGTATTACACTTCTCACAAATTTTTGAACTCCATTACTGTATATTGGGACAATCACAGTGCCAAGTATGCTTTTTATGACTTACAAATGTATTAGCAAGACCTGAGGCTTTAAGTCTGGTTGTCACTGAGGTGAGTGGTAGGCTTGGGGGATAATCAGCATATCTACAAGCATGGCAGGTTTCATCCCAGTGTGTGTCACATTTTATGCACAGCTGGTCTTCTGCTGAATTACAAAAACTGCATCCACGCTTGGGACATTTCCATCTAAGGTCTTTAGAATTTACCAAATGTGTGGATTCAGAACTGCGGTAATCAAGCAATGATATCCTTCTAAATGCTTCTTCTATTTCTGCCTCTACTTTTTCACAGTATAGAGTATAGATTATGTCACCCTTATCCAGTTTTTACAATTTACCCTCTAGATTGTGTCTTTTAATATACTTTTGATATCCCTTATGCATTTGCTGCAATTTTAAGGGATCTGACATATCCTTCTTTCTCAATCTGGCTGTTTTAAACAGACCCTCCATTCCCTCTATACCTCCTGTTCCTAAAATGTGCATTATCTCCATGGGGGAATTGTTGTCAAGGTTTTGTTTACTGTCAGAATTTCCCATACTGACACCTCTTTGGACCTGAAGTCCTTATTTGTATTAAAAAGGACCTCAGGTGTCTGCATTCACTTAATCAATAGTAAATTCAGTGCCCTTTAATACTCCTCTCTAGAAAAATAATTTGGGACTAAGGAGCGATGAACCCTTCTAAATTTTGGGCAAACATGCAGAGAATGTTTGTTATGTATATTTTTGGCAAAGTCTCTATTATATGAGAGCAGGTTTCTCCATTTTGGCTCTGTAGGTAGTCTTTGTTAATGTGACACTCTACTGTGAGCAAATAATCACTCCTGCCTTTCTTTATCCAATTTAGATCTTGTCTCTGATATACCCAGCATTCCAATTTATCTGCAATTATACCATGTAAGTTGGGACTATACACTTGTTCCTGGCCACTATGTTGCAATACAATAACACATGTACATTTAGGACAATAATACGGGGTGGATCCAAACAACACAAGACAACATAAAACAATAATTTTAACTGTAAACCTGAGACATATAGATACCCATACCTAACACCTTGGACAGACACTTAACTGAAACAAATTACAAGATATTTATCCAAGTAGAAAAAAAAATACTCACCCAGGATTATGGAAGATGTCTGGTCATCTGGGTCAGTACTAAGGTGTCTGTCCTCGGTCCAGTATAGTATAATATCTCGGTGGGAACCTCCACTTGTGGAATCTGGTTCTTTGGACCTCACCAGGCCCAAAGAGAGCTCTGTATATGTGTTAGGAATAAGCTGTTTCTGACCAAGTCAGAAAGAATAAAAACACACAGGCAAGGGGTGGGTTAAGATATTCTCTGCAGTTTTTTGGCACTTTAGTAGCAGTTGTTAAAAGTCTCTAAACCCCCACCTACTAGATATTCTGCCTAGCAATAAGATAAGAAGCTGAAGGCTACATCTACAAGTTGTTCTTGGGGGATGCACAGCCTGGCATTGGACTGTGCATGCAGTCCTATCCTTGAGATTTCTTCTTAGAAACAGCTACCTAAGTGGGTGAGAGTCTCTAATCAAAGCATTTATAAAAAAAATTGTCTTTTGCAAGTCATATAGCTGATGGTGAAATAGGTTCATGAAAAACATATAGCACAAAATGGTACAAGATGGCTGCCAATATTACAAGATGGCGGCCAAACATACAGAACATAATGTTTCCTTTATAAACATATAGTGGGTCCCTAAAATCCCTAATACTGACACATTATATAAATGTATCCAGGTCTTACCTATAATAGTGCCCATTCCAATGTGTAGACTGCAATCATGATAGCAGCTCTTAATATGTTTTAAATAGAGTGCGCAATTGAGCACCCTTGTTCATCACCATGAAGTAAGACAGAAACTGCAACTTTAGACAGTGCCACCAATTAATGTGCACAAAATGCAAGCATTGATGAAAGACCCATTAAAACTCAGTGGCACATCACTAGATAAGCACAAGCAACAGCATCAGGCAGATTGGTGTTCCAAAGTATGCAATCACCAGAAGCAATGCAAGAACACTATATATTATAACGCAGCTGATAAACGCACTATGGGGCTGGTTCTGAGTTGGGAGCAAAGCAAAAAGAGCAATTAATCCTGCAGCTTGGTAAAACCATGTTGCACTGCAGGTGGTTCAGATTTAAAATGCACACCCACTACGTTTTGTCGTGCGATCGCAGTATGAAATTAGATGCCTGACAGAAGATGCCCACTTTCCCTTAGCAACATATGTCATCTCCGGGAAATGTATTAATCAATTGGTAACATTGGTTGACATAGGACCCATATGCACCACTTATGGTTGACCATACCCTGTGTTTAATTCAGCCATGTGACATGTATGCTAACAATGCAAGATGCATCCTGATCTTTATACAGTAGTTGGGGCAGTCAATTAATGCATAATGCTATGAAAACTAGCGGTGCCCAGGTAAAACAAATAGGTACCAAAACCACCTGCAACTAAACCTCAAAGGATGCTGCAGTATGTCAACAAAATACATACTCACTGACATTTGTGCAGTCCCCTCCAGGAGGGAGCAGCCAGGTCCATGTAGCAGGGAGGGTGGGTGTGGTTTAGGCAGGTGGAGCAGAGGCATTCTGATGAAATCACGTCAATGTGTCCCTGGCCCCCACTTTAAAATGCCAATATTACCAGCATTATAAAGCAGGAGGCTGGGCTACAATGATGTGATTCAGCGCAAATCGTGTCATCGCACTCCCGGACCACCTACTTTCATGACAATTGCTGGGGGAGGGTCACGGGGGAGGGGGGGCAGCCACCATTCCAGGGAACTTGCCTACTCTTGTGGTACTGGGAGTGGTACCCAATTTTCGTCAGGCTCCCGGCAAATCCCAGGAGAGTAGGCAAGTTTGACAAAATACATAGCAAACATAGTTGCAATTGAAATAATAAAAAAAAATCTCACTCCATTGCTGCATAATAGCAGCATATGTCAGTTCTGTGAATATGGAGGAGGATGGTGAAGGCATAAAGACACCATGACAACTCATCCAGTAATGCAGCTTAGCAGGAACTAACAATGTCAGCATTCTCCCCTGCCAGAGGAAGATAATGGAGAATACCCTGTAATAGGGTAAAATGTAGAAACATAGGGAATTATGGAGCAAAATGCACCAAGTCTATTAGAAGGCTAATCAGAATGCAATCATAAGGTTGACACCACAATGTCAACAGGTATAATGTTGACATTGTTGAAATGTCAGCAGCCAACATGGTCCCCTGATATTGTTAGAGAGTGTGAAATACCCCAGGACAGAATTGAGGAACCCAGCTGACCATCCTCCTGTGCCAGTGCAGTTCCTGGAGAGGGCAGTATGAAATTGATGTACAAATATGGGACTGACAGTTAAGGTTACAAAATAAGGAGAGGAATGCAGTACAGAAAAGCATGGCCCAAAATCACTATACCTCTAGGAACAGTATTGTACATGTTTTATTTTTTATTTTTATTTGTTTGGTAGTTACTTTGCCTTTTTCTTGTTGGTATAGGTAAAACACACAATCTAAACACAGACAGTGCCCGGGAAATAGTGTTCCCACAGAGGAGACAAGGCAGCAATTTCATAACACCATACTACATATATATCTGATTACCACACATGTGCAATTAGCAAGCCAAAACCAAAGCCCGAAGTCATAGTGCTATTTTTTTTCTTTTTGCATTGAAGGGCTCTTCAAAGATGGTAAATATGCCCCTAAGTGACTTAATCCAACCAGTGTGCACTATTCTATCTGCAACTGTCCTGTAAGAAAATAGGTGTACATAGTTATGCAAAGGTTGCAACTTAAGTACTGGGCTGGAATGGAAGCAATGGTAAAAAAAGTCCCAATCTTTGTGAAATAGAAATTGTCTGTTGCTAATTTTTCTCTGATATTTGCTGCAGTTCCTCCATTTCCGACAGCAGCTGTAGCCCTCATAGATTTTTATGGTGGGTGCAAAGTTGTCATATTCACCAGGATTCTCCATATGCCATTATCCTATACTAACCTATGGGCTACTATTTCGCAAAACATACTGGGAAAGGGTTTCTTCAAGACCCTCCCAGGCAATGTACACTGCACATATGTGGTCTACTGTGCATTCCCAGAATTGTGCCAGCTCCCAATATACAGTAGAATGGTAAGTATTGCTTTTGTAATTGTTTCCCCTCATTATAGATCACAGGGACAGGCTTCTTTTGGAGCCCTTGTCCTTGCATGTGATTTTTAGTAAATTCAGACAAATGTGAATTTCTTTTTGCCGAAATTGTAATTATCACTGAATCAATCTTTCTTTCTTTCTTTCTTTCTTTCTCTCTCTCTTTCTTTCTTTCTTTCTTTCTTTCTTTCTTTCTTTCTTTCTTTCTCTCTCTCTTTCTTTCTTTCTTTCTTTCTTTCTTTCGAATGGCTTTACTTCGAGAAAATTCTTATACATCATTTAAAGTATTATTTATTTAGCAAGAAATAAGTCTATTTCATTTTGGTTTATGTACCTTTCAAAATGTTCTCTTTAAAGAAATTTTCAATTGCTTTTATACATTGTGATACCATTTATTATAGGAAAGATTGCCAAAATGAATGAATATGCATGCATTTTTTTCCAATGTTTAGGCTTTTCGTGTTTGTTTTAGATTTGCATTGTAATATGTAAATGCCTATTATATGTGGGATTTAATCAACTGCTTTGTCTGACAACATAATTTATGGAAGTCACTGTAAATTGATTATGAAAGTCAGACCAACTTTGGAAAATAAACATGCGCTATAAGCAACATTTACTTTTGAAGCAGTGTTCAATAAAAGAGCTCAAATAATTTGACTTTATGAAAAAAGTTCAAACTTGTTACTGGTTTATACTGTACAAACTGAATTTCTTGGAGAATAACTGATTTTGCCACCTATCTCAGAGTGGAGCAAACATTTTTTTCTAAGAAATTAGAAGACAATTTATAGTACAGTATTTGTAGAGACAGAAACTTTTAGATATTAGTTTCCACAATGAAAATATAACATTAATGCTTCCATTTCAAAGAGAGTAACATTTTACTGTACAAGTGTACAAGTAATAGATAAAGTTTCATGTATGCATTGTTTACTGTTTTAGATGATGATAAGATAATAATTTATATTTACAGTATGAAAAGTTTCAGCTCATGAGCTAAGTTGATAGAAATGTGGGCAAGGATAACTGTTTGGATCCATATAGTATAGAGTATTGTAAATAGTTCAAGCTAATTGTAGGCCTAGATTAAGGAAAGTTACAATGTAATGCTATAGTATCTAGAAATGTTTTGGGTTTTTTTTCTAAAAAGTTTATAGCAATAAAGTTTATGTACTCTTACATGTATATCAGCATACTGAAATATGGAGTGTGATATGTATTACCGCCGGCCGCAAGGGAGGAAATCCCGATGGTCCAAAATGTAAGTATTTACTAACCTAACCTAACCCCCCCATCCCTCCTTAGGGGTGCCTAACAATGACCTCACCCCCTGTACCTAACCCTAACCCCCCCTCTAAGTGCCTAAACCTAAGCCCCCCTTCCCCGCTGCCTAAACCTAAGTCCCCTGGGGGGTGCCTAACCCTAAGTCCCTACCGGTAGCCCTAAACCTAACCCTCCCCCCCATGGCTGTCCGCTGTGGTGCCAAGGATCTGCTCGATCGGGATGCCGGGCGCCGGTCTCCCGACGTCGGGCAAATGACAGGCATCTAGATTTAGACGCCTGTCATTCATCCCTAGTCAGGATAAAGCTGTCTGGAAGCTGGCATTCAGCATTTAGACCATCGGCTTCCAGACTACATCCTGAAATATGTCCTGATACACCTAACCATTTTGCACCATAAGCTTGTACACTATATGCACAAGATGCATGGCAGGACTTAGATTCTCCACTATGGGTAACAATTTCCAGACTTTTGTACTTCAGAATTCAGCTTCTTTGTAGCATTATAGCTACAGCCAAGATCATTCATTTACAAATTGTGGTGTTTTGAAAATGTTCTTTTGAAGATCTGTGATTCTGGGAAAGAAACCTTTATGTGTTTGGCTATACTTCACTTCATACTGAGTGCAATACACCATTCCTCTATATACTGTATTTTATGCGGGATTATTATTGCCCAATTCCACATGAGTGTTATAACTGCAAGTTTTTTTATTCATTTGTTTACATGTGTCTGGGAGTAATCCATAGTGTCTTGAGTACAGTTGGAAAAATTCTACCTGAGACATATACTACAGAGATATGTTTAAGGATTAATTAGTACTTTCAAGTTATGAACTGTATTTCACACTTTTTTATATGGTATTTTTTAACAAGTGCCATCCCTCATTCAGAGTGCTGTGCTTTCTATATATATTGTGAAGAGTTGTGATACTCTATTTTTGCTCTGTACAGTGGGTAGTCAGGAGGTCACTTATCTTTTACTGCACCTACTCCCTGGCATCCACCACAAGTTAAGCAAAACTTAAGTAACTAAAAGCAATTTGTAAACTACCATGTTAATAGTTGTACTGGACTTTCCAACAGCCACAAACGGGATTTTACAATGGATCATGCATTGGCAAATACAAAGCAAGAATGCATGGTGTTTGACAAGCAATTCTTAACACTAGGAAAAACTACTTCGATAGCAACATTACATGTTTCTACCAACCCAATATCATGTGCAGTTATGCCAATGCTGCTGTGAAATTAGCTTTTCTACTACAGATGTAATTTAAATTTCAATGGAAAGATTTTTGCCGCAGCACATGCATCAAAGTTGCACTGCACACGCGTGGCAATGGACTAACAACAGTATTTGCAATGAGGAATTATTTGCAAAGTAAGTGATAGATAGTCAGCATTTGGGGGGGTAATGGGAAATAATTAATAAAATGCAGGTGTGTTGGGACTGTTTTCAGGGCATGGTTTAATGAGCCTCTGTGAATTTGCTCACAGCTGCAGAGGCTCCGGTGTCTTTGGAGAGTCGTTCTGTCTAAGACCGCATAGCCTTATTTGGAAGTTTGATGTAAGATTGCAATTGATAATTCTGATTTTGTACAGAAGAGGTGTATGTGAGATGCCAAAGATGGGTGTTGTTAAAAGAATGCTCAAACTACAAATCATTTTCAGCACATACACCTCAGCTAATGTGCTATATAGAATTTTGCTTCCCTCAAGCTCCTCACCATCACCATTTTCCACATAACTGTGAGTGCAGCTGTACCTACTATACTTCATTAAACCAATACCACTATTTAAGTAACTGAGGGCGTAATTCAGCAAGGAACGCAGTTGCTGATACGCACACAATTGGTCGATTGTTGCGTAATGCGCATACGCATGCATCACAGTGACTGTGTGCAAACTAGACACTGTGATCAGAGCAGCAATCGCAGATAATATGCAGACCCATGGCAGAGTGATTAACAGAAAGTGCCATTTGTGGGTGGTGACAGGGGGTTGCTGGCCGAACGCAGACATGCCAGTGCATTTCAACGCTATTGCATTGGTATGCATAAATTAGCCACTGCGATACCAGAGCCTGCCTGAGACCTCATAGTGTGCACTAAAGTAAGCAATTCCTGAGTAAGGTCTGAGCTTCATTAACTGTCCAATGTTATTGGATGTTTCTGATTGTTTAGCTATGTTGTCAGTGTATACGGATGTGAGTAAGGGGAAGTGGGCCTTCTTATGTCAGGCTGTGATCACAATGAGAATGCAAACATTTACATTTCACCACTGATATTAGCAACTGTGTTGCATGCATATAAGCAGAATAGTGATCCATAGTGAATCAGGCCCTGAGCAGTTCATAGTTTGCTGGTGTGTGCCTATATAACTCTGCAATATCAACACCTACATACACATAATTTCCTACAGGCATCTCAGTGCAGAAGACATCATTTAAGTCATTAGCATATTTTGCAGGTCCACTGTATATGCAGTTGCAGTTGTGACAAGATATTTGTCTATCTCTGAATCAGGCCCAAAATCCTTAATTCCGCATAAATTGGATCAGTAACTGGTCATTTGATAATCCAAGGCAAGTCAATACTCATTAACATAAAGAACATGTTATATGTACCAGATTTGAGAACTTATCTCATAGCCCTAATTGTACTTGAGAAGATAAGATTCAATATATAATTTGCAAGAGGATCGTGTGTTATTTAAAATAAAAAGAGACTGTGATAGTCACTGTAACCTAATCCCAACAACTGTATGTCATAGATACTGGGGGTGTTATGCAATGATGGCTTGTGATGTAGAGTAGTCTGTGGACTTATGGTACAGACTTGTATTCCATTTAGGATATTATAATGTCCAAAAGCTGCTAGATGGCATGGTGACCAGAATGTGCATAAATAATCTTGAGAGCAATACTTTATATCTGCAAAATGAGGAAGCAAGTTGTCAATTTCCCAAGTAAGAGGCCAGAGCTGAGTATCCATTAGCACTAGTGCAAATGGTTGTGTTTTCTTTGATGGAAGTAGAATCAATTAGTGGTTGCAGATATTTCAAAGCCCTTACTGATGATGCAACTAGAATTGCATGTGTACTTTATAAAATAAAAAGTTAGGAAACTGCCAAGATTGCTGAGTGTAAGAACTAGATAGGTTTCAATTTGAAAGTCCTAAAGTCTGATATGGTGAAGTCTTTATCAAAAGGTATGTCATCCATCATTAATTGTCCATTGATTATCTTCTTGAACAAAATGGCATCAGTGAAAGAGCTCCCAAAACAATTGTTGAAAGGGCACAAAGAAGTCTTGAGAAATAGTTTTGGGCAGAGACTGTTTCTACTGCTGTCAATCTGAAGAATTGTTTGTCAGCAGTGGCCATAAGTGGCAAGTCACTAGAGGAGGAATTAAATAAGTTAAAGTCAAATGTCAACAACCTTTGTGTGTTTGGATGTAAAGCTTATACTCACATACCTAAAGAAGGAATATGTAAGCTAGACCTAAAATCAACTCCCTCTATTATGTTATGATACTCCAGTGAATGGAAAGGCTACAGATTAAGGGACATTAAAAATTAAAAGATCATCAAAGCAAAGGTTGTAGTGTTTCAAGAGGCAAAATGAATGGTGATACACCAAATATCACACAACCTCAAAAGATTGTCATGCTAGATACAGTATACCTGGAAATGTAGATGTGAATAAACTTACAACTGCAACTTGTAATGAGAGTGCTCAAGTTTATTGAAAATTAACAAAGAAAAACACCCAGGGGACAATGTACAAATTTGTAAAATTATGAACCCCAAAGCATGTATGAAGCTAAAAACAGCTATGATTTTAAGAAATGGAAATCTGCAACTGTCAAAGAAGTTACTGGCATTTGACTGTAATGACTGGACTATTTTTTACAAACCAAGTAAGGAGAGCCTTGCTGACAAGCTAACACAGAGCATTACATCACTTAGTCTAAATCTTTCTTGCACAAATGTGGACATGTCATATTGGAGAGTGATTCTGACTCATGCACAAAGTGGCTGTACAGTAGTTGTGGGCAGTTGCCGAAACCAGATTTACTACCTTAAGCAAAAGGGATATTCCATATGGCTAATGCGTCTGCAAGCAGGAAGCCATACCTCCATCATTGATTTTACGTAAATAATCATAATCTTCATCATGAATATCTGAGCATGCACCTTCTCCATACAGGTGAAAGAGATCCATCATAAACAGGCTTCCTTCTGCGTGCACATGACTAAGAATCATGAAGTGCTTTCGATACTTAGCTCACAACAGTCCATGATACTCCTACAGGGCAGTTAGGTGTGATTACATTGTCACTGCCCAGTCCCTGACCCAAAAAGCCCAAGTTTATGGAAAGAAAGATCCGTTCAAATTCTGACCAACTCTGAATAGGGTAGACAGATGCAAAAATACATATACAGTATTCGTATCTGCACATTTGCTGTACACAAAAATGTGCCATTTATGTCTGTAAACAGAGATCTGTCCAACTCAGAATAAGCCCCATTGTTGACAATGTTTAGCACCAATTTCTTTGTTTACAAAGTGAGACTTTAATTTGTACTTGAGAATATTTTGTGTTACTTGAGACAGCCTTGAGAGGGGGCGAAGGTTTAGGGATGCATTCCAAAGCACTGTCCCTGTGTGTTCCATATGTAATGCAAATCACACTGAAATAATGAGTGCACTACTGCGCATGTGTACAACTTATTGGTACCCCTTTATTGGTTCTTACTTTTGACCTGTACAGATGCACTACTGTATACCTGCTGTATACTGTATGTGCTATACATTCCTGCTGCATATACAGTATATACCTTGCTTATATGCTGCATCATCCTGTATATCTAATAAACCTACTTTACGGGTTCACTATTCCTGTGTGGATTAACATCCATCTATAACTACATAATGCTGCCCTAAGTAAATAGCACTATTATGATTGACTTATCATGAACCAGCATCAGTTAGCAGAGTTAGTTTCACACATTAAATTCAGAATTGATTAAATGTTCAGTATGAGAACACAACAAAGATAATAGTGTCAAAAATCCCCAAAGGGTTTCTATTGCCTCCGTGAGCAGAGAACACATTGAAAAACATTGTATGCAAATCATGTTATAGAATGGCAGAAGTGAATTACTATAGCTATGGGATTGAAATTTCTAATTCATTGTTTTATAAAAAAAAAAACTATAGCTATGGGAGATTGCACATGTAATGTATATAATTATAACAAATTATCTAATGCAAAGTGTGAACAAACCATAATTTTAACAGGTTCCAAGTGGTTATTCTTTAAAAAATACTCTCCAGAGAACCCATCAATTTACTGCATTGGTAAAAAAATAAAATAATAATTAGTACCCATTTTTCAATACCAATCAATATGCTACCAGCATGGCCTTCCAAGGCAACTGATATCAATGTCTGGTGAGAAGGTGAATAACCACATTCTACTTAACTGCCTGATCCTAAAGGTGCTGGAGCTAGAGACAGACAGGGTGGCTGTATCGGAAGAGACAGGGCGCATGAGGCTGGAGAGAAACATGGGGGATAGTGCTGAAGAGACACAGAGGGGAGGAGGCTGTAAAGACACAGGGGGTAGACTGGAGAGACACAGGGACTGGTGAGGCTAGAAAGGCACATGTGATCATGAGGCTGGAGAAACACGCAGAGGAGGATGAGACTGAAGAAACTGGGGTAAGGGGCTTGATATTTTAACACAACTGGCAGGATCAAAAGAAAAGACTGGGGAACATTAATCTTCACATAGGCAATTAATACTCTATGTAGACAAAAGTGATTGGACACTGACAGCAAATAGATGCAGTGGCACACTTAATGGGGGTTTCAGGGTTCCTAGAGACCCCCCTTGTGCTGAATTGCCCTACTCCTTATGCCAACTGCAGCATGTTTCACATGCTGCATCTTGCTGACCATACAAGAGAAGACAGTGCAGCTATTTTATTTGAGGAGTGCCGGCTCTGTCCTCAGCTCTACCTGGGTGATTTGCACCATTTTGAATTGTTTACTGGTCCCCTCTGCTGTGTGCAGCATTGGAAACAGTGCAAAAATGTGTGATAAGTGCCTGCTGCTCTTTCTGATTTCAGCAAATAGAGCACAGTGAGCAGCAATTGTTTCCATTCAGCTACATGAAGATACAGTCAGCATAATAGTAGAGAGCAGACAGTGATGATTCTCCTCCTTCTCTGCTGTAAGTAGAATTACCTTTGCTTTTTACTGCCTATGATTCCCCATGTGGGCTTCTGCCCCAATCACACACACTCACACACACACATGGACCCTCCACTTTCTATATATTTATTTATCCTTTTCTTATTACCCCTTTGTGTGTATATACACAGTATGTCTTCTATTCTCCTCTCAGCCCATATGAACATCAGAGGTAGACAAAGCATCTTCCAGTTCCCCAAAACCCTCTCCTAACTCTACAATAATGCTCTCTTTGTAACTAAAATGCACAGCTGCAGATCAAATTTATTTAAAAAAAAAAATGTAAAAACGTATTAATTTAAGAATACAGTACATTCAAACAATAAATCATAATTTTAATTAGATTCATCTGATGCTGCTGTCCTGAGATGGCAACAACAGGTCAGGTATTGCAGTAGTGCAAATATAGCTGCAATACTTATATTTGGAAATCCCCCTCTGGAAATCCTGCATTTGCCCCTGAGAACAAGTAGGTCTACCACGTGCAGTGATTACTGGAGACACCCTTCTTGGCAAACTGTCCAGAAGTTCCTGGACTACAGCAGGTGGTTGTTTTGCCATTCCTCCTTAAGTGCAGTGACCAACTGTGATACTGAAGAAGGTGTAGTCGGCCTAGAATTCACCTATTGCTCCAATTTGTCCCAGAGGTTCTCCATGAGATATGAGTTCTGAGCTGGCCAGTCTGTCCAGATAACCTAATTTTCTGTATACCAGTCTGGTGTTGCCCTGAAAACATGACAGGTGGCATTGTTGTACTGATAAAAACATTAGTTGTTTTTGTAGGACTGCCACAATGTAGGAAGCACAGAGCTATCGAGGAACATCTCTCTACAGTACTTCTCATTTTATATCTTTATGAACACATGCCTGCTGCAAGAGCATACCATTTCACTTGTGTGGGAGTGCTCAATCACTTTTTTTTATACGTAGGAGGGACAGATGAACATGCTACACATTGCACAATCAAACATGTTTTATATAAGGTATGTACCTCTCGTTTTCACCGTGTGCTCTTTATAAAAGTCTCCTGACTGAAACATTGAAGTGAACTACAAAAGTTTGGTCTCAGTCTTTACTTTCTCAAGTCCCGTGAGTGCCGCTGCCATTTCTACATATATATATATATATATATATATATTGTAACACGGCTGGACTAGGGGTCCCTCTCCTGGGGTAGATGGACTCCCTCTTCACACACACAGCAGCCAGAAAAATAGTACACCAGTCTGGGGTCTGATACTAGCTGGTTGGTATCAGTCTTTATTGTGCAACATAAAAGGAAAACAAAACCTAAAAATAAATGCTAGCCCATCTGGGCACTAACTAGACAAGAGGTTCCCTCTCTAATGAAATAGTGGGTCCTACTGCCTCCACCATCAACACAAGTGTATGCACAAAATTTACAGGTAGTTTCACCAAGTGTCTCTGAGCCAGCCAGTCTGCTTGCTCTCCCACGTATGAGACACTAGCTTACAATCACACACAGCCTATATCAGCAAGTTCCAGGTGCAGACCCTAATGAGCCTGCTAACAGGCCAAAAAGGCCAAAACCTGGAGTGGCCTGTGGATGGAGCCCTCCCTCTCCTCATATACACACCCCCAGGTCCCAAACCGACTTTTCAAAAAGCCGACACTCAAATCTGCTTCACTGCAGACTTTTCTCCTGGAGGTTTTTAGAACACATAGGTCAAAAACCTAGGACAAATGTATCTACCACTGACCACTTTACCAGTGTTCCTATCACAATATATATATATATATATATATATAAATAAGTCTCTCCAGCAGCACTCATCATCCAGCAAACCAGGTTCCTTCCTCTTATGAGCCTCCACAGGGGATCATAACATGTAATGTAACAACCAGGTGGCACTCATGTCAATGAAATGGCAGGATACCCAAATACGCCAACTTTTCAATGTTTTAATATAAACATTTTCCTCATGGCATAACAAAACATGAAAAAGTGCTTACCTATATAACCCCACCGCACTGTCCATGCCAACGCATGCAAGCCGGATCCTGCGCCTAAAAATGACGTCAAAGGAAGCGCTGCACGCGGCGTCACGGAGGGAACATGTCATGTGACTATAGAACACCAGCAAGGAAGGACAATCTGAGGTAACCAGGCAACCAATAATATACAAACTCAAGACAGGCATATAAAC
The DNA here is from genome assembly GCA_031769625.1 of Taudactylus pleione. Lineage (NCBI taxonomy): Eukaryota > Metazoa > Chordata > Amphibia > Anura > Myobatrachidae > Taudactylus > Taudactylus pleione. The sequence continues at coordinate 20,139,918 of JAUIMM010000015.1, forward strand.
ATGTCGACTATATGCAGATAATAATGCACTTCCAATATACAGGGCATATTCGAAAAACAGCCTCAAGAATTGAACAGAGGATACATGAATGGATAAATGAGTAAATATGAAATTTAAACAAATAGACACATATAGTGCCACGATCATGTCACCGCAGAGCACAACAGCGTGTGATGATTGGTGCTGAGATAAAAACTAATACCCAGCATGTTAGAATAAAAAAGGGAGATATAACAAAACACCACTAATAAACACTATACATATATATCATAACAACAGTCAATAATTTGTATGATGTTATTCATAAAAAGCAGCTCAGTCCTAAATGTTCATTTAGTCCACGAGGAGACATAGGCCCTCATTCTGACCCGGACGCAAGTGGCCGTTCGTACGTTCGGCGTACATAAAAAAATATGTAAATTCAAGCACACGCTCGTATTTTCGAACGCAGCTAAACATCCTCCCCAAACTCTACCGACCCCTCCTCTAACTAACGAGCATGCCAAATAGCAGGGGCATACATCCCCAAAGTGGCTTGAAGGGAACGCACGCACAAGTACAAACCGGAAGTGGGACTGTCAGATTCCGATTACCTGCTCCTTTATTCTGCCTACCTCACTCAATCGTATCATACCAATCAATATATCAGTTAGCTTAATTGTTTTTTTGTTTTTTTTTGACAATGCAATAAACTTTAATCTTGTCCGTGTTTGTGTTTACCCGCAGAATACGTACGGCTTAAACATTCGCTTTTCTTTGTCAAAATACATGTTAGAGCCAAATAAACAATTGTTTTATTTGTTTTTAACCACGCATATTTTCCTGGGTTCATTTCTTTATTTAAATTTGCTTACGCATGTCACTGCATCAAGCCTATCATAACTCTCAAGAGATTTCTGGCCCTGTCGAACACATGACTCATACACTAACCAATAGAATTGGTCCTGTTAATTACCCAAATACATTAGCCAATCAAATTTGTTTTTGGGTCTTTATTAAAAATGATTTTTAACAAATACACCATTGCCATCATGAGAGCCTCGGCATTCACCAGGCGCGAGCAGCTGGTGTTAACCGAGGTGATGGATAGGCGGATCACCAGCCAGCCTCCACCCATCACAAAAAGAGAGAAGCGTTCCGCATATGCGGAGGTACGTGGCCACCTGCGTTCCTTCAGCTCACGCCGCCAGATCGGCCAGCTGGAGCGCAGGTGGTCCGACCAGCAACGGCGGACGCCCCGCTTGCTGGCATGCTTTCGCATGCAGATCGCGGAATGTAAGTTTTTGGGACTGTGGTTTTCATGTTTATCTTTGTGTCCCTAACTGCATGTGCATGTTTTCATGTATGTCCTATTTATTCATTGTACTCATATCTGCATTGCAATGTTTTCATGTATGTCCTATTTATTCATTGTACTCATATCTGCATGGCCATGTTTTCATGTATGTCCTATTTATTCATTGTACTCATATCTACATGGCCATGTTTTCATGTATGTCCTATTTATTCATTGTACTCATATCTGCATGGCAATGTTTTCATGTATGTCCTATTTATTCATTGTACTCATATCTGCATGGCCATGTTTTAATGTATGTCCTATTTATTCATTGTACTCATATCTGCATGGCCATGTTTTCATGTATGTCCTATTTATTCATTATACTCATATCTGCATGGCCATGTTTTCTTGTATGTCCTATTTATTCATTGTACTCATATCTGTATGGCCATGTTTTCATGTATATCCTATTTATTCATTGTACTCATATCTGCATGGCCATGTTTTCATATTTGTGTTGTCATAAATTAGTGTTTAACTCGGTTTTGGTTGAAACTAACCACAATTTGTTTCACATCTTTTAGGGGCAGAGCGAAGACTACGGCATCATCGGCGTCAAAGACGGCGCTCTCGCCCACTCTCCCCAACCCCAAGCCAAACCTCCACACCCCAAATTCCCCTATTTCCCCCTCCTCCTCAGCCTGCACAGATCCTGTGGAGGTTGTTTCGGGGCTCCTTCCCCTCCATCCCAATTCCCCCTCTCCTCCAACCACCCCTCTTCTAACTACCCCCTCCCCAGTATCCCAAATCACCCCGCCAACCTCGTTGGGGAATGGAGGCACCTCCGAGGAGGATGAGGGAGTGGCTTCTGGAGCGGCCGTTAGTTTGAACGGTATGGTTTTTTTTTAGTTTAGTTATTTGCAAAAACTGTTTGTATGTAATCATGTGTCTGTGCCTTTTTTTTGTTGTTTTGGCGAATTTTTTGGAGTTTTCGGTTTGTCTTTACCTGTTACTGCTGATTTCACCATACACATATCACACCTGCCTGAATCAGATTTTTTGACTTGTAATTTTTGGGGGGACCATTTTGGGGTGCTTGGTATTTTCGGTGTAATTCTACTTTGGGCCACAATATTGACATTTTTGGTTAGCTTGGTTTGGCTTGTTTTTTAATGTGGTTTCATTATTAATGTATTAATCCCCACACTTTTCTAACCCACAGAGGAACAGAGGCGTATGGCGGAATTAGCCGAATGTGTGGGGCGGATTCGTGACCACGTCATCGGGCTGCTGGTGGTCCTTGACCATATGTCGGTCCTCCTTAGGAACTAGTTTTAGGTTTTTTTTGTACAAAAGTTAAATAAATTAAAAATTTAAACTTAACGTTCTGTCTCATTCCTTGTTTCCAAATCAGAGATTGTTTACACTGACATAAGTAGACTCTTCCAGCAATGATTTGCAATTATTGTCACTAAGATTGTGTGTTGTATTTTTTAGGAAAACAGGCACAAGAAACACCTAACAGTAACAATCTGATTGGCCTTTTTTGGTGTTGTACAAATTATATATTACTACATTTACAGGTTCCTATTTGGGGGGCAACCTGCTTAGGCCGATATTACGAAGCCAACTGATTGTACAGGATTCCTTTGGGTGTTGGTTAGGACCCAGAAAACATCTTACATTTTAGCTCAACTTGCGTCATTACAGGTTTACCCCTTAGGCAAATTTAACGTGTGTGAACCTGGTTACACTTGCTTGTAATGGGCAAAAAAAGGTACAAAATTACACACTCAAAACATTTATTCACAACATAACTAAAATAACAAAGTGTTCACTCACAAACAATACACACAGTGATAATCATAAATACAACCCATACAACAACATTTTAAAATACCAAAAAAAAATCAAGAACTGGTTGATGAAGGACCATGCCAACATGATTCCACAAATGTGGCGTTGCAATATTGGTTCCATAATATATTTCCAAAGTGTCCCCATGAAGGTTTTTTTAGGATAGCAGGAAGAAGTCATCATTGGAGTCCCAAAGATTATGAAAACAAACAGAAGATGGAGAAAAAAACACAAAATAATTAGATGTTCTCAAACAATCCTTACCACATAGTGTCTAAACACTGTTGTGTTGCCAATAATTACATAAAATATCTGGCCACCACATCATCGCGTATGGCCCCCCCACATACTGACCTCCGACCAACCTCGGGGGGGCCATCCTCAGGTAAGGCATCCTCTGGCTGCATTGGGACACCACTCCTTATAGTGATGTTGTGAAATATCCCACACAGGACAACAATTTTCGAAACCATATCCGGCAAATACATGAGCTCGCCACCAGAGCGGTGGAGGCATCTGAATCGGCCTTTTAAAAGACCAATACAGCACTCCACCACTTGCCTGGTGGCTGTAAGTGCGGCATTAAAATTACTTTGTGGCCCTGGTGTGGGAGCCAAATAAGAAGAGAGCAGCCAGGGCGTGCAAGGGTAGCCACTGTCTCCTGTGAAAAAGAAGTGACAACATCAGGATCACTGTGTATCAAGCTTAACATTGTTATATACTAAAGGTCTCCACTTACCCAGAAGCCACGCATCACCAGCTTGTAGGTTGTTTAATTTTTGCCATATCCCTGATTGCCGGATGACGAATGAGTCATGTGCACTTCCGGGTAATTTTGTATTCAGGGACAGGATCTGGAGGGAGGCATCACATACCACCATTACATTCAGTGAGTGATAGTGTTTTCAGTTCTGAAAAATGGCCTCCAGCCGTGCTGGAGGCTGAAGTGGTATGTGAGTACCATCCACAACCCCTATGATGTGTGGGAAGCCAGCTATTTGGTAAAAATTGGCCTTTGCCACACTAAGGGAACCCATATCCAAAGGCATTTGAATAAAATGATGGAGGTGCTTGAAAAGGGCCTCCATCACTGCCCTCAGGATCCTTGAAAAGGAGGATTGGGAGATTCCCGCAACTATTCCCACCGTGGTTTGAAAGGATCCTGAGGCACAGAAATGTAACACCGTCATTAATTGCGTAAGTGGTGGTATTGCTGTAGGACTGTCAATTTGCCGCTCAAGATCACTCTCTATTAATGAGAGAGTGTCTAGGATGATTTTGGGAGGAAGACGGTAGCGTCTTAACACCTCATCATCGGGCATTCCAAAAAGGGTGACACGTGTTCGAAATATCTTGGGCCTTGCACGCCTACAATGCCTACGCCTGGGACGAGATTGAGGTTGGTCGGCTTCCGGGAGCATGGCCAGAACAATCCAACCAAGATCAACCTGAAATGGCAAGATTTGAATGTAAGGCTTTTTTCCCCCCCAAAAAATAGATTTTTACTTAGCTCGATGATACAATCCATTGATGCTTACATGCCGGGGTATTGTCATGATTTGGCCAAACTCTAAATAATCACAATATAAAAATGCAACAATTTAGGGTGGGCATTTATGAATCTAAATTGGGTGCAATACAAAACATAAAAGTGGCGAAACACAAATTTGGCCAAATAGCAAAACGACAGTGCGTAGACTACCTCAAATTGGGCCAAAATGTAATCAACAAATGCTAAAGCAAAAACACAACCAATGTAACGGGTCTAAATAAGCAGTTAAAAATGCGCTAATTAGTTCGCAAATACAAGTCACAATAGAAACAGTTAAAAATGTGCAAATTAGTTCGCAAATACAAGTCACAATAGAAACAGTTAAAAATGCGCAAATTAGTTCGCAAATACAAGTCACAATAGAAACAGTTAAAAATGCGCAAATTAGTTCGCAAATACAAGAACAAAAATACGCAGATAGAAAAACACGAATTATTTGAAACATTTCGGACTAATAACAAACAAATTTTAAAAGTGTAAGGTCAAACAAAGTTGCGTAAATACAAACATGAACATTTAATAACCAAGTGAAAAAAAAAACTTACCAATAGATAATATATAAGTCTCCGGATCAAAAGGTCGTTGGGGCAGAGCCAAAAAAAACCTAACAAAGGGGAAATTTAGAAAAATTAACAAGGCAAAATTCAGGAAAAGAAGGAGACACAAATTGATCAAAAGTTAGACGGCAAAAAACTTACCAAATAAATTCACGCCAAAAACAAAACCACCAGAAAAAATGTGAACGGAAAAAAAATAAAGAAAAAGACCAAACAAAAACAACTCCCACCAACGCCAAATCCAAAACCCGCCAACAATCAACTCCGACCAACGTAACCTCCAACAATCAACAAACGCCACCTCGACTCGAGACACCCCATGCCATAAATAGTGTTTAGTTTCCTGCACAAATTAAGGAGGGATCATAGGAACGCACAATCAATGATGCGGCCGAAAAATAAGGACGCATGTATAAATACATCACGAGCCAACCAAAAACTTCTGGTGTATTTCTTGTTTGGATATAAGACATGGCTACAGACCAGGGAAACAATGGGCAACAGTCTGGCGGTAAGTATTTCAGGCATTTTTAAACAATGATTAATTTGAAACATAATATAGTGCAAGTTGTGAAGCTTACAGTTCTCAACATTTAAACAAATAGGTGAGGAGGATGACATGGAAGAGGCTGCTGGGCCCAGTATTCCAGACAAAGCTGGCAAAAAGAAAAGGCAGCCACAATTCACAAGAAATGAGATGGAGGTTTTGGTTCAGAAGTGTGTGGACATCCTGCCACAGGTAGACAGGAATATGAGTGCAAGCCAGAAGTGGAGAATGTGGGAGGAGGTAGCCGTTGCTATCAATAGGGTGGGTGATTATGTCCGTCTAGCCCGGGATGTCAAACGGCGGTAAGTAAAAACTTGACCCCCCCTAAAACCAAAACCCAGTTAAAAAAAAAGGATAATGGTTCCAATTTCACCGACAGATGGGCCGACTTCAAATATCGCCTGAAGCAAAAACTGGCAGACAGGGCTAGGCATGCAAGGGGGGCAGGTGGGGGTCCCACCCCTGTGTCATTGGAGTTGAATGATTTAGAATAGCTGGCACAGGGGTGTGTGCAGGCTGTGGAGGTGTTTGGCGTGTCCAACATGGATACGGACATGCCAGACTTTGCGGCTCCTCATGTTGTCCAAGGTAAATATTGTGATGTCACCAACTCTGAAAAGTTATTGTGCCAATATGTAGATTCTAATGTGACTCTTTTCTCATTTTTCCAACAGAGACACAGGCGGATGAGTCTGCTCCAGAGGGGAGCCTTGGCCGCAGAATTTCTGCTGGCTCTGCAGGGAAGGAACCTGTACATCCGGCTGAGGACCCTGCAGAAGCCAGTCCAGGGCAATCCCCCTCGCAGGCAGTGTCCCTCCTCACAGAACTCAATTTTAAATCGGATTTCCATATGGAGATTCTGCAGAGGATGGACGCCAGTCTGGTATGGGTGGCTGAGGCCCTTGAGCAAAATGCTGCGGCCAACGTGACCATTGGTCAGACCCTGGCGGAAAATACCAGGGCCAACATCCGCATCGCCAATGCCCTGGGGCAGCTCGTTCGCCAGCACATGGTGGGGCCGACCTCCCTTCCTGCCGTAACATCAGGATCCTCCACCTCAGGCACAACATCAGCCAATCCTCCAAATGTGCCTAGCCCTGTGCCTAGTCCAGAGGCCACAACATCTGCCTCTGGACAGGCCAGCCCGATGACATCCCAGACCCGGTCTGGCGCCCTCCCTCCCCCTGCCAAACGGGGGAAAAAACGTTGACAGCACTGGCTACTTTTCCCACACTCCTTCTATGCTTGCCCCATATTCCTTTCTGGCCAAAACTTCCCTCTCCTTTCTTGTGAATTGTTTTTAATTTTTAGCTTTACGTTTCCATAACTTTTATGTTTGCACAATTATTAAATTTTTGGGAATGAACACTGCAAAAAATGTTTGGGGAAAAAATGTGCATGAAATAGATTTTATTTTCCAATAAATTTGCAAAAAATGTACAACATTGTATTCTGACTTTATTGTAGAAATGGTTTACATTTAATCCTGGCCCACAAGGCAAAAACGCGCACCACCAACATTTTACATGAGAAAAAAAGGGCTCTTTAAGGTACGTTTTTAAATTTACAAAAGGATGCAAATTCACCAGGCAAAAGCAAAATGGCCAAAAACACACAAACATGATGACATTATTGTTACAATAGGCCAAAAACCAAATATCAACCCAAAAATAAACCCCCACAAATGTACGCTAATTGATTGTGTAATCCTGACATTAGCAGCTATGATTTCCACCTGCGTACGGTTTTGTGCTAACCCAAAAATCTGATTTCAAAACACATACCAAGCCGGATTTCAATACAACACTAATTGATTTTCTGACAAGCCGTGATTAATCGATGCAACATCGTGGAGTGCCGGGACGGAGAAGAAGGCCATCGCCAATGTGGTCGAGTAATCCAGACCCTAAGCTGTGCGTGCATTTTGAACGGAAAGAGGATCATCCAGAGACGTATGACTTGGTACGAACACATTTGACGTAGGCATCTGATAATGTATGTACGCCCCAAAAACGCCTCGCCACGCCTGTGTTTTTCCATCTCCACCCCCGTCAACGCCCAAAAACGCCCTGTTCTGTCAATCACATTTGACATGTCACTTCCTGTATGCTATTTGACGAACGAGACAAAAAAAGCTTGCAATCTGCTGTACACACATGCGCAGTGTTACACCAACGCATGCGCGGTTTCTCAAAATCGGAAGGCAACGAGCGTACTGCTGTTAACGAACAGCTCTGAATCAGGCCCTTAGTGTCTAGTCGAAAAATCCATTTACATTCTGCCTGCAGCAACAACAAACTGCAATCTCCCCCTCTCTTAGGTGGTTTGATCTAATCGATAATACGTTATCGTAATGAGGCCAGACTATGTCGTGCCTCCAGGAAGTGTCATGCTACAGGTTGATCTGATGAGCCAGTACAAAGCGCAGATCTAATCGTGGACCTATGGATGGCCATTCTTTCTTTGAAGGCCCTTTCAGTTTTCCCAACATAATGTTTTCCACATGGGCAGCTGATTAAATAAACCACAAATTTAGTGGTACATGTCACCCTGTGATAGATTTTGAATTTTTTGCCAGAGAAATAATGACAGAATGTATCTCTGCATGTCATATAACTGCACGTCGTGCAGCCAAAACACTTCAAACAACCATTACGGGTGGTATTCAAAAAAGAGGAAGAGGAAGAGAGGGAAGGGCCACTCTGAGACATTCCCAGAGAGGTCACATCAGTTTTCATCACATAGTCACGTATATTGCTACCACGTTTGTACACTGGCATTAAGCGGGTATTTGATAATTGGCTTAAACATGTGTCAGATTAAATGATTGGCCAATAGCTTTTACAAATACGGTTGCAATGGTTGCTATTAGTATCAAATGTATTCACCCATATAAACCGATTATCGGTTTTCTTTCATTGTGATGTTTTGAGTACATCGGATCTGGACATACCATGGACTCTCTTTTTTGTCTTCATCAAGGATATTTAGTCGTAACCCCTGTCAAGAAATTTATCAACCATATTATTCAAAGCATCTTCCAATGTTGTTTCATCACTAATAATGCGTTGGACTCGCAACATCTGAGAAAAGGGTAGTCCTCCTTTGAGAGCTACTGGATGATGACTTGTAGCCAACAGAATATTATTCCTATCTGTGGGCTTGGAAAACATTGAAGTATTAATTCTGTTATTGTTTAAGGTGATTGTAACATCCAAATAATTGACCGTAGAAATATCAATATGGTAAGTAAGTTTCACAGGTGAAATGGAAGCATTATACGCACATAGTAGATCCACAAGTATTTGACGGGGTCCCGTCCAAAATAATAACAGATCGTCAAAATAGCGTAGATATAATAGGATATAAGAGCTGATGTTGACGTCCTTAAAAAACAACTCTTCTTCAACTTGATACAGGTAACAGTTTGCAAAGGATGGTGCCATGTTAGAGCCCATGGCACAACCTTTAAGTTGTAAATAAAAAGCTCCATTGAATGCAAAGTAATTTCGTTGTAATGTTAATTGTAAAAGTGTCAGAAACAATTCCATGTTTGGACCTTTATACAATGAATTCCCTTCAATGAGGGTTTTAACTGCAGCAAGTCCCTCATCATGCAGTATGCAGGTATACAGATTTTGTACATCAATGGTAGTCAACAAACAGTCAGAGGGAATGTAATCTATGTTGGACAATATGTTAAGCAAAGTCATGGTGTCCTTTAAATAACTTGGTTTTGATTGGACACATGGTTGTAATATAGAATCCAAAAAAATAGAGACCGGTTGAAAAATAGACCCTCTAGCCCAGATTATGGGTCTCGCTGGAGGACGATGACAATCTTTGTGTATTTTAGGTAGGGAGTACAGTAGTGGAATAATTGGAAATGGAGTACTTAAAGAGTCAGAAATAGATTGTATAAGCAATTTATCTTTGATGGCCTGATTGAAAATATAATCCAATTCTTTTTTTAATACAGTAGTTGGGTCACTGGAAAGAAGGCGATATGTACTAACATTGCCTAATTGTCGATCAATCTCAGATATGTAGTCTGAAACATTCTGAATAACAACGGCTCCGCCCTTATCGGCGGGTCGTATGTTAATGTCAGTATAGCCGCTGAGAGCTTTCAATACCTGCCATTCTCCTTTAGTAAGATTAGAATGTTGATGTGCCTGACTGATGGCTGCTTGTTGGACTTCTTTGTCCACCATACGGCAAAATGTTCAAATTCAGGCATTAGATGACACAGGGTCAAATTTAGATTTCTTTTTTAAGGATTTAGGAATAGATGGCTCATCATTACGGTCAGATATGTTTATTGTATCAAGGTTATTAAAATGTTCATGTAATCTTAACTGACGACTGAATTTGTAATGTTCAACCTTCCTGTGAAATGGGTCAAAATGATTTGTGGGAATAAAATTGAGCCCCTTGGAAAGAACATTAATTTCATCCGTGGACAAAGAGCGATTAGATAAATTAAAAATTATTTATTTCTGGGCACAGGATGATGGCCGCCGCCTCGTCCTTTGCCCTTGACCACCGCGCCTAGTGTAGCACCTCCGGGGTCTGCTATTTGTGCCCTCATACGAACCCCTAAAGGGTGTCGCCCATAAGATGAAGTCGAGGGTTCTAAATCGCTGGCAGAGGTCGTGCCGTCAGTAGAAGATTCAGTCTCAAAGGTACCTCGATGATATTGATGTGACAAAAATTTTTTAGGTGGTCTAATCGAATTACCAGTACCCGTAAGCCATGGATATACTTGTCTTCTGGTGTAATCCATGTTAACTTTCTCCAGTTTACCTCTCTTATACTGAACCAGATCCTTGCGATATTTCTCTATCTGTGTTGAGATTTTATCGTACCAATTCACAGTAGTGTCAGACAATAGTGAGGATTTATGCAAAGTTTCGAAATCATTGATCTTTGTGCGAATAGTTACCAGTTCACAGGACACTTCTTCAATCACTAACAGTATTAAATCATATGAACATTTATTTAAAATGGAGATCCATTTTTTACAGAAAGGAACGTTGAAGCGGCCAATTGGGGGAACATTTTTAATACGAAAACCACGTGGGATTTTTCCCTCCTTGTGGTAATCTGACAACGTTACACCATGATAATAAAAATCCTGTTCACGTCTTTTTAATTTAATAAGTTCCCGATATAAATCAATGTTGTCAGGATTACCACTAGACGCACTGAGGTTTACTTTAAAGCGGATGTTAACTGCATCCGCATCAGAATAACTGAAAGTCTCACCGTGTGTTAGCTCAATTGCAGCTACCAAATCATCCAAATCTGTATCAATGGAATCTGTCATCATGAATGTCAAATGTATCAACACAAAAAACAATAAAAAATTGAAAAAAAATTGATATGTATAGCCCAGTCCTAAAATGGAATGTCCTAAGATGATGAAAAAATAGAACAGTCCAATCAATCCTGGTTCCTCCAATGTCCCCTACAAAACATAACAGTGTAATACATAAAAAATCCAAATGACCCAAATAGTGCAAAAAAAAGGAGTTAAAAACAGCTCACGTTCCTGAGGGAGTAATTGTATCCAATTGTAGAGGGTGCACGCAAACCAACAGCAGCCATCAGCAGCAGAAGTAAATGTAAATAAGTCTCTCCAGCAGCACTCCTCATCCAGCAAACAACCAGCAAACCAGGTGCCTTCCTCTTACGAGCCTCCACAGGGGATCATAACATGTAATATAACAACCAGGCGGCACTCATGTCAATGAAATGGCAGGATACCCAAGTACGCCAACGTTTCAATGTTTTAATATAAACATTTTCCTCAGGGCATAACAAAACATGAAAAAGTGCTTACCTATATACCCCCACCGGACCGTCCATGCCAACGCGTGCAAGCCGGATCCTGCGCCTGTCTATGCCTGTCTTGAGTTTGTATACTATTGGTTGCCTGGTTACCTCAGATTGTCCTCCCTTACTGGTGTTCTATAGTCACGTGACATGTTCCCTCCGTGACGCCGTGTGCGGGCGCTTCCTGTGACGTCATTTTTAGGCGCAGGATCCGGCTTGCACGCGTTGGCATGGACGGTCCTGGTGTGTGTATATATAGGTATATCTCCAGATCCGATATACTCAAAACATCACAACGAAAGAAAACCGATAATCGGTTTATAATGGTGAATACATTTGATACTAATAGCAACCTTTGTAACCGTATTTGTAAAACCTATTGGCCTATCATTCAATCTGACACATGTTTAAGTCAATTATCAAATACCCGCTTAATGCCAGCGTAGAAACGTGGTCGCAATATACGTGACTATGGCCCTCATTCTGAGCCGCTCGTTAACAGCAGTACGCTCGTTGCGTTCCAATGTTGAGAAACCGCGCATGAGTCAGTGTAACACTGCGCATGTACGTACGGCATATTGCGAGCTTTTTTTGTCTCGTTCGTCAAATTGCGTACAGGAAGTGACATGTCAAATGTGATTGACAGAACAGGGCGTTTTTGGACGTTGACGGGGGTGGAGATGGAAAAACGCAGGCATGGCGAGGCGTTTTTAGGGCGTACATACATTATCTGAAGCGAACGTCAAATGTGTTCGTACCAAGTCATACGTCACTGGATGATCCTCTTTCCGTTCAAACTGCTCGCACAGCTTGGGGCCTGGATTACTCGACCACATTGGCGATGGCCTTCTCCTCCGTCCCGGCCCTCCACGATGTTTCATCGATTAATCACGGCTTGTCAGAAAAACAATAAGTTTTGAATTGAAAACCAGCTTGTAATGTGTTTTGCAAACAGTTTTTTTGGTTAGCACAAAACCGTACGCAGGTGGAAATCATAGCTGCTAATTTCAGGATTACACAATCAATTAGCGTACATTTGTAGGTATGTTTTTTTTTTGTTTGTATTTGGTTTTTGTGCTATTGTAACAATAATGTCATCATGTTTGTGTGTATTTTTCCATTTTGCTTTTGTCTGGAGAATTTGCATCCTGAAGTAATTTTTAAAGTGTTCCTTAAAGAGCCCTTTTTTTTTTTCTAATATTTTGGGAGGTAGTTTTTGCCTTGAGGGCCAGGATTAACTGTAAACCATTTATAAAATAATGTCAGAATACAATGTCGAACATTTTTTCAAAATTTATTAGAAAATAAAAACATTTTCTGGCCCATTTTTAACCCAAACTTTTTTGGCAGTGTTATTCCAATAAAAATTCTATTTTGGCCAAACATAAAAGGTATGGAAACTTAAAACAAAAAATTAAAAACAATTCACAAGAAAGGAGAGGGAAGTTTTGGCCAGAAAGGAATATGGGGCAAGCACAGAAGGAGTGTGGGAAAAGTAGCCAGTGCTGTCAACGTTTTTTCCCCCATTTGGCTGGGGGAAGGTGGGCACCAGACCGGGTCCGGGATGTCATTGGGCTGGCCTGTCCAGAGGCAGATGTTGTGGCCTCTGGACTAGGCACAGGGCTAGGCACATTTGGAGGATTGGCTGATGTTGTGCCAGAGGTGGAGGATCCTGATGTGCCGGCAGGAAGGGAGGCCGGCTCCACCATGTGCTGGCAAACGAGCTGCTCCAGGGCATTGGCGATGCGGATGTTGGCCTTGGTATTTTCTGCCAGGGCCTGACCAATGGTCACGTTGGCCGCAGCATTTTGCTCCAGGGCCTCAGCCACCCATACCAGACTGGCGTCCATCCTCTGCAGAATCTCCGTATGGAAATCAGATTTAAAATTGAGTTCTGTGAGGAGGGACACTGCCTGCGAGGGGGATTGCCCTGGACTGGCTTCTGCAGGGTCCTCAGCCGGATGTACTGGTTTCTCCCCTGCAGAGCCAGCAGAAATTCTGCGGCCAAGGCTCCCCTCTGGAGCAGACTCATCCGCCTGTGTCTCTGTTTGAAAAATGAGAAAAGAGTCACATTAGAATCTACATATTGGCACAATAACATTTCAGAGTTGGTTACATCACAATATTTACCTGGGACAACATGAGGAGCAGCAAAGTCTGGCATGTCCGTATCCATGTTGGACATGCCAAACACCTCCACAGCCTGCACACACCCCTGTGCCAGCTCTTCCAAATCATTCAACTCCAATGACACTGGGGTGGGACCCCCACCTGTCCCCCTTGCATGCCTAGCCCTGTCCGCCATTTTTTGTTTCAGGCGATATTTGAAGTCTTGCCATCTGTGGGTGAAAAAGTAACCATTATTCCGTTTTTGGTTTTTTTTGGTTTTAGGGGGGCCAAGTTTTTACTTACCGCCGTTTGACATCCCGGGCTAGATGGACATAATCACCCACCCTATTGACAGCACTGGCTACCTCCTCCCACATTCTCCACTTCTGGCTTGCACCCATATTCCTGTCTGCCTGTGGCAGGATGTCCACACACTTCTGAACCAAAACCTCCATCTCCTTTCTTGTGAATTGTGGCTGCCTTTTCTTTTTGCCAGCTTTGTCCGGAATACTGGGCCCAGCAGCCTCTTCCATGTCATCCTCCTCACCTATTTGTTTAAACGCTGAGAAATTTAAGCTTGCAAACTTTCACTATATTATGTTTCAAAATAATCCTTGTTTGGAAATGCATGATAAAACTTACCGGCAGACTCTTGGCCATTGTTTCCCTGGTCTGTAGCCATTTCTTACCTCCAAACAAGAAATACACCAGAACATTTTTTTTGGGTCGTGACGTATTTATACAAGCGTCCTTATTTTTCGTCCGCATCATTGATTGTGCATTCCTATGATCCCTCCTTAATTTGTGCGGGAAAATAAACACTATTTATGGTTTGGGGCGTCTCAAGTCGTGGTGGCGGGTGTTGGTTGTTGGAGGTTACGTTGGTCGGAGTGGATTGTTGGCGGGATTTGTATTTGGCGTTGTTTGGAGTTGTTTTTGGTTTGTCTTTTTGGAGTTTTTATTTCCGTTCGCTTTTTTTGGTGTGTTTGTTTTATTTGTCGTGTCATTTTTTGGTAAGTTTTTGGCCGTCTTACTTTTGTTCACTTTGTGTCTCCTTCTTTTTGTAAAATTTGGGTCGTTAAATTTTTACAAATTCTCCTTTGTTAGGTTTCTTTTGGCTCTGCCCCAACGACCTTTTTATCCGGTGACTTATATATCCTCTATTGGTAAGTTTTTTTTTTCTCTTGTTTATTAAATGTTCATGTTTTTTTAACGCAACTTTGTTTGACCTTACACTTTTAACCTTTGGTTTTGAGATTGCTAAATGTATGAACTAATTAGCACATTTTTATCTGCTTATTTTTTGTCTTGTATTTGCGAACTAATTAGCGCATTTTTATCTGCTTATTTTTTGTCTTGTATTTGCGAACTAATTAGCGCATTTTTATCCGCTTATTTTTTGTCTTGTATTTACGAACTAATTAGCGCATTTTTATCTGCTTATTTTTTGTCTTGTATTTGTGAACTAATTAGCGCATTTTTATCTGCTTATTTTTTGTCTTGTATTTGTGAACTAATTAGCGCATTTTTATCTGCTTATTTTTTTACTTGAAATTGGTTGTGATTTCCCGTTAGCATTTTTTTTATAATTTGTGGCCCAAATTGTGGTATTCTGCGCATTGTCGTTTTGCTCTTTGCCCAAATGTGTGTTTATCCCCTTTTATGTTTTGTCTTGCACCCAATTTAGATTCCTAAATGGCCACCCTAAATTGTTGCATTGTTTGTTTGTTTTTATTTATAGGTTGTGAAAATCATGACAATACCCCGGCATGTAAGCATCATTGGATTGTATCGTCAAGCTAAGTAATTTTTCAATTTTTTTGCGCAAAAGAACCTTACATTCAATTCTTGCCATTTCAGGTTGATCTTGGTCGGATTGTTCTGGCCATGCTCCCGGAAGCCGACCAACCTCAATCTCGTCCCAGGCGTAGGCATCGTAGGCGTGCAAGGCCCCACATATATTGAACATGTGTCACCCTTTTTGGAATGCACGATGATGAGGTGTTAAGACGCTACCGTCTTCCGCCCCAAATCATCATAGACACTCTCTCACTAATAGAGAGTGATCTTGAGCGGCAAATTGACAGTCCTACAGCAATACTACCACTTATGCAATTGATGGCGGTGTTACATTTCTGTGCCTCAGGATCGTTTCAAACAACGGTGGTAATAGTGGCGGGAATCTCCCAATCCTCCTTTTCCCAGATTCTGAGGGCAGTGATGGAGGCCCTTTTCAAGCACCGCCATCATTTTATTCAAATGCCTTTGGATATGGGTGCCCTTAGTGTGGCCAAGGCAAATTTTTACCAAATAGCTGGCTTCCCACACATCATAGGGTTTGTGGATGGTACTCACATACCACTTCAGCCTCCAGCATGGCTGGAGGCCATATTTCACAACTGCAAACACTATCACTCCCTGAATGTAATGGTGGTATGTGATGCCTCCCTCCAGATCCTGTCCCTGAATGCAAAATTACCCGGAAGTGCACATGACTCATTCGTCATCCGGCAATCAGGGATATGGCACAAATTAAACAACCTACAAGCTGGTGATGCGTGGCTTCTGGGTAAGTGGAGACCTTTAGTACATAACAATGTTAAGCTTGATACACAGTGATCCTGATGTTGTCACTTCTTTTTCACAGGAGACAGTGGCTACCCTTGCACGCCCTGGCTGCTCTCTACTTATTTGGCTCCTACACCAGGGCCACAAAGTAATTTTAATGC
Source organism: Taudactylus pleione (assembly GCA_031769625.1). NCBI lineage: Eukaryota > Metazoa > Chordata > Amphibia > Anura > Myobatrachidae > Taudactylus > Taudactylus pleione. Next base: position 20,156,389 of record JAUIMM010000015.1, read on the forward strand.
TGCACTTACAGCCACCAGGCAAGTGGTGGAGTGCTGTATCGGCCTTTTAAAAGGCTGATTCAGATGCCTCCACTGCTCTGGTGGCGAGCTCATGTATTTGCCGGCTATGGTTTCGAAAATTGTTGTCCTGTGTGGGATATTTCACAACATCGCCATAAGGAGTGGTGTCCCAATGCAGCCAGAGGATGCCTTGCCTGAGGATGGCCCCCCCAACGTTGGTCGGAGGTCAGTATGTGGGGGGGCCATACGCGATGATGTGGTGGCCAGATATTTTAGGTAATTTTTTGCACAAAAGAAGTTATTTGACACAATGTGGTAAGGATTTTTGGAGACCATCTAATTAATTTGTTTATTTTTTCCCATCTTCTGTTTTATTTCATAATCTTTGTGACTGAAACAATGACTACTTCCTGCTACCCAAAACAAACCTTCATGGGGACACATTGGATATATATTCTGGAACCAATATTGCAATGCAACATTTGTGGAATCATGTTGGCATGCTCATTTGACAACCAGTTCTTGATTTTTCTTTACTTTTTTCATATGGTGTTTGATGGGTTGTATTTTTTGTTATCACTGTCTGTATTGTTTGTGAGCCAACACTTTGTTTTTTTAGTTATGTTTTGAATAAATTTTTTGAGAGTGTAATTTTGCAAATTTTCTTGAACATTGCAAGCAAGTGTAACCAGGTTCGCCCACGTTAAAATTGCTTAAGGGTTAATCCTGTAATGTCGCAATTTGATCTAAATTTAAATATGCTTTCTGGGTCAAAACCAACACCAAAAGGTATTATGTACAATCAGTAGGCTTTGGAATCTCGGGCTAAGCAGGTTGCCCCCCAAATTGGAACATGTAAAATGTACTAATATAAAAATTGTAACACACAAAAAAAGCCCAAACAGATTGTTACTGTTAGCTGTTTCATGTGCCTGTTTCCTAAAAATCTACAACACACAATCTTAGTGACATTAATTGCAAATACTTGCTGGAAGAGTCTACTTATGTCAGTGTAAACAATCTAAGATTTGGAGACAAGGAATGAGACTGAACTCTAAGTTTAAAATTTTTATTATGAAAAATATTTTTAAATGCAAATAAAAAATTATGGACGCAGGATCCCAGCCATACGGTCAATGACCACCAGCAGGCCGATCACGTGGCCCCGCATCATTTGGACGCACCCAGCTAAGTCCGCCAAACGCCTCTGGTCCTCTGTGGGTTAGAAAAGTGTGGGGCTTAATACATAATTAATGAAACCCCTTGAAAAAACAAGCCAAACAAAGCTACCCAAAAATGACAATATTGTGACCAAAAGCACATTTAACCCCAAAAAAGGACACAAAAATGGACACCCAAAAAATTGCAAACAAAAAAAGCAGTTTTGCCATGTGGGATATGTGTATGGGGAAATCAGCAGTAAAAGGTAAAGACAAACAGAGATATACCCAAACTTGTGACAAACCAAGAAAAGAAAAAGGCACAGACACAGGATTAGATCCAAACATTTTAAAACACAAAAAAGGATAAAAGGGAAACTTACCGTTCAAAATGACGCGTGGCCCAGAACCAACTCCCTCGTCCTCCTCGGAGGTGGCAACATTCCCCAACGAGGTGGGAGGGGTGATTACGGATTATGGGGAGGGGGTAGTCACGAGAGGGGTGGTTGGAGGCGAGTGGGAATTGCGATGGAGGGGAAGTAGCACAGATGGATGTGCCACAGGGTCTGTGCAGGCTGGGGAGGAGGGGGAATTTAGGGTATTTTGGGGTGAGGATGTTTGGCTGGGGGATGGGGAGAGGGGCAGAGAGCGCCATCTTTGACGGCGATGACGCCGTAGTCTTCGCTCTGCCCCTAAATGATGGAAAACAAATTGTGGTTATTTTAGAACATCACCTTGTTAAACGCTAATTTTTAACCCCCAAAAAATGTAAACATGCCCATGCAGATATGAGTACAAAGAATAAATAGGCCATACATGAAAACATGCCCATGCAGATATGAGTACAAATAATAAATAGGCCATACATGAAAACATGCACATGCAGATATGAGTACAAAGAATAAATAGGCCATTCATGAAAACATGCACATGCAGATATGAGTACAAAGAATAAATAGGCCATACATGAAAACATGCACATGCAGTTAGGGCCACAAAGATAAACATGAAAACCACAGTCAAAAAAACTTACTTTCCGCTATCTGCATGCGAAAGCATGCCAGCAAGCGGGGCGTCCGCCGTTGCAGGTCGGACCACATGCGCTCCAGCTGGCCGATCTGGCGGCGTGAGCCAAAGGAACTCAGGCGGCCACGTACCTCCACATATGCAGAACGCTTTTCCCTATTGGTGATGGGGGGATGCTGGCTGGTGATCTGCCTGTCCATCACCTCGGTTAAGACCATCAGCTCGTGCCTGGTGAATGCAGAGGCTCTCATGATGGTAATGGTGTATTTTAAATAAAACAATTTTAATAAAGACCCGAAAAAAAATTTGATTGGCTAATGTATTTGGGTAATTAACAGGACAAATTCTATAGGTTAGTGCATGAGTCATGTGTTCGACAGGGCCACAAGTCTATTGAGAGTTATGATAGGCTTGATGCAGTGACATGCGTAAGCTAATTTAAATAAAGAAATGAACCCAGTAAAATATGCGTGGGTTAAAACAAAGAAAACAAATGGATAATTGCCTCAAACATGTATTTTGACAAATAAAAGCGAATGTTTAAGCCGTACATATTCTGCGGGTAAACACAAACTCGGACAAGAGTAAAGTTTATTGCATTTCAAAATAAACAAAAAAACTAAAATTGATGAGCAATTAAGATAATTGATATATTGATTGGCATGATACGATTGAGGGAGGTAGACAGAATAAACGAGCAGGTAATCGGAATCTGACAGGCCCACTTCCGGGTTGGACTTGTGCGTGCATTCCCTGCAAGCCACATTGGGGATGTACGCTCGCTATTTGGCACGCTCGTTAGTTAGAGGAGGGGTCGGTAGAGTTTGGGGAGGAAGTTTAGCTGCGTTCGAAATTACGAGCTAGCGCTTGAATTAACATATTTCTGTACGTACGCCGAACGTACGAACGGCCACTTGCGTCCAGGTCTGAATGAGGGCCTATGTGATGAAAACTGATGTGACCTCTCTGGGAATGTCTCAGAGTGGCCCTTCCCTCTCTTCCTCTTCCTCTTTTTTGAATACCACCCGTAATGGTTGTTTTAAGTGTCTTGGCTGCACGACGTGCAGTTATATGATGTGCAGAGATACATTCTGTCATCCTTTCTCTGGCAAAAAATTCTAAATCTATCACAGGGTGACGTGTACCACTAAATTTGTGGTTTATTTAATCAGCTGCCCATGTGGAAAACATTATGTTGGGAAAACTGAAAGGGCCTTCAAAGAAAGAATGGCCGTCCATAGGTCCACGATTAGATCTGCACTTTGTACTGGCTCATCAGATCAACCTGTAGCACGACACTTCCTGGAGGCACGACATAGTCTGGCCTCATTACGATTTCGTATTATCGATTATATCAAACCACCTAAGAGAGGAGGAGATTGCAGTTTGTTGTTGCTGCAAGCAGAATGTAAATGGATTTTTCGACTAGACACTATGTCTCCTCGAGGACTAAATGAACATTTAGGACTGAGCTGCTTTTTATGAATAACATCATACAAATTATTGACTGTTGTTATGATATATATGTATAGTGTTTATTAGTGGTGTTTTGTTATATCTCCCTTTTTTATTCTAACATGCTGGGTATTAGTTTTTATCTCAACACCGATCATCACATGCTGTTGTGCTGTACGGTGACATGATCGTGGCACTATATGTGTCTATTTGTTTAAATTTCATATTTACTCATTTATCCATTCATGTATCCTCTGTTCAATTCTTGAGGCTGTTTTTCGATTATGCCCTGTATATTGGAAGTGCATTATTATCTGCATATAGTCGACATGTTTACATGCCTGTCTTGAGTTTGTATATTATTGGTTGCCTGGTTACCTCAGATTGTCCTTCCTTACTGGTGTTCTATAGTCACGTGACATGTTCCATCCGTGACGCCGCGTGCGGGCGCTTCCTGTGACATCATTTTTAGGTGCAGGATCCGGCTTGCACGCGTTGGCATGGACGGTCTGGTGGGGGTATATAGATAAGTACTTTTTCATGTTTTGTTATGCCCTGAGGAAAATGTTTATATTAAAACATTGAAATGTTGGCGTATTTGGGTATCCTGCCATTTCATTGACATGAGTGCCGCCTGGTTGTTACATTATATATATATATATATATATATATAATATTTTAAACTCCCTGTACAATGTTTAATTGTTTCAGTAGCAATGATAATTGAGCAGACACTGAATTGAGCTATGGTCCTTCAGTGATGGTTTTCATTAGGTTTTTTGCATTGTGTGAACAGTGCACAATTTAATGTATAGGAGGTGTCACCTTTGCACAATGTCCCATCATGTCAGAACAAGACTTACTGTATTTATTAACTTGGTGCAAAGAGCAATGATCACTGTAACCCATAGTATGAGATATCAGCTTTTAGTAGCCTATTATAGACAGACTATAGTAACTAACATCCGATTGGCTTGTTATGAGTTATAAAACAACATTGTTCAATGGAATTGTTATTAAACATGTCTACACCATTCAAATGAAAACTAACCCAGCACATTATTCAGAGTTTCCTACTTTCCTGAAGTTCAGATATATAAAATTCAGCAAAAATGAAGAACCATTGTCTCCTTGCAATACTGTAGCAACATTTCCCTGACTACACTAACCTGTTGTTTCTTGTTATGTATCAGAAGATTCTCTTTGACAATTTAAACAAAAAACGAACGGTGTCACCAGACTTGTGTTCATTGTATTTATTAGTGTCATGGGAGCTATATGAAGCATATCCACAATATATGTAAGCATGCAGATCGCTCTTTATTCACTCTCAAACTGTGAATGTAAAATAAATGTTAGGCTATTTGCTTGGATTTTATTTTTTAGTTTTGTCAAAAGGACTGTTAGCCACCTTTGTTTATGATTGTCAATTATTTGAAAACGATCTCCATTACCACAAAAATCAAGTGTCTGATTGCATTTTATAGCAGTGATGGGATTCATAAAATGTCTAATGCTGTAAGAAACAGCTGTTTCTCTGCTCCAGCAAAGCCTTTAAACTATGTGTAGTAATCACATGGGACTTACCACCTCCATTAAAAAGATGCTTGCTGAGAAGCAATGGATGTTGTCTGAAAAAAATCCCAAAGCGTTTTTGAACCATAATTTTCAGCAATTTCATGTGCATGAAGTTTATAGGAAAAGTCAAAATTTCCTGAAAACTGTTCACCAATATTCCTAATACAGTATGTGTTTGAGTCTCAGTTTATAACTCATGTGCATAAAATAGCTTATAATACCTCAATTTGTACTCTATTTGCCAATTATTTTGCCAAATGTTCAACATATAGCCAATAAGAGAATTGTAATAGAAATAGATGCAGGAGAGGAATGAGGTGATCTTATGGGAGACAGCGACCTGTTCACTTGTGTGATTGTGTTAGTGAGGACAGGTTGCATGTGTCGAGGTAAAGGAGGCAAGCAGGTGACTGTAAACTGAGCATTAAACAGTAGGAACAGGGTCACTAATAGGTCAGAGTAATGATATAAGGCCTCTGTCAAACTTATATAAAACTAAGTTCTTATATCTAACTTAATTAGTTTCTCTCGACTTGGCAGTGCTAATAGAGTATCCAACTTGCTACAAAGTATGCTAAAACACTGAAGAAATTCAACATTGCTCTGGTGTGGAGACAGCAGACTCGAAGTTCAGCTGTCCCCGTGTTCCCTTAACACTGCTGAGCCTGACTGATCCAAGAGGATCCCTTTTCACAACCCAGACCTGGGGTCCAGGAACAAAGATTTGAAGATTACTTAGGTTCCCGCTGTCAAGCTCCAAAAATTTACTGTTGTGGGAGTATAATGAACTTAAGTACCTATGTTATTGTATGGGGACACCAGGCAAGATTGGGACTCAAAGGTAAGCAGGATAAATGTGTGATATCTCCTGTATTACCTGTGTAATGAATGGCTCCAATACTTAATTTCTACAAATGTAGGTGACAATGTTAATTTTCACCTTTTGTAAAAAAAGGGGAGATAATGGGCAAAAAATGCTAAGCGGCGGTTTGACAACGGTTTCTATTCCATTCTAAACCCTGGTGGTTTGGTGGCAGTTTCTATTCTATTCTAAGCCCCGGGGGTTTGTTGGCGGTTTCTATTCTATTCTAAACCCCAGGGGTTTGGTTTTGCAGCAGTTTCTAAATGGCAGCCCTGCTCTAATCTATTCTAAAATGTGTTTTGACTATGGTTTGCTGGCGGTTTTGCTATCTGCAGATTTATTAAGGTCAAAACCGCTGCAAAACTGCCATCAAAACACATTTTAGAATAGAACAGAACAGGGCTGTCATTTAGAAACTGATGCAAAACCAAACCCCCAGGGTTTAGAATAGAGTAAAAACCACCATCAAACCCCCGGGGCCTATAATAGAAACTGCCACCAAACTGCCGGGGTTTAGAATAGAATAGAAACCACCGTCAAACTGCCACTTAGTAAATTTTGCCCATTGAGTAGACCCCTAAAGTACTACAATTAAACATTAAATTATGTTTTTATGAACCATAAAGTGGAACTTTTACTTATAGTATGTTTAAGTTATATAAGTACTGCTGTTATACATGTCTTACATTGCTAATATGCAGTACTGTTTGTAAAAGGTAAAGAAAGTCAATAATAATTGCCTTCTATGGAGCTGATTTAATTTTAAACTAAGTAATGTGCCATTAGAATAGCATGGGGCTGCTCATAAATGCGGCCCATAGCAACTTCATCCTTTCTTGCCTTACCCTGCACCCCCAAAGAGTTGTGCCGTAAAGTGAGCAATGTTGCTTTACTGTAATTCTGAGTGATGTGTGCAGGGGCAGATTGGAATGGAAAACCAGCCCGGGAAATTTCTGGAAGCAGGGGGGCAGGTCTGTTGAGGGGTGGGTCTGTTGAGGGGGTGGGGTCTGTGGAGGAGGGCAGGATACTCCCTCGTCTTAGGGCCTGGAGAGGCTTTTGCAAGCCACTGAGGGGAGCAGGGTCGGCAACCGAATTCTTGGTGAATGATGCACTCTTTTTGGGGACCCCCATTCCTCTGCATTAGGTACAGGCCAGTCAGTTTGGAAGTCTTTTTCTTACCTATATGGCAGTTTCTCTGCAACGGGGAACCTTTAAATAATTTAAGTCTCACTGGCAGCGTCTTCAACCGGTATTCACTATTCATGTAGATCACACTGTCTGGAAGATTCCTGTTTACGTGGAAATATAACCAATGTCATCATCATAAATAGATAATGTATAGTAACAAGTTTTTGTGCAGGGCAAAATGTGAATTTCCCTGATCAAACAATTTCTGTTTCTTTCCAGGCCCCAGTATTACTCCAGACCCCCTTACGTCTCTCCATCCTCAGGCCCCTGATTCTCCAGGCTGCTTGTATCTTTCCATCTCCAGGCCTCCATATCTTTCTCTCTGGGACCCCATATGTCTCTCCATTCTCAGGCCCACCTGTAGCTCTCCGCCTCATTCCCCCAACCCCAGTGTGTCTCAGCCTCATTTCTCAGACCCAGTGTGTTGCAGCCAAATTCCCCCAGCCCCAGTGTGTGTCTCAACCCCATTCCCAAGCCCCAGTGTGTGTCAGCCTTATTCCCCCCAGCGCCTGTGTGTGTCTCAGCCCCTGTGTGTGTCTCAGCCCCTGTGTGTGTCAACATCATTCCCCCCAGTCTGTGTCTCAGCAACCCCTGTGTACCCAAGTCCCAGTGTATGTCAGCCTCATTCTCATAAGCACATGTGTGTCTCAGCAGCGCCTGTGTCACAAAATATATGTCAGTTCCATTTTTTGTCCTTAGATTGCACATTTATCCCAGCATGAGAGATTAAGTGCAGTATATTTTTATTGTTCTATAGTCAGGTGTGACCCAGTGTATGTCAGCCTCACCCACCAGCCCCTGTGTGTTTCAGCAGCACATGTGTATCACAGTCCCAGTGTATGTCAGCCTCACCCACCAGCCCCTGTGTGTCTCAGCAGCCCCTGTGTATCCCAGTCCCAGTGTATGTCAGCCTCATTCCCACCAGCCCCTGTGTGTCTCAGCAGCCCCTGTGTACCCCAGTCCCAGTGTATGTCAGCCTCACCCACCAGCCCCTGTGTGTCTCAGCAGCCCCTGTGTATCCCAGTCCCAGTGTATGTCAGCCTCATTCCCACCAGCCCCTGTGTGTCTCAGCAGCCCCTGTGTACCCCAGTCCCAGTGTATGTCAGCCTCATTCCCACCAGCCCTTGTGTGTCTCAGCAGCCCCCTGTGTACCCCAGCTGGGCCAGTCCCAATGTATGTCAGCCTCATTACTATAAGCAGCCCCTATGTATCCTAGGCCCATTCCCACCAGCCCCTGTGTGTTTTAACCTTACTCCACCCGCCAATGTATGTTAGCCTCACCTCATTTCCCCTCCCCCCCTCCTGCCGCCACCGTCATCACCACTTACTTGCAGCTCCACTGCTCTTGTCTTTGCAGCAGTGTCACTGCTGTCTTCTTGGAAGTAGTTAGGGCTGGGAGTCGGGCCGGGCCTCAGAGGGACCGGATGGAGGCTTGTGGGAGGAGTCAGCAGCTCCCCAGTCAGCCTTTATCTTTAGCCAGCATGGTTTGCTAATGCAGCGTATGTTGTAGAGCAGCTTCCAGATTGGACCTGAGGTCCAATCGCGGCAGTGGGGGTAGGTAAGGTAAGTGCAGGGCGGCTGCCGGACACTGTGGGGACTGGCCCAGCAGGAACGGGCCCAGTGTCCCAGCGGCCCAATCCACCCCTGGATGTGTGCAGCCACTCAGGACAACCTCACATTGCTTGGAATTGTATTGCCCTAACTATCAAAATACAAGGAAAAGGGGAAAATGGGAAGAAAATTCTGCACAGGATAAGGTTCAGTATATAATATTGTAGAGAGAACCAACAATAATGCAATTGTCTAGACAGAAGATCTGTCTTAAATCTTAATATAGTTGGTGGTGCATCCAGGGGTCAAAAAGGTCAAAGTGTACAAAACAATCTTGTAAGCTCAGAAAAAAAGCTGATTCCTTTGTGGAGCACTCTTGAAAAATAATAATTGTTATATTGAGAAATAATGATATTATTAAAATATTAGTTTATTTAGTATGCTCTTAAAATATGTAAATAGTGTACTAACGATAAACACTATATATTTGTATGATTAATAACAAAGCAAAAAATTGTTCACTGTTGACTCTTAAATTTAGATCAAATAAGACGAAAATATTCACAAGAAAAATTCCTACACTGGAACAATATTATTCATACCACATTGGGCTGTGTAGGGAATGATACACTCAATTATAAGTATTTGTCAGGAATCCTCTTTCTGGAATTTCTAATCAATTTTATTCCGATGTACAGACTATAAAGAGACCAAACTACAACAGAAATTACATGGAAAATATGGTTGTCACACTTAATATTTACATGTATTATGAACAATATTGAGATGGTTAAGAGACAATTAATCCCTGCCAAATAGAAGAGTGTCAGCATGTAATAGACAGTTACAAACTAATACTTCACACAGTTTTGAAAACAAGTAACAGTGTTCTTTGCAAGATAATGTCACAGTTATATCAGGTCAAAGAAGCGGTTGACAACATACAGTACATTAGAAAAAATTATAATAATAAATACACTCAAATGTAAACATTTAGCTAACGTGAGTCTGAAGTGATAGTCCCCTTCAGACCAAAAATAATGCATCAGATAGTACTGTGAATATATGGCAGATATTCAATAATACAATTAATAACATGAAATATGTTGAAACCAAGATAGTCACAATAAATCTGCACATATGTAGCAATAATATGAGATACTTATGAGATTATTTTCCCCTTCAACCAATAATTTTATATCATCATGTGCTAATTTAGGCTGTAGGTGTATAGCAAGTCAACCCTGGCAATTTGAGACACTTGTCTCTATGATAACCAGGAAAACATAGATATATAGCCTGAAATTGAAGTCATATTCATCATCAGGGCTGTAGTTATCATGCCACTATATATCTGTTGTCACATATGATGGCAAAATAATGCAAAGGGTAATGGATTTGGTAATTAAATATATAATTTAATTAGATATAAGCAAATATCACATAAAGAGGATAAATAGAATAAAATTATTCACAAAGATGTCCCCCCACTTCTTCTGTCACTCCCTAATGGGGTGATGAGCGAGTGAGAGAGACTAGTGTCTCAAGAAACAACAGCAAAGGTATAAATACTGTTAAAGATTTTAGGGTTTTAGGTTGACTGTTACTATAAGCATTGCAGAGTCAAAATGCACCCAAATCAGTCAGCCTGTACACCTGGAGTGAAAGAAAGGCAAAGTGCTTGTGAGTATATTGCTTAAAATTTAATTCAATCCAATTTGGTTGGATTGAATTAAATTAAACTCAGAGATAGGCTTGCATTAATGCTGTACTGAGAGTAGGTATTCTAATAGGGCTAAGTTACCATCTATGATCAGCGTTTCTTATAGATATTATATATATCATTCAAGTGAGTGTATCAGAAGCTTAATGGGCACATAGCCCTAATGGCTATGACACCCGGTCTCATAAGTCAGTCAGCCAAAGTGCTGGGTGCCGACACTGTGGTCAGCTGATTTATCCAGGAAAATATGGTCAGCTAATGCGAAAGTTCCCTCAATCGTATAGTGTTGTATCACACTGGTCTTACAGCGGGGCCACAGCCCAGCAGCCTGCTCCGAAGAAGGAGACAGCCAGTGCAGCATGTACACATCCTCTGTCCCGCATGTAGACACAGCCAAAGTATTCTGTGCTTGATGCTCATTTTACCTAGAGTTTGATCACAAGGAAAGATAGCCGCAATCATACTCCCTTCTCTTTCTATTTAACCTAGATTGAGCCAATCATTGTCCAACTCCAACAATAAATGCAAACACCTGTCAACCATGTAAAAAAGGTTTGTATAGCCAGATTATCCAAGGCTTAGCGTAATATGTAGAGATCTGAGTCTAATTGAATATATTTATCCTAATTATGGGAATAACAAAATATCACATATACAGTCAGGTCCATAAATATTGGGACATTGACAGAATTTTCAGATTTTGGCCTCTATTCAGCACCACAATGGTTTTGAATTGAAACAAACAAGATGTGCTTTAACTGAAGACTTTCAGATTTAATTTGAGGGTAATTACATCCAAATCGGGTGAACGGTTTAGGAATTCCAACAGTTTCAATATGTGCCTCCCAATTTTTAAGGGGCCAAAATTAATGGGACTATCAACTCAAAAGCTATTTCATGGACAGGTGTGGGCTATTCCCTCGTTATTTAATTATCAATTAAGCAGGTAAAAGGTCTGGAGCTGATTCTAGGTGTGACATTTGGAATCAGTTGCTATCAACTCTCAATATAAGATCCAAAGAGCTGTCACTATCAGTGAAGCAAGCCATCATTAGGCTGAAAAATCAAAACAAACCCATCAGAGAGATAGCAAAATCATTAGGTGTGGCCAAATCAAGTGTTTGGAACATTCTTAAAAAGAAAGCACGGACTGGATAGCTCAGCAACACCAAAAGACCCGGAAGACCACGGAAAACAACTGTGGTGGATGACAAAAGAATTATTTCCCTGGTGAAGAAAAACCCCTTCACAACAGTTGGCCAAATTAAGAACACTCTCCAGGAGGTAGATGTATATGTGTCAAAGTCAACAATCAAGAGAAGACTTCACAAGAGTGAATATAGAGGGTTCACCACAAGATGCAAACCATTGGAGAGCCACAAAAACAGGAAGACCAGATTAGAGTTTGCCAAACAACATCTAAAAAAGCCATTACAGTTCTGGATCAACATCCTATTGACAGATGAGACAATGATCAACTTGTACCAGAGTGATGGGCAGAGAAGAGAAGGAAAGGAACTGCTCATGATCCAAAACATACCACCTCATCAATGAAGCATGGTAGTAGTAGTGTCATGGTGTGGGCATGTATGGCTGCCAATGTAACTGGTTCCCTTGTATTTATTGTATTTATTGATGATGTGACTGCTGACAAAAGCAGAAGAATGAATTCTGAAGTGCTTCGGGCAATATCATATATTCTCATATTCAGTCAAATGCTTCAGAACTCATTGGACAGCGCTTCACAGTGCAGATGGACAATGACCCGAAGCATACCGCTTTTACAGCCAAACTCTTTGGCTGCAAAAGTAACCAAAGAGTTTTTTAAGGCTAAAAAGTGCAATGTTATGCAATGGCCAAGTCAATCCCCTGACCCGAATCCGATTGAGCATGCATTTCACTTGATGAAGACAAAACTGAAGGGAAAATGCCCCAAGAACAAGCAGGAACTGAAGACATTTGCAGTAGTGGCCTGGCAGAGTATCACCAGGGATGAAACCCAGCATCTGGTGATGTCTATGCATTCCAGACTTCAGGCTGTAATTGCCTGCAAAGGATTTGCAACAAAGTATTAAAAAGTGAAAGTTAGATTTAGGATTGTTTACATTACTTTTGGCCCCTTAAAAAGTGGGAGGCACATATAGAAACCATTGTAATTCCTACACCGATCACCTGATTTGGATGTAATTACCCTCAAATTAAATCTGAAAGTCTGCAGTAAAAGCACATTTTGTTTGTTTCATTTCAAAGCCATTGTGGTGGTGAGTAGAGGACAAAATATGAAAATTCTGTCAATGTCCCAATATTTATGGACCTGACTGTATATACAGATATATATATATATATATATATATATATATATATATATATGAATATATATATATATATATATATATATATATACATATATATATATACATATATATAATGGTTCACTGTATACACAGGTCTTTGCTGCAAATAAAGCAAAAATATGAGACTGAATTAAAATAATAGTAAAAATAAATATAAATAAATCAAAAAATGGAAATAGAAGTGCAAATGAAGGCATGTGAATATCAATCAGTAAAAATAATAATCAATTCTAGTGTGAACAAAATAACAAAAAAACCCGGGTGATTAACAGTAAAAAAGTGAAAGAATAGTTAGTCCAAAATTGTGCAACATTTTAAAAATGTAAGTGCATACATCCATTGTGACCACAATCCGTGCATATAAATGCATATATATATATATATATATATATATATATATATATATATATATATATATATATATATTTATATATATCCATACCCATTCAAAATCACATATGCACATATGCATATTGAATATATACATATAATCATGTGTATAAGTGAAAGTAAAAAAAGGGGGAGTATTTTGTTCAAATCTGGTACAAAAAGGAAAATATTTTTTTATGAAGTACTAAAACTGTACTAAGATAAAATAGTGCAAAATTAGTTATCATGTTAAATGATAAATACAAATGTTATCATAGTATATATAAAAAGGTGAAGAGATGTGTGCTATGATGTGAGAAAGGAAAAGGAAAGAAAAAATGAAAAATAAGAAAAGGGGAAACAAGGGAAAAGAAAAGAAATGCCTGGAAAGATAACATAATGTTGTAGAAATCAGTGAAAGGTGAGTGAAAAAAAAATTTTGGAGTGAAAAAAACATATATTATGTGAAAGAAAAGGAAAAGACGGGGGAAAGTGTAGGTTATGATGTTATAAATATGTCCCTATTTAAATTACACTGGTATCTATGTATAGATTCCAAGTGAATGGAATACAATATATATAAAGATTAATATAAATATAAATGTGAAAAGAATTAGAATAATGAGAGTGAAAATAATATGTGAATAAAAGGGAATAGAGCTTGACCCAAAATATTTGGATCAAAGTTGTCGAATATTGTAAAGACGTTATTTATGTTTTTGAATAAAAATTAAAATAAAATGTAATATGAAGGAAGAAAATCCTTACTTGTCTAGAAAATTCAAGAGATTATGGCAAATAGAAATCAATGAAAAAATGAAAAAATAAGTAAATAATTGAAACATAACTACTGCTGGGGCAAATTTAAAGGAAGGCACTAAAGTTGATATGTTCATTCATCCCCTTGGGGGCTATACTGTCTAATCTAAGATCAAATTGCTTTCTTTTTTAAGTAGTACTTTCATGGCATCACCTCCCCTAATTCCAAGATTTACTAACTCCAAGCTGAATATTTTCATATTTTTGTATGAGTCATTATATTTGGAGTGAAAGTGGTGAGCAACTGTTGTCAGTTGTTTCATTTTGGAAATATCTGCTTGTGCATTTCTTGTTGTCCCCATGTGTTCCATTGTTCTCTGCTTTAACATGTGGGTAGTAATTCCTACATATTTCATGTTGCATGGGCATATAATGCAATACACTACATTTTTACTTCTGCAGTTGATATAATCTTTGAGGTGGACTGTATTACCATATTTGTCTTATAATTTTTGAATGGTAGAAATGTAGTTACAGATTTTACATGATCCACAAGGATAAGTGCCACTTGGTGTTTAGTATAGTGACTTCTCACTAACTGGTCCCTTAGGTTAGTGGATCTTTTCCAACTCAATGCCACAGTGTTATTAAGTTTGGATGCAAGATCCGAATCAGAAAGTAAGATGTGCCAATGTTTTTGTATCTTTTGTTTGACCTCCTTCCAGTTGTGGCAAAAGTTACCTTCAAAGCACATTTCATCAGATTTTCTGGTTGATTTACTGGTGTATTTGAATAATAGAGATTCCCTCTTGGTCTGTGATATTGAGGTGCAGGCTTTTTTGATTGTTCGGTTGCTGTAGCCAAATTCTTTAAGACGATTTGTCAGGTCTCTGCTCAAGATGTTAAAAGTTGTTTCATTGGAACAGTTCCGTTTTAACCTCAAAAATTCCCCTACTGGGATATTATCAAGGGTTAGAGGGAAATGTGAGCTGGAGTAATGTAATATTTGTATTGCCCTGAAAGACTAATTTTCTACCACCCTCAATGTTTTGATTTTGCCAAAGCCAGCTTCAATAGTTTTGATTTTGGATCCAGGTTTCCTTAAAAATTGATACAAACAGTTAAAATCATGTAATGTGTGTATTTTTTGTGCCTATGGTTTAATGAACATAAATAACATTAATTTCCAGCTATTTCAAGCAAATTTTGACCACCTCACAGCTCACAATATTATTTTTAGATCTTAACCATATTGGCCAAATGCTGCAGTGAGCTGACTGGCTAAACTAAGTGACAGAGCAGCAGTACAAACACGTAGCAGTATAAAAAAGAATGTAGCACATCTAGGAAACATAGTGGCACTGCAGTGGCTGACAGGGTGGTAGTTTAATATAAACTATACAATGCTATAGAATGTTTTCATTAATCAATAACTAGATCAGAGGCCCAAGGCTAGCACATGTAAATGGAGATGGAGTACTATTTAGTGGAAGCAAGGTAAAGCATTGATTGATTTGAAGATATGAGAGTAAAGTATATTGCCCAGATAAAAACTTATCTGCTTAAATTTAATCACCAACCAAATATTATTAAAATCCTGCTTTATAAGAAATATCAGAAGATCTTACTTGTCTCATGAGTGTCCAATGTGAACAAATCAATTCCACACATATTTAAAGACACACCCAGCACAATTGTTGAGGAGATTGAACAAACTGGAATCCTTAAGTATGATATTGATATGTCAATAGGAAAAATTCAGAAGGTGGATACACATATCCAAGTTTCATGTTGATCATGATACATTAGAAGGTTATCAATATAGCACAAGGAAATGAAGATATATGTGTCAATAATTTTTTTTTAAATAAATATAGAAGCAATACAAACAGAAATACAGCTCCAGTCTGTTGGTAATGATACTAGGCAATAATGTTTACCTGGAGTATTTTAGTTTAAAATCCATACCTTAAGAGCCACACATCTGCTCTTATTTCTGTATGTATGTGTTTATTTACTTTTGCACCTACCAACTATATTTGCTGTTATTTTTTTGCATATGGCTTCCTGACATCTAGACTATTTTAAGATTGGTTCTAGTGTGTAAAGCGGGTACAGTTATATAATGATTTGTTTATTATATCTGTAGTCTGAAAATAGAAGATATTTTGAGATAATGCATCAGTCTCACTAAACATTACAAATTATAGGAATAAGCTAACCACATTACAGTTTGTGGGGTCTTTTTTGTTTTGTTATAAACATTAATACTAATTTTAATATATCTAAATTATTTACTTTCATAGGAATTATAATATAAAAATATTTTGTTTAACAGATTGTTATTTATAAGTAGTCAAAATAATACTTAATGTATATCACAATTCAAATGCTATTTTATTTGTCTTCTGGTATGCTTTGTAAATTAATGCATGCACACAATTAAGCTATTACATTACTAGCTGTTTTTTAAGCTATTTGTATGTTACAAATCAACACTTTTCCAAATTATATATTTTAATGTTTTAATTTTTCAGCTAAACTGATTTTACTGTACTTTTTTATGTCACTCATGTTATTTACTTTTCATATACCTATGGATGAATGGACATGAATAATACATACTTGGTCAAACTCCATTTCACACAGGAGAGTGGAAGGACAGGGTGGAGGACTGTGGACTGGAGCACTGTGAGGCATTGTGTTAAAAAAACACTTTAGCAAGAAATTGTGGTGGCACAATCAAGTTCTGCAATCTTAAAACAATTTTATATGTGCAGTATGACCTTTAGTAAATCGGACGATTTCCAAACTGCACACACAATCCTTGAAAAGCATGCAGTTTCTATGAACCCATATTTTAGCAACTTTACCCAATGTTTGCCAAAAACAGTATCCTATGGTTATCTACCATTCAAAGAAATGTACATTTATTATAAAAGGTATGCTTTTGGCATCACAGCGGTCTGGATGCCGAAGCTTACCTTACTAGCGCCAGAATACCGATGCCAGTCAGAATCCGATGCCAGTATCCTGAACGCCAGGATGCCGAAGGTAAGTAGCCGGGTGGGGGGAGAGTTAGGTTTAGGGGTTAGGGTTAGGCACTAGGGGGAGGGTTAGGGTTAGGCACTAACGGGGGAGGGTTAGGTTTAGGGTGAGGAGGGGGAAGTTAGGTTTGGGCACTAGGGGGGAGGTTAGTTTCAGGCATCGAGAGGGAAGATTAGGGTTAGGGTTAGGAGAGGAGGAGGGTTAGCATACAAACCAACAAGTGTCAGTATGTTAACCCTGTCGGGATCCAGACATCAAGATTCTGACTGCCTGGAACCCATATGTCAGTATTACATACCCCTGGAGTTGCTCTGGTTTGGCCTTTTTCAGGGCATCACCACTTAAATCACATAGATAATTTTTCATCACCTTTTTTATTTGTTTGTTCATTATTTATGTAATTTTAATTCTTTCTTATTATATTAACACTTATTGATTATCATTACACATCTATACTTTACACTTCACTATCACCTTTTTTCCCTTTTCGTGTGATGCCCTGGGGATGGTCCTTGGCTAGATTATTTTGGGCCGTGCCTTGCACCTCGGACATGAACCCCTTAATGTTAGGGATGCTGGTATAGAGGAGCCTTGATGTTGATCTGGCGCTTAATCATATATTTGCAAATGTATGCTACCAATACCTCTGAATTTCTATTATCATGTAGGATTCAAATATTTTTGTTGATATTGCTGCAGTGTGCTGGAGGGAATATTCCTTTTTTTCTGTGATAATTTAAAAGATCAACAAGTGGAGCTAATTATTTCACTTGTGATTCTGTGAGGATACCTGGAAAACATGCACTGTTTGAGGTCCTGAGGACCGAGTTTGAGAACCTGTGTAGAGAAAAGGAAAATGTAATTAAGGAAAATAAATAAATCAATTGAGAACATTGAAAAAAATTTGAACCACTTAAAAATCTTGAGGACTATAAGAAAAATTCTAACCATTACCGACAGGAAAATAGAAAAATTAGAGGATATTATCAAATAAAAAAAGAAAGAAATTCCATAGAGGCATGGAGCAAAATAAAATCATAGAAGCAACAAGAAATTAGATAAGATAACCATTAAAAAATATCCAAAGAAAGGAAACATGGAAAAACATAAAAAAAAAAATTAATCCCAACCAGAACACATAATACCCAACCTCAATTTTGGAAACCATTATGTAAACATACATAAAAAAAAGAATCACTTATAAAGAATAATCTACAAACACCACAGGGATTTAGAAATAATCAACTGTATGAAAGAATGTACTTCAAATAACAAAAAAACAAACCACAAACCATACAAACTCATTAGGGAATTATTCATGTCTCAGACAGAAGCAGCTCAAAAATATGAAAAGAAATAATATTAATGCATTAATAAGAAATATTGAAAATAGGAACAAAGTAACAAAACAATAAAAAGGAAATGAGTAAGGAAAACAACACATTAAAATTTTTTTAAAAATACATAGATGAAGATTTCATATGGGCAAAAGAGCAACCCCCAGAACAACTGAACTCTGTGACATCCAAAACTTGAAAAACCAAGCAGTGGAGGAAAAAGTATACTGTATATTCAGCCTGAGTAAAGAAAAACACCTAAGTGAAGAACAAGAAAATGTACAAAATAGAAAAACAAAAAATTCTGCATGGGCTACAGAAACAACAAAAAAACACCTTCAAGTCCACACATACATTTGTATCAAATAAAACAAAATAAATTCAAAATCACAGAACAAATATCCTGCAATACTGAATGGGTCAACAACATGCTGCTATGTCCTTATGCATACCAGCATGTGAGACAGGTGAAAAAGAAGTTCAAAACCAGAATTGCAGAACATATCTAGAACCTCAATAGGGGCCTGGCAATGGATAGTATTCCACATCACATTGCAGAAGTCCATGTGAAAAACCCAAAAGGGTTAACATTCATGTGTATAAAAAATATTACCATTAACTGGAGTGGAGGAGATATAATAACAGCAATGAGAAAAAACAGAACTCAATGGATATATAATTTAAAAACACTAAAACCACATGGCCCAAACATTGATATCAAACTGAATGCTATTCTGCAAGAATAAAAATCATGAACAAATGCCTGTAACAACCAAGTACATTTCATTCAATGCATGTATGTGATTGATGTATGTATGTGTGTGCTTGCATGGGTCTGTATGTGTGCATGTATGTGTGTGAGTGTCTGCATCAGTGTGTGTGAGTGATACATGCATGTGTCTGCATTTGTGTATGTCTGCATGTGAGTGTGTGTGAGTGATACATGCATGCATGGGTGTGTGTAGTTTAACATTGTTTTTTCCCCTTTTTTCAAGGTTTTCATGTATGTGTGTGGGCATCTGCATGAGTGTGTGTGAGTGATACATGCATGTGTCTGCATTTGTGTGTGTCTGCATGTGAGTGTGTGTGTGTGTGAGTGATACATGCATGCATGCATGTGTGTGTTTGTGCCTGGGTGTGTGTGTGTAATTGTGCCTGGGTGTGTGTAGTTTTTCATTTTTATTTTCCCCTTTTCTCAAGGTCCAAATGCCTTTGGAGAAAGATGCTGATTTTGTCAAAGAATTTATTCAAGGGTATTGTGACAATGAATGCCTTTGAAAAATACGGTCCAAAGATTACTGTAATAAACAGAAGCGAGCCAGTGCTATTCAGAGATTGATAGCCATTTCCAAGCCATTACATAGTGAAGCAGATCCCAAATGGGTTAAACAGAAAATTCAAAAATGTAAAACCGTTTTCTTAAAAGTTTATCATCAAAAAGATCTGGGGCCGGCACTGATGACATCTATATACCTACATTATGGTATTTTAATTTGATTACATTTACCATGGATCAAGGGGAACAAAGAACATCGCTCAACTCAATTGACCTGATAGAAAGGGACGAGGAAGAGGATTTAGAAAATAGCGGCATGGAGATGGTAAGTAAAAAAACTGTGCAAAAGTAAAAATCATTTTATTTGCTAATTAAAGTTGTATTTTTATATTTCATTAATAAACTCCTCTTGCTAGGGCACAGCCCCCACACCATTGAAGTATGTCATGTAGACCTCCCGTGTCTGCTTTGCATGAACACTGAATGTTTGCGGACTTGAAAGACCCAGTGATGTCCACCTGTCCTCCACTTCAAGTTGATCAAATTGATCAGACATAAATGTTCTATTGGGCCTTTCCTGTTGGCTTTTAGCACATAGTAGGTTATGCAACACACAACATGCCACGACAACCCAGTCGATCTGGTCGACCCTCAAATTATTTGGACCATGGAAAATGCATAATTTATTGCTTAGAATTCCAAATGCACACTAAACAATGCAGCGAGCTCTTGATAGTCTATAATTATAAATTTGTCTCTCTTTTGTAAGTATCCTTTGTGGGTATGGTTTCAAAACATTCTCGTGGAGACTGAATGCCTCAGCAGCCACAAATACAAATGGTAATCCATGCTTATTTTGTTCACACAAGGGTATGTTTAAAGTGTTTGACATCAGTTTTGCATAAAATTATGTCTGCTGAATGGAGCCACCGTCAGAACATCGGCCATTCTTACCAATGTCGACATAAATAAACTGATAATTAGCATTGACCACAGCCATCAGTACAATGCTAAAGAAGCCTTTATAGTTAGAAAAATAAGAACCGCTGTTGGGAGGTGGTGTTATTCTGATGTGCTTGCCATCAATGGCTCCTCCACAATCGGGGAAATTCCAGCGTGCATCAAATTCTACCCCAATAGCTTTCCACTCCTCCATAGTTGTGGGTAACTGTAATTAAAAATATAGATATCAATGTTTTTATTTAATTACAAGTCAATGTCATGCCATATATATGTAAACAAATAATCATGTAATATTTAATTTTCCTTTCCAGCCATCTGCTTTGTCGACACCACCTGAGGATGCCTTGGAGTTGTCACAAGAAAGAGGGGTGTCAATATAGAAAGTGACACAGTCAGAACGGTGTAGCATATACCACCACGGCGACGAAAGAAGGTTGCTCAGGCTGAATATTCACAGCAATACGACAATGCGCAGCTAACAGGTGAAGTGCTGACAGCGGCACACAATGTTCTTCAAAAGCCCCCTGATGAGTGGGATGCTTTTGGAACATCAATGGCCTTTAAAATGCCTTGCATGACAGATGATCAGCGTTCCCATGCAGGGCACATTATTTTTGATGTTTTTAAGATCGGGTTAGCTGGTCAATTAACGTAAAATTTAAACCTACAAGCAAGGCCTGAGCATACATTTATGCCACTGTCACCTCAGCCACAATCACATCCCCCCAAACACATTTTCCAGCCACACCAGAATTATGGTGGAGAGAGCAGCAATACACATAGGGCCTCTACTCCCTAACATTCCGCTGTTTATAGTGGTGGGGAGTTTGACTGGGGCGGTACACCTGTCAAACCGTAACGCAGGTGTCCTAAGGCGAGCTCAGGGTGAACAGAAACCTCCCGTGGAGCAGAAGGTTATGGGTCTCAAGATGACAATCATGGTCAGTCCAATTTTCAGCATATGTGATTTTCTTTCATCTTTATAGCAACATGCCGTTTTTCCCAGATAAATGGTTATGTTTATACAATGTAGGGGCAAATGCTGGTTCAGTTAATTTTTGCCTTCCCAATTGTTGTGCTGAGGCAGTCAAGTTATTTATATTGCTTTAATTTATAAGGACTTTGCGTATTGTTATTTGGAAATATATGTATGTTTATACTATGTGGGACATAATGTCCTTTATGTGAATTTGACCAAAAATAAAATGTGGAGCACTGGTAGTGCAATTGTTAATATATGCTGCATTGTTACACAGATTGCAGAGTTTGAAATAAATGTATGAAAAACAACAAAAAAATGGTCCTTATTTTTACTTACCTTGAGGTATTGCTATTTCAACACATGTATGATGGCTTTACACATCTCTGGGATGATAATCCCTAAAGCTTGCAGCGATATTAGAGATCCGCCAGGGAACTGCATGTAGCCATGAAACATAGTTACCACCAGTCTCTCCTCAGCAGTGATGGCCTTGATGTCTTGCTTCTCAATATATGGAGTGACCATAGCAAGCAGCTCGTCAAAGGTGTCATCATCCATCCTCATAAAATTCCTGAAGTCATCGGGATTCTTCTCCCGAATCTCGGAGAGCAAAGGCATGGAGTCTCTCTGCAGCAGCCACTCTTTGATCCAGCAGGCCCTCTCCACTCTCGTCCTCTTGCGAGCCTTCTGGATATCATGGAGTGATGCCACAATAACAGCATAGGCAGCCACAAATTGATAGCAATAACTATCCATACTTTCTGAACCAAATAACCAATTTGTAGAACAAGTAGAGCAGTAAGCTATAAAGAGCTTTCAGCAGGATAACCTAGCCTCAGCAAATACAGAGCAATACTGCACAGCTAAAATGGCATTTTTCCTATTTCCTTTTTTACAGCACAGCCCACTGTACACTGTACAACCCATTATTCTAATTTCTAGGGGATTCTATGGATGGTTGTTCTAGTGTGTATGGTAGCAATGATAAATCACATTTGATTTGACAATTCAACAAATCGTCAAATCTAATGCAAAATTGGACAGTGTGTATGCTCAATTTAGGAAGTTCTGCCGTCAAGGGAAATTGGATAAGAAATCGGAACGATTACAAATCGTTCAGGTGTGTTCCCTGAATTAGACTTACCTGGCCTAGAGCACTATACAGATACCTGTATAACATTTATACTGAAGGTCATGGATCCCTGATATAATAATTAACAAATATTATAAACATGTTAAAAATAACCACTTGTTGTATATGCCTCATTATTAATTTTACATTTTTTTACTGACTTTTGTACTTTGCTTTAGCAGAATGTGGCCTTTAATGTTCTGCAGCCATCCCTTATCTATTTGTTGCTGAAATATAGAATTTACAGACAAACCTGGAGATAGATAGGACTCAGAGGGTCATGTTTTAAAATGTTCGCACCGCACATGCACTGGAAGTCAAATGAGGCAAACATCTGCATGTATGTGGATCTGTGCATATATTCAGAGTTGCATGTAAGTCAGCTGGTTCTCCACATGTGGCTAATGGGTGTTACAGGGCTCCATATTGAGTTCACACTTAACACAAGTTTGTGGTGGGTATGTGAACAGAATTGTGACCTATTCAGAGATGTAAGTAAGCAATGATCTGACAATTTCAGATGGATTTCTTGCACCCAGGACAGGGCTGTTGTGAATGTGTGCTGATAGTGATGACAGCAGCTCTTAGATGCAGATGTATAGCAGAGATGCAGTAATATACTTTACAGTAGATCTGACTCTGAATATGGGTGGGTGGCCACAGCTATTTTTAAGGGGAAGTAGTCAGGAAGCCAGCAGTCACAATGACGACTGCCAGCTTCCCAGCTGCTTAATCCTGGCAAGGTACAAATGACAGGCGTCAAAATCTCGATGCCTGTCATTAAACCTAACCGGGAGCCTGACACCCGGCTTACCGTTTGAAGGTAAGCTTGACGCGGACACCGCGGGGGGCAGGGTTAGCTTAGGGGCTTCCCGGGGGGACTTAGGGTTATGCACCCCCCCGGGAGGTTAAGGTTAGGCTAGGGGAAGGGGGGGTTAGGTTTTGGCACCCCCAAAGGAAGGTTAGGGTTAGACAGCCCCTCAGGATACTTAGGGTTAGGCTGCAGGGAAAACAGGGTTAGGTTTAGGCATTTAGTGGGGTGTTAGAGTTAGGCACTTGGGGAGGAGGTTAGGGTTAGGCACCCCTAAAGGAGGTTTAGGATCAGGGGGGGATTTGGTTAGTTATACTTACCCTAAGGATGATCGGGATTTCCTCTTCTGTCGGACTGCAGCTGTCGGGATTAGAACTGTCTGCCATGTGGCCAGCGGTAAATCATACTGATCCCTTTTTAAACTTGTGTTTAGGAAAGAGAAAAGGAGTTGATAATAATGGGCACACAAATGAAGTAAATAGAGAATTAAAATATAACTTTTATTGGTAACTACCTAAAATGGTTGTCCCCAATCGGAGAGGAATATACAGTGAATTATAAGGTAAAAAGATTGATATCAAACAACACATACACATATATTAAAATGGCAGATCCACTGACGTGCTATTGTGTAGAGTATAATTAAATGTCTTGTTAGAAGTAATAGTAGTATTATTTATTTCCTACTCCTTTTGGATGCTATGATGTCTGAATTTATCAGATGTTATCTTCCTTTTAATGGATTGTCGAAATTAAATTCTCATATAATGTTGTAGTATCTCATTGTTGATTCTCTTATTGATATAGTGTGAGAAGGATTATGGCTTAGAGCTGGAAAATCCCACCACTCTATCACAATGATTGGCTTCAATCCTTTACCAAATTATCAATATGTTATGGCATTTGGTAGATATCGGATGAGTCTAAATGGTCTCATTGATGGAAAACTACTTATATCCACAATTATACAAATAATTATTCCTCATGTATAAAGGGGATCTTTAAAATAATCAATTGTCCTTGGATCAGATTAGTTCAATTGATAGTTAAATATAATCGATTATTGCTCAATCCACGATAGTGCAAATGATTTTCTGTTGTTAATCACATTTATGGATAGGTAGAAAATATTCTTGATTCTAATGTGTAACAGATATTAAATAATATACAAAAAAATATATTTTTTCACTGTTGCTGGTTGTGCCATAATATAATGATCCAAACAGCGTTCAATAATGGTACAATTAATAAAAAAGATCTAGAATTTTAGAAAACTGACAAACCTAAAACTCCAACGCTATACCTTCTCCCAAAGGTCCACAAAAAATTATAAACAACCACCAGGGAGACCCATTGTTTCAGGCACAGGAAGTCTAACAGAGAATGCCACTATATATGTTGACCAACACTTACGGAAACATGTTGTTGCATTACCCTCGTATACTCGTGACACCATGGATGTTCTGAAAAAACTTCAAAACTTAAATGTGAAACCAGGTGTATGGCTTATCTCGTGTGGTGTAGAGAGCCTATATACCAGCATCAATCATGACAATGGTATAGAAGCATCAAGGTATTTTTTGAACATGGAAGCACATTGTGAGTTCAATAACTTTTTGATTGAGTTGTTAGAATTTATTCTAAAAAAGAATCATTTCACTTGCAATGAATCCCACTACCTCCAGGTTAGAGGACAGCTATGGGGACAGCCTGTGCACCCGCATATGCTAACCTCTACCTGGGGTGGTGGGAGAAGGATGCAGTCTTCCACGAGTCAATGGAGAAATATACAGATAATATTCTAATGTATCTCCGATATATTGATGATATTTTGATATTATGGGAAGGACCTTCAATTGACATCAATAAATTCATGTCCATCCTTAATAGCAATGATCTCAACTTACACTTAACCTATGAGATTAGTCAATCAACAATCAATTTTCATGATTTAACGATCAACATTAATGAAGAATATCACACAACAAACGAAGTAAAAAAGGATCCTACCGATGTGGTGGCTGTAAGGCGTGCAAATATATGAATTCAAAAATGTGGTTTCATGATAAATACAACAACAAATGGTTTATAACCTCCTATATAACATGTACTACTGTGGGTACAGTGTATTGTATGGAATGCCCGTGTCATATGACCTTTATTGGCAAAACATCTAGACCTTTGAAGGTCAGGATATTAGAACATGTGGGCAACATTTGTAATGCCAGCAAAGATCAAACAAGATTTAGAACTTTAACATCTGTAGCTAAACACTTTCAACAATTTCATAATAGTGATCCTTCAGGATTACAGGTTTATGGTATGAGACTTATCAAACTTGGAATAAGAGGAGGTGATTTGGATCGGGAATTATTGAAATGGGAAACGAAAATGATTTTCCTAATGAATAGCCTATATCCGGGAGGCTTAAATGAGGCAAATAGCTATGTATCCTTTCTTTGATTTCCCAGGAGACCTGTTGGTATCATGTATGGGGTGGTTCCAAGATCAAGAAATGTGAAGAATTTGATTTATCACATATTATTATTCAATACATGATATCAACAATGGAGTTTTTCACATTATCATCCAATAAGTAGGTAAAACATAGATAGGATAAGGATCTAAATTAGATATGATTTTATACAATCTGCCATATTAAAATATGAAATATAAATAAGATTGATTTAAGAGGTTGATGATCTTATTCTGGAAACAAATTTTACCATCAATAAACAAACAATTGGTTAGGAGCATAGAATGACAATTGGATTAATACTCCTAATTACTGTTTTAATTATGTATGAAGAACAGAATGATAACTAACTATATATTTGAATTAATATTAAAGGAATAATTCACATGAACACTTTTTTCACGTTTTTTCTTTTCACGTTTTTTTCTTCTTTTTTCTTGAGCACAGTTTTTTCACTTCATTCACATTCACATACCTTTCCAAAATGAATTTTTTTTTATTTTTTATATTAATGAGATTATAATTCATTATATTAGTTACACTAATGATTCACTCACTATAAATTGCTTTCCCTCTTTATATAATAAGGAAGGAATCATACTCACATACATTCTTCACTTTTTCACATTTCATTATCACTGAATATTAATTTGGATTTTATATATATTAAATTGATTTATTAAGATGTCTATCATAATCTTTTCATCACCTTGATTATATGTCTATTTCACATTATCAACAATTTTGTCATTTTCTTTCACTTTATTTAAAATTTGATTATATACTATGATTATTAATATTCATAGTTTATCTGTAGATCATGCACAATATCACCAGCATTTATTTAATAATTGACCATAGTTTAATATTATGGATAAATAGGTATACCTCTTTAACGTTGTCATATATTCTCGATGAAATAATCGATACTAATGAATATGATTTATCATATAACATAATGCGTTTTACCTAGATAATGGATCAAAAAAACATACTTTCATATCCACTAGATAAAATCCGGATCATAGGACTAGTATTGCAGATTTCTAATTTACAAATATTGCTGCATAATAACCTAGATTGTACGGGGATGATATATAAATTAAGATATCAATTAATGATCAATATGATCGATACTCCAAGATAGTATTTACTACGCGACAATATATGTTTCTATTTACCCAATGGATAAACTGATAAACCTTTTTATTTATTGAATGTAACTCCGATCATGTGTCCAGCATCAAAAGGAGCGATCTATATGAGCAGATTGCTATTTACTATCCCCAATTGTGCAGGGATCATATATAGAAATGTGAAATTAATTTAATGAATAATAGTAAGGGATGATCGGCACTAATGAGTATAAGTCACTACGTAATACTATATGTTTTGTTTACATAATGGACTTACAAAACACCTCCATATCCATCGGGTGTAATCCCGATCACGTGATTGGCAATAGGGGTGTGATCGATTGCGTAATGTCACATGTGAGTTTTGCCGAGGATCACCCCCTATTGGTTAGGAATTACACGTGACTTTTGATGCCAATTTGATTGGAGCTCCATCTCAGAATAAATAGATGGTTAAGACATGCAATCGGGTTCAGCCTTGAGAAAGCTGCTCACAGTGAAACGCGCGCGTCGGCGTCACTGGCAGCTCCAATTTGTGTGCTTATTGTGTGTAGTTAGAACCATGAAAATTCCAATATCAGATGCTATGTAATTGTTTGTACAGATGTGAATGACTGTCACAAAATATTTATGGGCCAAACGGGACCTAACCAATACTAGGGAGTGGCTCTGAAGAGCTGCATAATATCATTAACAAATATTCAGTTAATTGTGTCCATTTAAATTATTAAGTTAATATCATTTATGACACATGCAGCAAGAATTATATAACATTCCAAGTAAATGAGTTAGAATGTTGCAAATCAGACTATTTTTGTCTTCCTAGCTATGAGAATCTATAAATTGATACTGTGATATTAATAACAATGGAACAATTGCATTATACATTGTGCTGATAATACATTGTATATAGTTATGGCACAACCAGCAACAGTGAAAAAATATATTTTTTTGTATATTATTTGAGATCTGTTACACATTAGAATCAAGAATATTTTCTACCTATCCATAAATGTGATTAACAACAGAAAAGCATTTGCACTATCGTGGATTGAGCAATAATCGGTTATATTTAACTATCAATTGAACTAATTTGATCCAAGGACAATTGATTATTTTAAATATCCCCTTTATACATGAGGAATAATTATTTGTATAATTGTGGATATAAGTAGTTTTCCATCAATGAGACCATTTAGACTCATCCGATATCAACCAAATGCCATAACATATTGATAATTTGATATAGGATTGAAGCCAATCATTGTGATAGAGTGGTGGGATTTTCCAGCTCTAAGCCATAATCCTTCTCACACTATATCAATAAGAGTATCAACAATGAGATACTACACTCATTATATGAGAATTTAATTTCGACAATCCATTAAAAGGAAGATAACATCTGATAAATTCAGACATCATAGCATCCAAAAGGAGTAGGAAATAAATAATACTACTATTAATTCTAACAAGACATTTAATTATACTCTACACAATAGCATGTCAGTGGATCTGCCATTTTAATATATGTGTATGTGTTGTTTGATATCAAACTTTTTACCTTATATTTCACTGTATATTCCCCTCCGATTGGGGACAACCATTTTAGGTAGTTACCAATAAAAGTTATATTTTAATTCTCTATTTACTTCATTTGTGCGCCCATTATTATCAACTCCTTTTCTCTTTCCTAAACACAAGTTTAAATTTAGTTGATTAGGGTTGCACCCCCATGAATAATGGTATATTGAACCATTACTATATAGGGGTCATCAAATCAATTTATTGATAGAGTGCAGATTTATTTCTTTCCCTTTTCTCCCTTCCCTTTGAATATATGATCCCTTTTTAAGCAAGAAGTGCATCCACTAATGCAACTTTTTTCATGTGGCTCTAAATCTGGTTAGGAGACTTTGGGCACGATTCAGAGCCGGACGCTCTTTAAGAGCACTTGGCCACCCACAGCTTTTGCAAGCGGCCAGGTGATGGTCGTGACCGTCGCGACCATCAGGGCTTGCGACAAGACCCTCTAATAGAGCAGGAACCTCTCCATTGACATCACTGGTGATATCAGTGGTGCCTCCCACAAATGGCAGGCATTCCTTTGGGAACACCTCTGTTTGTGTAGCCACCCCCATCCCCGCCTACAAAATGGGGCGAGCTGTCGATCAACATCGACAGCAGACCCTTTTGTAATGAGTCCCGGAGCAAGAGAAATTCTCTCACGCTCCGGGGCATGCAGTTCCCCACCATCGACCCACTTGCGAGCGCTATCTGTTCGCGAGCGGGTCTGAATCAGGCCCTTTGTCACTAGAGCTTCTGTCATGAAAATCAAAACTTCACTCTTTTCTTCTAACACACTGACCAGGAGAAGAAAGAAGTTGGTGACAGTGGTGATATGAGGAGCTTTTGCAAATCACTAATTCATACATACCTACTCTCCCAGAATATCTGTGAGTCTCCCTATTCTCAGGTGGCACTCCCCAGAGGGGACAGTTAGAAAATAATCAAGTATGCATTTTCTCTGCAAGCCATATACTGTAGACAGCTTTTGCAAACCATGCATTGCTGGCATGTTTTTTTTCCATATGCATACTTCTGTGACTGATGTTCACATTGTTATACTTTATAAATCAGTAGGACCAGCCACTAGGAACAGAAGTGCCGAGAGGGGGCGGGTACTAATTACCCATTCCCTGGCTTGTTGGTGGGGTCAGACACTGCCCCCGTCACCCTCTTGCCTGTCAGTAGCCCAGCACATGCTGCTGTGTGCTGGGTTGCCTGCAGTGGGAGACTGTAGCTGCTGAGAAGCAGTCCCCTCTCCTTTACCTGTGGGGGAGGGATATCACACTGATTGTGCCCTCCCCTGGATTTTTGCAGAGCTGAGGGTCTACCAGTACCCCTCTCCCCAGCACTTAGCATCACTTTGCAGTGGTGCAATGTTTTTATCTTTTCTAAAGGGGCATGGCAACAGCTCCTGCAATTAGGTCACAAACACTGTCCAAGCAGTTCTATATCCTAATAACAATTTAGTCCTCTTAAAATATAACCATTGCTTATATACAATACAGTAACACTATCTGATTTAAAAAATATTTTAAATTTTTTATGTTTCCTACACGGTAACTGTCATAAAACTAGACTTGTTTCTGATGCAAAAATCTGGAAATATTTATTGCTATATTCAAGGATAAAAAAAAACCTAAACTAATCAGCAGGGAAGATAAACTTGACTGAAGTTGGAGTTCATTAGTTGCCACCACTTGCCGCCGTGCACTAAAAATGGCTGTCATATCCGTTATTAAAATAAAAATAGAATCTGGGACATTTCAACATGTGAGGTTCTTAAGTATTTTTTTTAAATCACAAAGGAGTAAGTGGCTCAGTAAGAGCTGAACGCATTTGTGGTCTGAATGTACAATGGCAAAGATACACATAAGAGAAATGCTTAGTTACATAATTATATTCTGTTAGACACATCTGAAGATGCACTTAGCCACCTCTGCATACAATATCTCTACACAGAAAATAGTACAAAGTACAATTAAATAATATATTTATAAATTAATCATTGAAATCATGTATTCATACTAGGGGTGTGCACCGGCCACTTTTCGTGTTTTGTGTTTTGGTTTTGGATCTGGATCTTTCTTCGTGTTTTGGATCTGGATTGGTTTTGCTAAAACCACCCTTCCGTGTTTTGGTTTCTGGGTTTTGTGTTTTGGATCTGTATTTTTGTTAAAAAAAGCATAAAAACAGCTAAAATCACAGAATTTGTGGGTTTTTCTGCTCCTATGCTATTATTAACCTCAATAACCTTAATTTCCACTCATTTCCAGTCTATTCTGAACACCTCACACCTCACAATAGTGTTTTTATATCCAAAAGGTTGCACCGAGGTAGCTGTATGACTATGCTAAGAGATACGAGTGGGCGGCACAAACACGTGGTCCATCTAGGAGTGACACTGCAGTGGCAGACAGGATGGCAGTTTGAAAAACTAGGCCCCAAACAATACATAATTCAAAGAAAAAAAAGAGGTGCAAGATGGAATTGTCCTTGGGCCCTCCCACCCACCCTTATGTTGTATAAAAAGGACATGCAAACTTTAACAAACCAAACATTTCAGCGCCAGGGTATGCCACATGACTATGGCTGAAATGATTGGTTCATTTGGTCCCCCACAAAACAAGCTGGCAATTAATCTGTCCCTGCACAAACTGGCTCTACGGAGGCAAGATGTCGTCCTCATCCTTCTCATCCACCGATTCCTCACCCTCTTCAGTGTTGTGTACAACCTCATCCTCACAGAGTATTAATTCGTCCCCGCTGGAATCCACAACCACAGGTCCCTCTGTACGTTCTGGAGGCTGGTCTCCCTTGAAGAGTTGATAATTCATTTTATGAACATCATCTTCTCCACATTTTGTGGAAGCAACCTCCTACGCCTTTCGCTGACAAGGTTCCCGGCTGCACTAAACACTCTTTCAGAGTACAAACTGGAGGGAGGGCAACTCAGGTAAAATAGAGCCAGTTTGAACAGGGACCTCCAAATTGCATCTTTTTCCTGCCAGTACAGGTACGGACTGTCTGACATGCCTACTTGGATGCTGTCACCGAGGTAATCCTTTAACAGACAGATGCACGCTTGTCACTACTGCTTTAAGGATGCAGGTGTGGCTACAGCCCACATATTTCACAAAGACAGGAAAAAAAGAAGAATTTTTTTATTATTTCTGGTGCGCACTTTGATGGTTACACCACCCTTTAACAGACAGACGCACGCTTGTCGCTGCTGCTTTGAGGACAGTATCATATGCAGTGACAGTAGACTTGTCAGAAATTGTTGGCACGTCCTTCAGTCCGGACAAGATGTCCAAAGTGGCCCTTGACTTATGACACAGGCGCACGCTTGGCGCTGCTACTGTGTTGATGCACATGCGGCTACATCGCACACAAGTCACAAACACATAAAAAAAATAGTTTTTTATTTTTTGGAGCACTTTGAGGGTTACACCACCCTTTAACAGACAGACGCATGGTTGTCGCTGCTGCTCTGAGGATGCAAGTGTGGCTACATCCCACACAATTCACAAAGACAGATGAAAAATAAGAATTTTTTCATTGTTTGTGGAGCACACTTTGAGGGTGTCACCACCCTTTAACAGACAGACGCATGCTTGTCACTGCTACTTTAAGGATGCAGGTGCGGCTACAGCCCACACATTTCACAAAGACAGAAAAAAAAAGAAGAATATTTTTATTGTTTGTGGAGCGCACTTTGAGGGTTACACCACCCTTTAACAGACAGACGCATGCTTGTCACTGCTGCTTTGAGGATGCAAGTGCGGCTACAGCCCACACAATTCACAAAGAGAAAAAAAAAGAAGAATTTTTTTATTGTTTGTGGAGCGCACTTTGAGGGTTACACCACCCTTTAACAGACAGACGCACGCATGTCGCTGCTGGTTTGAGGATGCAAGTGGAATCTAGACGGGATTTGGAACCGGGGACACACTACCTCCATCAATTGTCTAAATCCCACTGCACTAATGGCGGATACCGGATGCACGTCTAACACCAACATAGCAGTCAAGGCCTCAGTTATTCGTTTTTGCTTCAGGATGACTGCTGTCGTACTTCATCCTCATTGCTAGGGACTGTTGGAGGGTCAATTGTTTAGTAAAAGTAGTGGTGTTCCTACTTCCTCTCTGGGATGATGAACAACTCCCAACAGCAGCAACAGCAATAGGAGGAAGTGGTTCTTGATCTTTCCCTATTTTATTTTTATCGGAGAAAGTTTGGTCCTCCATTTATGTTATATTGATATATACGTGCGGCTAAGGCGCACACAAACACAGAAAATATTTTTTTATTTTTGCTGGAGAGTAGTGCACTTTGTGGGTTACACCTCCCTTTAAGAAATGAGCCAGCCGGCTCTTTACTTATGGGACACAGGCGCACGCTTGGCGCTGCTCCTTTGTTGATGCACGTGCAGCCACAGTGCACACAATTCACAAACACAGAATATATTTTTTTATTTGGTTTGGAGTGTACTTTGGGGGTTACAGCACCCTTTAACGGTCAAGACAGCCGGCCCTTTACTTATGACACAGGCGCACGCTTGGCACTACTTTGTTGATGCACGTGCGGCTACTGTGCACACAATTCACAAACACAGAAAAAAAATTTTTATTTGGTTTGGAGTGTACTTTGGGGGTTACAGCACCCTTTAACGGTCAAGCCAGCCGGCCCTTTACTTATGACACAGGCGCACGCTTGGCACTACTTTGTTGATGCACGTGCGGCTACTGTGCACACAATTCACAAACACAGAAAATATTTTTTAATTTGGTTTGGAGTGTACTTTGGGGGTTACAGCACCCTTTAACGGTCAAGCCAGCTGGCCCTTTACTTATGACACAGGCGCACGCTTGGCACTACTTTGTTGATTGACGTGCGGCTACTGCGCACACAATTCACAAACACAGAAAATATTTTTTTATTTGGTTTGGAGTGTACTTTGGGGGTTACAGCACCCTTTAACGGTCAAGCCAGCCGGCCCTTTACTTATGACACAGGCGCACGCTTGGCAGTACTTTGTTGATGCACATGCGGCTACTGCGCACACAATTCACAAACACAGAAAATATTTTTTTATTTGGTTTGGAGTGTACTTTCGGGGTTACAGCACCCTTTAATGGTCAAGCTAGCCGGCCCTTTACTTAAGACACAGGCGCACGCTTGGCACTACTTTGTTGATGCACGTGCTTCTACTGCGCACACAATTCACAAACACAGAAAATATTTTTTTATTTGGTTTGGAGTGTACTTTGGGGGTTACAGCACCCTTTAACGGTCAAGCCAGCTGGCCCTTTACTTATGACACAGGCGCACGCTTGGCACTACTTTGTTGATTGACGTGCGGCTACTGCGCACACAATTCACAAACACAGAAAATATTTTTTTATTTGGTTTGGAGTGTACTTTTGGGGTTACAGCACCCTTTAATGGTCAAGCTAGCCGGCCCTTTACTTAAGACACAGGCGCACGCTTGGCACTACTTTGTTGATGCACGTGCGGCTACTGCGCACACAATTCACAAACACAGAAAATATTTTTTTTTAGCACTTGGGGGGAGCACCCCTGATGGACAGAGCACCCCCTGGACAACACTACAGCACCCCTTTAGGACTGGGACACTGCACAGGACTTTGGAGTGGACACAGCCCCTATGGACAACTGACTGCACAACACAGTCCAGCCAGCCCCTATGGACTTTGAAGTAGTGGACACAGCCCCTATGGACAACAGCAGCACAGCACAACACAGCCAGTCCCTATGGACTTTGAAGTAGTGGACACAGCCCCTATGGGCATCAGCAGCACATCGCAGCACAACACTACTCTGCACTACACTACACTACACAGCCCAGCCAGCCCTAACTCCCACCCTCCCTCTTCACTGTCCACAGCCGAGTGAGAAAATGGCGCCGACGCGGGTACCTTATATAGGATCCAAAACCAGCGAGATCCGGAAGGCGGGATGATGACGTTTTGCCTCGATTTCAGATCCGAGTCAGGCGGGAAAAGACGAGCCTGACTCGGATCGGCCTCGGATCGGGGGGCTCGGGGGGGTTCGGATTTCAGAAATCCGAACCCGCTCACCCCTAATTCATACCAAGCACAATTACTGTATACACAATTTTTTGAAAACTGGCAGTTGCTTTTTAAAAATATATATATATATTTTTTGATCTTTCCTGATTAATTTTGGATATTTTTCAATTAATTAAACAAAAATCAGAAACAAATATAAGACAATTATATTTTTAAATAATAAGTAAGATACTTAAAGTTATGTAGCCTATTGGTAACTTTTTTGAATGAATTCTCATGATTGTTAATTAATGTTTTACAATTAGATATATATAGTATATAGTTAAATATTTTGTCTGAACATGGAATTCTGTATTAATGCTACTACATCTTTAGACTCATTTGCTGTCAGCAAGACGCCTGTGACATGGCTGTGTCTGGCTAGCTGCCCTATTGTTATCTCCCAGGAATGACCATTGAAATCCTTGGCTCTTCTGTCATAATTTGTTCTGCTATAAGTAACCATCGGAATGCATGCACTGTGTGAATAGGATGCATGCACAGTACTTCCAACAACGGCCAACTGTGTGCATATCGGCATTGCATGCAGTTAGTGTGCACCTCTGAATTTGGCCAATAGTATTTTGTATTCATATATCGAATGCCGAAAATCGACATAAATGTATTGAGTCAGAATCACCAAGTTGTAAAGTGTACAAAGCATGGAGTATATGTAACCTCACCTGCTCAGACACTGTTAGCTTTGTTATAAGAGGTGAAGCATCCTGAGAACATTCCAAATATAGTATTGAGCTATTATTGAGAATACTCTAGTCGAAACTACAGAGGAGGAAAGGGATCTAGGAGTCACTATTTTAGGTGACTTAAAGGCAGGTAAGCATTGTAACAAAGCAGTGAGAAAAGCAAGTCAGACGATTGGTAGCATAGGAAAAGGAATCAGAAGCAGGAAGAAAGAAGTAATAATACCACTGTATAGGTCATCGGTACAGCCTCATCTAGAATACTGTGTTCAGTTCTGGAGGCCACATCTCCACAAGGATATAAATACATTAGAGACTGTACAAAGACGGGCAAATAAAATGGTGCATGGCCTAAATCACAAAACTTACCAGGAAAGACTAAGAGATCTCAATATGTATAGTATGGAGCAAAAAAGGGAAAGTGGGGACCTGATAGAAACTTTCAAATATATAATGGATTTTAACAAAGTGCAGGAGGGAGACATTCTTCAAAAGAAGATAAGTACTAAAACACGAGGACATGTACTGAAACTGGAGGGAGGTAGATTGAAAGGAAATTTGAGGAAAAACTACTTCACAGAAAGGGTAGCAGATAAGTGGAATAGTCTCCCATCTGAGGTGGTAGATGCTAAGACAGTAGATCAATTTAAATATGCTTGGGAGAGGCAAAAGAATATCCTTACAAAGAACAGAGGATCACTTAGGGTTGAGGTTACCAAAAGGTAAAAAAGTGCAGGCTAGAAGGGCCAAGTGGTTCTTATCTGCCGTCAAAGTCTATGTTTCTATGTTTCAATGCTACAATAGGGGGTGAATCATATTCCTATAAAATCATATAACATATTGACATTTTAATGTTTTTTTTTTACTGAATCCAGCAATACATAAAGTGGATGGTACTGTTGATTTGCCATGGTGCTAACTGAGAGGATTACATAGAAGCTTGAGGCACTGTCAAAAGTGATATTGCTGATGCTCAAGGCTCTGCTGACAATGTGGCTGAACCCATTGTGCTTGTCCAGTGAGCTTTTGTGATCATGTACAGTATTTCTTTTTTTTAATCCGTACTGCTAGCCCACATATTCATAGTTAAGTGGATAGTTAATTCAATGGGATTTAATGGACATCATGACTTTGTCTTTGAACTCCTTGTACAACAGAGTAATTGCTGATAAATAAATTTGAGATGGAAAATTAGAGTGGACACATAGGGGGCATTTCAATTGTTTAGGCGGTGGCTATTTTTTTAAGGCGCCTGATGAAACAATTCATTTGAGCAATTCAATTCATCTGAGCATGATAGCCGCCAGCAATGGCAGTTCTGCTCGCACCCTCAGGTGGATGCAAACAAAAATGTGTGAAACACCCATGGTAAGGGCCAGTGGCGGGCTGGGCCGGGGGGCAGGGTGCCATGTGCCCCCCGGGCCACAGCATCATGCGGGCTGTGGGCAGTCTGTGTCACTGTGACACAGACTGCACCGTGTGTGTAGCGCTGAGCAGACGGAGTTCGGTCAGCACTACACAAGTGACAAACACACAGCCGGCTCCGGCAGCTGTGTGTTTGTTTTGATCAGCAGCCAATGAGAGTCTGTCAGACTCTCATTAGCTGCTGCTGTGCCCACTGCAGGAGCTGCTCCATCTTCCGGCCCCCGCAGTGGGCAATGGGAGAGGCATCACAATGTCATGACATCTCTCCCATAATGCAGAGCGGCCCAGCCCGGGAAGGACAGACGGAGGAGTGGATGGTGATGGCGGGAGCGGGGATACAGGTGTTTTCTTTTTCGTGTGTCTACTGGGGGAGGGGCAGGCACTACAAGGGGGAGACCACTACTGGGGGCACTACAAGGGGTGGGACTACTACTACTGGGGGCACTACAAGGGGGGAACCACTACTGGAGGCACTGCAAGGGGGGACTGCTACTACTGGGGGCACTACAAGGGGGTGGATTACTACTACTGGGGGCACTACACGGGGGTGGACAACTACTGCTGGGGGCACTACAAGGGGGGAACCACTACTGGAGGCACTGCAAGGGGGGGACTACTACTACTGGGGACAATACAAGGGGGGGACTACTACTACTGGGGGCACTACAAGGGAGGACTACAACTACTGGGGGCACTACAAGGGGGGAACCACTACTGGAGGCACTGCAAGGGGGGGACAACTTCTACTGGGGCAATACAAGGGGGGGACTACTACTACTGGGGGCACTACAATGGGGGAACCACTAATGGGGGCAGTACAAGAGGGAGGGACTACTACTGGGTGTACTACAAGAGGGAGACCTCTAATGGGGGCACTACAATGGGGAGATCACTACTGGGGGCACTACAGGGGGGGCGACTACAGGGGGGGCACTGTAAGGGGGGACCACTACTGGCAGCACTGCAAGGTGGAGACCACTACTGGGGATTGTTACTGGGGGCACTTCAAGGGGGGGACTACAACTGGGGGTATTACCTCTGGGGGCACTACAAGGGGGGACTACTACTGGTTGGACTACTACTACTAGGGGCACTACAAGGGGGGACTACTACTACTAGGGGCACTGCAAGGGGAGGGGACAAATACTAGGGGCACTGCATAGGGGGGAGGAGACTACTACTAGGGGCACTACATAGGGGGGTGGGGACTACTGCTGGGGGCACTGCAGCGAGGGACCACTGCACTATAAAAAGGGCAATACTGGGGGTACTGCATAGGGGGAGACTACAACTGGGGCAACTATTTAAGGGGCACTGCATAAGGGTTACCACTATTGGGGGCACTGCATGGGGGGTGGACTGCTACTGGGGGCACTATATATGGGGCACTGCATGGGGGTACCACTACTGGGGGCACTATATAAGGGGCTTACTACTGGGGGCACAAGGGGCACTACACAGGGGGGATCACTACTGGGGGCACTACTGGATGCCTGAATGAGGGGGTCCTCTCCTGGGGCACAGGGGGGCACTGCATATGGGCACCACGATGGGGCTGCCCCATATCTTTATTTTTACTTTACATTAATCCCATATGGACCCACCTCCTCCCTGGAACACTTGAGGGGGGCGCCATAGCACGCACGTTCTTCAGGCACCCTGGCTACACACTACTCCTCTGCCAGGGCCGCCTGCATGCATTTGCCCCCCAGGCTAAAAGTTGCCAGCCAGCCCCTTGTAAGGGCGCTCTCACCAGGACTTTAGAATGATGGGTTTAGCAGTTTTACATGGCTACACCCAGTCTAATAGGGTGTTAAGATGGCAATAATTAATGGGCACCAGAACAATTGATTTGCAACACTGGGCACACATTAATTATTGCTGTCAACACAACAATTAAATCTCCCCATAGGACCTGATTCAGACCCACATACAATGCCGATGTTCACTGAGTTGACTGATCTTTTGCTACTGTGTATACGTGATAATCCCTCAAAACATTTACAAGTGAATGCATTACTCAGTGTACATGCACAGAGGTGCTGCTGTGATTTGAAAGCACAATATCTGAAACTGCTTGGAAAAATGCAGGGCAGTGACTGGGGGTGACTGGGAGATGGGTTAAGAGATGCACGGAATTGATATGACTTATGGATGTGTTATGGAAGTGTCACAGGCATGTTGCTGAAGTGGCTGCATACACAGACTCTCAATCATTCACACTGGATGCCATGCTCATATGGAAAATCTGTAGCTGCCATAGGGCTGGTGCACGTTTCGATGGTGCATCCAATGGTGGCATCTAACAAATAGCCAGACAGTATTACACCATATATGCGGAAAGTGGGTTTTTCAGTCCTTGTTCTTTCACGCACATGGATGTACACCAGGGAAGGATTTTGTAAGAGCATTTGCATAAAGTCGCATACAGGAGACCACCAAAAAATGGAGCGATACCAGCGTCCACCTCTGAATCATGCCCATAGCCTTAACTAATATACAACAACCTGATGAATTCATAGCTCAGATTGGTCACAGATCTAATGCTAACATTCCTGCCATGGCTCTGTTGATTTGCTGTGCAGAAGGAAGTATGCATGCAGTACATGGTTACTCCCGCAAAGTGTTTCTTAACAGTCAGCTATTGTTATAATCTGCAACTTATTTATTTTTACAGATGTTCCTCTCTGTAGTAGATGCTAAATGTTAGTAACAGTATATTTAATGCTCAAAGATTCTTCTTGGGAAGGCAAAGCAGTGCTAGCAGAGTTTGCTGCAGGTCTTCATAAGATGATGGAGATAAAAATAATAAACTTAATCACAAAGAATAAAAAATAATTATACAGTGATTGGTTGCACTTCAACAAGAAACATCCCTAGCTCTGACCTTGATTATAGCACTAAGGCAGCATATTCTGTACTGAACTTTACTATATGTCACTGATTATCTGGATAATACAATAATGAAATGCTCTGTAAATACGAGTAATGTGAGAACTGTCTGAGCATGATGGCCAGATTGGGTGTTGTGGGACTGTAATACAATTATTGGGTTGTGGTGGCTGTTTATGGTAGCATGGTAATATGGTTATGTAGCTGGAGGATATTGAAGTGGGTTGGTGGGTATGGACACAGCATACATTATTCTTGGAAATGAGAAATTGTACATGACACTATGCAATAATGTGGAAAACTGAGTCTGCTTCTGTAGCACAGTATTTGGGGAGTTTGTATCACAAGCCGCCGCACTGCCAATGCTGTGCGGTGTGTACGCTGGTCAAGCATTCGCTGAAGTCTCCTCCTTCCTGCTGTTAGTATCTGTGGTAGCAGCATATTGTTTGCAGTTCCAGTCTTGGTTGCTGCTAAGGCTCTGCATTATTTACTGCCTGTCTGTGTGCAGTATCAGGTGTGCACTAATTTATTCTCCTGTCTGTGCACTGCCCAGCTGCTCAGTAGTCTCTCATCAGGGAGGCTTGCTCTGGTTGTGCCCTGTTTCTATTAAATTCAAGCCAGCCCTTCAGTCCATGTAGGTGATAGTGTTTCATGTGTTTCCAGTTTCTGTTGGTCTCCTGTTCACAGTTGAGTTCCAGTATTCAGCCAGCTCCATTGTTCCTGCCATTTGTGTCATCTAGGTGGCACGGTCCGCATCTGCACTACCTGCCATTTGTGTCATCCAGGCAGCACAGATCGCACTCAGAGTCCAGAGTGTACAACCTAGTGTCCTGAGTATGCCATTATGTGTACTAACTGCTTGTGTCTTCTCAGCAGCAATAAGTGGACCTGGGTGTCCTGAGTACGCAGTCCTGTGTACGACCACTTGTGTCATGCTGGCACACTGGCGCACCACAGCATCTCCTAGCCAAGTCCTTCAGCCCGGAGGCTGCAGCTTTAATCAGTAACTGTGTCTCAGCTCAAGGCTGCATCCTGCCAAAGTCTTCCTGCCCTTAAGGCAACAAATCAGCCCAGTGCCTGCTACCGGCCCAAAGGTGGCATATCATCTAAAAGGCCCACAGGCCTCATCCAGCCCAAAGGCTACCAGCCCAAAGGCCACATCGCAACTTAAAGGCCCACAGGCCTCAAAGCCCAAAGGCTGCTACTGGCCCAAAGGCCACATCTCATCTAATAGGGCCACAAGCCTCATCAAGCCCAAAGGCTGCTACTGGCTCGAAGGCTGCATCACCACTTACTGGCCCACAGGCCCATCCAACCCAGGGCTGCTACTGGCCCAAAGGCCACACCACAACTCATTGGCTCTTAAGCCACATTTGGAGCCAGCTCCTCCAGCCCTTCACGC
This sequence comes from Taudactylus pleione, assembly GCA_031769625.1. Taxonomy (NCBI): domain Eukaryota; kingdom Metazoa; phylum Chordata; class Amphibia; order Anura; family Myobatrachidae; genus Taudactylus; species Taudactylus pleione. Next base: position 20,197,653 of record JAUIMM010000015.1, read on the forward strand.
AACCACCTGGCTGCATCTAGCCAAGGAATTCCAGCCCTCAAGGCATTATCACCGGCCATAAAATTATATACCCTCAGGGGTTGACGTCTCATCATGGACCCCAGTCAAAACCCAACTCAGATCCTGGCTGGCAAAATTCAGTTGTTGACACAGAAAGTGCAGGAGCTGTCACTCCATGTTGAGGAAACCCATGGTGCCACTGCTTCCACTATTGTGGAACCCAAAGTGAATTTGGCTACCACTGAGCCATAACAGTTTGACTGGAATAGTACACCTATCAAAACATAACTCAGGTCCTAAGGCAAGCTCAGGGAGGACAGAAACTTCCCATGGAGCAGAAGGCGAGCTCAGGGAGGACAGAAACCTCCTTTGGAGCAGAAGGCAAGCTCAGGGAGGACAGACACCTCCCATGGAGTAGAAGGTGAGCTCAGGGAGGACAGAAACCTCCCAAGGAGTAGAAGGCAAGCTCAGGGAGGATAGAAACCTCCCATGGAGCAAAGGGTGACATCAGTAAGACTACACTTGTTTCCAATTCAAAACCTGAAACTATTTATTGGTACTGTATATTCACGTACAACAAACCTAAACTTATCTGCAGGGAAGATAAACTTGACTGAAGCTGGAGTTCATTATTAACCACTACTTGCCGCTGTGCACTAAAAATGTCTGTCATATCCATTCATAAAATAAAAATAGAAACTGGGACATTTCAACATGTGAGGTTCTTAAGTATTTCTATTAAGGGATAAAGACGTAAATGGTTCAGTAAGACTGAACACATTTGTAGCCTGAATGTACATTGGCCAAGATACACATACTGTAAGAGAAATACTTGGTTACATACTTCAGTTGCACACATCTGAAGATGCACTTAGCCAACTCTTCATACAATATATCTACAAGGTAAAAGTGGAAAGTAAAATTAAATAATATATTTAGAAATTAATCATTTAAATCACATTTATTGTGTACATTTAATATATACAGGCTTCTATCCAAAAAATGTCAGTTGCTTTTTTTTAAAGATTTTATTTTGTGCTCTTTTCTAATTGTTTTATGTTACTGGTAAATTAATTAAACAAAAATCAGAAACAAATATAAGACAGTTACGTAAATAATTAGTAAGATACTTAAAGTGATGGCGGCAATACTGTAGGTGACTTTTCTAAATGAATTATCAGACATACTGTATAGGGAGTATTATTACAATTCAGAAATATATACATTAAAGTAAAATATATTCTCTGAATGTGTTATAATAATGACAAGAAGCACCTGGTTTGTAGAAATATTTTAATTTCAAGTTAATTGATATATAGATGCTGTGCATGCCAAACAGATTTTATACATTGACATACTGTACTGTAATTTATAAACAGTAACTAACATTGATTCAATTATATAAAAATTATATCTACTAATAACTGATTTACTTGTAGTTTTACTTTCATCTCTTACTGACAAATCTTGTGTCTGACTTGGTAAAATTATACTAATTGGTGGCAATTTTCTTGGTGTCACAAATAAGCGTATTGACTGTTGTGATGCAAAGATAAATAATATACCATAACCCAGGACTAAAAATTACCGAAGTTGGAAATCCCATTTTGTGGAGGTGTAACTTTGCTGCAATACAATAATGGAAAATACCATTTCACACTGCGGAGTCTATGGCCCTCATTCAGAGGGACTTGCAAGAAGCGAGTGCTCATTCTGAATGAGGGCGGCCGCTTCTTTTTTTAAGTGCGGCCTCCTGGTCACTAGCTAAGCTGTGGGTTACCACCCACAGCTTTAGTGACCGACCAGGTTGATGGTCACGATGGTCAAGACAATCGGGGCTAGCGACGAGACCCTAAGGTTGGGTCTCGGCAACAGCAAGCCCCAGATCGAGCAGGAAGCTCCCCACTGACATCACTGCTAATATACAGTGCGGCCGCCCACAAAATGGCAGGCGTTCCTTAAGGAACACCTCCATTTGTGAAACCACCCCCTTCACCCCACCTACAAAATGGGCTGAGCTGTCGATCAACATCGACAGCCGACCCTTTTGTAGTGAGCTCTGGAGCAAGAGAGTTTCTCTCTTGCTCCGGGGCTTGCACACGCGCAGTGCGGCCACTGCACGTGCGCAGGGGATAAACATCGACTCGGTTGTGAGCGCTCAGCGCTTGCGACCGGTTCTGAATGAGGACATATGTACTAAGCCTTAGAGATATATAAAGTGGATGGAGACAAAGCACCAACTAATCAGCTCCTAACTCATTTTTCAAAAACAGCCTATAAAATGGCAGTTGCTGATTGGCTGTTTCTTTATCTTTGTCCACTTTATCTCTCTGCAAGACTTAGGGCCTGATTCAGAGGTGCACGCTATTTGCGTGTGTGCGCTCTGAATCAGGGCGTCCCTTTTTTAAAAAATTCTGGCCACCAGGCCACTCGCACAGCTGTGGGTGACCACCCACATCTTGTGTGAGCAGCCTGGCGATCGATTATCACGACCATCGGCATTGTGAGGAGACCCTTATGGTAGGGTCTCAGCACTCGCAATGCCAAGTGGACTTCCTGCTCTAATAGAGCAGGAAGTCCACTACTGAAATCACGAGTGATGTCAGTAGGGCAACCCACAAACCGCAGCCATTCCTCCGGGAACGCCTCCATTTGTACATCCACCCCCCCTCCCTGCCTACAAGACAGGGCGAGCTGTTGATCAACATCGACAGCCGCCCCGTTTTGTTGCGAGCCCCGGAGCGAGTGATTTCTCACTCGCTATGGGGCTTGCACGCGCACGTTGTGCATGCCGCGTGTGCGCATTGGCCCACTATCAACTCGCTTGTGAGCGCAATGTGCTCGCGAGCATGTCTGAATCAGGCCCTTAGTACATAAACCCCTATGTTTGTAAAGTTATTTGTGTTTGAATGAATAGGGCCTGATTCTGTGTTGGATGCTGCAGCATCCGTGTGTGCATCTTTTATCAGTTGTGTGTTTTCAACTTTAAGCAAATACCAGTAAATGTCCTTCCTAAATCCATGCATCTGAATGTGCACGGACTTAGACACTCCTTTTGAGCATCTTTTAATGCTGAAATTCTGCATTTTTACACCCTGCCATTGTTTGCACAATTGAACCCTACACCAGCCCCATCCTAGGTGCAGTTACTGTACTCTATCTGAGTATGGCCTCTAGTATGAATGATTATGTGTCTGAGTTTGCAACCACTTCAGCAACACAGAAAACAAATATGGCCGAGCTTGGGTTTTACGTACTATGGGCCTGATTCAGAGCCGGACGCAATTAGCGCTTGCTCGTCCAGAAAATAGGGGTGGCTATTCAAATGAACCGTTCGCTGTTTGCGGTCTGTTCACGCCTGTAGGTCTGAATGAGCGAACAAAACTTGCGGTCGTTTTTGGAAAACATACGCCCCCTGGCCGCTCGCATCCTACGTCATGTCCGCTATTTATTAGATTAATCGAGTACATCGACCAGGGTATGAACTGCTCGCTATTCTTGTGGTTGGTTTTTGCTACCACAATTTTGCGAGCAGTTCTGGCTATAAAATAACCCAGTGACGTGGTCAATGACGCTGCTGTTTTAATTATGCACACCCATAAAACGCCCATTTTGCCCTTTAAGTGTGAGCCGCTTACGAGTGGCTCTGAATCAGACCCTATATACACACACTTTTGCAGTATATTATTATTAAAGCTAATAGCATCAGTCTTTCACTTCAGCACCATGCCTGCTACACACAGATAAGACCATCTCCATTGGTCTAAATAGTTACCTTCCTCTCCCCTCACAGTCACCAGCCAGTAATGCTCAATTCATTTTCAAGACTTTTCTGAGACCATGCGTCTCAATCACAACTATGCCCGTACCCCAGACACCTGTACTTCGCAACTTAGATGCATGCGCAAAAGAAAAACATTGCTTAACTGTGTCTAACATCGGCACTGCGTCCGACTCCGAATCAGGATTATAGGGCCTAATTTAGACCGATGTTTGTGCAGATCTCTGATGTTTTTAGATCTGTGTATGGGCAGAAGCCACACTGCACATGTGCAGATCTGGGGCTGCGATGTTGCTTGCAGTGCCCCAAATGGTGATGCATGTTGGCACCCATTTTCTGGGCCTGCAGAAGCCAGTGACTCCAGCTGTGTGATTATCCAGACTTCCTGAGTAACCGAAGGGCCAGATGTTTGATGGTAATGCAGTTGATCTGATACACAATAATCTTTTAGATTGTGCAATTTGCAGCAAAATGTGTATACCCTCATATGTAAGGAAGTGGCACAAACAGTAAGTGGGTGGAAAACTGAATTAGGTATGCACCAGGAAAATCCTTAGGTACATTTTTTTGTGTAATACATGCTGATATAAACAGTACCTTTAGCTCATCAGAAAGTACCTTGTACAAACCTGACACATACTTGCCTACCCTCCCGCCACCACCACACACATTAGTGCTGTCACCTGTCCAGCCACTCCCCCTTGTACCGGCCACGCCCCCCCTGTCCTGCCGATCTGGCTGCTTCCTCCCGGAAGCAGGCAGCTACCAGCCAGAAAGTAGGCAGGTATGACCTGACAAGACCTGATGTTAGTCCATCTATAAATATATTTTACACATGTACAATTCTTTCTTGTGCATATGCTTAGAGACTGTTGCCTAGTTATATTTGCTAATGTCTGCTGCAGTCTGGTGAATGACTTGGTACCATGGGCCTGATTCAGACCCGCTCGCTAGATGCGGCCGCTCGCTCCCAGCGTATGGAAATTCATCCAAGTGATGTCAAGGGAGCTGCTTGAATGGCAAGGCATAAGCACGTCCACTATGTCTTGGCGAGCAATCACTTTGTGTTTATAGACACCCACCAGCGTGTCTTTAGCCGCCCACTAGCTTATGTCATCTCTAGGAAGTATATCCAACCATCGGTACATCGCAAACCATCGGATTAGACCGCAGCGCGTGCGGTTGACTGTACCCTACCACAAGCACCAAGTGACGTGTCCTATGACGCTGCCTGTTAATTATGCATGCCCCAGAAATGGCGTGAAAACACTCAGGCACGCCTTTGTCTGCAACTCCACTCCCCCATTACTACTGGCCTGCCCCTGTTACCTCCCACAAATGGCCTCTGATTGCTCGTACTAGTTTGCACACATGACTGTGAACTACAAGCATGCACACATTAGCGAACATCATCTGCAATGAGTGGCCACTTGCTAGTGAGCGGGTCTGAATCAGGCCCCATATCTCTTAGTAAGATAGTATTATTTACTAGCTTTGACTGCCTAGGAAAAAATATGGGCTTTTATGAAAATAGACCCAGAGGTCACCATAGATTGTGGGGTCTATTTATCAAGCAGAGAAAAGCATGGAGAAGTGGACCAGTGGAGAAATAGCTTAGAAGTAGCATTTATCAAGTTTAATCTATAAAACAATAGGTAGGAGCTGATTGGTTGCTATGGGCAACTTCTCCACTGGTTCACTTCTCCACGCTTTTCACTGCTTGATAAATAGACCCCTGAGACACTACCTAGCACATTTGCACTCTTTGAAGTGGAGAAGGTGCAACTAATAAGCTCCTATCTAGCATTTATCAAGTACATTTTATAAAATGATAAAGCTGGCCATACCCGCTACAATTATCGTGGCGATCCACCTGATATCCGCGGATCGCCCCAATAATTATAGCATGTGTGCGGGTGACCGAGGATTAAATATTGCTCGGTCTGGCATGCCGGATTGTCCAGCATGCCTGTCTGATTCGATATTTAACAGGTAAACTGTCGGCCGCATCGGGCTGTGTATGCCCAGCCGCGGCCGACAGACAGATATTTCCTGTGTTCCTTACCATGGAAGGAACAGGGAAATGTCTCCTCCCACGGGGGCAGAGCACAGATGTCGGGGTAATATACTGGGAGAAATCTCACTGTGTATGTCGTGGACATTTGTGGCTGGCAGGCTGCCAGATAAAATGTCTGTCGGTCTGACAGGCATTTTATCTGCACGTGTATGCCCAGCTTAAGTAATAGCTGATTGGTTTCTATGAGCAATTTCTTAACTTGTCCATTTCTTCTATCTTTAGAATCTTTGATACATCTCCCTCATGGTGGGTTATGTAATAGGTACCGGTTCTATGGAACTGGCAGGATTTCAGTAATACCCCTTTTACACCTAAATTCCAGGTCTGATCCGGAGTTGGAACAAAGTTCCTATCCGGATCTGACCCGGAATTTTGCCGGCGCTGACTCTGGATATTCCCGAGTCAGTGCCGCTCACACCGCAGTCGGGTCTGCATAGACCCGGCTTTTGCGGAGTGAAAGTGGACGCTTGGAGATGACGTCATCTCCAAGCGCCACTGAAGCCGGACCAATCGGCCGGCTAGCAGCGCACTCCAGGTCATCATGACCTGGAGTGCGCTGTTCTCATAGCTTGGTTTCACGGGCTAAGCCCGTGTTAAACCCTGCTAGTTACCTGGGTTGGATTGCTGGGTCAATCGACCCGGCGATCCAACCCTCTCCCCTTTTACACCAGGGAGCTGCCCGGGTTAACCCTTCAAAAACCCGGGTTTTAGCTCCGGTGTAAAAGGGGTATAAATAGGAAACTAAATTTTAAGCAACAATTATTTATAAGGCTTATTCAGCCTAGTGTCTATCTAGTTAAATTCTGCCTTTTCCATAAAATCAAAAACCTATTACAGGGGTTCCCAACCACGGTCCTCAAGGCACACTAACGGTCCATGTTTTAAGGATAGCCACATTGAGCACAGGTGACTCAATTAGTACCGCAGTTATTTTGGTTTAACCCCCTGTGCTGAAACATGGATATCACTAAAACCAGGACTGTTAGTGTGCCTTGAGGACAGTGTTTGGGAATCACTCACCTATTACATAGCCTCCATAGTGTTAGTTTCTAGCAAATTGCCTAGTGTCAATCTAGCTCAGTGGTTCTCAAACTCGGTCCTCAGGACCCCACACAGATCACGTTTTCCAGGTCACCCAGCAGGTGCACAAGTGTATTCATTACTCACTGACACATTTTAAAAGATCCACAGATGGAGCTAATTATTTTACCTGTGATTCTGTGAGGAGACCTTGAAAACATGCACTGTTTGGGGTCCTGAGGACCGAGTTTGAGAACTTGTGATCTAGTAAAATTCTGCCTGTTCAGTAAAATAAAAAACCTATTAAATAACCTCCATAGTGTTAGTTTCTAGCAAATTTGCATTATTTTCGCAAAGACAACAAAATGGATGCTTTTACATAAATACCAAATATTCCTTTCCGAGAACAGTCCTGGATTTTTAAAATTTGTAGCTTGAAATTTTTTGTCTCTGGTAATGTCCCTATTTTACTGTATATTTCAACTGACCAACTGCAAAGTAATATTACTCTTTTTCTGTATGTTCAATTGAATGCTTATCATGTATTTCTTATTCTTTTGAATAAGAAATACGTGATAAGTATTCATTTGAAAAATGTGTGTTTTCATATTATCAAATTTGGTAAAGGTAAAATTATAGGATTCTAATGTTCCAGTGCATGCCAAGACAGGTTTAATATGCACCGCAGTCAAATGTCTCTGAAATATATTTTAAAATGTTGGCAACTATTATGTGCAAATGTTTATGTGGCAAGTACACTTTAAAATGGTCAGTATTCAGTTTAATAATTTTCTCAGTAGCTATTATATGTTACTTGGCATTACCTCTCGCAACCTGCTGTTTAGGTGCACACAGCAATCAGTGTTATTTCTGGTTTATCACTTATTTATGGCTGAGAAGAGCAGCTATTGTGCTTATTTTGCTACCACAATTGAATCTGTTTTTTGACCACTGAATGAATCAAAAATGATGATGTTATGCTCTAGGAAAACATACTCTGAATACAACTTTCATAAAGGAAACCATTTCAGCAATAAAGTTCTTTTTGAGAACACATTACAATGAAAATTCATCCCTAGCACAGAACCTTGAGATCCAAGCAACTTACAGCATTTTTTCTCATAAATATCAGAAGATTACAACAACACATGACAGGAATAGCTACACAATATTAAACAGTAGTTGGCACTTATAATTACAGTAATTTATTACCAGAATGACTTTACTAAAGATAAGAATAATTGATTGTTATTAGAGTTGTCACAACAAATGATTTTTGTACAAACTGTGACAGTGTGTACAATGTCCTACATGGGAAATTATAGTCATTGATTTCCACATTAAGGAAACAGCAAAAGGTAAAAGATTAAATTAATTCTGACTTTGTTGAATATATATAAATCATACTTGCCTACACTCCCGGAAGTCACGGGAGGCTCACGGATTTTCGAGTAGCCACCCGCACACTTTGATAGTGTATGCAGATTTCTTGCATCCTGCCCACCTCTCAATGAAGTGGGCAGGATGGGGAGATTTTCCTAGGAATTCACAGGTCCTGCAGGTGGAGATGGGGCTAAAATGATGAGAATCACACCATTTAGTCCCATCCCCTCCTCACTGACTTGCAAATTGTGGTCTTTTCCTTTGGTGATGTGGGGCCTAATGATGTCTACAGTCCAGTCCTGCCCCTCCGAGGATGTTTGCAGAATCTCCTCTCCTGGCTGCTCCTGGGAAGGATATCTGCAAAGTCGGCGCGTATGATATAAAGAAATACTCGCCAACCCTTTGTTAACACTTACCCAAATGATGTAGTTATTCATCAAAATCCCCTCCTGTGAGCTGTTGTAAGATTTCAGCACTACTGCTCCTTGTTGCAAATAATAAGGAGCTTGCTTTCAGAACCTCTATCAGGAGATAGATCTTACAACTAGAAGGCTGATTACCACATGATCTAATAGCCAGAATATGCATGTCTATTCACAAGTGACATGATTGTGGCTTTGTTCCTGCATGCTAAACTGAGTTTGTCCCTCTATGCTATTCTTTTACTTGAATTGTCTAGTTTACTTTATTTACTTTGCTGTCCACCAGTTCTCTAGCTAATGGCTTACTGCTATATGGAGAGCCTATGGAGGTCATTCAGACCCACTCGCAAGCGCAGGATGCTCGCAAGCGGGTCGATGTTCCCCCACTGTGCATGCGCACGATGGAGGGAGCTCCGTCGTGCGCATGCGCAAGACCCGGCGAGCGACGGGCTCTCCATCGCTCCGGGTCTCGCACAAAAGGGGGTGTGCTGTCAATGTTGATTGACAGCATGCCCCCTTTGGTGGGAGTGCCTTCCAGATGGAGGCGTTCCCATGGGAACACCTACCGTCTGAAGCTGGCCCCACTGACATCACTAGTGAAGTCAGTGGGAGTGATTTTGGCTCTGATAGAGCCAAAATCACTCCAGGGCTTGCGGCAGCGAGACCCTAACGCAGGGTCACCGTCGCAAGCCCGATGGTCATGATAGTCAAGACCATCGCGACCATCATCATGGACGCTCGCAAATGCTGTGGGTGGTCACCCACAGCTAGGCGAGCGGCCAGGAGCCGCTCCATTTTCATGGAGGAGGGCACTGATTCAGAGCGAGCGCTCTGGTCAGAGCGTTCGGCTCTGAATCAGGCCCTAAGTCACTCAACAGCTGTTGGGTTCTATGCTTCCCACAGGTCCTCAGAACTGAGGAACTGATGTGTGAATAGTCCACAAGCTGAGCCTTATATACATTCTGCCTCCTGATCTTGTCATAGAACTGGTTAAAGCTAATGATATTTTGGGACCCAGTATTGGCATATCAATATGAGATACTGTAACTCCAATATATTGCTACTGTCAAAATTTTAATCAATGCAAATCAAATTACTACTAATACCCCTTTCAGACATACAACCCGGGAAATTTCCTGCTCAGACCCGGGAAAATGTGACAGGGACAGGTGGGGAAAGTGACAGAGGGACAGGTGGGGAAAGTGACAGAGGGACAGGTGGGAAAAGTGACAGAGACAGGTGGGGAAAGTGACAGAGGGACAGGTGGGGAAAGTGACAGAGGGACAAGTGGAGAAAGTGACAGGGACAGGTGGGGAAAGTGACAGAGGGACAGGTGGGAAAAGTGACAAAGACAGGTGGGGAAAGTGACAGAGGGACAGGTGGGGAAAGTGACAGAGACAGGTGGGGAAAGTGACAGAGGGACAGGTGGGGAAAGTGACAGAGGGATAGGTGGGGAAAGTGACAGAGACAGGTGGGGAAAGTGACAGAGGGACAGGTGGGAAAAATGACAGAGGGACAGGTGGAGAAAGTGACAGGGACAGGTGGGGAAAGTGACAGAGGGACAGGTGGGAAAAGTGACAAAGACAGGTGGGGAAAGTGACAGAGGGACAGGTCACTGAAAATATCTGCTCCTACTCACTTTCTCCCCCCCAGCCACTCTCCAGTATGCAGCATGTTTGAAAGAGCAGAGCAGTCTCCCTGTACCTGTAGTTTCCCAGCGCAGCTCCGTGCAGCAGTGAGAATACGGGGAGGCTGTAATCTCTCCCTACACTCCTGCCTGGTGACAGCTGTAAAGTTCCCCCACTGGGCCTGAGGACAGGGGAGCCGCTGATCTCAGTGCTGCTGGTGGTGAGTATGGGAAGAGGGGGGTGAGGGTGCTGTTACTGGCAGTGCTGCTACCGCCGGTAATTACAGGGACAGGGGGCTGCTGCTCTCAATGCTACCGGCGCTGAGTATGGGAAGGGGGGCGTGCAGGCGCTGTTACCGCCACTGGTGCCACCTCCCTGGTCAATCAGAAGCCTCCTGGTACAGCCCGAGAGTAAAATCCCCAGGTTGCACCATTCACACTAGAGCAGGGTAGTCTTCCTGGGACTTATGTCCCGGGAAATACGCTGGTCAATTACAGGGCTGGCTACCCGGGAACGTGTAGGCCAAAATCCCGGGAATCTCAGTATGTCTGAAAGGGGTATAAGCCATTATATTTAATTGTAACTACAACAAATGAAAAAATCATTCAAAACAAAGATACATTTAATTAATACTGATGATCTATATAACTGGATCTCAATAATGTTCCGATTGGGTACCCCCTGGAAAACCATTTGCAATATGTATACCAGCAACATATGCAAAGCAAATCAATTGTAATGAATATAATTGATACTAGATAAAATGTTTAGGTTCCTAGGACAAACCTTATGTGTTTAATTATCACCTGGATGTCATGCCCTGCCATTATAGAAAATGTTTCAAGTACCCTTGATTGTCACAATGAACCCAGGTTGATAACCAATTATGCAGATTTTTAATACTCATTCTCTGTTTAGTGCTTGATTGTCACTATGGAATACTCTAAATACATAACAGACTTAGGTGACAATTTAATTACAGATGATGTGCCACCAAGCAGTGCTGGAATTCTTGGCTGTGCACATATTTGACATATACAGCTGTTGCAACGTCACGTTTTCTGCGGACCTCTATGATGTGATTAAACCTGGGAAGGGTGGATATGGAAAAACCTGAGCACTAGTGAGATATTAGTACAATAGCAAGAAATATGAAACATTTTTATAGTGAGAATTCTAATTATGCAGTTGCTTACATAATTGTGAATTCTCACTATAAAAAATTTTCACATTTCTTGCTATTGTGCTAATATTTCACCTGCATATATACTTATTGATATACGTTTTTGTCTTATTTTATATTTGTACTGTATTTCTTTTTATGTCATTACTTTTTATTTTTAAACCATATTAAAAGCTAAGTTTTAATTTTCTATTAAGATTGCCCCTAACAGTTATCTTTTTATCTTCTTCAGTGTATTCGACCTCTGGGCCTGATTCAGACCCGGTCGCTAAGCTGTGCCTGCTAGGGGCGATTATCGCACATCTGCACATACGTATGCGTCAAAGTACACATGTGCGAACCAGTCACTGCGGCCGGGAATTGTGTGCTCGTAGTACACAGACTGGATGCTACTTTGAGTGACAGCGCTGTTTGTGGGTGGTGACAGGGGAAGGTGCTTGTGGACGGGGGAGTTGATGTGCAAACGCAGATGTGTCTTGCCGTCAAAACGGAGTTCAATTGGTGTGCATAATTAGCAAAGTAACGTCATTGAACACGTCACTTGGTTGTATTTTAGCCTGAACTGATCTCAGTGCTTGCAGTGGAGAAGGGTCTACCTCAAGGGCTGCAAGCAGCTCCTATGGCTCTCGATGTTACCGATTATTCATACACTTCCTGGAGATGATGTGTGTTATGAATGAAAAGTGGGCATCTTTATATACCAAAGTGCGCTCACTGCCGTCGCTCTCTAAGACATAGAGGACATACTTACACCACACAGTACGATCACGGAATTTGCATACCCGGCCCCATTTGGCAGTGAGTGAGCGCAGCTTAGGAACCAGATCTGAATTAGCCCTCTATTAGGTGCTAGGAAAAATCTGCACATTGTAGACATGGCATGTAATTGAGTCTCCCCCTTTAAATCCTAAGTTCATAAAGTACACCTACTGTAAGTACATAAAGTACACATTAAACTGAATTTATTATACTTCTGTATCTTCATTGTCACAATTTACTTGAATCTCTTAGCAGTTACAGTAACTAGTATTCATGAACTGGATCAGGGGAGGATTGGGATGGAAAACGGGCCCGAGAAATTTATGGAAGCGGCCCTAATGGGGGTGGGGTCTGTTGAGGGGGTAGGATCTATCAAGGGGGCAGGATCCCACTTCATAGGGCCTGATTCTGAGTTGGATGCAGTTGTGGCCTTCCTTGCATCTTTTACTGCAATTGCATCTGGGACTATGCTAATGAAGCTACAATGCCCTTCCATGGTGTACAGCCAAATATACAAGGACTGAGACAGCAACTTTCAGTGTCTACAGATGCTGCAATCATGTTTTGTGCATCTTTAGATGCCACCAGCGGCTGCACCATTGTAACTTTCACCAGCCCTATGCTAGGTGTAGATCACACATCTAAGTATGACCTCCAATGTCAGCAATTCAGCGTCTCTATAAGCAACCACTTTTATCAACACATCACTCCAACAACTCGCCCACTCTACACTACATCTGCATCTGATTAGCCAACCTCCTGAAACCGCCCAGGAACACCAAACACATTTCTAATACACTTATACACTTCTTGGTATGTGCGTCCGAATCTGTACTGCAACTCTGTACGAACACCATTAAGATGCATGCACAGTGTAAGTTAGATGCATGCACAGACAGAAAAAACATTGTGCAAGAAAAAATAAACACATTGGCCCCTGTAGGAAAAAACACACACATTGGCCCCAATGGAAAACAATAAAATACATTAGTCCACAGTAAAAAAAAAAAACAACACATTAGCCTCAATAGGAAAAAATGCACACTGACCCCTACAAAAAAAAACACATTGGCCTCAATAGAAAAAAACCACACTGACCCCTACGAGACAACAATAAAACACAATGACTCCTACAGAAAACAATAAAACACATTGGCCCCCCTGGAAAAAAAAAATTCAAAAATGAATCATCAATCAGCATATTGCTTGAGATAAACAAAACATACCGGCCAAAATTCAAAGTGCTTTTGCACTATATGTATAACAGTGAAGGCAGCAAATAATTTATAATGCATTTACAGATTTTCCCAGCTAGTTAGTTGCTCCATATGCTATGTAGCTTGCCACGCATGGTGCGCCACACAATACGCCATGAGTTGCGCCACACAGAAAGTTTTGTAATGTAGCGTAGCATAGCGCTGGAAAAAAGTCATGACATGTAATACAACTTTTTGTTCACCAGGTGTCACTTTTTCTAAACTACACAACGCATATACGTCAGATTTCCAATGCATGTTCTTTATCACTGCCTCATGATTGGCTGACAGAAGCAGTGATTTGGTACACTATACAGTAGTAAAGCGTTTTCCACATGGAATCAGGAATGTATAATAAAACTGTAGAAGAATGTATAATAAAGTTTGAAAACATTAAGTGTGTGAGTCCTCTACTTTTATATAAAAATATTTCACATGCACGCACAGCTCTGTATTACACACTGACTGTGCAGTTAAAGTTGCACACTTGCGGTAATGGAAGTGCTGTCGGCAATGTCCCGGACTTAGACATTGTAGTGATTTCATGACTATAGGAACTCTACTATAGTATTGGATTGAGGCTTGTGGGCTAGGGGGTTAATGCCTAGCCTCACTGCTTCTCCCATCTTCTTGTCCCACAAGTTCGAGACCTTGAAAATATATATATTTTTTATGTTTAAATCTTCACTAATTCAGTATTCAATACATTATCCACAACTTCCCACCACCTGGCATTTCTATGCTACTTTATGCCACTATGTGCTAAAGAAAGGGGTGTATGGCACTCCAATACAGTACCCATGAAGAACCTTGCTAGTCGCACTACAGTATGGCATTTCGATTCTATTTCTACTGTACATGCCCAGTGTGTCAGGAGTCACACACTGCATCCCAGACTATTGTATAGGGATTTCATGACTTTTGAAATTATTAGTAATGTAGGCTGTTTAAAAGTGAGGTCTCTATATTACAAACTGAATGTTTGATTAAAGCGCAAACTTGTGTCATAGTCAGAACATCGGCAATGTGGTGGCTGTCAGCTTTGAGAGGTTACAATGAGATCTCTGGCGCATGCCTAGTAGAAGGGATGCAATGGGATTTCTTGCGCATGCCAAGTGGAGCCACTCCATATGCAATGTAGTGCTATGATATGGTGTATGGAAGATCATAGCACTGTGCATGACCATTTGATTGGGAGTCACACAGTGAAAGTGGGATGTCTGTATTACAGTACATACTGACTGTGCGGTTGATTTTGCACACTTGTGCCACTGTCAGCGCTGTCCCAGACTTGGACACTATAGTGATTTCTCATGACTTCAGTAACTGGTAGTGGGCTCTGTTTGAGACAAAGGTCTCTGTATTACAAACCGATTGTGCGTTTAAAGCACAAACTTGCGGCAATGTCAGCATGTCAGCACACTAGAAGACAATATGAACAATATAGTATATCATTGAACCATATTGTTATCATTCATGCATATTGTCAGCGTGCATAAGCCCCTTAAGACAGGCCACCAAAACATATAGTAAAAAAAACACAAGGACAGAAAAATTAGTGTGCAAGGAGAAGAGGTTGGAGATGCATCTTTAGTATACAGGAGAGAGAGAGAGAGAGAGAGAGAGAAAGGAGATAGAAGACAATGTACTGCAGTGTACACTACTGTACTTAAATGGCCTAGCAAGACCACTTGGCTCGGGCTGGTAGGGCTGAGGCACTTCAATTTGTTGTACTGTGGAAAATAAAAAACATGTCATTTTGCCTCAAAAGAATGTGGAAAAATGTCAATAAATTCAGCCTGATAGTACTATAACTACAGTATTATTACACTTTATTGACAGAATGCACTTACTGTGCAGTATGGCTCATGGGCACTAGATCAGGTGTGTCTGAGCCAATATTGTTTGCCACGGTGCCGGTGTTGTCAAGTGTAATCTATGCACACTTGCTGATGCCAGCAGTGAGGAAAGATGAGGGGGTGGGAGGTTTAACAATATCCCTAGATTGGGCTGCATGTACAGCAAACTGGGGATATTGTTGACACCTCCGGGGAGTGCATGCATGCATCCTTGGTGATTTACTGCATACACACTAGAAGATGATATGAACAATACAGTATATCATTGAACCATATTGTTATCATTCAAGCAAATCATCTGGTGCATAAGCCCGTTAAGACAGGTCACCGAAACATACAGTACTGGAAAAAATAAATAAACATAAGGGCAGAAATAATTACTGTGTAAGGAGAATAGGTTGGAGATGCATCTTTAGTGGACAGGAGAGAGAGAGAGAAAGAGAGAGAGAGAGAGAAACTGAAAAGGAAAAAAGGAGAGAGAGATTAGTGGATGAGAATTTGGGGTATCACCAGAGCTGGAAGATGTGTCACAAAAAGGTAAGAACAATTTGTTCTATACTGTATCTTACACCATCTGTGGTGGTACACCAAGTTCTGTACTTTATGAATTGAGAAGATGCAAAGAAAGAACTCGGGAAAAGGTAAAAAAATGCATAGTCTGCGTAGATACTGTATTTGCTGTATTTTAAAATAACTTTCTGACTCATATAGTAGTTACATTGCCATATCATTTAAACCTTAAACAAAATTGTGTAAAGTAGCTCACTGTTTCAGACTACACCATTTATTGTTCCTGGGCAGACTTGCTACACAAGTTAATTTAGCATATTAAAACATTGAGCCAGGACACAGACAATAGGCCTTCTAACAGACTGAAACTGGCTCATACTGTAGTTTAGTTTTATATCAGTCAATATACATGTATGTTTTAAATAGAAATTATTTTAAATTAAAGGTACCACCCTAGAGTTTGTTTTATCAGCACAAGGGTGGAAGCATCTTTAAGGTAAGAATGAAAATCGTTCTTTCAGAGTGCATCTGGTGCTGGTAAACTGAATTCCTACAAAAGTCGTATTGCAATTTTTTTATTATGTAAAGAGATTGTGTACTTAAATTGGTGGTTATATTCAAGCGTAAGCAACTGAGTCTTTAAGTTATGTATATACTGCATTTAATGTTTGCTACTAAAATCAAGAATGCATCAAGGATTAGAAAGAGGTCCTCCACATGGGAATTATTCAGAGAATACCCAAATACCTAACGCTACATACTGTACCTGAAAAGATAAATGTTACTAAGACAATGATGTTTGAACTTTTATGTGTACAGAAATGAAATGAAATGCAAGATTTGTATTCCCAGCAAGAAAAGGGCATCTGGAAGGCAAATTAATGTGGTCAGGAGTCCTCGGGACTCTGTAAGGATGGACAAGGTAGGCCAGTGGCCCCCAAGAGATACTGTATCTTCCAAGCCTAGCACTACTGTACTTTTGCGGCCTTGCTAGGCAGCTGGGCCTGGGCTGGGAGGGCTGAGTCCTTTAAAAAAACACATTAAAAAACCATGTCATTTTGCCTTGTAAACAATTGGACTACTGTATACTATACCAAAAATCCTACTGTACGACAAGTCTCTACCAGAATAACAACAAAAACCAATACAGTATACTGTAATACAAAAACTACTGTAGTCTGTGAAGCTGGCATTGGGCCCAACATGGTACAGTATGGTAAAAAAATATACTGTACAGTATATACTACAGAAGGTGCTATATGCCCAAGTGGTGCCACCTCACACAGAGGCTCTGTGGGAGGCAATGTTCCCACCCCACAAGCTGTGCTTTTGACTTGCAGGGTCCCAGGATCAGCACCCTGCTGCCAGAATTGCTGCCCTTTGCACACTTTGGATGCTATAGGCACACCTTGGCATTTAACATTTTTAAGACTTTCTGGAAAGTGCAATACTGTACTGTAGATAAGAGGGAATGTGAACATTTAATCTGTCCATGATGTCATAATTTGCAAAAGAAATGGTAGTTGCTCAGATCAGCTTAATTGCATAACACAGGTGCTTGTAAAGGGCGGGGTTTACTCTGAACACAGAAAAAAAAGAGATTTGCCCCCCAGCACACTGCAGCAAAAACAATACTTAAATCCTACTTGATAATAGCGATTCAGAGGTATTAGTTACATACATTTGCTAATATATGAATAAGTGCCAGGACAATCATCAAGGCTCCTCTATACTGTAGTCCCTAGCATTAAGGGGTTCTCGTCCGAGAAGCAAGGCACCCCAAAAAAATTCCAACCAAGGGCCATCCCCAGGGCATCACACGAAAAAGGGAAAAAGCTCTCAGCTTTTATATGTACTGTTATCATGCAGTACATCAATTGTAATTATATGACCCAGAGTGGGTACAACTATTATGTAGCAATAATTATTTTGGGGTGAGCGTTTGGGAGTGGGGCCCCCGGGGGGTTCTGACTGGGCCTTTCTCATGGCATCACCACTTAATTCACATAGAATACTTTTATCACTTTTCTATTTGTTTGTATATTATTTATGTCATTTTAATTCTTTCTCATTTCATTAACACTTATTGATTTATACTTACACATCTTTTCTTTATACTTCACTATCACCTTTTTCCCTTTTTCATGTGATGCCCTGGGGGTGGCCCTTGGTTGGAATTTTTTTGGGGTGCCTTGCTTCTCGGACGTGAAACCCTTAATGCTAGGGATGCCAGTATAGAGGAGCCTTGACGATTGGCCTGGCGCTTATTCATATATTTGCAAATGTATGTAACTAATACCTCTGAATCGCTATTATCAAGTAGGATTTAAGTATTGTTTTTGCTGCAGTGTGCTGGGGGGCAAATCTCTTTTTTTTTCTGTGTTCATGATGTCATAATGTCAGACAAATAAACAGTGTCAACTGTAGGTCACCATAGATTTGATCAACAGGCATTAGGTCGACCAGGAACAATTGTTGACTGTGACTAATGATCACACACAGTTTTTGCCAACATGACAATAGAAAACGATGGATGAAATGTTGCCAAAATATTTTTGATAACCAAATATATTATGGTGGGTCAAGTTGCCTTTTGTTATTGTAGGTTTACTGTACAAACAAGCCATGTCGATGAATAGTGTGTCGCCCTTTAGACCATGTAGATCTAATGACCCTGTCAATCAAATCTCTGCCAGTCAGTTGAGTGTGTGGTAACAACTGTCAGTCATTGTCAGATATCCAACACCATACAGTGCAGTGTACTGTATGCCACAGTAGTGCATTGTATTTGTTATTGTACTGTATACTGTAATTCATGTAATTGTACAGCAATACTGTACTTACTGCGTAGGAGGTGCCTCCTGATGAGCTGGAGCTGAGGCACATCCCTGCACAGTAAATCTTACCAGCATTTTTGGAGGGCCCTGATGGTCCGGCGGCACCCGAATTGGGCGAATATTGCCCTGCTCTCTTTCCTATAGGTGAGCTCTTTCTCTTGGTTGGTGGAGAATGGTTGGTCTCTCCACTTTACCAAGAGAAAAAGCTTGCCTGGACTAAATCTCCTGGCTCATGTAGATGACATCCTAACTAAAATAAGACTTACAGTACAACACACTCAAGATGCACGACGCTCATTCATTACACACAGGTACGTCACTCGTTATGGAAGAAGTCTGTGTTGTAGTGGTTAGGAGAACGCAAAGCAGTGTGGGCGCCCAAGGTTCGAAGCCTGGAAGGCTACAATTTTTCATTTTTTTAATTATTTTTATTTTTGTTTAAATCTTTGCTACAGGATTACACAGAAATCACTTGATGGTGTGTGAATTCTGTCATTTATACCAACACATACAGGTATCAATGCACACACAGCATTGCATAAATATCGAGCAATTAAAGTTAAATATTATTAAGTATGTTTACTCCAGTACAGTAGACTCTCCTCAACTTCCCACCACCTGCCATTTCTATGCTACTCTTTGCCACCCAGCTGTATTTTACATGAAACCATAATGCACTAGACATTGTATTGTTTGTATTGTACAAAATACAGTGACGTAATGGTAATGGCCACCATTCGTAGACTATTCAGGACACAAGGGCAGACCTTGAGCTGACTGCTTACAGTAAATGGATTAACAGAGTGTCCTTTATTATGGTAATGAGAGGTTCTTGCTTGCTTTGGGGGAAGGGACCTCCCGACCCACTGGGCATGCACAGTACTACTGTATGAGCCTCCTAATGCCAAAGCTATGGAGTGGCTCCACTGGGCATGCACCAGAGATCCCATTGTAACTCCTCAGAGCTGACAGCCACCATAGTGCCGACGTGCTGACATTGACACAAGTTTGCACTTTAAACACACAATCAGTTTGTAATACAGAGACATCACTCTCAAACAGAGCCCACTACCAGTTTCTGAAGTCATGAAATCACTATTGTGTAAAAGTCTTGGACAGCGCTGATAGTGGTGCAAGTGTGCAACTTCAACCGCACAGTCAGTATGTACTGTAATACAGCCATCCCACTTCCATTGAGTGATTCCCAATCCACTGGGCATGCACAGTGCTATGATCATCCATACACAATGTCATAGTGCTACATGGCATATGGAGTGGCTCCACTGGGCATGCACCAGAAATACTATTGCAACCCCTCTAGTGGGCATGCGCCAGAGATCCCATTGTAACCCCTCAGGGCTGACAGCCACCACAGCGCCAATGTGCTGACATTGACGCAAGTTTGCGATTTAAATGCGCAATCAGTTTGTAATACAGAGACCTCTCTCTCAAACAGAGCCCACTACCAGTTTCTGAAGTCATGAAATCGCTATAGAGTAAAACTCTGGGACAGCATTGACAGTGGTGCAAGTGTTTCCATAGAATTGCATCGTGTGATAGCAGTGCAAACTATAGCATATTGTATCATACGCTGCTGCAGGTAATCACATGGCATGATGCGTGTGCACGTTTGTGGTGTGATCAGCAAGGATATAAGAGGACACATCTGTAGTTTTTTTTTAGTGTCCCACTACAGGTGATGAATTGCTGTTCTTGTCAAATGGAATCAAGATGGAATTTGGTAGTGGGGACACAGGACCTCAATTAACTGTCTAAAACAACATGCATTGATGATGGATAACGGATGCAGATCAAATGATAGCAAAGCCATCATGACTTCAGTGAACTGTTGTGCAACTGGATGGCTGCTGTCATACTGTACTTACTTCCTCTCACAAAAGATTGTCAATTTTTGTTTAAAACTGATCTTATTGGTCCCTTTATTGGATGGAGATTTACTCCCAACAGCAGCCTAGCATACTAGGATTCTTCTGGGTAATACTGGATAGGAGAGGAGTCAATTAGCTTTCACAAACTGGATGCAGGAAGACAACCTCAGATCATGAGAAGATGGATGATGAAGGTGTTGGCAGTGGAGATTGCATGTGCTAAACTCTATCCATGCTGCTGGCAGATTATGCTGGACTGCTTGTAGTTGTTATTATTTTACAGGATTTTGGAGATTTTCCCAAATATTTCACATGAACTCACTGCTACTTACTTTAGTGTCACAAACGGTACATGTTTTCAGGTTTTGAGTAAAAATAATCCCACATGAAAGAGGTGGCTTTTTTGGTCTTATGGCCAGGCATGGCAATGGCTTTCTTATCCCAGGCAAACACTGCTGCCACTGGTGGCTGCCTTACTTTGACAAAAAGAACATTATCATCATCAACATCCTCATTGGTGTCCGATGCACAAATATAATAAGTCACCATTTTTACTTTTACTGCTGCTCATCCCTCCATTTGCAGAGGGCTTGGAAATGGTGCAATGAGGCTTCTCTAAGAGTACAATGCCAAAAATGTCAGACTCACACATAGCACTTGTGGACACACTAAGGCGTAAATTTACTAATGTGAGAATCTTTAGAAGTGGAGATATTGCCCATAGCAACCAATAAGATTCTAGCTTTTATCTTCTAGAAAGTGCTAGTTAAGTATTTACTAGAATCTGATTGGTTGCTATGGGCAACAGCTCCTCTTCTAAAAACTTCTAAGAACTCTCACTTTAGTAAATATACCCATTAGATTCTCCTTAGGGATTTGTGAAGTTTCTGAATGCACAATTTGTTCTTCAGCTCGAGTTTTATATTGGTGAACTGATATGCCTATTTTAAAGGTGACACATGTAGACTTAAAGTGAGTTGGTGTTGCATGTGATGGTTTCAGAAGGTGTCTGACTATGTTTGGCCTAAGCTTCTGCAATAGGCATTCTAGTTCATGAAACAGCAAAAGCAGGACCACCAGTTGCATAGAAAGGCCATGGCCTGAGACTTTCTTTGCTACTGCATGCGATGCATGGAATGTTGGTAATTTTACACTGGCAGCAGGAACAGTAGCAGTACTGAGTTGCTGCTCCTGCTCTTTTATCAACTGATAAGGGGTTATGCACCCCTTGCATAACCTGGGTTACACCCTAATGACGTTATAATTTTAAAACACAACTTTTATTGTACATTTTTTAACAGTGCCTAAAAGCCCTGAACACATAAAAACACTGCATCACAGTGCTCCTAGTTTAAGGGTGGCACACTAATGATATTTTATTTTTTAACATTCAAGTTTATTGTAAAATATTTTAACTGTGCCTTAACACACAATAAACTGCCTCACAATGGTCCTAGTATAAGGGTGACAATGATGTCATATTTTGAAAACACAAGTTTTATTGGAACATTTTTAAACTGTGTCTGAAGGGCTTAAACACACAAAAAACTGCCTCACAGAGCCCCTAATATGCAATCCAAAACACATAAGATCTTACAAAGGGAGGATGATGAATTTGAGATTCAAACATGGTGGGGAGACCCGAGTCGCAGCTCATTTCGACTCATCAGTCCTAAACCCAAAAGTTTGGGTGTGTCCAGTTTCTATGGAAACTGAACCGCACATTTCCAATTAATATTAAATATTTTTCACTCAGGTAATATGGGTACTCAAGTAACAATTTAGTAGTAGTGATATCACATCATTGTGACACTTTCCATTAACTCCTGTAGTAAAGACACTACTGTCAGAAAATATTGGTAACAGCTTGTCATGGCATATAAGTTCCACTGAAAACCAACAAACATCATACAGTATTGTCCTATACAAGATCAAAAGTTATATCCTAAAGATCTATGAGCCACTTTAATGTCCCCACACAAAAGAACCCACATTGGCCCCCATAGGAAAAAAAACACACAAATTGGCTCCCACAGGGAAAAAAGCACACACATTGCCCCCCACAGGTAAAAATATAAACACACACTCAATGGCCCCTACAGGAAAAACACACACATTGACCTCCACAGAAAACAATACACACATTGCCCCCACAAGAACAAAATCACACACAATGGCCCGCTCAGGGAAAAAATGGACATTAACCAGACAGAATAAAAACACATGGACCCCCCAAATTAAATCCCAGAAATTGACATTCATAGGAATAAAAACACATTGACCCCCACAGAAAAAAACACACACATATTTGCCCCCACAGGAAAAAACACACATTGCCCCCACAAGAACAAAATCCCACACAATGGCCACCAGAGAAAAATACACACTCATTCTCCCCCACAGATAAAAACACACATTGTCCTCAACGGAAAATCAAAACCACACACATTAGCCCCACAGAAAAAACATAGACATTGGCCCCCTCAGGAAAAAAACACACATTGACCCCCAAAGAAAAAATATACACATTGGCCCCCACAGATAAAAACACACATTGGCTCAAACAGAAAAAATACCCACACACATTCACCTCCACAGAAAAAAAACACATTGACTCCCAGAGGAAAAAAAAGAATGCACATATTTATTGCTTCATACAAGAGGATTTGTGGCACTGCAGAACAGCCAGGACT
Organism: Taudactylus pleione; assembly: GCA_031769625.1. Taxonomy (NCBI): domain Eukaryota; kingdom Metazoa; phylum Chordata; class Amphibia; order Anura; family Myobatrachidae; genus Taudactylus; species Taudactylus pleione. The sequence continues at coordinate 20,220,950 of JAUIMM010000015.1, forward strand.
TGTAACAGTTGCAGTAGCTCCCTCCCAGTGCCTTCTTTGCCCTCAGCCATGGCATTCAACAGCCTGAATGAGTCATTCACTGCATTGCACATTGTGGCTGGGTGACCTATGATGTAATTCCGCAGTGTATAGATCACACCATGGTCTGCAACTGAGCTGCCCAGAAGATGAGCAAAACCTGCCCAAGCCAGAAGTTAGTTTAAAGGCACTGTGTAGTTGTGGATGTAGTGCAACCAGCTTCTGGTGGTTGCCAGTAGGTCTGCCAGTTATCAGTCCAGGGTACCCAGCAGCAGTTGCCGCACTTGCTTCAGTGCAGTCACTCCGCTCAAACAACCCTTGAGCTGGCCCTACCTATTTCCATTAGTTTGTTTATGTAAAACAGCTAAAACTTTCAATCTAACCAAAAGATCATAATTTTTTGCTTACAAATACATATAAGAAAGGTATACACATCAGCTTGTTGACATTCAGAATGTGGAAATTGACATAATGTCGATATTCAACATGTCAGAATACACAATATCGACATTCACAAAGTCAACAAACAATTTTAGGGTTAGGGTTAGCCTGTGATGAAGGTTAGGGGTAGACTCAGAATTAATATAAATGAAAACATTGTTGACAAGCCAACTGACGACATTTACAATGCTGGCAATGTCAACATTATGTCATCATTCAGACCATGTAGACATTCTGGTATCAACATTCTGAATGTCAACTTTTTGAACAACACCCATAGGAAAAAAGAATCTCAATAAAAAATAATTCTGTAGTTTTTAATTTGCTGAATTTCTAAACTTGGCACATAATCATTTTCATTGCACAAAACGGAATGTATCATATGAGAGCAGAATAATTGTACACATAGGTGAAACATAATGGCCCCTGCAGCTTAATTTACTACCAAATGTAATTACCAACTCTGACTTTGACGGCGACATTTGGTCTCTGGATCATAGACTCAGTTTTGTGCGAAAATCTCTGACAATCAAACTGTGATAGCAAAGATGATGACTTCAGTCTAGTGCAACCACAGCACAAATGATATGCCATGACAGCAGGCTTGAGACCTGCTATTATTCTAGCCTTTGGTTCTCAGTAGGATTAATTACCAGCTAATTTCTAAATATTGCAAAGCATAAAAATAGGGAAAATGTTCCAGGATATATGGAAAATGAATAAAACACTAGTCTTCTAATTTTTTTACATGAATGTTTAAACATTACTATCTTACAATTTAAGGGGTATAGTTATTGTAATGCAACAATAAAATACACTTTTCAGGTCTTGCATTCAATCATTAAACGTTTGCTAGTGTAATCTTCCTGGAGATACTGACTGGCAGTAGTAATTCTTACCACTTTACCAGCCAGACTGAGGCGTTCTGAGTATGCACTAGCTGGCATTTCAGTTGACACTGTAAATCTGAAAGCCTGCATTTGGACTTCCAGCTCCACATTGGTTGGACATTACTTAAAAGTTAAAATATAGAAACATATGTGTAAAATATACTTTTTCTAAGAATTGCATTTTATGAGAAAATCTTTATAAATTGTTTTCACTACATATTCTGTTGTTACCACCCTGAGATGGTGATAGTGATTGGAGGACTGTTACTGTAATTTTTAAATAGTAAATAGCTACATTCCCTATGACAGAGACCTCCAGCAATGTCTACCTCCTGCAGTATTTGTGCTAGACACTGCTGGTAGTATCATTTAATAATAAAACCTTTTATTTTTGTATCATATAAGGTCTGTGTTATTAGGATCAGTCACTAAACACAGAAAATGTGGACACACAGCTCACATTGCATGAATGGACTTGTGTACTGAGCACATACATGTCACGGACCTCTGGACAATCTCTCCAGATACGCCAATCTGAAAATCGCCACCCGTGACTTATACCAGTTAACTCAGCACAAGTGGTTATTAACTCCGGTATCTGCCACTAGCAGAAGACCAATTTAACGCTAAAGCGTAAGGCAAGCTTCTGCTCTCACCTGTGCACACAACTTATCAATATTTAAACATAGGTAAAATGCCAAACATGAGATGTATGGGTCATAAAAACACAGATTCCAAGAACTAAAATGAGTTTAGTTTAATTCAAGAAATATCTTCAAAGCTTATGTACAAAAATTACAAAGGATATAAGGATGTTACAAAAATTCACAAACACAGTTAATCACAATTTCCAGTAAACCAAAGAAAATAATAAAATGGGAGAAACAAACCATTCAGTTCGCGACGGATAGAACAGCTTTGAGGTGAGGCCTCCACAATGAGTTCAGGTGCCCTGTGTCTTGTTGACAGCCTCAAGTAGAGAATCACCACTTCTGACCAGTGAACCTGTATTTTATTCTGCTTTCCCAGCACCCCTCCTCACCCAACCTCCCTGGGGTAAAATGAACCCTTGTCAGCTCAGAATGTATTGTCCCTATAGCTGGCCTATGGGGTTTCTCTATCATTTGGAAATTTAATTACCTTTCAGCCCTTTCTGAAGTTTGAGAAGTGGGCTTAGGTCAACAAACGTGCACACAGATTAAGTAATTAAACACACACCTCTGTATATCCTGACTGTGAGTATAACCAACAATTCTTTGATCTCCATCCCCAAACAGGACACAGGACTTTTTTATGGCTGGTGTTAGCAAATCCTGGTCCCCTGGGGGATATGAACAGACCATGTACTCTGGGTTCAATACCCACAACCACAGATTTTAACAGTTGACCAAGTTTTATGATGCTATGGGAAGAAATCCCTCCTACCATTCATCCCAGCCTCAAAGAACTTCACTGAGGGTTTTGACACCTCACATTAGACTTTTAGCATGACATTATACAGATACTGTACATAAACATTTACAATGGAAATTTACGGTTTCTGCTGATGCAATCATGTGCAGTTATGCCCGTGCAGATGCAATATCCACTTTTTTGCTACACCTCCCATTTTTTAAAAAGAGCAGGAGATCATTTGGCCTCTCATGCCACAGTCTCCCATGCTGTACAATGGTAGCTGTCATTACCCTGCCTGGATGGGCTGAGCTAACAGTTCCTCCATCCTGGGCAGGGGGTAGGCATTACACAAGGTGGACTTACTTAGTCTCCTGTAGCCCACCCAAAACCTGGTGCCTTTGTCTCTCTTTCCTGTCTTCACAGGACTGAGGCTAACTACTTCTCTACATAGCACCCAAGAACAACCATTGCCCCTCTCTAGTCCCCTTGGACCTATGTCCGGATAGAGAGCACACCCATATACCATATTTTTGACAATGTGGCCATCACCCTGTTGGGTTGCTGGCTCAAGGGATAGGGGTTTCAGAAGTTCAGGCTGAGACACTGAAAGACCCATGTTCTTTGCAGTATCAGCTAAGGCATTATCATCTGGCATTACCTTCATGCACTGTTCTAGCAGCTGCAGGGGTCTGGACAACTCTCCGCCCCCAGGAACCATCTCAGCACAAGGCAGCATTTGCCAGCCTGCTGTTTCTGATACTCCAGAAATTCTATATGTCCCATCAGAAACATATGGGGAACATAACTTGTTCACTAAAGATTTAGATATCATGTCTTGGGGACCAGATTCCTCTGTCCCTATGTTTTGACTCCCAATCTCCATACTATCAAAAGTAGAGTATAGAAATACTGCATCAGGCTCCTCATTGCCCATGGAAACCAGTATAATGAGCTTCGCTCTGGTGGGTAGGGACACTACCTGCAGGGTGTTAGCAGCCACAAATTTTGGTATACCTGTGGTTGCTAACAAATCCCTGTTCATTCTTCTGGGGATGGCTACAGTATGGGGGAGAGACGGTTCAGCCTTATCACATATAGTGGGACATACGGCAACCTCCCTTTCACCCCCAATTCTATCCAGCTCCTGGGCTGGGTTTGCACCAGCCCTTCCCTGGCACAAATAATATTTCTCTGTGCATTCCTTGTCATAAATGACTGCAATGAGAGGCTGATCCATTTGTTTGCTTAGGAAGTCCAAGGATGGGGTCAGCCCCTTGATCCATCTGAATAGCTAAACTTTTCACAGAGGGATCAAGAAGTGAGCAGAGCTTTGCTTTTGTGTGTGTGAGTGAGTTGATGGCAAGAGGGGGGTCAGGGGGGGATCTGCAGAGTCACACAGGTCTCCCTCCAAAAACCTGGGAGGCTGCGTGACCTCAGTGGCCACTAACACCTCCCCCAGCATCACATCACCTGAGTCCTGGCTCTTACTCTGACTGCCTGTCTCTGATACACTTTTACCAGCAAACACATTGCCACCAATACCATAGAGATTTACAGAATTATCTGCCACCTCAGGGGAAAGTTCAGTACAGCATAACTGTTCCAACAGGCCATTTCTTGACATGGACCCATTATCATTCCTCTTAGTATCATTACCCATGTCTGGACAAGCATCCACGGGTACCTGAGGAGAAGTGGCATTAGCACACATCATGGTAAAAGGACATTCATCTTCAACATTCAATGATTTCCCCAGATATGTCCCTGGCAAAACATTATTAGGCACATGCCTCTCCTCCCTAATGCATCGCCCTGCTTCCAAGTCCAGATACTCTTGCACCAGGGGAAAAATAGTTTTACTTTCTAACCCAGTAGCATGTGTGACAGTACTCTCCCTAAACCTATCACCTTTAGGAGTTTCTTTATCATTCCACCCTGTATTGGGTTTCTTACATAAGTCCACATAACTGTGGGGGTCACCTATCGACTTCTCATCTCCACATATCCCTATTCCATTTCAATATGCACCATCCTCAGCAGACATATCATTCCCCACCTTATCAGCAAAAACCGCCTTAACCTGATCTAGTGCATTTTCCTTGGGTAAATGTAAATAAACATGAGCATGTTCATCATTACATGGCATCATTGTCCCACTCTTACCCATAGACATTGCTATTTTATCAGGCTCACTTGCCATCTGGGAAGAAATGAGGTTAGTGGGAAAAACTTACAAAATTGCATTGGGTAAATCACATTCATCGATAGTTCTCAAATGACTTAGGTCAGTCCCAAATAACACATTTGTAGGTACATGGGGCAGCAGACCCACCTCCTGGAAATCACTGCCCACCCCCCAGTCCAGGTTTACCATGGCCATGGTTATTTTAGTGTGCATTTCCCCGACACCACATACAGCAATTGTCTTTCCGGGGATGAAGTTCTCCGGGTCCACTAATGTGGGATGCACTAAAGTCAAATCAGTCCACATGTTGCATAGCCCCACAGTTACCTGCTTTCCTACGACCATGGCTTGCAGATTTTCGCTGACACCCTCCTGGGACCCTCGTGCATACAAAACAGTGTGCACGGGTTTAGTTGGTGAGTGCCCCACAGGAGAGGGTGTCATCTTCTCCTTTACCAGACAACTGGCACTGAGGTGCCCAGGATCATTACATACACAACACCGGAGGCCCATGGCCCAAACTGATTTTTCCCCAACCCGCTTCACTGATACTGAAACAGTAGTCACGGTTCCAGTAGAAGGCAATGGAACAACTCCTCCAGGTTGCTTCTCCTTCCAGGTGGGTTCCTCCAGTTGCCATTTCTGTGCCGCCTGAGGTTGTAGGCTGCTCACACTAACAGCCTGTCCCAGTAGAGCACATTGTGCCTTGGGTTGTGAGAACTCGGTACCATATTCCACAGTGGCTGGCACTGATGGGGTTACCTTTTCCTCGTGGGGCACCCCTATAGGCTTGGTTATTGCTTCTTCAGCTGGAGAAAGAAGTTGTTGTAGGCGATTCCTTTCAGTATCCACCCGGCAACACTGATCTTGCCAGAATGGGGAATCAAGCTTTTCCCAATATTCTGCTTCTTCCAAAGCAAGGTGAAAACAATTCTCCAGGTGGTCCAGCAGTTCTGCAGAACTCAGCTTACGATCCAGATACAGATTCGCCCTACGATACGGGCTGAAGGCATTGCATTCTTCATCCTGTGCCCACTTTAGCTGATTAATCGTCTCACTGTGGGTATTGTTACTGCAGGCGAGACCTTGCAGTTGACATTCATCAGCTAGTTCCTTCGTACTCATCATGGTTATATAGTCCTCAGTGTCTTGGAAAGAACATCCCAGCTGAACCGCTGGTGCTGTAATGGTTTGGCTTTCTGTAGCCTACCTAGCTGCCACACATCCTGCAGTCTCCCTGGAACTAACAGAGGGAGATTTTTGTCTAGTGACTGTTATAATGTCCAGGGCTGTCTGATTGCCCAAACCACAGCTAGCATTTGCTGGGCTTTCTCCTTCAAATTCTGACACAGGGAAATGCTCTGGATGAAGTCTGTTGGTACTTGGGTCTCTGGTCACAGACTGGTGCTTGAGTTGGGCTCCAACTGGAGCCTGTGATCAGCCTCCTCTTTATGCTCTGTGGACTCAGTAGTATGGAACCTCTCCACAAGCTGCAGTACCATAGCTGGGCTGGGCTCTTTTACATACTTCAGAGCAGAGTCTAGATATTGATCCAGCTTTGAGATAAACTCCATATCTCTCACCCGATTGCTAACAGAGTCCAAATGTGCATCCAACATTACTCTATTACTTTCCGCAGTAAGTATCAATCCAGTACAGGGTACATCCCAGACTACTGCAGTAGCCCCAACTGATGCATTCTTTCCCTCAGCTTTGTTTCTTGCAGAACTCCCCTCTGCCATGGAACTCTCTCTCTGCAAGACACTCAGCTCTGGCCAGCTCCATGGATGGATGGGTAAGAACAGAGTCCACATCAGAGTCCAACTTTCCACTATTACATCCTGCAGTAAGTAAAACCCCAGTATAGGGTACATCCAAGGCTAATGCAGTAGCCCCCGCCAATGCACTCCTTTCCAGTACTGACATGCTGACATCTGATGCTCTGTATCATAGTCCATTAGATCCCGGATCAATCTCTTCTTAGAATGATCCTTCCAGACCAGACCTTTCTGCACACACCGCGCTACCAGCTCTTCCTTCTTGAGCTTTTTGTACTTTGCAGCCATTGTTCACCAAACAAAAATATAATAACAGGGTAGGGGAAACAGAAATTGCTTTCACTGTGTGACTTTTTACTAATATAAGCTTTAAGTTCTGGAATCTGGTGAAATTGGGTTCCGCTCAGAGAGTACTCCCTTTTTCACTCAAGTTTTTATAAAATAAAACACTTTTTATCCCACCGCTGCTAACCAATTGTCACAAACCTCCGGCCGATATCTCCAGATACGCCAATCTGAGAATCACCGCCTGTGACTTATACCAGTTAACTCAGCGCATGTGGTTAATAACTCTGGTATCTGCCACCACCAGAAGACCAATTTAATGCTAAAGCATAAGGCAAGCTTCTGCTCTCATCTGTGCACACAACTTATCAATATTTAAACATAGGTACCATGCCACACATGAGACGTTTGGGTCATAAAAACACAGATTCCAAGAACTGAAATTAGTTTAGTTTTATTCAAGAAATATCTTCAAAGCTGATGTACAAAAATTACAAAGGATATAAGGATGTTACAAACACAGTTAATCTCAATTTCCAGTAAACCAAAGAAAATAATAAAATGGGAGAAACAAACCATTCAGATCGCAACGGATAGAACAGCTTTGAGGTTAGGCCTCCACATTGAGTTCACCACTTCTGACCAGTGAGCCTGTATTTTATCCAGCTTTCCCTGCACTCCTCCTCACCCCCCTCCCTGGACTAAAATTAACCGTTATCAGCTCAGAGTGTATTGTCCCTCTAGCTGGACTATGGGGCTTCTCTATCATTTGAGCAGGGGTTCTTAATTACCTTTCAGCCCTTTTTGAAGTTTGAGAAGTGGTCTTAGGTCAATAAACATGCACACAGATTAAGTAATTCAACATACACCTGTGTAGCCTGACTGTCTGTGAGAATAACCAACAATTCTTTGATCTCCATCCCTAAACAGGACACATGGCTTTTTTATGGCTGGTGTTAGCAAATCCTGGTCCCCTGGGCTTTGAACAGACCATGTACTCTGGGTTCAATACCCACAACCACAGATTTTAACATTTGACCAAGTTTTATGATGCTATGGGAAGGAAGTCCCTCCTACCATTCATCCCAGCTTCAAAGAACTACACTGAGGGTTTTGACACCTCACATTAGACTTTTAGCATGACATTATACAGATACATAAACATTTACAAGGGAAAGTTATGGATTCTGCTGACGCAATCATGTGCAGTTATGCCCATGTGGATGCAAAATCCACTTTTTCGCTACAATACATAAACCAATATTGCTATCAGGGTTGGTGCTAAGTTACATTTCACCCACTGCCCCTGCTCCCTCGAATTTATAATATTCCAAGCATTAGTGACCCCAATTTATAATATGCCACACATCAGTGTTCCCAATTGATAAAATACTATATAGAAATGTTCCAACTAATATGCTACACAGCATAGCCCCAAAATCATAATATACCTCATAACAATATCCCCAATTCATAGTATGCAAAACATCAGTGTCACAAATTCATTATATGCCACTCAGCTATATTCCCATTTCATATTTATGCTACACATCAATGCCCCCAATACATTATATTCCACACATTTGTGCCCCCAATACAAACTATGCCGCACATTTGAGCTCCAAATATATATGCCACACATCTATGGTCCAAATTTATTGTATGCCACATAGCCATGAATAATGCCACACAATGCCCCCAATACTTATGCCACACACACACACAAATTCTTTATGTGGCATAGAGAACTGCCCCCGATACATTATACCACACATCCATGCCCCAATATAAATTTATGCCTCACAGCTCTACCCCAATATATGTCAGCACTCATTAACTACCTCCACATACACACTAAGCCTTTCTTTACTCATTAACACAAACACACACACATGCTGCTATCATTCATTAACACAGACATGCCCAGACACATTGTCAGTGCTCATAAAGTCACATACACACTCGCTAAACTCCACCACACACACACTCACCATGCCACACACACATTAACCCTGTAAAGAACTTAATAATACCTCCCTACACACACACTAAGCCTATCTGCACTCATTAACACACACACACACAAGCAACCCAGCCCCCACACACACACTATCCTACCCATTAATCCTTTTTCCTCACCAAAAAGTAATAACATTCTTTACCAGGCTCCATTTAGCAGTAGCAGCACATCGTGTTCTCTAGGAGGGCAGAGCTTTTTATATAAGTGACAGGCTGACACCCGGAGGAAAGGACTGGAGGAGAGAGAAGGGATGGCCACTACTGCTGCTGTCTCTACTGCAACAGGCGAGAGTTCTGGTTTCTGGGGGAGTTCCTGCATCAGCCTTGGTCATCAGTAGTCCTGGCCGTGACTGAAAGAGGGATCCTTCTTTTTGTTTTGTTGACTCAGTAGTGTCCTCCAGTGTCTGGCGCCCTTAGACAGCCCCCTCAAGTTACCTAATGGTAGCACCGGCCCTGGTTGCTATTCTGTTTTAGGGAATTGCCCAATTCAAAATGCTTCACACCACCTTTATTGGATTGTGGATTCAGATGAAAAATTTTGAAAAGTAATTTCAGAATTCTGTCCTGAACATCCTTTGCGGTCAATCCATCATTAATATAAATTGTTTTATTTTTCTTCAAAAATAGATCTAAAATTATTAATAGGAGTATTGTAATATCACTATTGCTTTTATTTTATGTGTCAATTTGCATAATATTAAATTTTTACATGTTGGTATTAGCATGAAATTTAAATGTAAGGGATAAAGGACCTGATTCAGACCCGCTCGCTAGCAAGCGGCAGCTCATTGCAGATGATGTTCACTAATCTGCACATGCATATAATTTGCAGTGCGTGTGTGCAAGCCAGTCTTTGTGATCTTTGTTTCTCGTAAGCCACTATCAGGTCGCTACTTTTAGTGACAGATAGTGCCATTTGTGGGTGGTAACTGGGGAAGATGCTTGTTTACGGGGGAGTGGTGTTGCAGATGCAAACGTGTCAGGCCACCAAAACGCCATTAAAAGGGTGTGCATAATTAGCAAAGTAGCGTCATTGGTCACATCACCTGCATGTATTTCAGGCCGCACTGATCGCTGTGCTTGCGGCAGGTTAAGGCAACCTCTAGGGCTGCAAGCAGCTCGGATGGCTCTCGATGGTCCCGATTAATCCTACAGTTCCCGGAGATGACGTGTGTTGCGAGTGGCAAGGGGGCGTCTATATACACTTGCGAGTGCACTTTGCCGTAGCTTGCTAAAACATAGTGGGCATCCTTACGCAATGCAGTGCGAGCACTTCATTTAAATATCCGGCCCACTTTTGCCAGCGAGCAACCGCAACTTGCGAGCGGGTCTGAATGAGCTCCAAAGTGTTTATCACTTGGAATTACAGTACAGCTTCACCATTACCTCCAGTGCACTTAGAAAAATAAGTTAATTTTCTTTGCTGAAAAAGGTACTGTGACCAACCCGGGATCATCCCTAAATGAGTACTCTCTAACAATTAAAGCATGATTAAACCTGTTGCCTTGTAACTCAAACTAAAAACAGAAAAATCACTGGAGTAATAATTGAGGATTGAACTAATACCTGCATTTAGCTGTGAGTAAAAGTGAGGCTTCTTACAGAGTTAAAAATATATATAATACAAAGATTTGTCTCCCATCTGGGCAGTGTCCAAGTGCCATAGCCTGATTCACAGGCTGTGGCTGTTTGGGGATGGAGCTGGGGAGACATCAGGCAGCATCCCCCATTTGCTATTGCAAGCTTAGCCCCCATCGGTTTATATAGGGACTGCTCAGTTGCTGAATTTACCAACTTCCAAAATGCAAAGAATTCTTTTGACTGCAGAATCCATTACACATGGTTACTTATAACAAACCTATTTGTACTATACAATCCCAAACTATGATAGTATATAACTTCACAATATTATCATAATGTGGCTAGTAATCCACAACTCTTATAGAACTACAATTACTGGCTGATTTCAACCTGAAATATACACATTCCATAGACTACAATATTTCACCCAGATTACATTATATAATATTTCAGAAAGTATAAACTTCCAAACAGTGTACATTACTTATGAGTTTATTACGATGTAATTGACCACTACCGAATAGTACATTTACTATTATGAATCCTTTATCACTAGCTGACAGACTGAAATGTATATTCTACAGCAAACAGCTCCATCTCAATTCTAACTACTCCATATTAAGAAATTGTAGCCTCTAGTAAACACATGGGAATAGACAAAAGACTACACTTAAATCCCTTTACCAAATCACTACAAACTTATTACATATAGTCTACTACACAAACTTGCTACAGACTTACATTAACTATCCATATTAGTAACTATAATACAGATCTTATTACACAACATGATTAACCAAATAAGCCATTAATCCATTAACTTATTTCTGTCTAGTCAGATACTTAGCATTTTTCCAGGAGTACTTAGGCCCATTTTGGTCATCTTGTGAGAGGAAGACCTCTCTTCCTTGTCTCTCCACCAGTGTGTGTCTGTATCTGTTTCCAGTGTGTCTAAGTGTGAATGTGTGGAATGCTATTTTCCCAGCATTCCCCTCACCTGTGAGGTGTGGTCAGAATGGGAATATCCTCTTTGTCAGTTGAAACTGTTTTCTTAGTTGAAACTTGTGAGCTATTGTTCTAAGCCTTCCTGTGTTAAGACTATATGTGATTCTGGCCATATGTATACAAATGCTAATGACCCTGACCAACTGGTTTTGGGACCTGACTCTGGAGTAAGTGATTACATTTATATATACATTCAGGTGCATAAATATTGGGACATTTACAGAATTTTCATATTTTGGCCTCTATTCACTACCACAATGGCACGGAAATGAAACAAACAAGATGTGCTTTAACTGCAGACTTTCAGATTTAATTTGAGGGTTATTACATCCAAATCAGGTGAACGGTGTAGGAATTACAACAGTTTGTATATGTGCCTTCCACTTTTTAAGGGACCAAAAGTAATGGGACAAACTGAACAATCCTAAATCTAGCTTTCACTTTTTAATACTTTGTTGCAAATCCTTTGCAGGCAATTACAGCCTGAAGTCTGGAATGCATAGACATAACCAGACGCTGGGTTTCATCACTGGTGATGCTCTGCCAGGCCTCTACTGCAAATGTCTTCAGTTCCCGCTTGTTCTTGGGGCATTTTCCCTTCAGTTTTGTCTTCATCAAGTGAAATGCATGCTCAATCGGATTCAGGTCAGGGGATTGACTTGGCCATTGCATAACATTCCACTTTTTAGCCTAAAAAAACTCTTTGGTTGCTTTTGCAGTATGCTTCGGGTCATTGTCCATCTGTGCTGTGAAGCGCCATCCAATGAGTTCTGGAGCATTTGACTGAATATGAGCATATAATATTGCCCGAAACACTACAGAATTCATTCTGCTGCTTTTGTCAGCAGTCGCATCATCAATAAATACAAGGGAACCAGTTGCATTGGCAGCCATACATGCCCACGCCATGACACTACCACCACCATGCTTCACTGATGAGGTGGTATGTTTTGCATCATGAGCAGTACCTTTCCTTATCCATACTCTTCTCTTCCCATCACTCTGGTACAAGTTGATCTTTGTCTCATATGTCCATAGGATGTTGTTCCAGAACTGTAATGGCTTTTTTAGATGTTGTTTGGCAAACTCTAATCTGGTCTTCCTGTTTTTGTGGCTCACCAATGGTTTACATCTTGTGGTAAACCCTCTATAGTCACTCTTGTGAAGTCTTCTATTGATGGTTGACTTTGACACATATACACCAACCTCTTGGAGAGTGTTCTTGATTTGGCCAACTGTTGTGAAGGGGTTTTTCTTCACAAGGGAAATAATTCTTCTGTCAACCACCACAGTTGTTTTCCGTGGTCTTCCGGGTCTTTTGGTATTGCTGAGCTCTCCGATGCATTCTTTCTTTTTAAGAATGTTCCAAACAGTTGATTTGGCCACACCTAATGTTTTTGCTATCTCTCTGATGGGTTTGTTTTGATTTTTCAGCCTAATGATGGCTTGCTTCACTGATAGTGACAGCTCTTTAGATCTCATATTGAGAGTCGACAGCAACTGATTCCAAATGCAAATGTCACACCTAGAATCAACTCCAGACCTTTTACCTGCTTAATTGATAATGAAATAACGAGGGAATAGCCCACACCTGTCCATGAAATAGCTTTTGAGTTGATAGTCCCATTACTTTTGGCCCCTTAAAAAGTGGGATGCACATATAGAAACCGTTGTAATTCCTATACCATTCACCTGATTTGGATGTAATTACCCTCAAATTAAATCTGAAAGTCTGCAGTTAAAGCACATCTTGTTAGTTTCATTCAAAAGCCATTGTGGTGGTGAATAGAGGCCAAAATATGAAAATTCTGTCAATGTCCCAATATTTATGCATCTGACTGTATTATTAATACTTACAATGTTACACATATACACATTTCATGAGCAATATTTGTATTCAAGATTGACTATTATACTATTCGATGTATCATTTTTATGTGCCACATCGACCAAGTGCATATGTTTGATTTATTATATCTGCATTATTAGTTATATGACAGTGGTGGGTGATTTGAGTTTCACCATGGGAAAGTTATAATTATTATATTACCCACATTGAATTGTGTTTATTCAATTGGCTTGGATATGTCAGAATTTGTTATGGATTTGTTCCATATTGATGCAGAAACTGTTGTTGTGGCTGCTGGTTTGCCTGTCCATGGTATTCTGGAGTTGTGGCAGTGGTGCTCAAATTGCTCTATTGTTATGTTTGCATGGATAGGGTGGTTTCAGGCACTCCCTGCTTCCCGTTGTCCCATAGGGTCTGCTTTTATTGTTTTTTTCTAGGTTTAGTCTGTGGGAGGTGGGAAATTCATAAGTTTTTTGGACAGTCAGGCATCCCGCTACTAGGGATTCTTCTCTGTTCTCAGGGTGCGATTGTGTTTGGATGTTGGTGTGTCAAGGTTTGTGCTGGTATGGTTTGCATTGCAGGTTGCTTTGGAAGTAATCTCATTTTGGTAGTCCTTGTGAGTTGCTGCAGCATCTAGGAGGTATTGACCTTGTTAAGCATGGATCAGTGAACCCGATGTTAGCAGCAAAGATGGATAATCAGTTGTTGTTGTATACAAGGAACTGGGTTATCTGGTCAGAGTTTGTCCTTCACAGGGTGTTGAGGGTTCCTGCTTCTGATCCTGCTATCAATGAGGTTAGGAAAATGGTGAAAGTAGCTGTGGAGAGGTTTGTATGGTGGCTAGGTTGGTCGGTGGTGCAGCATCATATGTTATGTTACTGCTATGCTCACCTCTATAGTTGAGATAGGTTTCACTTGATAGATGAAGGTGTTGGGAAATTTCTGGTGCAGATGTTTAGGGATGTTCAGATGGTCCTTTAAGGTTTTAGTGGTTGTGTCTGGTGGTGGGCAGCAGTTCACCAAACAGGGTCAGTGGTGATTGAACAAAACAGTTTGTGCTATTGGGGGACTAGGGAAGTTTGGAAGTAGCATCTACTTGATAGTCTTATTATTACCACTCACATTGGGATACACATATATTCCTTAAGTGGTCAGAGGCCCCAAGTTGCTGCAGTGCATAAGGTGACTGTTGTGACCTGCCCTTCTGTATTACAATGGTTAATGAATTGCATGTTCCTGGTACAGTTTCCTTGTACTTGAATGTTACCAGAATGTTAGCATTCCACTAAATTTAAATTCAATCAGAAATCTCAATTTAATTATATTACAAATTTATTTGCCATAATTACTGTCTTTGTGTCTATTTTTTGATAAATTATATTACTTTTATGTTAAGACTTCGCTGATACATATTATATATTTATTTAAAATGGGTCTGTTTTGTGTGCAACTGTATCAGTTGAGACAGTTAAGGTTGAGTAGTAGGCAAATGGCAGAAAATAGCACACAGTAAAAAATAAATTCCTCCTATTTGATTAAGTTGATTGTTGTATTGAAAAGCAATCATAACGTATAATGTATAGCATTAAATATTTTGCTTTGTTTTATTATGTTGTCTTTATGACTACTTTACCCAAAGGCAATTCCTCATCCTCCTATACATTCTGTGTTGTAAATAGATGTGCTGATATTTGTCTTCCTTTGAAATAAGGAATTTTGTGGTTTAAACTTGGTTATATAACCATATGATTGTATGTAATCACCCTGATTTGTCGGAGTGTAATAGGAGTTTCATGGGAGTGTTGTGGGTGTTTATCTAAAGGTCTGTATGATTCTGAGTAATTTGTATGGGGAAGGAAAGCCTGTTTCATACATTTATCTTGTACCTAGCATGGGGCTGGTACAAATGCAGATTCTAATGATGATGGTTGTGGTGGCCAACATAAACTCAATGGGTAGCATGGGTTTCCACTTGCACATGCACATACACCATATTAGTTATAAAGATGCTGACATTAGCATCATTTAGTAAATCAGGCTTTTGCAGATGCCTGCAACTACAGTCACTTTACATGTGACTCAGAATCAACCACTTTTTTATTCACTTCTGAAATCCTATAGAGTGTTTGAAAGACCGTGACCCCTCATGCGGTAATGATATTGTTCCATACCTGGTTGGTTCCACAAAGAGCATTATGGAAAACATGCCTTTAGGAGATTGGTGTGATACATTTGTCCTTCCTTGATGGAGTAGCATATGTACACATGGGGCTAATTTTGAGTTGCATGTAAGTTTATTTTATGGTGGGATCTTGCAATTTTTTGCTTTGCCTATACATCCAAGCCAAGCATAGGCAACTTTGAGCAATGACCTAGGATTCAGAGTCATACGGCATCTCATTTGCATCTCCACTTGTGGCTGAGTGGGTGGAATTGGGTAGCAACTGTGCATTCACACACCGGCTAAGTGATTGGCATATATGCTAAATTGCTAATTATTTAGAGGAGAGTGTGCACAGAGATCCATCTGATTTCAGTCATATCTCTTGCACCAAGGATACAGCACTCATAGAGATGATGGCTACTGTATATAGATGTATATGTAGCTGTCAGAAGTGCCAACCTTGTCAACTGACCCTTTGCCCCAGATTTTACACAGCGGTCATTGCTGTAGGTCAGTTTGATGTTAGTGCTTTCTAAGTAAAGACACATGTTGCACCACTCCGGTCTCCTGTCATTCTTTGGTGCTCCACTGTGATCTACAAGCTACTTTCATAAGCAGATGTATAGGGGCTGTAAATATATATATATATATATATATATATATATATATATATATATATAGGGGCTGTAAATATATATATATATATATATATATTTTATTTCTTTTTTCTGAACAAGCAATGGAGCAGTATTTCTGACCAACTTGCATGCATCTGTGAATTCACCCTCTATTTTGCATTGCATGGATATGTTTATCTCAAAATATTCATATTAATGTCATAGTAGGGATCTTCTCTTTTGCTAATTGACTTGATTTCCTAATGGACTTCTTCTCTTACCTTTGCAAGCAGCAGACATTAGACAAGGGATGCAAGAAAGTAATAATGAAAAACAAATAACATTATGTCCTTTTGAACAATGTCAATTTATAATGATAAATTAACTTTAAATTTAATTATTACATTTTTGGATATATTTTATATTTAATGCAGGAAATATCCATGTCATTGTGTTTAAAGAAAAAGGATATCTCATATCATAAGCTAATAGAGTACTTTTAAACTATAATCATTGATTGGTAATTTGTATCTAGCCATCAGTCATGAAGATTTGTAATTGCATCTAATGTATAAAATCTCTATACCGATAAAATATCTACTGTGATGTAAATCACCCATATAAAAATATACAATGTAATCACTTGCAATAATGAGGCCATAATTAAACTTTATATACTTAGCCATCTCTCACATCAAGATACAAACCTACATCAACAGAAAAAAAATGTTAACATAGAGCCTTAGAGAAAGTCTTATGATGCACAAGCTGCTGGGTAAACCAATTATACCACATCAGTATACATGAGATAATCAATGATTGAGTATTTCTATTTCCTTGCTCATTCTAATGCATGCTTGTTGTTAAAAGTTAACACCCTACTGAGCCCTTGGCTTGACAATCAATGAGCCATGCATTCACAGCTACAGTATGCTATTACTTACTCTATATTTCTAATGTGTTCAATAGAAATTATTTTATAGGTATGTGATGTTAACTATTTCTCACAGTTTGAGGCTATCTAACCTATTACATTTCTAAAACGTAAAAGATATAAAACAAAGGAAAAACCAGAACAGATTGAATACTGCAGCACAGAAACAAACAAAGGTGGTAACTGAAAACCTTAGAAGTATAAATAATTGGAGTGATATCTGCTTCTTAGGTGCTTTGGGCCTGATTCAGACCCGCTCGCGAGCGCTATGTGCTCGCAAGCGGGTCAATGGTGGCCAGTACGCATGCACATGATGAAGCCGGCTCCGTCATGCGCATGCGCAAGACCCGGATAGTGATGGGCAAACCGTTGCTTCGGGTCTCATACCATGGGGGGCATGCTGTCGATGTTGAGAGACAGCACACCCCCTTTGATGGGCAGGCTGGGGTTGTGGCTGCCCAGACAGAGGCGTTCCCATGGGAACGCCTACCATCTGGGGCCAGCCCCACTGACATCACAAGTGATGTCAGTGGGAGTGCTTTCGGCTCTGTTTGAGCCGAAAGCACTCTGGGGCTTGAGGCAACGAGACCCTACCACAAGGGTCTCATTGCAAGCCCGATGGTTGCGATGGTCTTGACCATTGCGACCATCTTCCTGGCCGCTCACTATAGCTGTGGGTGGTCACCCACAGCTATGCGAGTGGCCAGGAAGCCGCTCTGAAAAACAAGAAGGATGGTCCTGATTCAGAGCGAGTGCTCTGTCAGAGCGTCTGGCTCTGAATCAGGGCCTCTGTTCATTCACCTCCTAATTGTTACTCCAATATACTGTACTAACAATAAACTGTGAAGGACTTGGGACATTTTTTTTGTTTAGGAATTACATCTACAATTAAGAGGTGTTCACATTTTCTGCATATGCCCACACATGAGTAATTTTTATTAGGTTGTTATAAGGGTACTGCACTATTGTTTTTTCCTGCTGTTTGTATATTTGAGTAACAATTAAGAGGTAAATGAAGAATCTAATGCTGGGTACACACTTGCCGATATATAGCCCGATCAACTGATCTGCCAATATATCATGCCTATCGGCCAGTGTGTACAGACGATATGTCTTTGAACAACGTCATTCACAGACATTTCACATTGGCTGTGCTACACAGCCAATGAACAGATATGTCAGCAGACACATCTGTCCATCGGCAAGTGTGTACGGGCAATCAGCCGATCGCCCGTACACAGGGGTGCAGAGAGGCGGGTGGGAGCCGAGAGCGAGTACTACTTACCTGGGTCCGGCACAGCTCCACATCCACAGTAGCCCAGCACACACTGCTGTGTGCTGGGCTGCACTAGGAGACTGTCCGAGGCTGCTAAAGCAGCAGCCTGAGCAGTCTCCTATGCCAAAGGGAGGATCAATCATGCTGATCGTGCCCCCCATTGGCTGTGCACCAGGCAAAGGGGCACACAGTGCCCCCCTCCCCAGCGCACAGCATCGCGTTGCAGAGGTGTTTTTTCTTTTTGAAGGGGGCGTGGCCACACCTTCCATGATTAGGCCACGCTCCCTACCTGCCCCCAGTCTGGCCCAAGCTGCTGCAGCATGCAGATGATGGTCGTTCAGTGTGTATGAATGACCATCATCTGCAGATATATTTGTCAAGTTTGTACCCACCTTTACACACAGCACTAAAAATCAGATATTACTTCAGCTATTACATTTAAAGTTTTCCACATATTTAAAGAATAGTGTGACAAAAAGAACTTTTATTACATAAAAGAAAAAACAAACTGTCATGATCATTTACAAATAAACAAACTACTTTAAAAAGTAGACATGTGCGCCGACCCCCGTGTTTTGGTTTTGGTTTTGAATCTGGATCTCCCCTGGTTTTGGATCTGGATTGGTTTTGCCAAAACCTCACCTCTGTGTTTTGTTTTCGTGTTTTGGTTTTGGATCTGGATTTTTTCTTAAAAATCAATAACATAGCTAAAATCACATAAAATGGGCCTTTTTTTGTTCCTACAGTATTAATAACCTCAATAACATTTATTTCCACTCGTTTCCAGTCAATTTTGACCACCTCACAGCTCACAATATTGATTTGTTTTTCTAGTTTAGGCCCAAAATTTGCACCAAGATAGCTGACTGACTAAGCTGCAGCAGTGGGCAGCACAAACACATGGCAGTTCAACTTCAAACATGGCACATCGGGAAGCACTTTTATTATTCAAGAGAGGCCTGTGGGAGTTGGAGTATGTATGTAGTTGAAGGTAGGCCAGGGACAGGAAGGGTTGATTTGTAGTAAATTTAATTTTGTATTTTGATTAAAAAGAAAATTTATGAGGGAGAAAGGGAGGGGAGGGGCATTTACAAAAAAATGTGATACAGTACATTTACATCAGTCCTTGCCACAGAAGAATCTTTGAGCATGGTTTCTGCTGCTGGGAGTTGATTTTCTCATCCCAGAAGGGGACCAGGAGAGTGCTTTCCAAAAAAAATAAACAATTGACTTAAATAATTATTTGCAAATCTTCTATAAAGGCATTTCCCAACCTGTACAGGGACATAAAAACATAGTTAGTTAGTGGCCTCAAAGTGCCACTTAACCAGCACAGATATGTGGACAAGTGTAAGATCTATGATTTAAGGGCAGGGGTAGCCAACCTTGGTCCTCAAGAGCTACCAACAGTAAATGTTTTCCAGGTCTCCTCACAGAATCAAAACTATAACAATTAACTCCACCTGTGGATCTTTCTAAATGTTTTGGTGAGTAATGAATACACCTGTGCACCAGCTAGGTCATCTGGAAAAGGAGAGCTCTCAAGGACCGAGGTTGGCTAAGGCCTAACGTTGTGTCTTTCTTGAGAATCCTGTGCCTACTTCTGCAGGTAGGAGTGGATTTTCATCCCAGAAGGGGACCATGAAGAGTGCTTCCAAAAAACAATTTACTTAAATAATCCTTTGCAAACCTTCTGTTCTGTAATGGACATTAAAAAAACAGAGTTAGTTAGTGGCCTTCAAATTGCCATTGTTCCTACTGTCCACTTCTTAGATATGTAAATATGTTAAAGAATGTAGAATGCCAAAAATTGGGTGGACCACACATGGCTGATTGATCAACCATGGTGACTGGATTAGTGTCATAAGGAAGAGGAGGCTGCAAACTGGGTGTCATGTTATGAGTTGGCCATATGGGGTATGTTGCTGTTAAGGGCTCAGGCTGGTTATCAGTGGACACATTATTAATAATACTTTTTGTTATTTTGGGTTGCCATCTCCTGAAGGGTGTTTACCAACAGA
Organism: Taudactylus pleione; assembly: GCA_031769625.1. Classification (NCBI taxonomy): domain Eukaryota; kingdom Metazoa; phylum Chordata; class Amphibia; order Anura; family Myobatrachidae; genus Taudactylus; species Taudactylus pleione. Next base: position 20,241,408 of record JAUIMM010000015.1, read on the forward strand.
CAGAGACTACCTACCTATCAGCTCAGGCATAGACACTTCCTGAGGAACAGAGCTTTTTTCTCTGGAGGGAAGCCAAATAGGTTGGAGCCCCTGTTCCAACATCTGAAGCTCGTATCTCTGACATCATCTATCATAGATGAAAAAAAAAGTTAATTGGGGACATCTAGCTCCTCTTTCTGTACCCTGCTCACCCTTTTTGGACAGGAAGTCCAGGATGGATGGTTTGGAAGAAGAAGGCCTGGCAACAGATGGGGATGGTCATTATCAAGACCTGGTCCCCCCAGTGAGTTTAGTCTGGGAGGTATTGGTTGGTATGCAGGAAGCGGAATAACAAAGGCCTCCATGTTGTCTGTGTTTACTACTCCGTATTTCAGTTTGCGATTCAGGTAGGAATAAAGTTGGCTACAGAACACAGTGACATAATCTTAGTGCATTCAGGCCAAATATGAATTCCCAGACAGATTCCGGACAGATGAATCCTTTGCGTGTAATAATCTTTGGTAATTCCTGGCAAAGGTGGGTGTTATAGCCAGACACTTTGAAGGCTGTAACTTTGAACTGCTTTATAAAAAAATGTGAATGAAACATTTCCACACTGCAGAACATGATGGAGAAATCCCTTGAAGTTCAGCACCTACAGCATCTCTTTTCATGTTCTCTGAGGCATTTCCTGAATTTTTTTATGTTTTAGAATAGAACAGGTTTATAATTTAGGATGTCTACTCTATATAGGTTTCTAAATAAATTTAGGCTTTAGTTTATTAGAGCATATAACTTTATAAGCTGCTAGGATAAAATTTTTGCTATGTTTAAGATTAAAAAGAAAAACTTTTTGCAACCCAATAACTTAAAAAAAAGTTTTCATTGCAATATTCATGCAGTCCCTTGGCACACAGCACCCCTGCTCACCTACGCCGATGACAGTGACAGCCAGGTGTGGCTGGCATGCACACAATACAAATTGTTTTTCTTTTATTTTTGGCAGCAGCCGCTCGACAGACAGGAGCACAGCACCCCTGCGCACCTACGCCAATGAAAGTGACAGCCAGGTTTGGCTGACACGCACAAAAAAAAAAATTTACAAAAAAATACGATATATATATTTTTTTCAGCTCTAGAACTTGAGCCTAGAGCACAGATTAATCATGACTGGAGTCAGGCAGCACTAGGTTGCAACTTATGTTGCTGGCTGGAACTTGTGCAGTACTGCGGTTAAGCCTAACATGCACACACACACACAGAAAAATATAAAAGACACTTTGATTGATTTTATTTTTTTTATCATGACTGGAGTCGGGCAGCAGCATTACTTGCATTGCTAGCTGAATCTTGTGAGGTACTGCGGTTAAGCCTAACACACACGCCAACACACACACAGAAAAATATAAAAGACATTTTGAATTTTTTTTTAGCATTATTTGAGTCTGGCATCAGCACTACTTGCGTTGCTGGCTGGAACTTGTGCGGTACTGCGGTTAAGCCTAATGCACACACACACACACAGAAAAATATAAAAGACACTTTGATTGATTTTTTGTTAGCACGACTGGAATCGGGTAGCAGCACTACTTGCATTGCTGGCTGGATCTTGTGCGGTACTGCTTCTAAGCCAAACACACACACACACACACACAAACAAACACACAGATAAATATAAAAGACACTTTGATTTTTTTTTTACTATAAATATATATATATATATATATATATTTTTTTTTTTTTTTTCATTTTTTTTTTTAGTCCAGAACTTGGGCCCAGATGGACTTAGCACCAGCCAAGATGTATCTGCATCAGCTCAGATGGACACAGCAGACAGCAAAGCACCAGCCCAGAATGGATCAGCATCACCAGCCCAGGACACAGCAGATAGCACAGACAGTCCAGATGGATCAGCAACAGCCCAGATGGACACAGCAGACAGCACAGTGACAGCACCAGCCAATAATGGATCAGCACCAGCCCAGGACACAGCAGACAGCAGCAGCACCTCTCCCAGCCCTACACTACCCACCCTCCCTGTTCAGTCTCCACAGCCAGAGTGAAATGGCATCCATGGCGTGGCCCCTTATATACTACATTGATCATAGAGACGAAAGATCGTGAACCGCGAGAGTTCAGACTCTATAGTTTTGCCTCGGTTTGAGATCTTAGTCAGGCGGGAAAAATCGAGCCTCCTTGGATCCGACTCGGATCTGCTAAATTTGGGTGGATTCGTATCTCAGAGATCTGAACCCGCTCATCTCTATTAAAAAGTGTTTTAAAAATTAATCTATTTGAGAAAAGTTTTAGAGGATCGGAGCAGCCTTTGTTTGTTATGGCCGCCATAGTTCCTTTTCATAATTCATGGAAGACCAGTGCACTGAGCATTTCTGGGGAATACTGGAAGGTCATTCTTTGCATGAAGACAAATAACAAGGTTGCATTAGTTCCATATCAGTCATAGCTTAGCAAATGTGCAAAAGTACCACATCCATTCAGTAGGTTTTGCTGACGATTCTCATAAGACCTTTACTTCTGTGCTGCTCTCTGACACTCCACTGGTGATTGACACTGACAGACCTAACTACACTATTATAAGCTTCTGTTACAATGGCACTTGTCAAGGGATGATATATATTAGGCAGCAAGTGAATGTTCAGATCATGAAGTTGATGTATTGGAAGCAGGAATATAGACAGTACTTTATCACAAATTGCAGAAAAAAATATTTCTGGCTATGATAGAAAGGTGCCTGAACAAACAGTGCATCATAGCTTGCTGCATATGGGGCTGGGTAACCGCAAACTGTCCAGAGTGCCCATGCTTACCACTGTCCACCTCTGAAAGGGCCTAAAATGGGCAGGTGAGCATCATAATTGGACCATGGAACAATGTAATAACATAGCCTGGTCTAATGAATGATGTTTTATTTTGCTTCATTTGGATGACCTAGTGCATGTGCATTTTTTTCTGGGGAGATGGCACCTGGATGCATTATGGGTAGAAGCAGGGGCGTATATATAATTGGTGCAGGGTGTGTGGGGTACACAGGACCCGGGCCCAGGTGGGCCCACACCACACACCCTGCACCCATAAGTAATTATATTTACCTCTCCGCCAATTCCCAAAGTGCTGCTCCACAGCGCCGGACCAACGCTGTAGAGCAGCAAACACTCACTGTGAAAATGGCAGCAGCCATTTCCCTAGTGATCTGCACATGCATAGAAAAGATGTTCCCATGAAGGTAGCTGCAGGTGCCATTTTCCCGGAGACCCGTGCATGTGCTGTAGATTCTGGCATGAAGCATTAAGCCAGAATCTACAGCACTCAGTGCCACTGAGCCGCCGTCAGAGAGGAGGGGGCCCAAATGGAGGCTGCACATGGGCCCCCTCCTCTCTTAAAATGTCCCTGGGAAGAAGGCAAGCCAGTGGAGGCAGTGTGATGCTTTGGGCAATGTTATCCTGGGAAATCATGGTTCCTGGCCTTCATATGGATGTTACTTTGATGTGTACCAACTTTTTAAACATTGTTGCAGACCAAGCACATCCCTTCATAGCAACAGTATTAACTGATGACAGTGGCCTCTTTCAGCAGGATAATGGCCTTGCTGCACTGCAAAAAATGTTCAGGATTGGTTTGAGGAACATGTCAAAGAGTTCAAGGTGTTGACTTAGCCTCCAAATTCCCCAAGTCTTTATCTGTTTGAGCATCTGTGCTGAGATGTGCTGGAAAAACATGTTTGAGCCATGGAGGCTCCACCTCACAATTTACAGGACTTAGAGGATCTGCTGCTAATGCCTTGGTGCCAGATACTGCAGGACACCTTCAGAGGTCTTGTGGAGTCCACGCCTTAATGGATCAAAGCTGTTTTGATAGCACAAGGGGGGCATACACAATATTAGGCAGGTGGTTTTAATGTTTTGGCTGATTGGTGTATATGTTTATAGTGACAAAAAAAATCAAAAAAGAGGGTGTTCACCATAGTTGAAAGATAATTGTTTAAAAACGTGCATGTTGGTACAGAAAAAGTTATAATTTCAATCCAAAATGTAGGAATTTTTTCAGGCATAATACTGTAGAAGAGCAGGAGCAGCAAGGAAAAACCAAAAGCATTGCAGCCCATGCCATCTCACAGTGTAAGGACAAAAAGTAGGACACCTGTCTGCGCTAAGGGGTAATGGGAAACAGGATGTAGAAGAATGCTAGTAATGACAGAAGTAATAAACAGCAGTATAAAGATACTGCTTACCATTTAAAGTGAAATGGTATGAAGTAAATCTCACTTTTTGATGTGTTTTGTCTCCTTGGTGTAAGCATATAACCAGAAGGGGTATGGTGAAGGCTGTCGCATTGTTGGATTGATATATGCCGAGTATCATGCTTCCTTTGTGTAAGCATAAAACTATAAGGGATTTAGTGATGGCTGTTCACATTTGCTGATATTTAATTAAATATTTCCTAATTGGGGACATTTGCAGCACTATTCCACTTTCCTCCATGCACACAATGAATGCAAAATAAAATACTACACTATGGCCCTCATTCAGAGCCGCTCGTAAGTGGTCGTACGCTCGTAGTCATCCGATGTTGTTAAACCATGCATGCATCAGTGTAACAGTGTGCATGTGCGTACGGCTGTTTGCGATCATTTTTCCAGTCGTTTGTCGAATAGCGAACAGGAAGTGACATGTCAAATGTGATTGACAGAACTGTCCATTTTGGGGCAGTGACGGGGGTGGAGATAGGAAAACGCAGGCATGTCGAGGCGTTTTTTGGGCGTACATAAATTATCTGATGCGAACGGCCAATGTGAATGGAACAAGGGTTACGTCAGTGTCTGATCCACTTTCCATTCAAACTGCTCTCTCAGCTTGTGGTCTGGTATTCTCAACCGCAATGACAATGGTCTCTTCGTTCTTCCTGTGGCTCATCGATGGTTTCCCGATTGATTAATTGAGCCCTCAAAAACAATCAGTTTTGAATTGGTGTTTAGCAAATAGCATTTTTTTAGTTGCAAAAAACCATACGCAGGTGCACTACTCTGCTGATTATTTCTGGGTTAGACAATCAGGGGGTCATTCAGACCTGGTCGTTAGCGCCGATGTGCTCGGACCGGGTCGATGGCCCCCCACAGAGCATGCGCATGACGGCGCTATCGTGTGCATGCGTGAGACCCGCTACGACCGACAGCGCCAGTCATAGCGGGTCTCGATCCAAAGGGGGCGAGCTGTCGATGTTGATTTACAGCTCACCCCGTTTGGAAGGTGGGCCGGGGGGTGGCAGCCCAAATGGAGGCATTCCCATGGGAACGTCTACCGTTTGGGGGAGGCCCCACTGACATCACTAGTGGAGAGCTTCCAGCTCAGACAGAGCCGAAAGCTCTCCAGGGCTTACGATAAGGGAGACCCTACCCTAGGGTCTCGTCGTAAGCCCCGATGGTCACAATGGTCTTGACCATCGTGACCATCACCTTAGGTTGTTAACCCACAGCCTTACCACCGCAAAGGAGGACGTCTTGAAAATTCAAGAGGTCCTCCCCTCATTCAGACTGACCACACGCTCTGTGCGACCGGCTCTGAATGAGGTCCTCAAGTAGCTTACAAATTTATTTTACATTTGCGTGTTTTTTCCAAATTGGTATATATTTTTTTTTTTTTCAGGCAACAATATTGTACGCAGGTTTGTTGTTTTTCTTACTTTTTTAGGGGCCAAGAAAACAATCGTCCTTTTGTTTTTTGCTAAGTGTTAATTAAAACTCATAAATTGTTTTTTACCCTTGGTTTATTTTTCCCTCAAAAGTTTTTAGATTTCCGTTGGATTGTTTGTAATGTTGTTTGCGGGATTGCCTTTTAACCAGTTTTTGAATAAATTAACAATAGAATTGTGCAGATTTTCAACATAATTTTTTTTTTGTTGTTGTTTATTTCTAAACAAATTTTGGGGAAATAAAAAAAACTTGATAACTTAAAAACAAATAACAAATGATTTTAAAAACACACAATCAAAATAAGTGGCATTTGAAATCCACAAACAAACACAATTAATAAAAAATTCACAAGAAAGGAGGGGGAGGTTTTGGGCATTAAGGAATATGGGGCAAACACAGAGAAGGATTGTGGGAAAAATAGCCAGTGCTGTCATCGCCTTTTGGCCCGTTTGGCCGGGGTAGGGAGGGAGCCTGAATGGGTCCGGGATGTCCTTCTGCTGGCCTGGCCAGAGGCAGATGTTGTGGCCTCTTGACTAGGCATAGGGCTAGGCACATTTGGAGGGATGGCTGTTGTTGTGCCAGAGGTGGAGGGTCCTGATGTTCCAGCAGGAAGGTAGCCGGCTCCAACATGTGCTGGCGAACGAGCTGCTCCAGGGCATTTGCTATTCGCACGTTGGTCCCAGTATTTTCCACCAGGGCCTTAGCAAAGGTCATGTTGGCCGCAGCACTTTGCTCCAGGGCGTCCGCCACCCGTAGCAGATTGGCATTCATCCTCAGCAGAATCTCGGTCTGCTGATCCATTTTAATATTGAGATCAGTGAGGAGGCCCACTGCCTGCTAGAGGGAATGCCCTGGACTGTCTGTCACAGGGTTCACAGCCGGATCTACTGCTTCCTCCCCTGCAGAGCCAGCAGAAATTCTGCGGCCAAAGCTCCCCACTGGAGCAGACTCATCCACCTGTGTCTCTGTGAGAAAAAAGATAAAAGAGTATCATTATAATCTAGATATTTTCCCAAACACATTTCTGAGTTGTTAACATTACAACATTTACCTGGGGCAACATGAGGAGCCGCAAAGTCTGGCATGTCGGTATCCATGTTCGACATGCCAAACACCTCCTCATCCTGCACAAACCCCTGGGCCAGCTCCTCCAAATCTGTGAGCTCCAGTGACACAGGGGTGGGACCCCCACCTGTCTCCCCTGCATGCCTAGCCCTATCAGCCAGTTTTTGCTTAAGACGATATTTGAAGTCGCTCCATCTGTGGGAAAAAAGTTGGCATTATTCCTGCAGTATTTGGACCTGTAAACACTTTTTACTAAATTGTAGTTTTTACGTACCGGCGTTTGACCTCCCGGGTTGAACGTTCACAATCACCCACCCTATTGACAGCACTGGCTATGTCATCCCACATTTTCCATTTCTGGCTTGCACCCATATTCCTTGGTGCCTGTGGCAGGTTGTCATTGCACATTTGCACCAAAACCTCCATCTCCTTTCTTGAGAATTGTGGATGACTTTTTTTTTTGTTTAGTTGGCCTACTAGGCCCCGCAGCCACTTCCATGGCATCCTCCACTCCTTTTTTTAAAAAGATTGTAAAAATTATAATGTCAAATGTTACCCAAATTATTGTTAAACATAAACCTTTTGTCCCAAAAAGACAAATACTTACCTGGTGCCTCTTGGCCAGTGCTTTGCTGCTCTGGAGCTATTTTTGACTTTCAGGTCTCACTACAGCAGACCGATTGGGGTTTTCAGTGACGTTTTTATACATGCGTCAGCATTATTCGGCCGCATCATTGATTGTGCGCTCCTATTGTCCGTCCTTAATTTGAGCGGGAAAATAAAGACTATATATGGCTTGGTGTGACTCGAGTCAAGGTGGCGGGTTATGAATGTTGGAGGTTTGGCGTAGGAGTTGATTGTTGGCGGTATTTGGAGTTTGAGGTGGATTTCTACACTTGTGATCGTTTTGTTTGTTTTCTTACTTATTTAATTTCCGTTCACTTTTTTTTTATTGTTTAGCTTTCTTTTTTGGATTTTTTGAGTAAGTCTTTTTAAAAACCACCGTAAAAAATATTAGTAAATAGTTTACAAATGTTAGTACTTATTTTAATTTTTTTTCTTTTTACAGTTATTTTGGCATTGCCCCATTGAAGTTTTTGTACTTTGGGATATTTGTCTGTTTTTGGTAAGTGTTTTTAGTTTCATGAAGTTACAATTTCGATGTGTTGGTCTTCGCATATGTGTCGCTGAGTAATCTTGTTTTTTTTCTTGGACCAATCATGTCTTACCACTAAATATAGCGTACTCTTTTGCGAAATAATGTTTGAGTTGTTTTTAATTTAAAATGAACGTACTATTTAGCGCACTAAAGTCTACTTATTTAACTGTATAAATTGCATACTATTTAGCACACTAATGTCTCCTTATGTAACTGTTAAAAATGCATACTATTTAGCGCACTAATGTCTCCTTATGTAATGGTAAAAAATGCATACTATTTAGCGCACTAATGTCTCCTTATGTAACTGTAAAAAAAAGCACCCTAATGTCTCCTTATTTAACTGTATAAATTGCGTACTATTTAGCGCACTAATGTCTCCTTATGTAACTGTAAAAAAGCATACTATTTAGCGCACTAATGTATCCTTATTTAACTATAAAATTGTGTACTATTTAGCGCACTAATGTCTCCTTATGTAACTGTAAAAAAAGCGTACTATTTAGCGCACTAATGTCTCCTTATTTAACTGTATAAATTGCTTACTATTTAGTGCACTGTCTCCTTATTTTACTGTAAAAAATGCATACTATTTAGCGCACTAATGTGTTTTGTTTTTTTCATTGTAAAATCATGTTTTACCACTAAATGTAGCATGCGATTTTCTGAACTAATGTGTGCTCCCTTCTCTATTTTTTACCCAAAAAAAAAAATATGTTTACAATCGAAGTTTAAAAAAAAAAAGCTAAAAATATTTTCTACTTTTGAAATGTAGGTTGTTCTACTCATGACAAGACCCCGGCCTGTAAACATCTTTGGATTTCTTAGAAAAGATAAGTATATTTTTCTTAACACATTTGTCTAAAACAATACCTACCTGGCTTACCATTTCAGATTGATGTTGGTCGTATTATATTGGCCATGGTTCCAGAACCCGACCAACCTTAACTTCGTCCCAGGTGTAGGCCTCGTAGGCGTGCAAGGCCCCAGATATATAGAACACGTGTCACCCTTTTTGGAATGCCAGATGATGAGGTATTAAGACGATACCGTCTTCCTCCCCAAATCATCCTAGACACTTTCTCATTAATAGAGAGTGATCTTGAATGGCAAATTGACAGTCCTACAGCAATACCACCACTTACACAATTAATTTCGGTGTTACATTTCTGTGCCTCAGGATCCTTTCAATCCACTGTGGGAATAGTTGCCAGAATCTCCCAATCCTCCTTTTCAAGGATCCTGAGGGCAGTAATGGAGGCCATTTTTAAACACCTCCATCATTTTATTACAATGCCATTGGATATGGGTTCCCTTAGTGTGGCAAAGGCCAATTTTTACCAAATAGCTGGCTTCCCGCACATCATAGGTGTTGTGGATCGCACTCACATACCACTTCAGCCTCCAGCAAGGCTGGAGGCTATATTTAGAAACCAAAAGCACTTTCACTCGATGAATGTAATGGTGGTATGTGATGCCTCCCTCCAGATCCTGTCCCTGAATGCCAAATTCCCCGGGAGTGGACATGATTCCTTCGTCATCCGGCAATCAGGGTTTTGGCACAAATTAGGCAACCTACAAGCTGGTGATGCATGGCTTCTGGGTAAGTTGACACCTTCTGTTGCAACCAATGCAAAGCTTGTTACACAATGGTCCTGATGTTTGTTTTTGTTTTTTCACAGGAGACAGTGGTTACCCTTGCACGCCCTGGCTGCTCACTCCTCATTTGGCTCACACACCAGGGCCACAAAGTGAGTATAATTCCACACTTACAGCCACCAGGCAGGTGGTGGAGCGCTGTATCGGCCTTTGGTGGCGAGCTCATGTATTTGCCGTATATGGTTTCAAAAATTGTGGTCCTGTGTGGGATATTTCACAACATCGCCATAAGGAGTGGTGTCCCAATGCAGCCAGAGGATGCCTTGCCTGAGGATGGCCCCCGAGGTTGGTCGGAGGAAAGTATGTGGGGAGGCTATACGCAATGATGTGGTGGCCAGATTTTTTAGGAAATTATTGTTAAAAATTTAGTTAATTGACACAATGTAGACATGTAAGATTTTAATGGCCAATTATAATTTTTTTTTATTTTTTTTTGTCTTTTATTCCATAAAATGCACTGAAAAACGATGCATACTACCTGATCCCAAAAATTGACTTCATGTGGCCACATTGGATATAACTTCTAGAACAATGATTTCTTTGCCTCATTTGTGGATTCATGTTGGCATGCTTCTTCTTCAAACATTTCTTGATTGTTGTTGTTATTTTGTTATTTTTGGTGTTGGTTGTATTTTTGAGTGTGTTTTCACTGTGTGAATTGATTGTGACAATTCACTTTGTGTTTATTATTTGTGTGGAATAAATTTTTGGTTAACGTGAAAAAAACATTTCCTTAGTAAATTACAAGCAAGTGTAACCTGGTTCAAAAAAGGCAAACTTGCTTAATGGCTAATCCTGTAATGTGTTAAATTGTAAAGTATTTTAGCATGCTTTGTTGCTAAAAACAAACACCAAAGGTATTATGGTGAATCAGTATGTTTTCTAATCTAGGCCTAAGCAGGTTTGATTTAATATTTACATAACCCACCCAAAAAAATAAAACAAAATTGCTGGTAATTCTACAAACCTATTGGTATTGTTAGGTGTTTAATGTGCCAGCTTACATACTTACTTGAGCTTTCAATAATCTAATTTACATTACTTCAAAAAACAAGCTCCAATAGTCGACTTATGTAAGGTTAAACAATCTAATATTTACAGACAAGGAATGAGACCTTAATAAATCAAAATAAATTTTATTTTTTTGAACATTTTTATGGCGAAAAAACAAAAAAATTAGTGGTGCAGGAGCGCCAACATGTGATCCAGGACCACAAGCATGCCTACAACATGGCGCCTCAACCAGTGCAAGCCATCCTGCATTTCTTGCATCCGACTCTGGTCCTCTGTGGGTTAAAAAAATGTGTGGATTACTAAACTGACACCTTAATTTATATGTTACCAAACAACTTAAAAATCAGACTATACTTTAAAAAAAGAGAAACAAATCCAAAAAAACCAAAGTAATGGCAAATGCAAAAATTGTATAAATAAAAACTTAAAAAATTACACATAAAAATACAACAAAAAAAAGGGAGAAGTACGCCAAAAAACTACATTTGTTGGTTCCGTAAACAAGAAAGACACAAGTATGAGTGTTTGGACATATGTGATATGTGTATGGGGAAAATATCCTAGACATTGTTTGGCAAAGATATATATCCAAAACATTAGAAATACTTAACAAATTGGAAATGCACAGGAAAAAGGACAGCATCACCCAAAAACAAAAAAAAGCAAAAGCAACCATAGTTTAAAAGGGAAACATACTGGTCGGAATGATGACTGGTCCTGGAGCCCCGACATCGTCCTCCTCTGAGGTGGGCCAATGCTGGTCGGATGGAGGAGGGGTGATGTGGCTTGGTGTGGAAGGGGAGGAAAAGAGAGGGGTGGGTGGAGGGGAGGGTGATGAAAAGAGAGTGGGGGGTGGAGGGGAGGGTGAATTTTGAGGGATGGGAATATTATGAGAGGGAGGGGCATCACGGTCTGGCCGGTCTGGGGTGGAGGGGGAATTTGGGGAAGGTTGGGGAGAGGAGGTTTGGGTGGGAGTGGGGGATAGGGGACGAGGCCGACGTCATTGACATAGTAGACGTCATAGTCTGCACTCAGCCCCTAAATGAAGGATAAAAAATTTTATATTATTTTTTTTTTTGGTTTTGTAAAAAATTAACCCAACCAGAAAATGTATTAAAAAAAAAGCGCAATACGGAAAACATGCACATGCAGGTATGTCCTAAATAAAGAAACAGGGCTAGACGGAAAACATGCACACGCAGGAATGTCCAAAATAGAGAAATGGCTAGACGGAAAACATGCACACGCAGGTATGTCCTAAATAAAGAAACAGGGCTAGATGGAAAACATGCACACGCAGGTATGTCCTAAATAAAGAAACAGGGCTAGACGGAAAACATGCACAAGCGGGTATGCTTAAATGTTTAAAAAATACACTTACTTTTGCTAATTTGCTGACGCAAATTGGCCAAAAGGCGTGGGGATCTGCGGTGGAGATCGGACCAGTGCCTTTCGAGCTGGCCGATATTGCAGCGGTAGCCCAAGTTACGCAGGCGGCGCCGCACCTCCGCATAGGCGAGCCGCTTGCGGAGGTAAGTGATGGGGGCCGGATGCTCAGTGATACTCCGGTCCATCACATCTGTGAGGACCAGGAGTTCTCTGCAAGTAAATGCTGCAGCTCTCATGATGGCAATGATTTTTTCAACACAAAACAGTTTTAATAAAGGTCCCAGAAAAAATTTGATTGGCTAATGTACTTTGAAAATTAACAGAAAGCATTGTATTGGTTATTGTATGAGTCATGTGACCTACACCGTCACAAATATAATGTGAGTTATGATAGGCTTGATGCAGTGACATGCGTAAGCTAATTTAAATATTATTAATAAAGATGAAAAATCTGCATATAAACTAACGCAAAACAATAGTAGCATTCAAACAAACTTTAAAATTTGATAAACCATCCCCTTGGTACAAATGTACGTATTCTGCGGTAGGAATGACACACACTAACAATAATAAAGTTTATTGACAGTGAAAAAAAAAGATTGCAAAGATGTGAATACCAATTAAGCTAATGAATATACTGATTGCTATTAATCGATTCAAGTATGTTTGCAGAATGAAATAGCAGGCAATCGAAAACTGACAGGCCCACTTCCAGATTTGATTTGTGCGAGTGTTCCCTGCAACCAAAGAGGAGACAGACGGTCACTATTTAGAACGTTCGCTAGCTAGAGGAGGGGTTGGAAGACTATGGGGCGGAAGATTAGCTGAGAGCGATCATACGAGCGAGCGCTTGAATTTAAATTTTTTCGCTCGTACGCCGAACGAACGGCCACTTGCGGCCGGCCCTATATTTCCCCTTATTCTCCTTTTTGTTTCATATTTCCTTGGTACTGGGAGAAATATCAGTCGATAAATCATTTGATGGATTACTATATGGCTTCATCAAACTGTTTAGGACGGGATGTATTTATGAGACCGGAGGCCATGCGGCTGCCGGTCTCAGTCCTGACAACATAATCCTTCCAAGGGATTTAACATAGGCATCGAAATACAGATGCCTTTGTTAATCCCAACCCTGGAATGCCGAGGACACTGGATTGATCTTCCTCTCTGCCAGTTAAATATAAACTTAGCCTGAGGGGGGTTAGTTTTAGGGACCACTGGGGGGGGCTAAGGGTTAGGCACCCACCCGGGGAAGGTTAGGGTTCGGCTTGGGGAAGGGGGGGTTAGGGTTAGGCACTAGTGGGGGAGGTTAGGGTTAAGCACCACCCTGAGGAGGGTTAGGGTTAGGGTGCGGGGAGGGGGGGTTAAGTTTAGGCACCCATGGGTGGGAGGCTAGGGTTAGGAACTAGAGGGGGAGGTTAGGGTTAGGCACCCCTAAGGGAGGTTTAGGGTTAGGAGGGAGAAGGGAGCATTAGCATACTTTCCACCGGACATAGGGATATTCACCTCTCGGCCTGTCACTGTCAGGATTTGAACTGGTGGCTCTTCAGCCTCCGGTATTTCATTCCCATTCCGTTTAGGACATTCCAGTTACCTTTGTTTGTACTGTATACTTTGTTTCATTAATGCAGCCATTGTTCATTGACATTTATTTGCAGCTATGTGAGGTGTGGTATGATTGGAATAAGGAGAGACAGTAAAAGTGGAAACATACACAGTATGAACTAGTTATTTTAGAAATGTTAAAACATGCATTTGCTCAGAACAAAATCTGCCCTTCACTAGACTAGCTGAGGGCTACATAGGCATGAAGCTATATAACAGTCTTCAGTTTTTTTGTGATTTGTCAGTATTAGGGAATCTGGCCCTGATTCAGAGCCGGACGCTCTGACAGAGCGTCAGGCCTCCTGGCCACTCGCATAGCTGTGGGTGACCACCCACAGCTATAGCGAGCGGCCATGATGATGGTCACGATGGTCAAGACCATCGCGACCATCAGGCTTGCGACGAGACCCTGCGGTAGGATCTCGCTGCCACAAGCCAAGGAGTGCTTTTGGCTCTATGAGAGCCAAAAGCACTCCCACTGACATCACTAGTGATGTCAGTGGGGCCAGACCCAGATGGTAGGTGTTCCCATGGGAATGCCTCCAACTGGGCAGCCATGCCCCCGGCACACTCACCAAAGGGGGTGTGCTGTCATTCAACATTGACAGCACAGCCCCTTTGGTGCGAGACCCATAACGAGAGCTTGGCCATTGTTATTCAGGTCTCGCGTATGCACACGATGGAGCCACCATCGACCCGCTTGTGAGCACTCAGCGCTCGCGAGTGGGTCTGAATCAGGCCCTCTGTTTTTGTCAGTTTTCTCTTTTGTGAGACCTTTCTTCAGTTGTTGACAGAAGGCCAATTAGAGTTTCAAGGGGGCATACATGAGGTTTTTCTACTTAAGGCTAAATTTGAATAGGTTCAACCTCTTTTTCAGTTAGGAAGCCAGATAAGTAGAACTGTATCACTCTAACATTACCTTAGGAGGAAAGTTCTGTAAATTTTTCTGTCCTCCTCTCTCTATGGCTGCTTTTCAGATTCTTTCCTGTAACCTATCTTTTACCTACATAACCTTCTTTCACTCATTGGCGTTTTATTATTATTTTCATTGCCTATTTCTACTATCCATTCCCTCCAGCATGCCCCATCCAAAGTGGTCTGCCCCCCTCCCTGCTGTTTCATTGAGGCAGCACTCCCACTCACAGCTGCAGGTTACCACCAGCCTGTGGTGAGTGCGTGGACTCATTCACATGGGAAGCTCACCGATGTCCAGCCCATTCCTACAGCGGGTGGGGAGGCAGTTCCTCAGTTTCCCCTGCCCCTGCTGCTCATTGTAGTGGCAGCCTGGCCCAGTGGCCTTTGTGGCCCTGGTTGCGCCCATGAGCCGTGGTTGCATTGCCGGGCCTGGGGAAAGAGATGCTGTTGTGCATTCCAGGGATGGTGAATCCCTGGCTGCGGTGCCTCCACTGCCAGTCCTACCTGCTGCCAGTCCAGGCGTTCTTCAGGGCCTGGGTATTTACTCGGGCCTTGCATTGGACACAAGGGCTGGAAGAGGAGCCCATGATGATGCGCTTTCTGGGGACAGGGAACCCCTGGCTGTGTTGTGGCCCGGTTATGAGGTGGCTACAGATACAGGGACCCCTGGCCTCTCTGAGGAGGTCCAAGGGCCCTTGCCAGCTGCTATTGCTACAGGCACGATATAGAGGTTGCAAGGGTGGCTACAGATTCTGTGGTGGCTAAATCCATTTTACATTTTCCTGGGGCACCACTTGCTGCATCTAAAGCATATGTACCGGTTGTTAAAACTGAAAGTACATTGTCAGCAGCTTATAGTTTGCCAAATCAACCCACATTATTAAATTCCCATAGGACTTTAACTGGCTATGCTTTCTCTAGTGTTCCCATAAATGTTCCATCTTTTGTGCCTGGTGCCAGTACTGCTAGGTAGCCATTTTATCAGATTCCATTGTCGCCCTCTGTCGGTTCTCACCTTCCCTAAGGTCAGCCGACTTTTCCTTATTCACATCAGCTACCCAGCCCTTATTACCCATGGCAGGTGGCTTACGTGGCACTGGAGCTTTGTTACCAGTTTACCCTTCACCAAGCATGCTGCAGCAGAATTTTCCCTCACCACTTGCCATGCTGCTTCTTATAGCAATGTTTCTGCATTGCCTCAGGTGGCTCTGGTCCCTGCTCCTCAGGCAGCACCCATCTCTCTGACACATTGCATTGTTAAGAGAATGGCAAAGAATAAGGGTTCATGCAAGACACCTGTGCATGCCACAGTGGCAATGTATTCTGATATGGTGCATTGCACCAATACGGCTATAACTAGGGGTTTGAGGAAGAGGATCAGAGAAGATAGGAAAGGGGAAATATGTTGATATGTTTACTCTCATGGAGGACAAGAGGCAGGATTTTGAGAAGGCCAGAAAGACAGGTGGGGTTGGGGACAATGCTTTTCGCAGTTGCCATCATTGGATGAAGGGAATGTTTTATTTTTGACTTGTTACCTAGAAACCAGACCTGGTGAGCACATGAACGTGCTTAAATACATTTATCTTATTCATGAAATGTTCATGAATCCGTGGGGTTATGTCTGGAGGGATTATGACAAAAAAATTTGTTGTAAGCAGGATGGAAATTCAGCCATGTCTTTGGGTATTAAGGACGTAGACATGTGGTTGGAAGTGTCTTAGCATAATAAAAAAAACAGAGAGTCATTTTAGGAAGCCAAATGTGGCAGGGAAGAGCAGCTCTGGGTATACAGCAAAGGGTAAGTGATTTGCCATTAATGATTCTAAATGTATGAGGGGAGCTTTCATTTGCCCATTTTCTGTCTTTTTCAAGTAGCTGCTCGCTGAAATCTCAAGTCGGCAAGAGAGTTACCGCTGCTGGTGAGGCAGAAGGTAGAGACAGAGATTAAATTGGGACATATGAGTGTTTTTTTTATGTGGCACCCCTGCCTGACTTGTGCATTTCCCCCTTGTGGTGGTGCCCAAGAAAGTTCTGGGCAAATTCTGTTTAATCCAACAGTTGTGTCATCTGCGTGGGGGCTCTGTCAATGATGCCATTCCGGGAAGATCTTTGCTATGTGCAAAATTAACTGTTTAATGATGCACTGAGTTTAATTTGCAGATTTCTCTATGGGCATTAATGGTGAAATTTGACATCGAATCATATTTTCAGCTACTGTCATTGCACCCTGATTCTATGCGCTATATGGGTTTTAAGTTAGATAGTAAATTTTACATTGATAAGTGTCTGCCAATGGGCTGTTCAGTCTACTGTGCCATTTTTGAGAAATTCAGCACTTTCCTTCTCTGGTGCATTGCGGAGGGCACAGGCCAGCATGGAGTTGCCCATTATTTAGATGATTTTTTCTTTACAGGCCCAGGTAATTGTAACATCTGTCAAGACATTTTGTTTTTTGGCTAGCTCATTGTTCCATGTTTTGTGGGTTCAGGTTGCACGGGATAAGGTGGAGGGCCCCACTTTTTGTTTATCCTATTTGGGTATCAAGATTGATAGTAGGGCAGGATGCTGCCACCTCCGGGCAGATAAGGCTCAGATTGCAGCAGCTTTAATGCCTTTTAGGCTCTTTTAATTTTGCAAGATGGATCATTCCAATGGGGTGAGTTTTTTGTCGTTAGCTGGAGAAATCAATGGCTGGTGCTGTTAAGCAGCATCATACCATCCACCTCTCTATGGAGATCAAGGATGATCTCGGATTGTGGTTTTCCTTTTAAGAAAATTTTAATCAGGAGCTTTTATGGCCTTCCAATACGGTTTTTAATACTACTCTGCAAATATTTATCAATGAGGCTGGTTCTTTGGGTTTCAGAGCATTTTTTCAGCGTGATTAGTGTTTTGCATTGGCCACCAACCTTGTTATTCTGGGGTTTCATGCCCAACCTATTATTACTGGAGCTATTTCCAATAATTGTGGCTGTGGAGCTTTGGGCCACCAAGTTGGCAAATTGGAGATTGGTGTTCTGATGAGAAAATGTGGGAGTGGTTCACGCTTTTAATAATAAGCGTTCTTCTTCCCCTCAGGATTTGTGGCTTCTGAGACATTTAGTTCTGAGGTGTTTGCAATTCAATGTAAATTTTTCAGGCAGAACATGTGCCAGGGATGGAGAACGAGATAGCAGATGCTTTATCACGTTTTAACATTACTAGATTTTGTTCATTGGTGTCTGGGGCTGCCCCCATTGGCCTAACAAGTTTTCCTTATGTCTGGCAGATTATAGAGCAGGTATAACTGGGCTGGTGCGTAAGTCTTTGGCACCATCTACTTTGAGGGCATATATATCTGCGTGGCAGGACTGGGAGTCATACCGGGCTAGGTATGGGGATGAGGGTAAGTCTTAGTAGAATTGCTTGTTAGCATCTGTGTGGAGTCACTATCAAAGGGTAGATCTAAGGCAGCTTTGGCTACAGCATTAGCAGGAATTTCATTTTACTCTAAGATTTATCAGGTCCATGATCCCAACAAGTCTTTCGCACTATCCAAGGCTCTAAAGGGTTTGGGCAGGGAGACCCCTGCCCCCATGGACAGCCACAGGCCTATTGATTCTTTGCTTTTCCAGTGTGCATTTATTTTGCATTTTTCAGTGCTTTTCAAGTCAGTGATCTGGTGGCAGCTAATATACATTCAGAGGTCACCAACCTGTTGTCCCAATATGCACTGATTAAGAAGCAGTCAGTCATTTGCAAAATCCACTGTTCTAAGTTGAATCAGAAGGGCCATGGGTGGAGGGTCTCTCTTAAATCCCATGCTATACCTGACATCTGCCCTTTGTGCCTCACATCCCTTTTCAGTCAATCCAGGCCTGTGGGGGGGTGTGCAATTTTTATTTCATTTCGATTCTACCCACCCCTTACAAAATACCAGTTTGCAGTGGTTTTTAGGCAGTGATTGCTTGGTTTAGGCCTTGAGAGCGAAGAGTATGGTGCTCACTTGTTTCACATAGGCGCTGCTATCTGCGCTGCGGCTGATGCTTTATCAGCATCTGCTATCCAGGAAATTGGAAGGTGGAAATCAACTGCTTTTAAAAGTTATATTCGTTGTGATAAGCATTGAAGTTGCGCCCATTGCACCAACCCTGAAACGTTGCTTACCTGTCAGTTTTTGAATGATTAGCATTCAAAAACTGGGGGTGTGAAAGGATTTTTAATTTTTCCTCTGAGGGTGCCCTGATCACAATTGGCTAAATAAGAGGTCCAAAGGAGGTTTTTTAAGTTTTCTTCTTCACCTGGGTTCTATAGAACATTGTCTTTTAAATGTTTCGTTCAGTTCCATTGTTTTGGGTAAAGAAAATTTTCTGACGTGTAGGCTATTTTCCTTTTACTGCATCCACTGGCACTGTGGAGCAGGTGTGGCTTGTGGGCAACTCCTATACTTTTTGGTCTGAAAGGCACCCTATGGCTATGAAGCCAGTTATGTTGATGGGGAATCGCAGAATTAGATGACTCGGCATATGAGGATTGCATTGGGCATAACTCTTAGTTGTTTGCTGTTTAAGTAGGAGCAGCAGTGGGGGCATCTTGACTGGTTAATTTTACATTTAGGAGGCAATGATGTGGGTCAGATTAAAGTCATTGAACTAATCCTTCAGATAAAAGAGGATTTGAATATGGTTTTGTCCCATTGACCAGAGGTACTGTACATGTAGTGTGGTCAGAGATTGTACCTAGGTTTGTTTTGAGAGGCTCCAGAGAGTTAGCAGCTTTGGACAAAGCCAGGAAAAAAGTGAATACAGCAGTGTCTAAGTTTGTGATTGCTGTGCAGGGTGTTGAGATACAGCGCACATTGTTGGTTCTTGAGAGTCTGTTTAGTACTCAGCATAAGGTTACTGTGGAGGGATCACTGGTCCTCTCACTGGGTTGATTCTCAGATTCTCTTGAATCTCTTTAGAGAAAGTGACAGTCCTTTTTAATGCTGACTTTCCATGAGAAAGGAGGTAGACACTGTGAATTTTGGTGAGCTATGTGAATCTCAGGTCCTCCCTGAGGCAACCTTTGGGATGATGAAAAGTTTGAAGGTCATATTGCTACCAGTTATAGACCTACTCTCTAACATGTAAAGTAAACAGCATGGGCAAGTATTCCCAATATTAAGGTTTTCTCTCTCCCTACAGTAAAAAAATAAAACAAAAATTAGCAGATTACAATTACCTGTCATTATGTTCCTTCATGTTGCTCCAGATCAGCAGCCATCAGGACCCCTATGATTACAGTAGAAGAGGTAAGAAATTAAGATGGCATTAGTAAAATAAGTAAATGACAGGAATATGTGCAGTGAAAGAGACACAGTGGGTCATGGGGCACACAGTGGGTGGTGGGGCAACAGTGGTTGAAAATGGTGTGAGAGTGGTTACACAGACACCCCAAAGGGAAGAAAGTGTGGATACCCACAATGTAGAGAGACACAATAATCACATGTGGTGATTTGGTCAGAGAGAGAGAGCATCATGAGGGTAGACAAAAGATGCTCATAGAGAAATGCACAAATGAGGGATGCATACAGTTACCTACAGTGCATCATCATAGCAGCAAGGGGAGGAGCAGGAGTGCTCAGGAACAGAGAACCTGGTGAGGAGTTCCTAAAGTAGAGGTGAGGTCATGTACGCTGCTTCCTCTATGATAATAAAATAGCCACATGCTGCCTCTGTGACAAAAGGTAGCATATGGCAATTGAGTCCACTGGAGCTTGAATAATAGACTGCAGAGATGCTGGACTATAACTATCAGTACAAATAGTATAAATGAGTAAGCACCAAGCCATATGTTGGCTGTTTTAAGTTATCAAATTCCCTGTTTACATGCACCAGGATATGCAAAGGAAAATGAGAAAGTGGTGAAGAAGTGAGTGTCCAGAGAGTTGAGCAGATGAAGAAGGAGGGACAGATTAGCATTTCCCCAGGCGGAACTTGTAGTAATGAAGTGAGGAGCCAGTCAGCCACTAATAGCCCGAGTCAGCCCTAATTAGCACTGCTACTGGGTCAATACAGAAGGAATATCATAAAACAAATGCTTACAGTAGGTTGCCTCATAACCAGTCTGCCCACCAGGAATATTTCCAGTGAGGTTTATGGGCAATGCACCACTATTACTGTGTCAGATTACCTCAATGAGTGGCAACCTATAACTGTAGATAATCCAAGCTGTTTCAATATTAAAACAGTTTGTTTTTTTCTCAGAAACAAAGGACACGCTTTGAACAGTAAAGAACAGCATGTAAATGTAGCAAAATATGCTTGTATTTTCTGATCTACTAAAATAAACATAAGTGAGAGTGGGATAACAGGTTCTGTGTCGAAGTTATTATGTTATCTAGGAGAGTGGCTGCATACATAAGCTATTGACCCAGCATAAATAGGCTGCACCTCTAATGGTGTTTCAGACAACAGATTGTTTCCTTGAAGGGGTCCTGAGAAAAGGCCTGAAGTAGCATGGAAGCTGACATACTTTATAGTAAAGGGAATGGTTATGTAATGCCGGCTGTCAGGATGCCTCCTGTCATAATACCGACAGCAACATCCCTATGGTTGGTATCCAGACAGGGGTCAGGTAAGTATACTTCCCCTCCCCTATTCCCCCACTAACCCTCCCTTTTTGTAGCCTAACCCTACCCCTCTTACCCAGCACCCTAACCCTCCCCATTAGTGCCTAAACCTAACCCTCCCCCTTCATGCATAAACCTAACCCTGCCCCCTTAGTTCCTAACCCTAACCCACTTCCAGTGGTGCCTAACCCTCCCCCCCTAGGGGTGCCAAACCCTAACTCCCCCAAAAAACCTAACCCTAACACCGCTATGCTCCCTAAACCTAACCCTCCCCCCCTACAGCTGACTCTAAGGGCACCCCATACTTACCTCATTCAGGCTGGCATCCATCGGCATTCCGGCGTTGGGATTTAGATAGGTGTTGATGTTTTGATGCCTATCTTAAGTCCCTTGTCAGGATTCCCTTGTCGGTATTGAGACCGGCGGCATTGCGGCCACCTGTCTCATAACTACATCCATATTAGAGATGTGCAGTTCAGTTTTCCTGAAAAACAAACACACCCGAACTCAGGGGTTCTGAGCCAAATCATATCCTTGCTCATATAACTTTTAAAGGTCCGTGTAGAACCGAGTCCTGGCACGGGTCTGCTGTAGGTTTGGAACTCGGATTTAAAAACTGTATCTCCGTTTTGGATTGCATTTAAACAGGTCCAAATTACATAATTTTAGCTAGTTATCAATTTTAAAGCAGTCCAAAACCAAATACAAACCAAAACCATAATATTTGTGGAATGTTTTGCAAAAACCAAAGCCAAAACACGCAGTCCATGCACATCTCTAATATATACGGTATAAGGGATTATTATTTGTATATTTTTGCAAGACTTATTGTTGTAGCATAAATAGTTTTGAAGCAACTGCTGTGGACACTTATTCCACATTTCTACCCCTTGAAATTTTTCTACATTTTGACCATAAGTTGATGGCATTTTGTATAACTAGGAGCTTCTGCAAGCTTTAGAATGGAACACGAAATACAAATAGTGTGTTTCCATGGTGGAATAATATTGAAGTAGAAAGGTTGAAGGTTAGATTTTTATGAAACACTAAGAAACCAGAATGAAAACAAACAGAATACCAATGTCTTGATTCAATTTCTTCTTGCTTCATTTTTACAATGTTTTTATTTGTTGTCCACAATATATCTGGACGCTGCTTGCAAGTTCGTCAGCTTTTGGAATAATGGAAAATGATTATGTCCTGTTGAACATAATCTATGCCCAGCATGTGGCGTAAGTATTAAAAGTTTGAGATTGTTATAGGTTTAGAAAATGTTGTTTATTTCTATCTCATTTACCCGAGATTGTCGCTCAGCCTCACTTACACTGAATAATAGATAACGTAGTTTGAGGAACTAGACTATGTTGCTTGAATATCAATTTTACTTTTTTTTTATTCTAGTGAACAAAACACATCAGCATATATGTTTATGAAAGACGGCAAATTAATTATTTCTTATATTGCTTATGTGAGTTTATATAGATTTTTAAGGGTCAAAATTCTAGATAATTCTTGATATCCTAAAGTGAAAAAAGCATATGTAAAAAACTGACTATGTTTAAAGGATAACATTTATGTTACATGCAAACTCATAAAAAAATACTGTTTATAAAATAATTGATATAATAAATGATAGATTTATATAAAAATAATTCACATGCAATGGCTATGAAAAGTATTCTTACAATAGCATTTTGGGCTTCATTTAGAGTTAAATGGAAAATTTTAATATTTGCATACTATAGATGCAAAAACTGTGTCTTTACATTTTTGACTGTATGTTGAGTTGTTCACATCTTAAGATACTGAATATGCAATTCTAGATCTAGAGATATACTGGCCATACACTAGTATGACCAGCATAAGATACAATTCATCCTACGATTTCCCTTGAACTGCCCGGAGCTCCCTGGCAGTCCCTGCCATACGTTTTGGTGCTTATTTCATACACAATTTACATACGATCTGCCATACGATCACTCTTCCCTATACGACAGATCGTGATAGATGCGATCATGTGATATATTGGGCTTGAATTTAAATAGAGGGCTAGGCTTCACTGGGGGGTATGAAAAATGCTTGTCATTTTAGCTCTGCGCACTTCTGTTTGCTCTGTGACTAGTGAGGCTTGGTTTTTACCCTGCTGAACACTCCACATTGCTAGCTACTGTGCATTGCTTTGTATTGCCTGGCTTTACAAAGTGCTTTTTCCTGCTCTATTTCCTGTGGTCAATCCCGCTTTTTGTTGTGATGGATCCCTGCCGTTATAGAGCTCTGCTGTCCTATGCTATGGTCAAGCTGAGTGAGGAGAGGGAGAGGGCCCAGCATAGGAGGAGGATGAGGTCCTACTGGACCAAGGATTGGCTGCTGGAGAGGGAGAACAATCCAGATGACTAGTGCAACTTCCTGTGGATGGATGACACCACCTTCCAGGAATTGCTGTGTCTGGTGACCCCCTATATCTGGGAGCAGGATACCAAGTTTTGGATGGCCACCATGGCTGAGGAGAGGCTCGTGGTTATGCTGAGGTCCAGAAATCTTTCCCATATACTCCATTTAATGTGCTTTATTGCATACCTGAGGGAAAGGAGACGCCTTCAGTCTGGATTAGCACCCCTACCTTATTGGTTTAAAAGCATGGAGTCTTGAAATTAATATCCACACTAGTATTAGGCACAATTCGAGGTAAGTACTACAAGTTTTATATACTGTAGTGCAACTTTGGTTCATTTTTGGGGTGTGGGTCCCCCTGGATTGCCTTTGTTGATCTGTTTCAGGGCCCCGCATTATAACACATTTTTCTTTATAACACATTTTAACCCTTCACTGTTTGTTTATTATATATGTACCTCACTTTTTATTTTCATTCTTTATATGCAGCAGTACCTGCGTCTAACTATCTCTTTCACACTGCACTTTTCTTACTATGGCGGTGCCCTGGTGCAGCTTAGCTGGGCTAGTTTGGGGGTGTCCTGTGCTCTGGATTTGAATCATAGTATGTTAGGGACCTACCCTACAGAGGTTACCTGGATATGGTGGGTAGGCCTATAACCTTGGCCAAGATTATGCTAAAAACCTCTATTGATTGCAAAATTTTATTGCATTTATATATTATTAATAATTTGGAGTTGTGCACCTGAGATTTGTTTGTTTTTGTGCCTTGTCCTATACAATGTCTAAAACATACATACTAATTTTAAAAATAATGTCAGTATATATAGACTTTTAAAGGGCAAAAAGTATCTTCAAGTTACCTAATCCCTGATAAGTATGGTGCGGTATGAGTTATGATGTTTGCTGCCAAGATTTCAGGGGTGCAAACACATGCTGAAAGTACAAACTCAGTGGGCCTGGCCCTATTGAGATGCACTTCCAGCATGTGTTCATTAGCTGCCTGAGTCTGTGTCGCAAACACCATGCTGCATACAGCACCATACTTATCAGGGTGTGTGAACTTCCTTAATACTGTTCCAAAATATGCCAACATGGCGCTTTTGGGGTACCAACAAGTGGATAAAATGCATGGGGAACCACATCTCAATTATGAAAAAGCATCATTGTCCTCCTCAGCATAGCATAATATAGTAAACAAAATGGTGGTGAGGGTGGATAACTGGGTTGGTAGGAGGAGGTGGATAGTGGAATATTTTGGAAGGAGGAGGTGGGTGGTAGAGCAGGATGGTAGGAGGAGGTGGGGGTGGAGGAGGTTGGTAGGAGGAGGTGGAGGGGGGAGTAGTTTGGAAGGAGGAGGTGGGTGGGGGAGCAGGATGGTAGGTGGAGGTGGGGGTGGAGGAGGTTGGTCGGAGGAGGTGGAGTAGTTTGGAAGGAGGAGGTTGGTGGGGGAGCAGGATGGTAGGAGGAGGTGGGTTGTGGAGGAAGTTGGTAGGTGGAGGTGGGTGGGGGTTGAGGTTGGTACAAGGGGTTGGATGGTGGAGAAGTTTGGAAGGTGGAGGTGGGTGGGGGAGCAGGAAGGTAGTGTGGGTAGTTGGCCATTGGTGGATGGTATGGTTGGGATTAATAGTAGGTTGGTGTAGTGAGTGTAGGGGGGGCTGGAACTACTGGCAGGGTAATAATGATATTGTCTGATGACAAGAGAGAGTGTCTTGCTTTGAAGATGAGTTCGGACGTCATTCTTTCATGATGGCTTATTTGGTCTTGTACCATTCCTCTCAATGCTGCACTGACATAGGCTGCAAAGTGGTCATATTCAACTAGTGGTTTCAATAAGGCCTCTCTGGCCTGGGAAAGTAGTGTGTCTTCTTGCTGTTGTGTATTTTTAGTTTGTAGTCACCACACTATCTTCTCCAGTGTGAAAAAGGTCCAGGGTGTTGGGAATGTCAGAAGTCTGTAGACAGATAAAATTAAATCAAATGTCATATTTTAATTGGTTTTCATTTATTTCACAGTTCCCTAAAAGCACAGAAGACTGGATAGCCATTGGGGATGAGTTTGAAAGACATTGGCAGTTCCAAAACTGTGGTGGAGCTATTGACAGCAAGCATATTAGGATTAACCCCCCCGGCCAATAGTGGGTTCTACCACTACAACTATAAGGGGTACTTCAGAATTGTTCTGATGGCCATGGTGAATGCAAACTGATTGTTCCTGTTTGTAGATGTGGGGAAGAACACCAGTTCTGATAGTGGCTCCTTTCAGAATATAGAATTCTACCACATGCTCACCATAAACACTCTTAATTTGTTATCCAGATAGGCCACCAAACAGTGCATCAAAAACCTATTTGTCGCTGACAAGGCTTTCGCCCTTCAAGAGAATGTCATGAAGATATTCCAACAGAGGCCACTGAATCATGAGAAGTGGGTGTTCAATTACTGCCTATCTCGGGGAAGGCGTATTATTGAGAACACCTTTGGGATCTTGAGCAACTGATTCCGGATTTTGCATACCCTGATAAGTTTAAAGGTCAGAAAAGGATATATGTTCATATGTTTATATGAAAATGTTGTAAGTTACCAAAGATGACTCGGCCAATTCCCCAACATCGTCTTCCTGCAGGCTGCACTCCTCTGTCTCAGCTATCACCTGCACAGAAGGTCTAACCGGATCCTGCTGCACCAGGAACATGAGGTCATAGGGCCTGATTCAGACCCACTCGCGAGCGGCTGTCCGCTCGCAAGTGGGTCGATGTTATGGACTGAGCATGCGCATGATGGAGGGAGCTCCGTCATGCGCATGCGCCAGATGCGACGAGCGAAGGAAAGTCCTTCGCTCATTGTGTCCGATCAAAGGGCGTGGGCTTTGGTGGGCGTGCCGGGGGCGTGCCTCCCTGATGGGGGCGTTCCCACGGGAACGCCTCCCGTCAGAAGCCGGCCCACTGACATCACTAGTGATGTCAGTGGGAGTGATTTTGGCTCTGATAGAGCCAAAATCAATCCGGAGCTTGCGGTTGAAAACTTCAACCGCAGGCTCCGGCTCGCAAATTTGATGGTCGCGATGGTCTCGACCATCGCGACCATCACAATGCACGCTCGTATAGCCTGTGGGTGGTGACCCACAGCTATACGAGCATCCAGGAGGATGCTCCATGAAACTGGAGCCCGGCCCTCATTCAGAGTGTGCGCTCTGCTCAGAGCGTACGGCTCTGAATGAGGGCCATAATACCAGAGCATTGGTTCAAAAACACTGTTTTTAATTCTCCACCTTCTTGTAGTGTTTGATGTAGGCTGTACGCAGATTGAGAATTTTATTGCACACCCAATTTAGGGACACATCATTGTGGTATGGCTTAATAAACTTGGCCAACTCATCTAACACCAGGTTATGTTTCTGTTTGTTGCTGTACATTTTGGACCTTGTATGCCAAAGACAATTATGTTGCCTGTATAACTCGATAAAGCCACTAATAAAATCTGTTTCACAATCCTGAGACATTCCTATGGGAAAAAGAAAATAAAGGCAAAAAAATCAATATAATGGACTATAGTGGTCATATTCATCTAGCGGTTTTAATTATGGCCACCCACAACAGTGTGGGTGGGCATTGAACTGTATAATTGTGGCCCCCAAATAATGGGGGCCTAAGTGGACTTATATTAGGGCCACCTCCAACTGTGGGCTGGTCATTGAACTGTGTAATTGTGGCCCCCCAAATAACGGGGGCCTGAGTGGACTTATATTAGGGCCACCCCCAACAGTGGGGGAAAATTGGTTTATTGAAATTTTTTTCTTAAAATGTGGACTTTTTATTAATAAAGTTGCATTGTTATCACACGTGTCAATTATTTGAAATGCATATAAGTACCTATAAAAGGGGTGGGGGATAAATCCATTTCATTACCACAATGTCTTTTTAATTTTTCCCAAAAAAACCATAGGTGTGCGGTGGGTACATAGGAGGGTCAAAGGCACATAGGTGGATGATGGGCATTGTTGGCAAAACAAAGGTTGATGGTGGGCACATAGGTGTGCTGTGGGTACATAGGTGTGTGGTAGGCACTTAGGTGGGCGATGGGCACATAGGTGTGCACTGGGTATATAGTAGGGTCAAGGGCACATAGGTGAGCAATGGGCATTGTTGGCAAAACATATGTTGACAGTGGGCACATAGGGGTGTGGTGGGTACATAGATGTGCGGTGGGCACATAGGTGGCCAATGGGCATTGTTGGCAAAACATAAGGTGGGTGATTCTGGACAAATAGAGTAGGTCAGTGTGTGCAGGGCCCAAACCAACTGCCACTATGAATAGCCAAATCATTGGTGGCCAGTGGGCATTGCTGGGGAAACATTGGTGGACAGTGGGCATTGCAGGGCATCAATTACCTGCTATTCAATTGTGTCTGCTGCTCACAATGCTGCTGCTCCTCTCCGTTCATGAAGGCACTGTTTGCAGTGGGTGAACACAGGAAATTGTCACTCAAGTGATGGCGCTCGGACTTTCGGATGCACGATGCATTGCATGTTGAAAAACAAGGCACGATCAGCATATGAATACAACAGATCCTATGGGCTGCACAACAGATCATACAATAAGTTTTTGGAGCTGCGGGAGCACGCATCGGGTCATATCCTAATTAAAAAATATGCTATTTCTACACGATTCAGTCGAAAACTGTCTAAAAATGGACAATCGGCCTGAAATCATGCAGGTGTTGGCCAGCAATACTGTACATATTGTCCAGTACAAAGATATGTTCAACAGGGCCGTAACTAGGGTGGTGCAACCTGTGCCATGGCACAGGACAACGTAGGGCAGAGGGTGCTGTCTGGGCCTGTCAATTTTCCTGTTTATTATCATTCTGACTTTTAGCCTCCTCTTCTTTTATCCCAAGCATCTCCTAGCCACCCCATCTCTTCCCTCGCCCTTCCCCATGAGGCCATAGCCCTTTTTCAGGTGCACTGCATATTATGTTCCTATTCTAAAAATGGGGGGGTGCCAATGCTCTCTCTGGCACAGGGCACCAAAAAGTCTAGTTGCAGCTCTGATGTTCAACATCGTCGTCATCACCATCATCAACATGAGTTATGATATTTGCATTTACATGCCTCCAATAAAGCATAAGCACTTTATTGGCTGTTGAAACAGTAGATGCTAGAGAATGTCAGATTTATTTCACTTCTATATCCCTGCCTAATGAGGGACACGCCCTTTGATGGTCATCACTTGAAAGCAAGAATTTCAGAATAGCTGTTTTATTTTTTTCCCTTTTAGTATGCACAATGTTTTCCTTTTAGTATGCACAATTTATTAAGCACTAACATCTCCTGGAATAAATGCTTGCACTTGTCTTGTAGCAGACAAGTATCAGTACACCAGTCCATGGCCATGATACGAGTAAGCACAGCAAGTTTTTTTCACAGCAGACAGAAGCTAAAAATATGGAGCATATACACCGAAGTGCCAAAAGTCATGGGATATGTGTCTAGTATTGTGTATGACCCCCTCTTGCCCAAACTTAGCATGGTATCAATTCCAGTGGATAGAAGACCTCTGGAGAGATGTTGACTTATGCCATCTGGATAGATTTCCACAGCTCCCTGATATTTGTAGGTGCAAGATCTTGGGTACACATGGATCTCTCCACCACATCCAATAAAATGCTTGATTAAGTTAATGTCGGGTGAACGTGGAGGCCACACAATTTGTCGGAACTCTCCAGAATGCTCCATGAAGCAACTATAAACAATTTGGGACTGATGACATGGTGCAATATCCTGCTGTAATATTCCATTTATGTGGGGGTACATGATGTCCACGAAGGGCTGCAAATGGTCATCAACCAATGCAACATTACCAGTCAATGACATATTCAAGGAGAACAAGCGGACCCAACCCATGTCACATGAACACACCCCACACCATTATAGATCCATTACAAGCCTGCACATTGCATTGTTGACAAAAGAGGTCCATGGCCTCATAGGGTCTGCACCACACCCGAACCCTACCATCAGTCTTAAACAACTGGAACTGTGAGACACATGTTTTCAGTCCTCCAAGGCGCAATTAGTGATGTCACAAGCCCAAGTGAGGTGCTGTGTCCGGTACCATAGTGTTCACAGAGGCATTCTGGTGGGTCAGCTGCTCCCATATACATTGGATGCTAAAGGACACTGCCCTGATCTGCTGGATATGCTTCTGGTACTTTCTGCATTGAATGTGGATGTGATTTGAGTCAGTTTTTCTTGTCTGTTACCACAGACAATTCTAGCTACACACAACTGGTCACAATCACTAAGCACCAGTGGTCGGTCAAGGCTGGTAATGCTTTCCATGAGGTATTCCTGACACACACACATGACACTGCACATCAAGGAATGTTGAATGTCCGCACACCTTTGGAAACTGAATTTCCAATTCATTGGGCACCCACTATCCTGCACCATTTGAACTCTGATAATTCATGTCACCTTGCCATGAGCAGCATAGCCAGTGTTCAAACTGACTAACAAGATGTCAGATAACAACTGATGAAGGTCTGGGCATTTCCAAGACATCACAGTATGGTGACTCCATCCACCATTACCTTTACAAACTGCTATCCCATGGATGTGAAAAGATCGTGCCATCTATTCTAGTGAGGTGCAAATATCTACAATCAGTGCATCAGGAACATCCAGGGTAATATGCCAACTTTCCTGGGAACCACCTGACAAACTACCTGCAGACACTTGCATCTGCAGCTCATCACTGAACTTACATATGCCCTGTTTCAACTCCAGATTCTGTACCATGTGATCTGATAGCACTTTAACAAGTTCACACATCACAGTTCAATGGGATTCCATTATAAAAGAAATATCATAAAGTATATATCAATTGACCTTCTGGTAACTATATAATACCTATCATAATTTTTAGGTTTTGATTTGTGTTACTATTTATGTGCATACTATTTATGATTATAATCATAATATAATCAATAGTTATAATCAATAATTATTACAAACACCTCCACCAAGGTTTCATTATATTGTATTGCATTTGCAATTTGTCACTATTGATATTTTGTTTTTAATCAATTTACTCCAGTCAGTTTAATATTTTATAATTATTTGTGATTTATATCTGCTTTTGGTTTAATGTACGTGTCACATTAATGCAGTACATATTTTATTTTGGATGCAATTTGCATTTAAGTGCAAACATAAATTATACTTGGGAAAAAATTGCATTTTGCTACCTGCAGTATGCAGAGTTGGCCTCAAAAGGTAGCTGCAACTAGGGATGTGCACTGACCCCCATGTTTTGGTTCTGGTTTTGAATCTGGATCTCCCCTGGTTTTGGATCTGGATTGGTTTTGCCAAAACCTCACCTCCGTTTTTTGTTTTTCGGGTTTTGGTTTTCGATCTGGATTTTTTCTTAAAAAATCAGCTAAAATCACATAAAATTGGCCTTTTTTGTTACTACTGTATTAATAACCTCAATAACACTAATTTCTACTCATTTCCAGTCAATTTTGACCACCTCACAGCTCACAATATTGATTTTTTTCATCTAGTTAAAGGGCCAAAAGGTTGCATCCAGGTTGCTGGCTCATAACTGATTGATTCAATTATTAATAGAGTTGAGGACTGTGCAAAGTTGATGGTTGGGATACCCTTGAAGATTGAAGAATTGATAGTTGGTGCAACTCCTGGCTGTAAAATTGATAATAAATTAATTAAAAAACAATTCATTGGTGCAGCCCCTGGCTGTAAAATTTATAATAAATAAATGTAAAAAAAAAATTCATTGGTGCAGCCCCGGGCTGAATAAGTAATAATAAAGATAAATTCATTGGTGCAGCCCATGGCTGTAAAATTGATAATAAATGATTTAAAAAAACAAACCATTGGTTCCTAAACCAACCATAACATTAATTTAAAATGTCAGGCAGCAATGCCCCAACCAACACATAATGGAAAGGAAAAAGGTGTAAGATGGAATAGTCCTTGGGCCCTCCCACCAACCCTTATGTTGTATATGAAACAGGACATTCACAGTTTAACAAACCAATAATTTCAGCAACAAGGACTGCCAATTGTGGCTGAAATGATTGGTTTGTTTGGACCTCCATAAAACAAGCTGCCAATGTGCATTGGACATGGAAATAAAAATTATCCCATACACAAACTGGCTTTACATTACAAGTTGTCATTGTCCTCGTCATCCCCATCAGTGTGTTCATCCTCTCTTTTACACAATATTAATTTGTCCCCGCTGGAATCTACCATAGGCACCTCTGTAATTTTTTTATGTAATTGTTGGTAGAGGTCTTCCTCGTGGAATTTGTAATTCAATTTCATGAACATCATATTTTCCACATTTTGAGGAAGTAACCTCCTTCGCCGATCACTGACAAGGTTGCCAGCTGCACTGAAAACTCTTTTGTAGCATACACTGGAGGGTGGGCAACTTAATTAATGCAAAACCAGTTTGTGTATGGGAATCCAAATTGCCTCTCTGTCTAACATGCCTATTAGGATATTATCTCTGAAATAGTCCTAAACCATTCAGTTAATGGAGACCGTATCATACTTAGTCATGGTAGAAGACATGTCACTAGTAGGCAGTTCTCTCAGGCCTGACCAGATGTCATTTTTTGGTGAACGATCTGCATGACAAGCAGGCATTATGTAAGGAAAATTTAGTTTTTTCCTGGCAGCTGCAGAAACTGAATGAGGAATTGATGGCATTTCACATGTGGCTGCAGCTGACAATTTTTTTACCATCAGCTCTTTGCACAGTTTTAGATTTGGGTCTATTGGAAAAAAAACTCACAAGGGAGGTCTTAAACCTAGGATCCAGAATGGTCGCCAAAATATATTTTTCAGGTTTCAATAGATTGACGACTCTTGGATCCTGTTGAAGTGAATCGAGGGCTTGAAATACTTTGCGCAATTGCTGCTTTTCACCTCCTCCTTCAGTTTCTCCAGCTGTTTTTGCAAAAGTCTGATGAGGGGAATGACCTGACTCAAGCTGGCACCGTCTGAACTAACTTCACGTGTGGCAAGTTCAAAGGGTTTGAGAACCTTGCACAACATGTAAATTATTCTCCAATGTGCTTGAGTAATATGCATTCCCCCTCCACGGCCTATGTAATAGACCATTGTATAGCCCTGGATGGTATTTTGCTGTTCCTCCATCTGCTGAAGCATATAGAGGGTAGAATTCCACCGAGTTAATACCCTTTGCTTCAGCTGATGGCAGGGCAAATTTAACAGTACCTGCAGGTCATGCAATCTTTGACAAGCGGTCACCAAATGTCCAAAATGTCTGGATATTTTTCGGGCCATCGAGAGCATCTCCTGTATGATCATGTCAGTTTTAAAAAAATGTTGCACCAGCAAATTAATTGTTTGAGCAAAACATGGGACATGTTGGATTTTGCCCACATGTAATGCTCGCACAATATTGGTGGCATTATCCGAAATCACAAATCCTGTGGAGAGTCCAAGTGGGGTAAGCCATTTAGCAAACATTTCCCTGACTTTTTCTAAGAGGTTATCAGCGGTATGCCTCTTAGTGAAACCAGTTATACATAGAGTAGCCTGCATCTGCATCAGCTGTCTTTTGCTAGATGTTGCTGCTGCTGTGGCTGTTGGAGGCAATAAACATATCCAGTGGGCTGTCCCAGTCATGTAATCCTTAGTTTGCGCTGTCCCAGTTGTCCACATATCAGTGGTCAAGTGGACAGTGGGTACAATGGCATTTCTGAGGACAATAGTAAGGTTTTTTTAATGTCTTTGTACAGACTTGTAATTGCTGTTCTAGCGAAGTGGAATCTAGAAGGGATCTGGTAGCGAGGACACAGGACCTTAATTAACTGTTAAAAACCCACTGCAGTAATGGCGGATACTGGACACACATCTAATACCAACATAGCTTTTATGGTGTCAGTAATCTGCTGTGCAAATGGGTGATTGCTGATATACTTGCTTGCCCTTGCAAATGATTGTTTAACAGTTCATTGTTTTTTGGAGGTTACACTACAAGTAGTCTTCCTCCTGGTCCCCTTCTGGAATAAAAATCCACTAACAGCAACAGCTGAAGCAACAGGCATAGTCATCAAGGATCCTTCTAAGGAATCAGGGAAATGAGAGGAGTCAATCATTCTTCGAATACCAACATTGGATGCAGCAGTACTACTCGCGATGATGAATGAGGATGTTGATGATGCAGGTGTTGGTGTTGGAAATCGAAGGCACTTGGATCTCATAGAGAGGGAGCAAGTAGGTGACACTGGACTTGTTACATTTTGAGTTTTGGTACTTGGTGATACACACTTTGATATATGATGAATGTGCTCCAAATGACGTAACAAGGAGGAGGTTCGTAGGTAGTTTAGGTCACTCACTCTTGCTTGGCAATGGTCACATATGGCTTGACAACTGTTGTCCGGATCGGGCTGGAAATAATTCCACACGTGAGAAGTAGATTTTTTAGTCTTTTGTCCCGGCATGACAACAATGGGCTCTGGGTTTTTCAAACCATGGGCAAAAGCTGTTGCCTTACTTACACAAAGGACATCCTCGGCATCAATATCCTTATCACCAACATCTTCATCATCAACATCCTCATCATCCTTAGCACCTTCAATTACCAAAATATCTTCTTCCTCCTGTGCAATTCCAGAGAAGCATCCTCGATGACTATATTTGCAAGATGTTGACTGCCCTTCCCCACATTTACAGAGGGCACACAAATGTTGGAACTTGGAGGATCCTCCAATACACTAGTATTTAGGTCTGGCTCACACATGGTAACCATGGACACACTTGCACTCTCCTCAGGGATTTGTGATTTTGATTTCTCAGTTCACACAGTTGGTTTTTCCGAAGGGCTATCAGAATCATAACCAGCTGTCTTCTTAAAGAAAGGCCAAGGCCTTATCCTATCCTTGCCACTTCGTGTAGTGAATGGCATATTGGCAATTTTTTGTTTACCTAAAGCCAAATTTCCTTTCAATATTTTTTTCTTAACTTCGGTAAAAGTAGCTTTACCATATCGATGGTGTGACTTAAGCCCTGGGGCTTGGGCCTTCATAGAGGATGAGGAAGTTGACAGCCTTGCACTGCTGGTGGCAGCTACCACATGTGGTTCTTGGCTTTGCTCTCCTGTCATGTGACAGTCCTCCATATTTTCTGTGGTCTTGAAGCAGTTGCGTTGCATTGCCGACTTGCTAGATCTTGTGTGGCTAAGCCTAACACGCACAGACACACAGACAATTATTAGACAAAACAGACAATTTTTTTTCAGCTCCAGAACTTGGGCCCAGAGCACAGATTGATGACGACTGGAGTTGGGCAGCACTAGGATGCATTGCCGACTTGCTAGATCTTGTGCAACTAAGCCTAACACACACAGACAATTAGACAAAAAAAATCACAATTTAAAAAAAAAAAAATTCAGCTCCAGAACTTGGACCCAGAACACAAATTGATGATGACTGGAGTCCGGCAGCACTAGGTTGCATTGCCGACTTGCTAGATCTTGTGTAGCTAAGCCTAACATGCACAGACACACAGACAATTATTTATTAGACAAAAAAGATTATATTTTTGTTTTTCAGCTCCAGAACTTAGGGCCTGATTCAGAGCCGCTCGTAAGCGGCCGCTCGTTCGCACATCTGCGCATGCCTATGGGTCGTAATGTGCATGCACCAACCAGTCAGTGCGGTCGGAAAACATGTGTTCGCAAAATTGCGAGTGCCTGCTAATTTGAGTGACAGGATGAGGCGTTTGTGGGTGGTAACAGGGGAAGGTGCTTGAAAACGGGGAGTGGAGATCGAACGCAGGCGTGCCAAACAGTCAAAAAGGGCATTTTAAGGGTGTGCATAATTAACAAAGCAGCGTCATCGACCACGTCACTTGGTTGTTTCTTAGCCTGAACTGTTCACATGATTGCGGTAGGAAAATCCAACCACAAGCACTGTGAGCAGTTCAGACGCCTTTCAATGTACTTGATTAATCAAATAAATAGCGGAGTTGACGTATGATGCGACTGGCCAGGGGGTGTCTTTACAAAATAGCGAGCGCATGTTTCATTCAATCGCTCAGACATAGAGGCGTCAACAGACCACAAAGAGCGAGCGCTCAATTTAAATAGCCGGCCCCTTTTTCTGAATGAGCGAGCACAAATAGCGTCTGGCTCTGAATCAGGCCCTTAGTCCAAGAGCACAGATTGATGACGACTGGAGTCGGGCAGCACTAGGTTGCATTGCTGACTTGCTAGATCTACTGTGGCTAAGCCTAACATGCAAAGACAATTATTTATTAGACAAAAACAAAGACAATTTTTTTTATTTTGTTTCAGCTCCAGAACTTTGGGCCCAGAGCACAGATTGATGATGATTGCAGTCAGGCAGCACTATGTTGCATTTCCGACTTGCTAGATCTTGTGTGGCTAAGCCTAACATGCACAGACAATTAGACAAAAAAAGACACTTTTTATATTTTTTTTCAGCTCCAGAACTTGGGCCCAGAGCACAGATTGATGACGACTGGAGTCGGGTAACACTAGATTGTGCTGCCGACTTGCTATATCTTGTGTGGCTAAGCCTAACATGCACAGACAATTAGACAAAAAAAGACAATTTTTTTTTCAGCTGCAGAACTTAGTCCCAGAGCAAAGATTGATGATGACTGGAGTCGGGCAGCACTAGGTTGCATTGCCAACTTGCTAGCTCTTGTGCGGATAAGCCTAACACGCACAGATGCACAGACAAATATTTATTAGACAAAAGAAAAGACAATATTTTTTTTCAGCTCCAGAACTTGGGCCCAGAGCACAGATTGATGATGACTGGAGTCAGGCAGCACTAGGTTGCATTGCCGACTTGCTAGATCTTGTACGGCTAAGCCTAACACGCACAGACAATTATTTATTAGACAAAAAAAGATGATTTTTTTTTTCAGCTCCAGAACTTGGGCCCAGAGCACAGATTGATGACAACTGGAGTCGGTCAACACTAGGTTGCAAACTTGATGCATATTGTGCGGCTAAGCCTAACATACACAGAAAATAAAATGACAAAATATATATATTTTTTGGGGGGGTCCAGAACTTGGATGGATGCAGCAGACAGCACAGCACAAGCCCAGATGGATCAGCAGCAGCCCAGGACACAGCAGACAGCACAGCACCAGACAGCACAGCACCAGCCCAGATGGATCAGCACCAGCCCAGATGAACACAGCAGACAGCACAGCACTAGGCCAGAATGGATCAGCACCAGCCCAGGACATAGCAGACAGAACCAGCACCAGATGGATCAGCACAAGCCCAGATAGTTGCAGCAGACAGCACAGCACCAGCCCAGATGGATTAGCAACAGCCCAGATGGACACATAACACAGCACAGCACCAGCCCAGAATGGATCAGCACCAGCCCAGGACACAGCAGACAGCACAGCACAACACCTCTCCCCAGCCCTGCACTACCAACCCTCCCTGTTCAGTCTACGCAGCCGGAGTGAAATGGCACACGTCGTGTCCCTTATATATAGAGACGAAAGCTCGCAAGACACAAGATTTCATCTCTATGGGTTTGCCTCGATGTCAGAGATCTGTGCAATGAGGGAACATCCAAGCTGGCTTGGATCCATCTCAGATCCCCTTAGTTCTGGTGGGTTCGGATCTCTTAGATCTGAACCAGCTCATCTCTAGTTGCAACAAACTTTTCATAGGTAGTGTATGCCACACCCAATCCCCGGCAAAAAAAACAGGAAGAGGGGCGCCAGGAATATGAGAGGTCAGTGTGACTTTACTGTGACTTCAAAAGATAGCTAAAAAAGAACACAATTTAAAAAGCAATTAAGTCCAACTATGCTCTCCTATATGTGCAACAGTCCCACAACTCTTTTCCTCCCAATATAAGCACCTTTGCATTGTTCCTAGCACCAGTAATACATCATATATACTGTACCTCAAAATATTCCCAGAAGTCACAACAACGGCCCTGATAACTGGAACACCATTATAATCTGCTCAAATAGCAGTAGGTCTTGTCTCAATCAGAACAATTGAGAGGTAGTGTATACAGTACTCTGAATTATCTGAGATGTGCACCAATGTGTATTCATGTTTCTATTATTTAATAGACCAAATTCATGGACATTATTATTATTATTATTTTCCTTTATTTATATGATGCCAAAAAGGTTCTGCAGCACCTTGCAAAATACATAAACAAATGAGCAAACAAGAAAACAGTGACATACAGTATGAAACAATGCAGAACAAGGACATCGTTTATAAACATTGCTGCTCTAGCAATCATAACAACCAACAAGCAGCAAGGCATAAGCAACCACATGTTAGGTACCTTTGTGGGGAGTTAGGAGTAGATGATCATATGAGTAAGGGAAGGGGAAGCACATGAGGTAAGAGGGCCCTGCTCACGAGAGCTTACGTTCTAAAGGGGAAGGGCAGACAGACAGGGATGACAGATGTGGTAGTCAGTGAGGAAGGAGCATGGAATAGTGGGTTAGGATGAGAGCTGGAAAACTATGATTAAGTAGTAGGTCTTGAGAGCCCATTTGAAGATTTGTAGAGAGGTGGAGAGTATGGAAGGGAAAAGGAGAGATTTCCAGATGGAGAAGCATGTGCAAAATCTTGGAGGTGGAAGTGGGAGGAAGTAAACAGATAGTAAGAGAAGCGGCATGCATTTGCTAAGTGGGTGGACTGGAGTGTAAAAGGAGATGAAGTTTGAGATGTAAATTGCAGAGGATTGGGTGAGGGCTTTGTAAGTGAGTGTAAGAACCTTGAATTGAGTTTTGTAGGACAAGGGGAGCCAGTAGGAGAGGGAAGGTAGATGTAGAATTATGGAAAGGAAGATGAGCCAAACAGCAGCAATAAGGACATATTTGAGTGGTGAGAGGTGGGAATCAGGGAGGCCAGATAGGAGAAGGTTACAGTAGTCCAATCTGGAGATGACAGTGAGTGGATGAAGGTCTTAATAGCATCCAGGGTGAAAAAGGTTCTGATCCTGGAGATATATTTGAGATGGAAACAGCAGGATTGTGAGCAGTACTGAATGTGTGGTTTTAAGGAGAGGGAGGAGACAAGGATAACGCCAAGACAGCAGACTTGGGGGCTAGAGGTGATGGTTGTGCCATCAATAGATAATGTAAGTGTGAGGAGTGAGGTTATTTGGAAGGGTGTGAAGATGATCAGCTCAGAATTAGACATTTTAATTTAAAAAAAGCGTTGGGACAGCCAGGAAAAGATAGCAGAGAGACAATTGGAGATATGAATTAGGAGAGATGGGGAGAGGTCAGGGGAGGAAAGGTAGATCTGAGTACCATCAGCATAAAGATGATATTGGAGGCCAAAAGAGGTAAATGCAAACATTACTTCATGTGATACAGTGGTTAACATATAGAAAAAAAATGCTTAACTATATATTAAAGTAGAACTGTTCTTGTTATATAAAACATTGAAATTTTTAAGAAATAGTTTCAGAAATAAAGTTTCATATTCTATTAAATAATTTCCACCAATTATTTTTCAAATAATACATTTTACATTGAAGTCTACGGGATAAATGTAACAGGGTGTGGCTTTCAGACATTGGCGAATCCCATGTGAGACTGCCCAATGTTTTAAAGTAGCAGTCTTTTAGTAAGCAAACATTGGGCAGTCTCACACGAGACTATCAGATGTCTCAAAGCTGAACCCTATTACATTTATCCCATAGACTTTACCATAAAATTGATTCATTGAAAAAATATGGGTGGAAATTATTTAAGAAAATATGAAGTTCTAATTCTGAACAATTTCTTTAAAACATCAATGTTCTATATAACAAGAATAGTTCTACTTTTACTATATAGTTAAGCAACTTGTCTCCACATGCACAGTGGCTAACAATCACTCAATTTGCGTAAATATCGGCTTTGAGTAAATCTTGCATTCAGGCCCATCATCTAAATTTAAATAAATAAAATAATAATATTAGAAAACTACAATTACCAAGTGTTTTGGGGGAAAATATTAGCCAGTGGTTAATTTGACTAAAACAAACTTGTCTCTTCTGAATCGGCTAATGACTTTGTTTAGGTAATAATGACATGATACGCTTTGTTATAAAAATATGTTCTAATGTCACTTACAATATGTTGAAAGAATTAATTTTACAATGAAAATGAGAAAATATGGGAGGTACAGACTAAAGTTGGGCATCCACAATACAATTTTCTGTCAGATATCTGTCCAATCTGGCTGGTTGGAATGAAAACCTGGTAATATATGGGAGCAAATAAAAGTTGTCCAAATTTTTTTTGCCGTTTTTTCAGTGTTTAAAACCATATAATTGTCTGTCATTTCCTCCCATACATTACCAGGTTTTCATTTAAAACCAGCCAGATTGGACAGATATCTGACAGAAAATTGTATAGTGGATGCCCAGCTTTAGGGCCTGATTCATTACAATCAATCGCACAAATAAATGATGGCACATAATCTACATTAGCGAGGAAGATAGAAGAAATGTGAGGAAAAGAGAAGAAAAGAAAAGAAGGAAAAAGAAGAAAAAGGAAAAAGATGTAAAAGTGGACGGGGAAGGAATCAGGCAGATAAAAAAGAGGGGGATATAGAAACAGGGTCAAAAAGTCAGCTGTGTATACAATTTATAACATAATCTGTTTAATTAAAACACATAGGATATACAGTTACTACTATTCCTTTAAAAACGCACTGTGCAATGATATATGAATCACATCAATCACAATAACTAACATTAAAATCTGAATAAGAATTCATACATTACATGTTCATATATACCATAATGTTGCATATACATTGCCCACTATTTTATTAACTATATATGGGTCACGTGAATCACAATAACTTAATATTCAAAATAGAATTCATTCATTATGCTTTTTTCTTTTTCCTTTTGCCTTTTTTTTCTCTTTTTCTCACATTTCTTCTATCTTCCTCTCTAATATAGATTATGCACCATCATTAATTGTGCAATTGATATTTATTCAGTAGTAAAGGAAACTAGTATTTTTGAGGCAGCTATCTATCTATATATTTTTATCTATCTAGTTGCACAGACATTATATACGATATTCCTGATTCATTACGGATTGCTATTGCAATTGCAGCTCCATAATCACAAACAGGTCTGCTGCGAAAATATGCTATTGAATGCCATTGCAATCCCATCACACTGCCAGCATAGAGATGCCCACTACCTCCCACTACCGCTATCTCACATCCATAACACCTTGCAGTCCTGCGTACACATCAGAAACATTGGGTACCATCGGCCCATCATGAACAACTACAGCAGTCCTGACATTACCCAGAAATTGCTAACCTTGTTGCATGCCGTAAGTGCTAATGCTGCATATGCCATTGCAGTGGCTAATTTATGCACACCCATATAACAGCATCAAATGGACAGGCATGCCTGCATATCTCCAACCACTCAAGTGTCACCAGCCCCAAACACTGACTACCTGTCAGTGGCAAATGCAGGATTTCTAGAGGGGGGTTACCAAATGCTTGATTTTAGAGAGAGTGTGGCCAGTCCAGGAAAAGGGCAGAATTAGCACTTATCCAGCTTTAATATGTTACATACAAAGTATATTGTGTTGCATAAT
Source organism: Taudactylus pleione (assembly GCA_031769625.1). NCBI lineage: Eukaryota > Metazoa > Chordata > Amphibia > Anura > Myobatrachidae > Taudactylus > Taudactylus pleione. The sequence continues at coordinate 20,282,554 of JAUIMM010000015.1, forward strand.
TCCAGCATATACAGGATCAGCGATCACAGAAGCAATTATATGTGGCAGTAGGTCCATCTGTCTGAGCAGAATGTTTTTTTTTTCAGATGTGGGCATCATTCCAGAGCATTGGAGCAAGTCTGGGAGTCTGGGGGAGCGGCAGAAGAAACTAGCACTGCCCTGGACATATATGTACATATTGGTCTCCTTATGTACTGGATAGTGTATTATTATACAGTATTAATAGTTAACCCTATTGACGGTCAATAGCAATACACCCCTAACAGTGCATGCTTTCCATATCTCCTAGTTGGTGCACAGGTATGCTTATCACTGGCTGATACATGTTAAAAGATCCACAGGTGGTGCTAATCATTTCATTTGTGATATTGAGAAGAACATGCAGCGCTAGTAACATTCTATTATATTACTATTTCTATTGTGGTCATGGTGTGTGCTGGGGAGGGGGGTTTCCAGGCATATGGAAACCCCCCTGTGTTTCCTTATGCCTGTCACTCACTCTGTGATGGTTTACTGTGCTCTGGATAATCTCAGTGTGATCGCAGTGTACAGTGCCAGATTAATGTTCTCATAGGCCTGGAGCTGAATGTTCTGAAGGGCCTACTGTGTGCTAATGCAGGTGGTGTGACCAGTGCCACGGGAGTGTGAATAGTGATATGGGATGTGTGACTAGTTTTGTAGCGGTGTGGTCTCCACAGGGGGTGTTGGTAAATTTGGCAGCATTGCATCCCCCATAGAAACCTATAGGGGATGCGGCTGCCAGCGGGAATGTAAGAATCACAGCAGGTATAAAAGATATCTGCTGCAGTCCCTGCTTCATACATCTGGGGGAAACTTAATCTTTGTGGTTTACCCCAAAAATGAGTGTTTTTGGTGACATAGCCGCAAGTTAACAATGATATATTGGCCCCTCGGCCTGAACTGCGGCTCCTGCACAACACCAGCTGGTGATGGGGGAAGCAGAGCACAGGGAGAAAGGAGAAAAGGGAATTAAAAATGTCCCAAATACATACATACCAGCTGAGTGTGTAATTTATGTGTGAGTGTGTATATATATATATATATATATATACACTGTATATATATATTAGGGGTGTGCACCGGCCACTTTTCGTGTTTTGTGTTTTGGTTTTGGATCTGGATCTTTCTTCGTGCTTTGGATCTGGATTGGTTTTGCCAAAACCACCCTTCCGTGTTTTGGGTTCTGGGTTTTGTGTTTTGGATATGTATTTTTTTTTAAAAAGCATAAAAACAGCTAAAATCACAGAATTTGTGTGTTTTTCTGCTCCTATGCTATTATTAACCTCAATAACCTTAATTTCCACTCATTTCCAGTCTATTCTGAACACCTCACACCTCACAATAGTGTTTTTATATCCAAAAGGTTGAACCGAGGTAGCTGGATGACTATGCTAAGAGATACGAGTGCGCGGCACAAACACGTGGTCCATCTAGGAGTGACACTGCAGTGTCAGACAGGATGGCAGTTTGAAAAACTAGGCCCCAAACAGTACATAATTCAAAGAAAAAAAAGAGGTGCAAGATGGAATTGTCCTCCCACCCACCCTTATGTTGTATAAACAGGACATGCACACTTTAACAAACCAAACATCTGAAATGATTGGTTCGTTTGGGCCCCCACAAAGCAAGCTGGCAATTAATCTGTCCCTGCACAAACTGGCTCTACGGAGGCAAGATGTCATCCTCATCCTCTGATTCCTCACCCTCTTCAGTGTTGTGTACATCCTCATCCTCACAGAGTATTAATTCGTCCCCGCTGGAATCCACAACCACAGGTCCCTCTGTACGTTCTGGAGGCTGGTCTCCCTGGAAGAGTTGATAATTCATTTTATGAACATCATCTTCTCCACATTTTGTGGAAGCAACCTCCTACGCCTTTTGCTGACAAGGTTCCCGGCTGCACTAAACACTCTTTCGGAGTACACACTGGAGGGGGGGCAACTCAGGTAAAATAGAGCAAGTTTGTACAGGGACCTCCAAATTGCTTCTTTTTCGCGCCAGTACAGGTACGGACTGTCTGACATGCCTACTTGGATGCTGTCACCAATGTAATCCTTTAACAGACAGACGCACGCTTGTCGCTGCTGCTTTAAGGATGCAGGTGCGGCTACAGCCCACACATTTCACAAAGACAGAAAAAAAAGAAGAATATTTTTATTGTTTGTGGAGCGCACTTTGAGGGTGTCACCACCCTTTAACAGACAGACGCACGCTTGTCGCTGCTGCTTTAAAGATGCAGGTGCGGCTACAGCCCACACATTTCACAAAGACAGAAAAAAAGAAGAATTTTTTTATTGTTTGAGGAGCGCACTTTGAGGGTTACACCACCCTTTAACAAACAGACGCACGCTTGTCACTGCTGCTTTAAGGATGCAGGTGCGGCTACAGCCCACACATTTCACAAAGACAGAAAAAAAAAAGAATTTTTAATTGTTTGTGGAGCGCACTTTGAGGGTTACACCACCCTTTAACAGACAGACCCACACTTGTCGCTGCTGCTTTGAGGACAGTATCATATGCAGTGACAGTAGACTTGTCAGAAATTGTTGGCACGTCCTTCAGTCTGGACCAGATGTCCAAACCGGCCCTTGACTTATGACACAAGCGCACGCTTGGCGCTGCTACTGTGTAGCTGCACATGCGGCTACATCGCACTCAAGTCAAAAACACATAAAAAAAATATTTTGTATTTTTTGGAGCACTTTGAGGGTTACACCACCCTTTAACAGACAGACGCACACTTGTCGCTGCTGCTTTAAGGATGCAGGTGCGGCTACAGCCCACACATTTCACAAAGACAGAAAAAAAAGAAGAATATTTTTATTGTTTGTGGAGCACACTTTGAGGGTTACACCACCATTTAACAGACAGACACACGCTTGTCGCTGCTGCTTTGAGGATGCAAGTGCGGCTACAGCCCACACAATTCACAAAGACAGAAAAAAAATATATATTTTTATTGTTTGTGGAGCGCACTTTGAGGGTTAAACCACCCTTTAACAGACAGACGCACGCTTGTCGCTGCTGCTTTAAGGATGCAGGTGCGGCTACAGCCCACACATTTCACAAAGACAGAAAAAAAATAAGAATTTTTTAATTGTTTGTGGAGCGCACTTTGAGGGTTACACCACCCTTTAACAGACAGACAAACGCTTGTCGCTGCTGCTTTGAGGACAGTATCATATGCAGTGACAGTAGACTTGTCAGAAATTGTTGGCACGTCCTTCAGTCTGGACCAGATGTCCAAACCGGCCCTTGACTTATGACACAGGCGCACGCTTGGCGCTGCTACTGTGTTGCTGCACGTGCGGCTACATCGCACTCAAGTCACAAACACAAAAAAAAAAATATTTTTTATTTTTTGGAGCACTTTGAGGGTTACACCACCCTTTAACAGACAGACGCACGCTTGTCGCTGCTGCTTTAAGGATGCAGGTGCGGCTACAGCCCACACATTTCACAAAGACAGAAAAAAAAGAAGAATATTTTTATTGTTTGCGGAGAACACTTTGAGGGTTACACCACCCTTTAACAGACAGACGCACGCTTGTCACTGCTGCTTTGAGGATGGAAGTGCGGCTACAGCCCACACAATTCACAAAGACAGAAAAAAAATAATATTTTTATTGTTTGTGGAGCGCACTTTGAGGGTTACACCACCCTTTAACAGACAGACGCACGCTTGTCGCTGCTGCTTTGAGGATGCAGGTGCGGCTACAGCCCATACATTTCACAAAGACAGAAAAAAAAAGAAGAATATTTTTATTGTTTGCGGAGCACACTTTGAGGGTTACACCACCCTTTAACAGACAGATGCACGCTTGTCGCTGCTGCTTTGAGGATGCAAGTGCGGCTACAGCCCACACAATTCACAAAGACAGAAAAAAAAAGAATATTTTTATTGTTTGTGGAGCGCACTTTGAGGGTTACACCACCCTTTAACAGACAGACGCACGCTTGTTGCTGCTGCTTTAAGGATGCAGGTGCAGCTACAGCCCACACATTTCACAAAGACAGAACAAAAAAAGATTTTTTTTATTGTTTGTGGAGCGCACTTTGAGGGTTACACCACCCTTTAACAGACAGACGCACGCTTGTCGCTGCTGCTTTGAGGATGCAGGTGGAATCTAGATGGGATTTGGAACCGGGGACACACTACCTCCATCAATTGTCTAAATCCCACTGCACTAATGGCGGATACCGGACCCACGTCTAACACAAACATAGCAGTCAAGGCCTCAGTTATACGTTTTGCTTCAGGATGACAGCTGTCGTACTTCATCCTCATCGCTTGGGACTGTTGGAGGGTCAATTGTTTAGTCAAAGTGGTGGTGTTCCTACTTCCTCTCTGGGATGATGAACAACTCCCAGCAGCAGCAACAGCACTAGGAGAAAGTGGTTCTTGATCTTTCCCTATTTTATTTTTATCAGTGAAAGTTTGGTCCTCCATTTATGTTATATTGATATATACGTGCGGCTAAAGCGCACACAAACACAGAAAATATTTTTTTATTTTTGCTGGAGAGTAGTGCACTTTGTGGGTTACACCACCCTTTAAGAAATGAGCCAGCTGGCTCTTTACTTATTGGACACAGGCGCACGCTTGGCGCTGCTCCTTTGTTGATGCACGTGCAGCCACAGTGCACACAAGTCACAAACACAGAAAATATTTTTTTTTTTTTGGTTTGGACTGGAGAGTACTTTGGGGGTTACAGCACCCTTTAACGGTCAAGCCAGCCGGCCCTTTACTTATGACACAGGCGCACGCTTGGCACTACTTTGTTGATGCATGTGTGGCTACTGCGCACACAATTCACAAACACAGAAAAAATATTTTGTTATTTTGTTTGGAGTGTACTTTGGGGGTTACAGCACCCTTTAACAGTCAAGCCAGCCGGCCCTTTACTTATGACACAGGCGCACGCTTGGCACTACTTTGTTGATGCACGTGCGGCTACTGCGCACACAATTCACAAACACAGAAAAAATATTTTGTTATTTTGTTTGGAGTGTACTTTGGGGGTTACAGCACCCTTTAACGGTCAAGCCAGCCGGCCCTTTACTTATGTCACAGGTACACGCTTGGCACTACTTTGTTGATGCACGTGCAGCTACTGCACACACAATTCACAAACACAGAAAATAATTTTTTATTTGGTTTGGACTGGAGTGTACTTTGGGGGTTACAGCACCCTTTACCGGTCAAGCCAGCCGGCCCTTTACTTATGACACAGGCGCACGCTTGGCACTACTTTGTTGATGCACGTGCGGCTACTGCGCACACAATTCACAAACACAGAAAAAATATTTTGTTATTTGGTTTGGAGTGTACTTTGGGGGTTACAGCACCCTTTACCGGTCAAGCCAGCCGGCCCTTTACTTATGACACAGGTGCACGCTTGGCACTACTTTGTTGATGCACGTGCGGCTACTGCGCACACAATTCACAAACACAGAAAAAATATTTTGTTATTTGGTTTGGAGTGTACTTTGGGGGTTACAGCACCCTTTACCGGTCAAGCCAGCCGGCCCTTTACTTATGACACAGGCGCATACTTGGCACTACTTTGTTGATGCACGTGCGGCTACTGCGCACACAATTCACAAACACAAAAAAAATATTATTTTTTTAGCACTTGGGGGGAGCACCCCTGATGGACAGAGCACACCCTGGACAACACTACAGCACCCCTTTAGGACTGGGACACTGCACAGGACTTTGGAGTGGACACAGCCCCTATGGAGAACTGACTGCACAACACAGTCCAGCCAGCCCCTATGGACTTTGAAGTAGTGGACACAGCCCCTATTAACAACAGCAGCACAGCACAACATAGCCAGCCCTTATGGACTTTGAAGTAGTGGACAACAGCAGCACAGCGCAGCACAACACTACTCTGCACTACACTACACAGCCCAGCCAGCCCTAACTCCCACCCTCCCTCTTCACTGTCCACAGCCAAGTGAGAAAATGGCGCCGACGCGGGTACCTTATATAGGATCCAAAACCCGCGAGACCCGGAAGGTGCGATGATGACGTTTTGCCTCGATTTCAGATCCGAGTCAGGTGGGAAAAGTCGAGCCTGACACGGATCTGACTCGGATCGGGGGAGCTCGGGGGGGTTCGGATTTCAGAAGTCCGAACCTGCTCACCCCTAATATATATATACACGCACACAAATATATGCACACACATACACATTACATAAACATACATTTATACACCTGTTGCTCCTGATTTACTTGGTCCTGGAATCTGGGTGGCTGAAGCAGAATCACCACTTTACTGAAGATCATTGTGTTCATCCATCAGTAGTTACAGGCTGTATACACTACTGCACACTCATCACGGGCGTGGGGCTGAGTGGAATAGAGGAGATCCAGGAAGCAGAGCAGTGCAGGCTCTGCTGTTATTGATCCCATCCAGACAAAGAAGCAGTAGTGGAGCAGTCACCATGGCCAACTCTAGGGGTGTTCGACCTGAGCGGTCAAACAGGGGCACCACCCATAAAGGGCGCATCCTTCCCCAGCATGAGATTTTAGCAGGACTGTACTGTTCCGCTGTTCCACCCATGGGCCAAAGTGGCCATGGGTCATCAAATCAGGGTGTTGGGGACCCCCTCTGCTGCAGCTGTGTGGTGGTGCCAGGACCCCAGAGTCTGAATGGATGCTGCGCGCATGCAGTGTGTTATACAGTGTGGGTTGGATACACCAATAGTGCACTTACTGTGAACGCAGTGTCATCAGAGTGGGGTTGCTGACGGTGTCCTCACTACATGGAATGGCAGTGTAGCGGTGCTAGCAGTGTCCTCAGTGAAGGGTACCGGTGATGTCGGCAGTGCAGGGGTGCCAGCGGTGTCTTTAGTGCAGGTTTGCTGGCTGTGTCAGTAGTGCGGGGGTGCCAGTGGTGTCTTTATTGCAGGTTTGCTGGCTGTCAGCCTTGCGGGGCTGCCAGTGGTGTCTTAGTGCAGGTTTGCTGGCTGTGTCAGAAGTGTGGTTGTGCCAGCAGTGTTTTTGGTGCAGGTTTGCTAGCTGTGTCGGTGGTGCAGGGGTGCTAGGGGTGTCCTCATTGCTGGTTTGCTGACTGTGTCGGCAGTGCGGGGATGCCAGCATTGTCTTTAGTGTAGGTTTGCTGGCTGTGTTGGCAGTGTGGGGGTGCCAGTGGTGTCTTAGTGCAGGTTTGCTGGCTGTGTCGGCAGTGCGGGGGTGCCAGAGGTGTCTTTAGTGCAGGTTTGCTGGCAGTGTCGGTAGTGCGGGGGTGCCAGTGGTGTCTTTAGTGCAGGTTTGCTGCTGGCTGTGTCGGCAGAGCGGGGGTGGTAGCGGTGTCCTCATTGCAGGTTTGCTGACTGTGTTGGCAGTACGGGTTTGCTGGTGATGTCCTCAGTACATGAAATGGCAGTGTTCTCAGTGAAGGGTACCAGCAGTGTTGGCAGAGGGGGGGTGCCAGCGGTGTCCTCATTGCAGATTGCAGACTTTGTCGACAGTGCATGGGTGTTCTCAATGCAGGGTGCCGGTGGTGTCAGCAGAGTGGGGGTGCCAGCGTTGTCCTCAGTGCAGGTTTGCTGACTGTGTCGGCAGTGCAGGGGTGCTGCTGGTGTCCTCAGTGTGAGAGTGTCGGCAGTGTGGGGTCGCTTACGGTGTCCTCATTACGTTAGGCAGCAGTACTGGAATGTCAGCAGCAGTGGTGTCGGCAGAGGGGGATGCTGCCAGTGGGGGTGCCAGCAGTGTCAGGCAGCGGGGGATGGCAGGCACCATCTTCTTTTCCTCTTTTGTGCTGTTTTCAATGGGCTTAACGCTGATTGGCTGAGAGCCGTGACAGACGGCTCTCTCAGCCAATCAGCATTAAGCCCACTCAAAACGAAACATCGCTACTCAACAGAGGGGTCGCAAGGTTTCGCCTCAGGTCAGGGATGCGGGGCAGGCAGGGAGATCCGCGCTGCGCTCGTATCACCCCGGATCCCCAAAATTCGGGTGGGTTCGGATCTCTGAGATCTGAAACCGCTCATCTCTAGCTATAAGTATTTTAGACACATAATACCAATGCATATCACATGATTACACTGAAAATCACAGACACATAATGTTAAACAAAGGGAGAAAAGTCACGTAATTTTTTCGGGTCAATCTCAGAAACACAATGTTAAACATAGGGTAAAAATGCACCTGTTATCATATGCAACAACTTTTAAAACTTATTGCGTATGATAAAACTTGTTGATAAATGGGCCCCTTAATGTTTATTTACTAAGCAATGCTTTTACCAGTCATGTTATGCTAGTAAAAATCATTGCCTTTTAAATTGTATGCATAAACATAATTGGAATCACTAATAAACCCCTAAATCTCTAAACATTATAAGTCTGACCTACCTGCAGTGCAACATAGTTTTGCCAAGGTGCAAAGTACTGTATCTTACTTTTTGTGCTTTGCTCCCCACTCAGAATAAGACCACAATGGCAGTCTTTGAAGCCTCCTATTTCGATGAGCTTCCCAATGCCAATATAGGAAATATATATTTGAAACAATGCCAGTCTTCAAGCATAGGCTATATTGTATGCTTCACTGCATTTTAAAACCATGTCTATTACTCAAAACTTTTTCTCTTTTTCTTCTGTTCTGTATTACTAACTAGACCAGTGAAGAAAGATAATAGTCTTTTAACAGTAGGTTTTACGTTATGTGTAAGATGATTTTATGATATTCTGAGCATTTTCTTTTGAAACAGTTTTATATATTTTGTAAACGTCATTTATCATTGAAGCTGCAATTTGCTCTGGAGTTGTAGCTGAATACAAGTCCTTGCTTAAATATCTTTATTTGCTATCTGATTCATACAACCCGTCAATTTCACAACTGCACTTACTGTTGAAAGTACTGTTTTTGAAAGATCAATAACAAATATTTTTATAAGCATTATACAGGTGATGTGAATGATTTGAACAAAGTACCATTTATTTTTTTCTATTAAAATGATAAAGAGATCTGCTTCATCTTTGAAGATGGTTTGCCTACTTCTCAGAAGATGGTTCATAACAGCACAGTACATATCAGTCTTTAATGTTGATACATTAAAATAATTTAACCTTGGCCAAGATTTCTCTTATGAACTGTGGTCTATTTTATTATCAGTAGTAACATAAATATGATTTTAATAGAAGCAGTGTAGTTACATAAAAAAATTAGTAAGACATTTTTATTCTTTTTTAATGTTAAGTCAAAAAAGTGTTGGATATCAATTCAATATTGAAGGAAAAAATTACACAAATACATTTTTATGAGTAATTTAAATAATATTTTCATTGCTGAGTACTGTATGTGGACTACTGTTGGAGATAGCTGCACATTAGCTGACTTCTATACCCCACCTCCAGCAGATCTTTTTCTCATAAATGTAAATTTTCACTAAACTAGCATCCTAGTAAATTTCTCGCTCCCCAATTATTAATTCCTTTGCAATATGTCCCCACTCATGATTTATTTTATTCCTTGGATCCACCTCATCAATTTAACCACTTTACTGGCTAATATTTTATTTCAAAAACTGCTCTGAAATTGTTGGTTTTTTTTCATTATCAAATAATGTAAACAATTGTTCTTTAAACCAAAATCAAAATATTTTTTTTAACAAAAATGCTAAATCAAGCTTATTTATATAGTGCACACATATTCCGCAGCGCTGTACAGAGAATATTCATCCATTCGCATCCATCCCTGCCCCAGTGGAGCTTAAACTCTATATTCCCTACCACATGCACACACATACAAACTAGGGGTAATTTTGTTAGGAGCCAATTAACCTACCAGTATATTTTTGGAGTGTGGGAGTAAACCGGAGCACCTGGAGGAAACCCACGCAAGCACAGGGAGAGTATACAAACTCCACACAGTTAGGGCGGTAGTGAGTATCGAACCAACAACCTCAGTGCTGTGAGGCAGTAATGCTAACCATTACACCATCATAAACTGAGGTCAACAAACTTAGTTGGAATATTATCATATTTTACACTCTATATCCCAGTCAGATGTAGGTTGGATAGTGGCAACAAGCTATACTTTCATTTTTCAATTCTAATCTTCAGTGATAACCAGTGCGGGATTCCCTCATTTGTCTTTTTCTGAGTTAAGACTCTGCCAGCTTGAATTAGAATTTTGGAAAAGCAGCTTGAGAAACTGAATGAGGAGACAAAATGGAGCAGTTGCACTAAGTATGTTGTACTTGTAGATCCTGTCCTTAATTCACTTTGCCAGGATCCAAAGGTTGTCAACATCTTGAAATTGGATCACTACATTTTATCGACTTTGCTAGGTTTATCGACTCTACTAAGTGTAAGTGGTATATCATGTACGTATTTTTTTCTAACTGACACAGATCTTAAAGAGATCCTGGTTAGCAAGTTGTTAGCACAAATTGCACATGACATGATAATGTCTCCTTCTTCAGTTTTTCCAGCAACTGCAAGGAAAAACCTGAGCTTTTTCAAAAGACCCACTGGTGATGTGGATAAATCAATACAATATTTTGACATCTGGTCCGGTCTAACAGAGTTGCTCAAAATGATTGACACCTCTACTTTAATGCAATATGATTAGGTCACCATTCATAGAATTGTGGAAGATTATTTTAATAACAGTGTACAAATAGACATGTCAGACAGTCCCTTTTACTACTGGGAGGAATAATTTGAAGGCCCTTGTACAAACTGGCTTTGCTTTACTTAAGCTGCTCACCCTCCAGTATTAACTCTTAAAGAGTTTTTAGTACCGTAAGTGATTAGCATAGAGAGCTACTTCCTCAAAATGTGGAAAATATGAAGTTCATCAAAATGAGCTATAAATTCCATTAGGAAGACCTTTTATCTGCACCTATGTAAAAGGACAGAGACTTCTGTAATGGTGGATTTCATTGGGAATTAACTAATATTTTGTAAAGATGATGTAAACACTGATGAGGGTAAGAATGAGGATAATAATGACATTTTGCCACTGTAGAGATCATTGACAGTACTGGTAGCTTTGCAGTCTTAAGCCCATCAATAATAACAACCATGTTAGCTGCCTTGATCCCATCATTAACAACAGTGTTAGCTGCCCATTAGTAGCTTGTTTTGTGGGGGCCCAAATAATCCAATCACTTTAGCCACAAAACTTGGCAGTCCCTGTCAGTGAAGTGATTAGTTTGTTAAACTGTGCATGCTCTTTTTAATATACACTATAAGGGTGGTAGGGATACCTAAGGACAGTTCCATCATGCACTAATTTTCATTATGGGCTTTGCCAAGATTGTGTGTGTTTGACAGGCATTGTACTGTATATTACTGTACCCTACTGGGGCTTTCATGTTTTTTTATTGTATCTTGCAATGCCATTCATCACCAGCTTCTCATCTAGGCATATAGGCCTCATTTCCTGCAGCTTCTCAGCAGATGCAGACTAGTAACATCAAATCATATGATTAATTATTCAGTTTGACTAGGCTTTAAATCTTGAGGAATCAACTTCAATGGGTGGTTGGATGCTTGTTTTTCCACATACACACGGTCAGATTTGTTGTCAGATATGAACAGTAACGATTTTAAAAATTGTTCAATCATTCAAATCGTTGGTAAAAATCATTCATCTAACAGATCTGACCATGTGTATGCACCATTATGCTGCAATGGGGGACAAATGTCCTATTTTGTCATGGCACAGATTCCCTTCCTTGCAAGCTAGCCACTAAATTACTCACACAGGATAATACTATCAACCACTTAGATTAATTCATTTTAAATGGCTTTAAAAAAGCCGCGCTACCTCATCTTACATTATAAGGCCAGATTAGCAACCCTTGTAAAATGCACCTTTTCTAGGGTACATTTTGCACTTACAGTACAATTTAGATGCAATTCCCATCCAATTCTACATGAGAATGTATTTATTTTTTTAAAGCTGTTTTATTGTTTTCAATAAAAGGGAAATATAAAAGGGAAATATAAACAAGCATTTGACTACATGAGCATTTTAAAGTAATTTAAAAGATTTTACAGAACTCACTAATTCTTAGCATTATATAGATGGTGCTGAGACCCAGAATTGTCTTCTATATCAAATACTACTTTTTTTCTTGAATATACATAAGCTACCATTAGATCTTTATACTGTTTAAAGTGTTCTATTTCTCTTAGTGTGTAGAATAATTTTTTCACTTTTCCTTATGTAGATATTTATTTATTTATTTGCATGCTTAGGTTCAGTATTAATTGGCCAGAGGCTTGTAATGAACCTGTATATATTATGATATATTATGTATCACTGACAATATGATATGAGAGCTTAAAAACATCCTGCAGCATTATAGAGCATTGCAGCATAAACAATTTATGCATTTCAACATCACGAGTTTACCTGAGAGATTTGAGATTTCACTGACTAAATAAAAATTCTGGCCGTTCATTTTCCCTATAGACATAAACAACTCACTAAAATTCCAAAAGATTTTTATTTATCTTATTTGCTATCCCCCCCGCCCATTTATCTCTCTAGAATGTAATTGCTACATACTGTTAGCTGTCAGTTCTATTGTGAAACATAGTTTTAATTATAAGTCACAGTGATAAACTTTAATAATTAGCAATATTACCTCATATGCTGATCAATTATTAAATCAGTTACTAGATTGCTTATTACTTCTGATTTAATAAACACCATTTTATGTTAAAAGAGTATGTTGTGTAAAATTACAATCAATATTAAAAAAAGATACTTGTTATATTGGTGCTGCTCTTTTAGAAAGAAACTCAAATAGCCACGTGTGTTGACTTATCGAACCTATAACCCCAAAAAAAGCTAAATTAAATATAATAGCTGTATACATGTTTATTAGTGGGCATAATAAAGTATTTGGGGTTCTTAAATTGTGTCAAGTGGCTATTATTGGCAATCCCTAGATTGTAAGCTCCTAGGAGCAGGGTCCTCCTGCCAATGTCTCATAGCCTTAATTTTCAAGCACTTCTATCAAAGCCTTCACCTTCAGAGCTGTACTGTGTATGGAGAATTGTGTTGCTAATTGTTACTTGTGTTCTGTTTATATTTTGGTTACTGTATTGTAATGTAATGTTCTGTGTACGCTTTACTGTATGTACGGTGCTGCGTACCACTTGTGGTACCCTATAAATAAAATGTAATAATAATAATAATAATAATAATAATAATAATAATAATAATAATAATTATAAGCATTTTTCTAAAACAGTGAAAAAAATTATAGACAGCAAATGTTTCTTGCAAAATAACTGTTCTACGAGGGTGCATAAAAATGGCTATAATTATATATTTGTGTAATTTAAGCCACTTTAAAAAAAAGCTTAAAAAGATAACTCTAACACCCACCTGCAATCTTAATAACACCTGTCCCATTCATACAGCACCCCTATATACATGTCCCACATCATTACCCAAAAAAAGACATGTCCTTATTTGCCAAATTAAGCTGATTAAAATAATTTTTTCCTAATTGATCATTAATGAGGGTGTCCCAGTGGTTCTGAACCAAGTTCGACATTTTTGACTTAGAATGATTTTCACCTGCTCAGGAGGTGGAGAAAACAAAAATTGTGTTAAATCCTATGAAGAATTATTGCACATAATGTGCAGGCTTTTGAAATAGGGTAAAAAAATGTTTTACCCAAAAATTACTTTTATGCACTATAATGCACAGAAATGAGTTATCACAGCTACTCTAGTTTCCCCTTAGTATCTTCTGCTAGTATTCTTTTTTTAGTCTGCAGGTGTATTTGTTGTTACACTTGTTGTATATGCAGGGGCATTTCTAGAGAGGAGGGGGCCCGTGTGCAGTCTCCGACACGGGTCCCCTCCTCTCCGCCCGGCGGCCGTCAGTGCACTGAGCTGTGCACGGTCAGTGCTGGATTTATAGACTCTGGGCACTAGAGTGTGCCCAGAGTCTATAATGTATGCACAGGTAACCGGGAAAATGGCCATGGCGGCCATTTTCCCGGTACTGCGCATGCGCAAACGATGGGAAAATTGCAGCGGTGGCAATTTTCCAGTCGTTTTACAGTGCTGGAAGCCCACGTCGACGTGTGACTCTGGAGAGGTAAGTATTATTATGGGTGCAGGGTGTGCACACCCTGCACCCATTATAGATACGCCCCTGTGTATATGAGACAAAATATTTAATTTAAAAAAAAAATCAGAGGTCTTTGTAAAATAATTATTAATAGATAGGTAGACATGACCTAACATTTTCAAGGTGACAGTTGGATTACATATCAGTGAGAGCACTTATATTAGAATACATTTACATTTTCAATACTATATGTAGTCTTTCCATAAATCTAGTACTGGTACCAGTGTCCCTAAAGTTGTTACAGTACCTAATCCTGTTTATTTAAATCACTTTTTGTGTACGTTTGGTAGATCTAGACAGAAACCTACTTCCTGTTTTTCTTTAACTTTGATTGGCATATGGGGACAAATTTTCCAGACTTCCCACTGCTACCAACACTCTTTATATTTTAAATGTTTTATTATGTACAGCATCAATATACTGGATTATTTTGGTCATACCATTCTTTCCTTAACCTGTTTAGTCTCAATTAATTTACTTCTTCACCTGTCTGACACTACAGCTATTGTAGATTTCCAATGTCCTTGAGGTACAATAGATTTTCTAAATGACGGCTCTGAAAGGCCACCACTTGTTGGCTTTTCTGACTGTGGATATATAGCAGCAATAATATTAAATGCAAAACATGCCTGGTTTTGCATTTAATATTATTGCCTTTTTAAATCTTGTTGCCAAAACTGGTGACAAGCATTAACTGTGAAATACCACTATTTAATAAATATACAGTATCTCCTTGTGTGTTAAGATGCTACTAGTTATCAATCTGTTAAGTAAGGGAAAGGAGGCTACTGTAGGCAAAAAAACAGACTGATCTCTAACAGGAATTATGCATTTTAGTGCCTTTTATTTTTAGCACCCAATTTTTTTAAAGTTGGTTCTGGTAAATTTTATGTATACAAGTAGGGCTTGATGTAGTTTAGAAGTCAAGCCAGTCACAATTGCTACAGCACTGAACACAAATAATTATATTTGCCTGCATGTAGAATTATACACATCTTTGCAGAAGGACAGCCTCTATCCATAAACTTGCATTAGAATATACTTGGTATAAAATACATGCTTCCATCCATCTATGAATAATCAATGGTTGCATCATCATTCCTTCTCTGAACTTTGCCCACAGTATGTAAGAATGCTCGGATACAGCCCAGTTATGCCCCTTCACAAACAGAGATGCAACTGAAGTGACACTATATTGCCTTACTTGTGTAAGCTTGATTCTGGAGCATAGGCAGTACAAAAATGCAACAAATACTCTCTGCAAATGGGTGTACCTGACTGCAGAAGCCCCATAGAGTACATACTGTACAGAGAAAAACAACAGAATATATTTAGAGAAGTTAAAACTACATATTTAAATGTAAAAATATGTGTGTTTATCTGGATGTGTTTAGTTTCTTTAATTCATTGGTGTCAGTCAATCCAGTGTAAAATCCTGATGCTCAGGGGTGGATTGGCCATAGGCTTCACTGGGGGTTTTCACTGTGGGCCGATGGTTCGGGGGGCTAATTATTTTTTAATATATGTACTATATTTCAGCCAATACAATGAGATATGATTTCTGGTAACTGACCCCTCCACAGGAAACCGCTGCTGTACTGCTTCAACTGCATGGATCAAACTCATACTGATCTGTCCCTCCCTCCCCAATGGCCTGGGGTGGTCTGCTTCTCTCCCAAAAAGAAGCAGCAGTGAACTATACAAAGTGGTCCCCAGTTAGCTCCATGTGATAGGATTTTAGAGCATGTTTGAGAGCACTTTGTCTATAACAACTGCCTTTCCTACTTACTTGTACTCAAATGCCACCAGGACCTAAGTTTGGGCAGTGTAGACTTATCACAGTAGGTAAGTAGTAAGGGTGAGGCACAGCTGAGGTCAGGAATAGCTAGGAAGTATGGTACCAGATCACAGAAGAATTAACAGATTAGTTTCAGGCCAAGCTCGGGACAGGCTGCAGATAAGGAAGGTCAATAAACCAGCTGTGATCAAATGCAGGAGAGGTAAGTATAGACAGGTCAGGAAGGCAGGCAGAATCCAATAATAAGCATATTGGGTCAGAACTTTAGTTACAGGAACCAGGAACTATCTCCAGCATGAATACATAAGAGTTGACAAGATATAAGACTTAGTGGCAAATGAGGAGCAGGCATTCTGTTATGATAACCTGCTAATACTGTTAATAGTACAGCCTGTCTGCTGATAAACTGCTAATAATAGCATAGCATATCTGCTGTGGAGAGAGACCTAATGGAGGAAAGTTTTGAGTTATTGATTAGTGGAATCTCAAATATAGAAAATGTTATCTAGTACTTGTCTGTCAGTATGCATCAAATGTTGCTTGAATTATGACTGATTTAAACTACCATTACCTGTTAACAAAATTTTAACAAACATTCATATTGACATTTAATGGGGAGTTGTGCTTATAACTACTGCATGTGTTTTAGTCTTTACCAAGCTTGGTGATGGTGAGTAGTTATGTTTTGGGAGAGTCTGGGTCATAATTACGGCCTTGCAGAAAGATTTAAATAGTGACACCAGCTGGAGAATTGTCAAGCATAGCACTGTCAGGTGTACAGTATAGGCAGTAGCAATGGATTGGTAGGGATGTAGTTATGAGACCAGCGGTTGCAAGGCAGTCGGTCTCAATCCTGACATCCAAATCCTGACAAAGGACTTAAGATAGGCATCAAAATAAGGACGCCTATCTTAATCCCGATGCCGGAATGCCGAAGGACACCAACCCGAACAAGGTAAGTCTGGGGCACTCTTAGCATTAGCTGCAGGGTGGAGCTAAGTTTAAGGAGCATAGTGGTGTTAGGATAAGGTTTTGGGGGGTTAGGGTTAGGTACCACTAAGAGAGGGTTAGGGGGTGAGAGAGGTAGGGATAGGTTACTTACCTGACCACTAAGAGAGGGTTAGGGGGGGAGAGTGGTAGAGATAGGTTACTTACCTGCCTTGTCAGGATCTTCTCCCTTAGGGGTTTCCTGCATTGGGATATGAATCGGTGGCTATTCAGCTGTCAACACTTCATACCCATTTGGAAAGGTAAATAAGAAAAGGTTGTAGTCACTTACACAGAATTATTCACAGTACATGGCAAGTGCATTGTAAATAATAACAGTGAGAAACATAGGATGGGTTAGGTAAACATAATACTATGGATTAGAATTAGAAGCAGAGTGATTTAGATAGACAAAGATGTTTGAACTTGGTGCAGCAGGCACTGGGCTGTTACTATATGTGACTGCAAGGTGAAATCTCCTCAGGTAAGGCAATGGCCATAGGAGGAATAATAGCTCGTAGATAGTCAAGCAGGTGCTGCACTCAACAGAGTGGAGGCACCAAAACAGAAAGCAAAATGTGGTGAACACCAAGATCCCATCTCCAGTTTCGGTAAGTAGGCACCATGATGAGAATTTTGACACAGCTCAACTGAAATATCTCAAAATATTGTGCAATGTTACAGTAAATTCATTCGGCCTTGGTGATTGATTATTTGTGTGATCTCCTCAGTAATATTTTATTAAGCAAGACAATTAGGGATTTGGATAGATATGGGAGATGTGATGATTTTAGTTTAATAACTAATTTTGTGCTGTGTATTGGTAGAAGATGGATTTGTTGGTCTACAATTTGCAGAAACTATATTTTTGGATCTCAAATTGGTTTGTCTATATTCACTTTTATTGAAATTATACAAACTTGTGAGTTGATTTAGCAATGAGTTTGCAAGCTAAGAAGGAGCTTGCCTTTTCTTCTATTGCAAAAGAATTGCTGGAGTCACTGCAGGGATATAATTGACTGTCTGAACTGAAACATGGGGTATTAACTAATGTATTCAAACAAATTCTTTCTATTGGTGATCTCTTGTCAGCTTAATTGTAGTTTGCAACAGATATCACATACTTCATTCCTACATACTGTAGCATGTACTGTATCATGAATTTTCTATCTGAATTAGTGCAAGTTGACATTTTACAATGTAGATTCCTGAGAGAGTTTGTGAAATTATACAGACTCATTTTAAATTTCCTGGGAAGAGATGACAGACATAATTTGTCAATCAAATCCTGTTTGAAATCTAAAACAAATATCTGATTTTCATATGAAGTTTTAGTAACAACGGGGAGGTGGTAGTTTAGTTAATGTATGTGATATTGAAAATAAAATAAGAATATAAACAGAAGGTGATTTTTAGTTATTGTACTGGAACCTTGAAATAGCAGGTGCTCTTTAAGCACATACAGTATACTTTATGTGCATTTTGAAAGCAAGGATATTACTACTATGTCTCTGTTATTTTATGATGTCCCCGGGTTTCCTTTTTAAAATCTTTAACTTACATGGGTTGGGGCTATTTAGGAATTAATGGTAAAATCGGTTTATACTGCTGTATGGTCAAGTTCAAAAGTAATGCATTTCTGCACATATGCAGGGCCATAAACATCAAAAGTTTGTATTTGCACCTTCCCTCCAAAAGGTGCAAATGATACACCTAACAGGTATAGGATGAGCATGTTTCGGTAGGCTTACGTGAGTTGCATTTGTGTGAATATGCCATTTAGGAGGCTGTAGTATGATCTTGGGGTCTAATTCAGAGTAGGGAATAGGTTAGGAAATAGCAGTAATTGTGTACCAAGCCAAACCAAATTGCAATGCAAGGGGTGTGAATACAAATATTTGTTTTTGCATGCAGGGTAAATACTAGATGCTTTTGCATGTAGCCCACAAATGTTGGACAGCTTTATTTTTACAAGGCAATTTAGATTTCAGTTTTGACATCCCCCTCTCACATCTAAATCATGCTCTATATTTTACATCTGTCCCACTTACAGTGCAGCATACTGTAGTGTTACAAAGTTCCACAGTTATTTGCTCTTTCTTACTCTTTTCCCAACTCTTAATCAGGCCCTTGGTTTACAGTGACTTGACTTAAAGTGCATACTACATAGTAATTTTGCTTGCCGTGCATATACACGGTCCCGCTAAATGCACAATTTAATTGTGTAAAGCCTATCCCAGCAGTAGCAGAATAAATTTTCAGCCAAGTTAAGTGTGAGGAAAAATGCGAAAGCAACCGGTACCCCAAAAAAGTGAAAATTAACAATGGATAACAGTATAGAAGTGGCCAAAACAAAGTATTTGGGGCTGTTAAAAGGTGTCAAAATAAGTGATTTTTGCATTTTCTAATAACAGTGAAAAAATAGTTTTTTCTTCAGCAAATGAAATGCATTATATTAATAAAAATGCACATAATTTTTTTTTCATTTTAACCTACTTTTAAAAATAATGTGTTTAAAAACACCTGTAACTCTCACGTACAAGCTTAAAAACACATTTCCCATAAATACAACACCCACATATACCTGTCCCACATAATTTAACCAATTTTTTTGCATTTTGAAAAATATCACCCCAAAAATGACATGCCGAAATTTTGAAGTGCCTAATTAATCATTAATTATTAGGAGGGAGTGTCCCAGGAAATTCTGAACTAAGTCACATTATTTTTACTTTAAAATAGAGAATTTCCCCAACTTTATTCCTGCACGGGTGCATCTAAAACAAGCCATGTTAATTCCTATGAAGCAATAATGCAACAACATGCTTGTCTAAATGCATAGGGGAAACTTTGTGCCACATTTATTCATGTTGACCAGTTTGATCAGTTTTGTTGCCCATAATGAACATACAGTATGTTGAAAAAATTACAAAAATATTTTTTTTTCCCAAATATCAGCTTATCTGTCATTATTTATCTAATTACAGGGGACAAAAAATATATACATGACTAGAGACAATAGACTGACATGTTGGAATTAAACATAGTAGGCCTGCTGCATAGTGGGATGCAACTTGGTTGTAGATGTTCCAAATTTGTGTACACATTTTTTTATATGACGAGTTGTGTGCATCTTTGCAACCCAACCACCTACATTTGTATGCTTGGTTTAATACTCATCATCATTATTAGAGTGCATTTGCACCAGCCTTTATGTGATGGAATATGAACCTTAAAACATGCATACTTATACCTCTGTTCAACTCTGCATAATCCCTAGTCCTATCAAAATGTCCTCAATGTACATTGTCTATATCGGAATGCCCCATTACAGTCCAGCTAAGAATATTCAGTCACAAGTGAAGATACAAATTAAATGTGTATGATTCTGCATTGCTCATTTTCATGTATGCTTGGTTACAGAGCATGTGTAGCATGAAGAAGAATATAAGGACAAATAGTGCAGAGGGGAATTAAACATCCAAAGCAGAGATTGATTGCAAAAAAGGCCATGGAGTGTGGGGTTGTGGTACTGGGAAAAATTGAAGCTGATGATACAGCATTTAGATAAGTCCAGGGTGACATTGGTATTTCTGTCTGTCCTTGTTCTCTTTCTGCCTTTTCCACTTTCCTTTCAGGCCAACTCCCTTCATATCTCCTTCTCCCCTACCATTCTCTCTCAATTTTTCCCTTCTACCCTTTCCTTATTTTCTTTTCTGTTATCTGCCTCCCAGACCACCCTCTAGTAATAAGGCCCAGCAATTGCTCAGTGCCCCTGGTTCACTTCTAGGACACAAGCCCAGAGGCCCATCCTGTGAGCCTGCCCCTCCAATTGCAGTCCCCGGCCTTGGCACCTATAATGCACTGGATCCAAGTGCCCTCCTTCCCCATAGCATGACTTTTCAGTTGGTGCCTGCTATTTGGAGACACGACCGGATGAGGCTAATATTATTCTAAAACACTTCCATTTGATTCATGGCATTTATCAGGGATACCGGGGTGCTATATGATGTCTTTAAGATGACCAGTTTTGGTTTAAGATGTGGAGTTTGAAATTGAGGTCATGCAGCCCCCTGAATATTGGCTTATATAGACAAGTGGGTAGGAAAGTAATGCATCAGTCCCTGCCATGTGCCCTTGGTCTAGTGTTTGCCCAAAATGTTTGTGCTTTGCTTACAACAGTTGTCATTGTCAGCGTGGGTCCCAGTGCCCCTTTTGTCATTCCTGACTCTCCTGTGGTACTGGCAAATCCTCCTGTAATTATAGAATGTCTCATGGGACCCCTGGCTTGGTATCTTGATAAGTAGGTTACAGACTTTTAGTATAGGAGTTTTCTAGTGGGTTTCACTCTGCCCATAGTTGGGGAGGAGGTGCAGGTTTCCCATCATAATTTACAGTTTTTCAGGAACTTGCCAGATGTGGTGCATGCCTAGGTGATGAATGTGGTCTTATTGAGGAGGATGAGCAGTCCCTTTCTGTAGCATGTACTATCAGTCATTCAAAGATGTAATGGAATTAGTCAGGAATGCTGGGCCTGGGGCTTTACTTAGGATTGTTCATATTGAGTGTTCTTCTACCTTATGACCTTTCTGATGGATTTTATGTGGACCATTACCTTATCATGGGGAGTTTTTTTGCACTGGCACATTGTTGCCGAGATGAGGGAATGCAAGAATGGCACACTACCTGGATGATTTCATGGTGGTGTTGCCATTGACTATGATCGTTGCTTTTTCCATGCAGTCCCTTTTCCTGCATTTTGGGATTACCATTGCACAGGAGAAGACTAAGGGGCCTTCTACCAGATTGACATATTTCTGGATTGAGATTGATACTTTAACTGGAATTTGCCACTTGCCAGTTGAGAAAGTGTTGAATCATTTTGTGTGTCCCCTTTTGGGTGTCTCTGTATCAGATGCAGTCTCTTTGGGCATGCTCAATTTTGCATGCAGGGTTATACCCTTCGCACACATTTTCCGTGGGAAACTGGAGCATGACATGGCTTTGTTTGTGCAGCCTTACCACTACATTCAAAAGATAAATATCACCAAATAGGTCCTGTGGCACTAGAGAATTCACAATAGCCTGGTGTTCTTCTCAAGTCGCCTCAAGCAAAAGTTCTTAATCTAATAAAAGGCTCAAACAAACAAAGGGATATTCATAGTGTAATCCCCATGTTTTTTTTTTATTTAAATATATTGTATTGGATTTTCATATTAAGAGAAAATAGTCAAGAAAACCACAGTATAAGCCATTACATATTGACATACAACAAAATGTACCACTGTCACAGGTATCCTCCTGAGAATTGTAAGGAATCATTGATAATTACCAGAATACATTAACAGGAGCATCATAATATCAGTAAAGCTTCTCATATATGTAAACTGTTACATAAAATACTATTACATAGCATAAAATAACATATATGTAATGGGTGACAATAAGTACATGGGGAGACAAGAGGGAAAATACAAGAGGGAGAGGAAGGGAAGGGGGACAAAATTGTTGTGGCAGTCAACCTTTGGCTTCTCTTGGACAATATTATAATTTTCTATTAAAGACAGAAAGAGAGATAGAATGTGGGTAGAGTATTAATAAACTGAATATTTTTTCAGGTGAATTCTTATTTAATAATATATGTGAGGGGATTAGCTTATCCAGTATCTGATGAATTAATGCTTCTGAGTAGATACCAATCAGTATTTTCATAAAGTATTATAATATGCTCTTGAGATGATATTTCCAATGTGTTTATAATAGGTTCCCAATTTTGGTAACATTTCTCTACACCTTTATTTGTATCAAGGATCATCGAATGTCTATCAGAGTAAAGAAGTTGTAGCATTTTCCTTTGTATTTCCGAAAGGGATGGTGAAGAGGAACTTGTCCAGTGTATAAGAATAACTTTTTTGCAATAGTAAAGAGAATAGCTAAAATATGGATTTTGGAAGATTTATCTGGACCCAGTTTCCAAGAATTATAATTACCACATATACATGCCACTGAATTAGGAACTAAGTGAAGAGAAAACATGCTATTAACAAATAAAACAACCTTGTTCCACAATTTTCTAATTTTTCTGCAGTCCCAAACACAATGGAGGAATGAGGCTTTAGAAGTATGACACTTTAAGCAGGCTCCTGACTCAGATGGCAACATATGACTTCTATGAGCTGGGGAAATGTATGCCCTATGAACAATGTGAAGATGTACATCTTGTAAGTATGCTGACTGCAGGCATCAAAGATTAGAGTCATTGTGACTGAGTAGATCTGGAATTTCATTTAGAGAGGGAATATCCTTTTTCCATGTACTAAGCAAGGTAGACCAAAGATTAGATTTAAGATCGTCTGTTAGACTTATATACAACATATTGATTTTGTATGGAACAGAGGCAATTAGTTTTAGTAATGTCTGTAACAGATTAGGGGTCAATTCTCTAGTCCCAGGTGTGCTAAGAGAGGATATGTAATGTCTAGCTTGAAAGTACATGCAAAAGTGATGCATTGGTAAATTATATATTTATCTTAGGTTTTCGAAAGACAAGAGATGGCCTCCAGGATCAAACACTTTGGAGATTAAAGATAAACCTTTTTGTTTTCACCTATTGAAATTATTATTCATCATTGATAGGGAAAAAGCTGGATTTCCTCAAATAGGGATATATGGGGAGTGGAGAAAGTTACCATGCAACGTTTGATTAATGGAGATCCTGGAGAAGTAGGTATCCCTGAAAAGGATATTAATTATATGTGATGGGATATCATCTATTTTAGAATGCAGCAATGCACTGGGAGAATAAAGGGCAAAAAGAGTTTCATCTAAATGTTGATCAGTATAAGAACTATATGCCAATAACCAACCATTGACATAACATAAAAAGGTTTAGAGAGAATAAGATAATTAATCTGGGAGTCCAATACCTCCAACCCCGTGAAGAAGTATGCATCTTAGTTATAGCCACTTGGGGTATCTTTCTTTGCCATTTGAAGCGCGAAAAAGTAGTAGTAATATATTCTATATATTTTTTGGATAGTCGAATTGGCAACATTTGCATCACATTAAAGAGTTTTGGGAAGATTATGCATTTAATTATTGCCAGTCTACCTAGTAAAGATAATGGTAGAGATTTCCAGTTATCTAGCATAAGTAAAAAAAATTCAATCACTACAGTAATATTAGTATTGTAAAGTTGAGTGAGGTTAGATGTCATGTAGACTCCAAGATACTTGATAGATGTGGAGGTGATGCGAAATGTAGATAAGATCAGTTAGGATGTATAGTAAGAGAGTGGTCCACTAATATGGAGAAAATCAGACTTGTCAACATTAACCTTGTAACCTTAAACATATCCAAAGCTGCTTATTATATCTAATACAGCTGATAAAGAGACATCAGGATTAGAATGAAAAAGCAACATGTCATCAGCGAAGAGTGTGACTTTTAAGATCATGACGCCAGTCTGGATTCCCTCAACCAGGGGAGCATCGTGGAGTGCCACTGCCAGGGGTGCTACCATGAATAACAAAGGTGAAAATGGACAACCTTGATGTGTCCCTCATCTTATGTAGAATGGAGAAGAAATGTACCCATTACAGGAAATTTGTGAAAGAGGATTGGAGTAGAGCATTTTGAGAATATCAATGAAAGAGAAAGGAAATCCAAAACTATGAAGTATGACATAAAGTTGTGACCAAGTTACCAGGTTGAACACCTTTTCGGCATCAAATGATATTACCATTCTTGGGGTGGGACAACCAGTGAAGTGAGTCTGTTGGATCATGGTCAGTACCCTTCTGACATTAACAATGGAATGTCTCCCTGAAATGAAACCAGTTTGATCACTGTGTATAATAGGTGGCAAAATCAATTGTAGCCTATCAGGATAGATTTCTGTTAATATCTTATAATCTATGTTCAGTAGTGATATAGGTCGGTAGGAACTTGGTAAAGTCAAATCCTTTCCCGACTTTGGAAGATCTTTAATTATTGCCAAGTTAAAGTGGATTGGTAATGATTTGGCAGTAAGAATGTGATTAATAAAAGAAACCAGATCTTCATCAATGCATGGTAAAAGAATCTTGTAAAACTCTGCTGAGTGCCCATCGGGTCCTGGGGCTTTAGAGGGCTTCAAACCTTACACAACCCTTGTCGCATCTTCAAGAGTGGCTGGGGCTATAAGAGTGTCTGCAAGATCTTTTGGTATCTGTGGTAATAGAGGTGTCTGCCAGATCGGAGACATCTCATCTGATGATGAGTTGCCGGGGGAGTTATCAGCATAAAGAGTGGTATAAAAGCTTTTCATTATGTCAGTGATTTGACCAATAGACATAGTTAAAGATCACATGGGTGTTCGTAGTGGGTGTACTACCATTGGTTTTTGGGTACCTTTTAGCAAATTAGAAAGTAATTTGCCTGTTTTGTTGCCAAACTTATGAAATTTATATTTGACATTAAATAAGTAATGCTCACTTTTATCCTTAAGATATTCATCAAATAAAGTTTTTGTTGTAAGATATGCTGATCTAGAAGAGGGGGACGGTTTGATTTTATAATTTTGGAAGGAATCTGTGAGAATACAGTAGATTGAAGTTCTAGATAATGGTTAGCAAGTTTTTTATTTTCTGTTGAAACATAAGAGATAATGACTCCCTTTAAGACTGCTTTCCCTGCTTGCCAAAATAAAGAGGGATCAGATTCTGAAATAGAACTGTTGGCATACCTGTATTCCATCCAGGCTGACTCCAACTTATTTTGAAATGTGATGGAGTGTGTAAGCTATATAGGAAATCACCAGTGTTTGTATGTATCAGTTTGTAAAGTCATCCATACCAAGGCATGGTCAGATAGTTCAATAGGTTCAATTTGTGCTTCAGTTACTTTTGGGAAACAAGATCGGGATAATAAAATATAGTCTATTCGTGATAATGTGTTGTGAGCTGCCGATAAGCAAGTATAATATATTTCAGTAGGGTGAATGGCTCTCTACACATCTATTAATTGCAGTCTTTCTGCTATAGTGGGTACTCCTAATTTAGGAAGAGTAGTGGAGGGGGCTGATTGGTTAGAATGTTCTAAAACAGACAAAGAAACCATATTAAAGTCACCAAACACAATCTGTGAGTTTATATCATATCCTATTAATTTAGTTAGTAATTGACTGAAGAAAGACTTTTTATAGACCTTTGGTGCATAAACATTGCATTTCACATATTTTGATTTATTTAGTTGTATTTCAGCTATAATGTATAGCGACCATCAGGATCTGCATCAATTGACATAACAGTAATAGGAAGTGTATGCTTTGCCAAGATAACAACCCTCGGGACTTAGAGTTGAAGGGAGCTGCAGCTATTACTGACCAGTAAAGCATTTGCAATTTCTGCATCTCCAATGTTTTTAAGTGTGTTTCTTGTAAACAAAAAAGATCAACATGTTGTTTGGAAAGATATAATATTTTACGTCTTTTTACTGGTGAATTAATTCCACCCACATTCCAAGTACCTAGTTGTAACATCAATTATCTACAGGTAGATCAAGTAGAATAAAGCAACCTACCAAAATAAAGCCATATATCACATTTGTTTAAGTTGTGGTGTGAGAAGGGAGGGAAAATGACATGGGTGTAGGAAGACAAGTAAAACAAAAACAAAAGCAAAGGGAAAAAGGACATTTGAAATGATGAGCATTGAAGGTGTCTAAACCTTGCATCAAATTATAGAACACTACAAATAAGTAGTGAAGCATTTTGAACCAAGATCAAATCACACCTATTGAGATGTAAATATATTTAATTTAGCTATAGGTAATAGGTTAGCCCCATGTTTTAACCCTTAAGAATAAATTTTAACAAAACTGTTATTTTTAAACTAAAGCTATATAAAATAGTTACCATACATTTATGCAATTATCCTTGAGTGAAGAACATTAGTCGATTAGTTAAGAGTGACTTGAAAATGACGGTTATAGCCAAATATAATCAAAAGTAGCTACTATCAGAAGAAAACATACAAGAAAAAAAATGTCAACTATACTCATCCTGTGTCACCATATGAAGCAAGGTATAATCGGATGGAAATTGCTTTTTTAATTAAATCTTCAAGGTAGATGAGAGTTGAGATCCATTGTGGATAGACCATAATAGATTCAGACCAAGTATTAAAGTAGGTTAGAGTCATTATGACTATGCTTGAGAATCATAAACATCTTGTGCTGATGCGTCTTTTTCTTCACAGAGGTATGCTTCAGCATCTGAAGGATTTGAGAAGTCTTTAAAGGAAGCACCATCAAAAAGGCAAAGCCTAGCTGGGTAGATAAGAATGAATTTCCAATTATCAGCAATCAACTGAATACATATCGGAAAGAAGACCTTTTTGGCTCTAGAAAGCTCCACAGAGTAGTCCTGAAAAAGGTATAGTTTTGAATTTTCCCGTTGAATCGATTTCTTAGGCCTAGATGCAGTCCAGAAAACTTGTTTGTGTAGATAGTTGAGGCAGTGGAAGAGAATGACTCTGGGACTTGCGTCAGATGATGAAGGGGATTGGTCAAGTCTATGGACCCTTTCCACAACTATGTCTTGACATTCAGCTTCAATTCCAAGTATGGTTGGTGTATGTCAGACAAAATGAGCTAAGGCAGGGCCTTTAACCATTTCAGGTAAGCCTACTAGCCTAATATTGTTTGTTTGGGAACAATTTTCAAGGTTGTCTATTTTATTCCACAACTGGTAATTCTCTTTTTCCAATTTGTGTACAGTGCATTTTAGTTGCGTAGTGTCTTGAAATAAATTCTCCTACTCTTTGTTCAGTTTCGGCGACTCTATGAGTAAGCTTTTGCAGTTAGGAAGTTACGTCTGAAACCGCTTGAGATAATAGAGGACTCATTGTTGTCATTGGTAAGCTGGCTGCTCCTCAGCTTGTACCAATTATCACAAGTCACTACTGTGACTTTACTCACCCCTTCGTTTGTGTACAGGTGGTTCACAATGAGCATCTTGGGTAAACCTCCAGTGATAGAGCAACCTTCAGAAGCTACTGCTTAATAGGGAAGATGCTGCTTCTGATACCTCTGGGGAGGCACAAAAATTGAGGCCGCAGCTTCACCGCATTTGCTAGGCCTTATCGCAAAAAGGTTGTTGGTCCCTGTGGGGAGGTGATACTTTGTGTCCCATGGTCGGGGATGTGCCAGAGTATTAATTTATTTTGGCATGGAGAAGCATTGTCTAAAGTCACTGGGGAGGTGTGAAACTTGAGGCCATGGCTCCACTGTGTGAGTTAGGCCTCTTCACCGGGAGGTAGCGGGTCACTGCGAAACAGCAGTGTCTCATGCTCAAAGGCCTGGGGAGGTGTCAGAGCACTAGGTTGCTCTATGAATCTTCCTGACAAGGAAGTTTTTGAGGGGAAATGTCACCGGGAATGGAGGAGCTCTTATGCCCAGCGTCTTGCTCATGCAGCAGCCAGACCACCCCCATTCATAGTGTAATCCAGTAATGTATGTATTCAACATTCAAAGATCAATGTACTAGCTCACCTACCAAATGGGATGGTCTACATATGCTGTAGACAAATGTGCATGTGGAGGAGTGGCTAGCACTGTAATGAATTGGTAATTTTTCATTTACTCTTCTACATTACTCCGTCCACCTGATATATATAGGAAATAGATTCAGAAAAACTTCCATAGTGTAGTATTGTATTTATTAAAGTAACACACAAAACAAATGCAATTTGTCCCAAGGGAAAAAATGGCCTCTCACCAGTTGTTATTGTCTACAAGATGACAAAGTAGACAGAAAGGGCAACATAGGCAAATAATCCAGGTGTACTTTGGTAAACTTGTCCAGCTGTTTGGTGAGGTCTAACAGGTCCTGAGAAGAGGTTTCTCCTAACCAACGCATATTGATACTTGAAATTATGCATCTTTCTCAAGGTATAATGACAAACCAAATGAGGCAGGTATTTATACTCCCCCTTCAACATACAGTGTAATGCCTATTTCCAGACATAGATCACCTATTATTGCCAACTCATTACGGTGCTATCCACTCCTCCACATGCACATTGGTCTACAACCTATGTAGACCATCCCATTCGGTAGATGAGCTAGTACATTGATCTTTGAATGTTGAATACGTACATTACTGGATTACACTATGAAAATTCCTTTGTTTGTTTGAGCCATTATTAGATTAAGAACTTTTTGCTTGGGGTGACTTGAGTAGAATGCCAGGCTATTGTGAATTCTCTAGCGCTGCAGGACCTATTTAGTGATATTTTTCTTTGACATATTTCCATTGGAGTATGGGGTGACACTTCTGCACAGAAAGTTCCTTTTGGCAGTCTGTTAGTAGCGCACCACTTATATTCACAGTTTTGTATTTTTACCACTACTGTACATTCATTTTACTGCTGAGCTGCTGCAGAATTTGGGAGTGTGAGATTCATGCAGTATTTGTGGGAATTCAATGAAGTGTGCATTTGGCACTCCCCTTAACAGTCCAGATGTGATCTTCAGTTGTTTATAAATGCAGCTGGTTAAAAGGGTTTTTGTGCTTTTTTGGAGAGTAAGTGGTTTGCTGATCCCTTAATAGGCATTTTGGTTAGCCGATGGCTTTACTAAAAAAACTTTTAGTGCTTGAACTTTTACAGACTGATTTGACATTGCAACTGTGGGGTGTCATGCTGCATGATAAGGCAATAGTATTCTTGTTTGACCATCAGGGTGTGGTCCAAGCAATCAATCAACAGAAAGCTCTTTGCTCCCCACTGCTTTCCCAGTTAGTGTTGTGCTGCTTGACCCTGAACATCACCTTCACGTCTATGATTTCAATTCTGTTCACTTGCCCTTCATGCCTCCCTATTCAGGAGATTTATATATTTCATTAATTTTGCAGTTTGAAAAGCTGGGCCAGAGCTCCAAGTGGAGAAAGCATTGGCCATGGCACCCAGCAATCCTAAAGGGCTGTTTTCTGGGATTGGGTGACCTTTAGGGACTCCAGTCAGCACAGAGGGGAGAGCGAGAATTGGATGATGCTTGCCTTACCGTGGTGGCTGCATGAGTATGACAGTTCCCACTCAGTTATGGTTAAGGTGCTGGCTGTCATAGCAATTTTTGCACATATTTAAGGGGAATCCAAAAATATGCAATGATTCTTAATTCATAAAGCCTTCAAGGGATATATATATATATATATATATATATGAGGTGGGGCAACTTGTTGCTTTTTCCAGTGACTATCCCCTTTCCTGAAGACTTCACCACAGCTGCAAAGCAGCAGACAGAGTAGTCCCCACAGAATCATACAGAACACCAAACACAGTTTTGAGCAATCAATACCTCAGCTAGTGTATGACCAGATAAAGTATGCTCGAACACTGCTAAGTGCCATTGGATAAAATAATCTTTTTATAACACTGCACTGTCTGTTTTTAAACAGACCTGCTTAATTTATTCAGCATCAAGCATCCACCATATTTTATACTAACATCTATATTCTTTTATGTTCAACTCACTTCTCTCAGTCCTCATGGTCCACTCACAGTCCACACATTAGACACTGGATATCCCTGCTTCAGCAAAGGTTGGTAAACCAAACTGAAAGAGGCAACAATTAAGCCACCTGTGCTCAATCATGGATATCCTTAGAACCTGGGCTGTGAGTGGGCCATGAGGGCTGGATTTGGGAAACTGTCCTACACTAATCATTCCACCTATCCTTTATCAAGATTTCACTCGAGATCCCATGATCAAATTATGAAAAATGTGCTTCTATTTTGCCTGCAAATCCATATACTTTGCTATAAAAACTGGTATAGTCTTGACAATAAAGACACAATTAGAATAAACTCTGTGGGAGCCTCAAACTAATACTTAGGTGTACATTTACTAAATTGAGAGTTTTTAGAAGTTGAGATGTTGCCCATAGCAACCAATCAGATTCTACTTAACACATACTTGCCGACAATCAGCTCCAGCCTTCCGGGAGGGAGCTGATTGTCGGCTAATAGCAGGGGGCGGGGATGGCCATTGGGGGCGGAGCCGGGGGTGGGGGCGGCCAGTTGGTGGCACACTGGGGGTGGGGACAAGGGAGGGGATGCACAATTGCATCATCGTGACTCTGCCCCCTCTTCACAATGCTGTTATTTTCAGCATTGTGAAGCAGGGGGCGGGGCCACGATGACGCGATTCTGCGCGAATCACGTCACCGGGCCCCCCGCTGCGGGGGTTTCCGTTTTTTTCAGGGGGGAGGTGGGGAGGGTCACAAGCTTCCGGGAGGCTTGCCTGCCTTTCCGTGGGGCCGGGAGCGGCACCCGAAAATCGGGAGGCTCCCGGCCAAATCGGGAGGGTAGGCAAGCCTGACTTAACATCTAACTAGCACCATTTAGATTCTAAATTGTACTACTTAAATGTTAAGTAGAATCTGATTGGTTGCTATGTGCAACATCTCCACTTCTAAAAACTCTCACTTTAGTAAATATACCCCAAAGTATTAGTTTGAGCAAATTTTGAGTAAATAAAACATGAAAATTACAGAAAGAGTTTTTCTGAGAATTTGTCTGACAGTGTCTCATCTACCTAACTATTGGAAGAACAGTACTTAGAAACAAGGAAGCAATATCAGTGGTGATAAGTTTAAACAGAGTGATATGTACAATATTCAACTTTATTTCCTTGGTGGCCTGCAAGTATTACATACCAGAAACATTTTGAATACAAGTTTTTGCTCTGCAGAGCTAACAAATATAAACATAAATTATAAAAAATCTTGCAAGCATCTACCAAATAAATTACCAACTGTCAGTAACAAAAAGTAAATGTACATATAGTGAAGTGTAAAACTTATATTAAAGTAGCATTTTTCTCTTTTCAGAAAATATAGGAGAGCCTACCAATAATAGAGAGCATAACTGTGGATTACAATGGACACTGTGATTTTTTTTCTCAGATGTTGAAGAATATATTATAATCTCTTTTATGTTTTTTTTTCTCTTTTTTTGGAATGTGTTATGTACTAGCTCCCTTGCAAAATTTTTCACACATTAGAAACAAATTGGCCTATTTGAGTCCAATTGTTGCTTCTTCAAATGGAATCTGAAATGATCAGAGTTTCTCCATGTGAAATTGCTCTCACAGTATTCACTCTAGTGATATAACATATTGCATTCCTGCAGTTAGAGAAAAAGAAAAGATGTTTTTATTCCTAAATACAATTCCATTTTCTTTTGTGTTAGCTACATTATAACATATTTTTTGTATCTCGCTGATATTTTTTTAATTAAATTTTCCAAATGAGTAATTTTTATTTTTCCACTTTTTTATTAACTGAAACATTACAGTTTTTTTCAAAAAACTAGTTTATATTTTCCTTTCATATGGTTTAACCTAAATCAATGTTTTCCATAAGCACATATATTTAATGTTTTAAAAAGCTAAAAATAAACTTTTATTTAAGTGTGCGCCTTTCAAATTTATTAGCTAGCACATTTGCTATATTGTGCAGTGTTTATTACTAAAGCAGGTAGTTAATAAGTGGGCTGGTGCCATTTAAAAGCACTAATCAATTCCAGGATACTATTAGACTGGGCTGGAACACCATAAGAGAGTAGCAGAGGGTCCCCCTTTCATAATGTAAACAAGACCTAGTCTTGTCTGCATTGGGAGTGGCACAGAAGATGGCATTGCTAATGACATTGTGACCATAGAACCATCTATGTTAGCTCTCATTGTAGGTTTGCATGAGTATCCTTCATTTACTCCACTTTTGCATCCACAGGCCAAAACATACTTTTAGGTAAATGTCTATGTACATGTGTAGATTATTTATTTATTTTATTATTATTTATTTATTACCAGTTATTTATATAGCGCACACATATTCCGCAGCGCTTTACAGAGAATATTTGTCCATTCACATCAGTCCCTGCCCCAGTGGAGCTTACACTCTATATTCCCTACCACATACACACACACATAGAGACTGGGGGTAATCTGTGTCGGGAGCCAATTAACCTACCAGTATATTTTTGGAGTGTGGGAGGAAACCTGAGTACCCGGAGGAAACCCACGCAAGCACAGGGAGAATATACAAACTCTGCACAGGGGTGTAGATAAGATCTTCACTAGACAGACACTGATTTAAATGATTTTACCTTATCTTAAAATAGTTTATATGTAAAGCACCAAATACAGTTATATGTTGGTGCCATTTAAAGAAAGGTTAATCATTTACCATTTTTGCATTTGTTTCAAAATTGTTCAACTGCATAATAGCAACCAATAATATGTTTGCTTTCAATATACAGTATAACTGGCACTAGACACATTTTATACCTGAATTAAATATTCATAAATAATCCATTTTGAGAACATTAATAAAGTGACTGAATAACTGGAGCTAAAATATTTTAATTTTAGAGGTTATTTACCAACATGTTATTTTGTGGCATTAATATTTCTGAAAAGTATAGAAGATTCATTACTTGTTTCAACTAAAATTTGATAGATGAAGATTATTACTTTTTTCCAAACAATCTAATTTCTACCTATACCCATTCAAGCTAACAATTCTGCTGTTGCTTAAACTGATGGGAAAAGATACAGTTAAACATAAAAACATCTGATTTTTTTGTAAATAATGTTCAAAGTTTATGTGATTTAAAAAAAATGTTATGTTTTTGATACTGTAATATATTATGCAAAGCAGAATAACTGTTTCAAACAGTACTTTTGTTCTAGTAAAACCCAGGGACAGGATATTAAAATGCAGTATTTTATTATTTTCTATTTTACATAATGTATTTTTATTGTTGTTTTCATTTTCAAAGTTCTATGTGCGCTGCACAGATAATAAAAAACATACTCATGAAATGTTTATTGAAAGTCAAATGCAAAGTATTTTTTTAAGTCCTTTGCAGATACCATATATTTAATTGAAAACTACTGTGAGGTTTAAATAATGTCAGAATCTGTCACAAACATCAAAAAAGAGAGATTCTTCCATATTAAAGAACTGCATCTTTTTAATCTTCAAAGCTGTGTTATTAAAATGTCAGGCAGAAAGTCACATTAGATCTAAGAATTTATATAATGTTGAACATTATCTTAACAAAAATAAACAGAATTATGAAACAATAAATATTAATCATTTATTTTATGCTTATCATTTTACTGTACTGTTCGATAACTTTTGCCCATATATTTACATGTCATGATTCCTGCCAAAACTAAAATTGTTAAAAACAAAGATCTTAGCAATTGTAATTCAAGGAATCTTTTATATATTTCTGCTTTGTGAAATTCTCTGTATTTGCAGATGTACAGAGTAGTTCATAGCAGAAAATTCTGTGAATCACTAAAGCTGGCCATACACCAGACCAACTTTCCTTCAACCATCCAACTATTTAGTTGGTTGGAAAGAATATCCGGTAATTTATTACAATCAGCAATTTGCACCCAAACACCAGAAAACACAAAAAAGGTTGTTCAGGCAAGTGGGTTAAATCTGTTTGATTTAAACAACTTGTCTGAAAAACAGCTTTAATTAGTTTTCTGGGGTTTGGGTGCAAATAACTTTTATTCATTTGCTACCATGCATTACCTGATTTTCATACCAACCAACCAACCAACTAGTTGGATGGTGGGAAAAAAGTTGGTTTTATGTATGGCCAGCTTAACAATTGCTGAGATTAGCAGTGATTAAACAAAGTGGACAGCCTCACATATTACCTTTCCCTTAACTGAAGTCACACAAAGAACAACACAGAGGGCAAAATTTCATGTATGCATGCAATCAACAGGGTGTATCATAATATATATATATATATATATATATATATACTATGTAGTAGATTCACCTTGAGGACACTTGAAATTTAGGAATTGTTGTGGCTGTGAGGATACCAGGTTTATGTTGTCTTTTTGGTGCTCAGTGCTTTCTAGTTAGCTCAAATACAGCCTTATGTGTCATACAGTGAAACATTAAAAATCAAACACAATAAGAAAGTATCGTATAAAGTAAAAAGTATTGTGCTTAAAAATCACTGTAGCTATTTTTTAGCTCATAAATTATTATTGGCAACCAATCTCAGTTATATGCATTATAATACCACAAAATTGATACTGTATTACAGATGTGCCAATATAGTTTCAATGTCCACCTAATATAAATTTTTGGTATCTTTTAGCTTATGCAGGATTTTATTAATGGCCACTACTCTCTGCAATTAGCAGTCTATTACTGCAAGGTTAATATTACAGATGTGCCAGTTGTTGCAATGTCCATCTAAGAAACAATGTAGATATCAACTCGATATGTTATATTATAATAAATTCTAAAAATCCCTTATTCTATCATATTCTTCAATATGTATATGCCACTAGCATTATCTCTGCATGAATAGCCATGTAGGTGAATCAAATGGGTTAATAACTATGTTCAATCACTATTGATTGTGGGTCTGATATAGTCAGGGCCATAAGTAGGGCGGTGTGGCCGGTACACCCACAAAGAGCGCACATGCCCTGTGGGCAAAAGCGGCCACCTCCACCCGCCATCACAGCCACTACCTCTAACGCCCGCTATGGTAGCGGTGTGCCTGGCTCTTTATCTTGCAGGTGCACCGCTATTAATTCACATTGATTCACATTACAGTAGGCCGGGCATTGCTGCAGCTGCCTACCCCTGTGCACCACCCTCTTCCTGTTTCAAGTGTCACTGGGAGAGACATAATGATGTCTCTCCCAGACCAGTCCCATGACCCCCTGCACTGAGGGGCTGCAGCGGTGCCTGCTCATGTAATATACCTCTGCCCCCCCACCACCATTACCATATTCAGCGGCGCCACCATTACCCGCTGCGGGAACTGGACAGCATCTTAGACCGATGACAAACAGCCACCAGCAATGTGTAAAAGTCTGAGCAAGGCTACCTGATGATCAGTGCTAGTAGTCCGATGAGTCATCATCAAGCAGCCCCGCTCCCAACCCAGTGCTCAGCCTCTCTGCAGCAAGCCAGCAGCCATGGGTGAGGAGAACCTCTGTTAAAAGTAACTAACTTGTTGTATGGAAGCAAGTTAAGTGCAGTGAGGGGACTTGAGCCATGTATGGGATGTGTTTAGGGGAAGAGGAGGGAGCCCTGTGTGTGGAATGTGTATAGGGGAAGAGGAGGGAGCCCTGTGTGTGGGATGTGTATAGGGGAAGAGGAGGGAGCCCTTTGTGTGGAATGTGTATAAGGGAAGAGGAGGGAGCCCTGTGTGTGAAATGTGTATAGGGGACGAGGAGGGAGCCCTGTGTGTGGAATGTGTATAGGGGAAGAGGAGGGAGCCCTGTGTGTGGGATGTGTATAGGGGAAGAGTAGGGAGCCCTGTGTGTGAAATGTGTATAGGGGAAGATGAGGGAGCCCTGTGTGTGGAATGTGTATAGGGGAAGAGGAGGGAGCCCTGTGTGTGGGATGTGTATAGGGGAAGAGGAGGGAGCCCTGTGTGTAGGATGTGTATAGGGGAAGAGGAGGGAGCCCTGTGTGTGGGATGTGTATAAGGGAAAAGGAGCATAGTATGGCATATAGAAAGGGGAAGGGAAGCCCTATGTGATATTTAAGTGATTTGACATACAGAACAATGTTTCACAGCATATACAGCTTTCTTGGGGTGCTGCAATCCATCCGCCGCCACTGACCGACTACTGCCCACTGGCCACTGCAATGCATAATTGCTGTGGTGCACCCAGCTCCTTCTGCAGCTTCCTGCCCTGTGTGCTCCACCCCCTCCCTGTCTACTGCAGTGTTTCTACCATGGCATAATGTGTATAAGGGGCTCTACTGTGGCATACCATGTATATAAACTGCTCTACTGTAGTATAATGTGTATAAGTGGCTCTACTGTGGTGTAACATGTATAAATGGCTCTTCCATGGCATAATGTGTAAAGGGGGCTCTACTGTGATGTAACATGTTTAAGTTGTTCTACTATGGTGTATCACGTATAAAGGACACTACTATGTAGTGTAATGTGAATAAGGGGCACTACTGTGTCTTGTAATGTGAATTTGGGGTACTATAGTGTGGCCACACCTTTTCCATATGCGACCATGCCTTTTTTAAATTGTGCGCCATGACGCACACTGTCCCCGTTTACAATATGGGGGGGCACCAATGCACTTTCTGGCACAGGGTACTAAAATGTCTAGTTACGACTCTGGATACAGTATGCAGAATACACAGTACATCAAATATCACCAAGTGGGTGGCAAGATTATGTATCCAGTAAGAATAAAAATACTCCTGATAAGAAGGTGGATTGCAGAATATTATCACAAGGGGTTGCTTCACAGTGAGGACTGAATTTAAAGAAGGATATTATTACTGGTAGCTAATTTCTGCTATTATTATAGAATGCATTTGATAAATGTTTGCTTGGAGCAGATTGTTTGCTATGAGATACATCAACATTATATTTCCTCCATTGTGTATTTTGACAATATTCATCACCTATATATCCTTCAAAAAGAGCGCAAACAATTGTCAATTTAAATATTATCTTTTAATATACAAATTTTTATACAATAAAATATCAATATAAGAAGTATAAAGACATTCCCGAGTGAGAATACAATATAATCAATTAAAAAGCACCAATCTTAAGTTCTTAATATGACTAGTTCAGTCCTGGTAAATTCAAATAAGCCTTGTGCTTGCTGAGTAAATATTCCAAGATTATTAACATAAACAATTCCAGAGTGTAAGGGGTAAATTTACTAACAATTGTGTCTGGTCGAGTGAGAAATTTAGGGTGAGTTTAGGCATTTCCACCCACTCAGAAATTTACTAATGCAAAAAATAGGCAAGATTTCTTGATAGAGATTGTAAATCTCTGGAGATAATGCAATCTCGATTCATTACACTATTGGCCAAACTCGCAAGTACTTTCTGTGGAAAATATACTGTACAACCCATAAATTTACCAAGATTCAAGTTTTAAAACACTCCTGAGAATGCAGAAAACTCGGATGTAATATCTCAAAATAAATAGACCTGCCTGGGAGCTGCGTGTTCTGCAGAAGGCAGTAAACTGTGATGAGATTTTCAATTCTCCTGAAACTACAAGCATATTTGAAGTTAGTTTGCATGTGTTTGAAGTTAATGATAATTAGCACACTCTTAGAATGCCTATAAAAGGGAAGAAATCAGCTGCATTATTTTGAGCAATAATGGCAGTTTGTCAGCACTGCTTTGGCATGCACATGGCTGGGATAACAGAGGTTCTACCACCAGGCTGGAAGGACCCAGGAGCAAGAAACTTAGCACGCTCAAGGGTTATGCAGGTACCACAGAGGCTGCACAGCCCATAGTTTTTTTAGGGGGACATTTGAACCTAAATGCCTTGGTTGATGGCGAGGTCATACAGATGTTCCGGCTCAATCGTTCCAACATATTCCATCTGTATGACCAGGTCAAAATGGATATAGACCCTGAGACAGGATGCTCACGTGATGTCTTAGACCTGCATAAGCGTCTGAGTGTGTTGCACTTTTAGCGATTGGGGACAGGTAGAGTTCTTGGGATATCCCAGATAACCTTTTCCAGGTACCTGACTCAGGTTATTGCAGCATTAGAGCCTCTGATAAACACTTTAATAAGCTTTGCTAACCAGGACTCAAAGTGGCATGCAGTCAAGGTAGATTTTTATAGCATTGCAGCCATGCCTAATGTGCTGGGTGTTATAGACTGCACACACATTTGGCTGAGACCAACTAGGGCCAGGGCACATGTGTATCCTACAAATGTGCAGATGGTTTGTGATGCAAAACTTGAAATCCTGAGTGTTGTAGTCGGCTACCCTTTGTCCTCAGACAGTCATCCATCCATGAGAAAAATTGAGGCAGACAAATGCCGAAGGTTTGGCTGTTGAGTAGTTTATTTTATTTTTAACCCTCCCCTTTGCAAACTCATTCTTATCTGTTAATGAATGCTGCATTATTTACACCCCAAAAGATTGCACTGGCTACGGCTGTTGTTGCTGGTTACTGACTCCGCTTCCAAATTTTCCTGCTGAGTGCAAGTATAATGATGCACATAAGTCCACCAGATTAGTGATAGAACGTACTTTGGGGCTCTTAAAAACTAGGTTCTATTGTCTTGATAAGTGTGGAGGGATTTTGTTGTATTCGCCTTTAAAAATATCAAACATTGTGCTCAGCTGCTGACTTTTGCTTAATATGTGTTTGCAGGAGCCTCTACCAGCTGATTATGCCCTAGACAGTGAGCAGGCTGGGGAATTTGTTGCTTCAGGTGACAGTATAAGTACAGACAGTGGGAGGTAGGCGAGGCAGCCGCTCATCAGAGAGCATTTTTCATGTCTCCTTATTAACATTTTAAATGAACGCTAAAATATTGTGTGCATTAAAAACGACATCTTTAATTTACCTGCCACTGAGGCCTTAAACATGTAAAAAGAGGTCAATTTTACAAGTGTGAAATAGTTACATATAAATACTGATATTAGTAAATCGGATGATTGTCTATTTCTAAATTAATAAATCTGCCACTATTACAAATTGTAGACAACTGTTTTGTGAAACACCAATGATAATATGATATCACCTTAACACATTTTGGTTAGGTTTTTTGAAAGCTTGTTTTCTTTATTCATTTATCCACATTCAAAAAACAAATTTTTGCCTTACAACATTTGAGTTAAGAAAAGTCACAATTGAACATTATGAATAATGTGACATCTAAAAACATGGATTTTGCCAAAAGAGCAATTTCAAATAACACTGCAAATGTCTAACTGATATCTTTTTCACTTGTCAACACTGAAAAATAATTTACATATAATTTACCAATTTTACAGCTTCCCCCTAGCTTGACCTCTGCCACCCTGGGCCTGTTGAGATCCATCTCTTGTGTGTGCTGTCCACCATAATGGTGTTCTTACAGTAGTTGTGGCCTGCGATGTCTTCCTAGAAGTGATGCTGCCACTT
The DNA here is from genome assembly GCA_031769625.1 of Taudactylus pleione. Classification (NCBI taxonomy): domain Eukaryota; kingdom Metazoa; phylum Chordata; class Amphibia; order Anura; family Myobatrachidae; genus Taudactylus; species Taudactylus pleione. Next base: position 20,322,465 of record JAUIMM010000015.1, read on the forward strand.
GGGTCAGGTAAGCGATCTAAGAGTTGGATGCCTAAGTTTAATATCGTAGCATTATGCTTCCTAATGGTAGCATTTTGTTGTTCCAGCAATCTAAGAACATTTTCCTGAAAATGTTTTTGACCTTCCTGAAACCATGTGCTAAATGTCTCAATGCTGAGATAGGATTCTATAATTTTCTCAAGTGTATTAGCAATTAGAGTAATTTTGACCCTTTGAGCCATCATATTTTGCATGTGCCTGTGTTCTATTTTATTTACTGTTTAATTTAGCTGCACTTGTGTAGTTAGTACTTGGATTTGTTGCTGCTGAAATTCCACCTTTATTTGCCAGTGTGAAGTGTCAGGTGGTGGTGGCAGAGGGGTAGGGGCTAGTAGTGGTGGGGAAGATAGCACTTCGGGGCTGTGTGGCATTGTTGTGGTCTCAGGGATCAGGTTAATTGCAACCATCTCCTCTTCTTCCTCTAGACCTTCCTCGTTGGAATAGGTTGGCTGTGGTCAAAAAGGCTTTTCTTGCAAATCTAGGAGATAGAAGTGGGTAAGTATTGTTTCTTTAATCCACACAACAATTGCAATATTGATATGTACCAAAGTTAGCCTAAAAAAATTATCTTCAAAGTTTGTTGTTGAGTACTATATACTGTTAATTGTTCTTGTAACAAATTAAACTGAAATAAATATGGAGATCATGGATGCACAGTAGACAGCACTTTTGCTGTTGTGGAAGTACACAAACTATCATGGCCTGCTTTAATCCTACTATAAGCCAATGTGTAAATTGGGCAATAACATCCAATGTATACTTAAAATGCATTAGACACTGATTTTTTTGCTGCACCACTGCTACAGACACATTTGTAATCTTGCAAAGTTTACACTATTTTATTTACTAACATTGTGCAGCCTAACCACTGCTGTCTACAAATATGATAATGTAGAGTTTTGCAAACAATACTCCATTTTTTGCACTTGACAAACAATGTATTTTTTTAGGGTACCCAAAGTTTACAAGTGCAAAATTACATTTTTTTCTTAAAAAAATAATAGTGCTAAAAATAGTGCTAAGATATCATCCTTAGGTTAAATTATGTGTAATTGTACACAATTGTATTTTGCTTGGTTTAGGTTTGTTAGCCTTCAGCACTTTTATGGAGACACAATTTGTCCATAAAACATTGGATTGTTCCCTAAACTCCTTACCCAAAACAGCTCCGCAGGGTGCCACAGAGCCCAGTTTATGCGATACTGTGCTATTGCATCTGGTTTAAAATAGGGATGTGCGCTGACCCCCGTGTTTTGGTTTCAGTTTTGGATCTGTATCTCTTTTGTGTTTTGGATCTGGATTTGGTTTTGGCAAAACCGCACTTGTGTGTTTTGGTTTTGGATTTGTATTTTTTCAAAAAATTATAAAAACAGCTAAAATCACATATTTTAGGCCTGCATTGTTCTTACAGTATAATTAACCTCAACAACATTAATATTCACTTGTTTTCAGTAAATTTTGACCACCTCACAGCTCACAATATTGTTTTCATCCAGTTTAGGCACATAATTTGAACCAAACTAGCTGGCTGTCTAAGCTAAATGGCAGCAATAGGTGTCACACACATGTGGCAGTTCAACTTCCAACATGGCACATAAGGAATCATATGTTTTCAATAATCAAGTGGCCTGAGGGAGATGGAGTATGTATGTAGTTGAAGGCAGGGAATGGAAGGGTTGATTCTTAGTAAATTTAAATTAAGTTTTGGATTCCAAAGCAAATTTATGAGGGAGGAAGGGTGGGGAGTAATTTTCAAAGAATATTTGACTCATTCACATCAGTCCTTGCCCCAGTTGAGTTCTTGTGGTGGGCAAGCATTTTTTTTTAATGAAAGGGGCATACAGGAGATGCTGTCTGTTGCAGCACACAAAATGGAAACTCTGAACAGGAAGGGGGCAGAGGGATTTTTAATGTCTTGCAGTCAACATCTCTCATCATTGTGATGCTGGGCTTATGAATGGGAAGGCTGGGACGGGAGGAGAGAAAACATTTCCATATACCATCACAAAATAGCCTTTCCATTTGGTGTTTGAGTTGCATCTGACCAAACATGGCTGTTATAATCAATGAAAACCAAGCCCACCAGGTTGGTATCTACAAATCAAGGTTGAAAAATGGCATAAGAGTATTTTGCTAGTATACCGATTTGTGATTTTAGTTGAAATAAATATAGTATGAAACTATAAAAAAAACAGTAAGCATCAGATCAGCGGCACAAAAGCACGGCAGTTTATAAAATATATGACATCTATTAAACTTTTGCAACACAGCAGTGGCAGACAGGATGGCAGTTTCATAAACCATAAAATTAAAAATGTCAGACAGCAATGCCCCAAACAGCACATAATGCAAAGAAAAGCAAACCTATGACTTCAGCCACAGGAACTGCCAATTGGGACTGAAGCGATTGGTTTGTTTTGGCCCCCACAAAACAAGCTACCAATGGGCAGCTGACTTTGCTGGCAATGATCTCTCCATGCACAAACTGGCAATACAGAGGCAAGATGTTGTCACCATCATCATCTGATTCCTCACACCCATCAGTGTGTACATCATCTTCACACAATATTAATTTGTCCCTGCTGGAATCCACCATTACAGCCTAAGCTACCTCTGTATTTTTTGGATGTAATTGGCGATAAAGGTCTTCCTTGTGAAACTTGGAGTTTGTTTTGATGAACATCATCTTTTCCACATTTTGATGAAGTAGCTTCCTATGCTGATTGCTAACAAGGTTCCCACTGTGCTGAAAACTCTTTCTGAGTACACATTGGAGAGTGGGCAGCTCAAGTAAAGCAAAGCCAGCTTGTGCAAGGGCCTCCATATTACCTTTTTTTCCTGCCAGTAGTGAAACAGATTGTTTGACATGCCTACTTGGACGCTATCATTAAAATAGTTCACAACCATTCTTTGAATGGTGGCCATATCAGATGGAGTCACAGCAAAGTCTCATTAATTGTATGCAATTCTTTTAGACCCTGCTTTTCCAACAGTCTAATGAGGGAAACTACATGACTCAAGATAGCAGTGTCTGAACTCACTTCACAGGTGACAATTTGAAAGGGTTTCAGCACTCTGTACAACACAGAAATTATTTTCCACTGAGCTTGAGTAAAGTATAGTACACCTCCTCTTCCCATGTTATAGTTCGTGGTGTGGCTTTGGATGGCTTTTTGCTGTTCCTACATCCACTCAAGCATATAAAGGGTGGAGTTTCACCTCATAACTACCTCTTGATTCAGCTGGTGACAGGGCAAATTCAACATTTATTGCAGGTAATGCATAATTCTATGTGCACCTGTTGATTGGCAAAAATGACCAGAAATTTTCGGGCCATAGAGAGCATCTCCTGCACATCCTTGTAATTTTTTAAAAAAAAATTAAACCACCAAGTTAATAGTGTGAGCAAACTAAGGGACATGTTGGAACTCACCTAGCTATAATGCTCTCACAATATTGGTGGTGTCAGAAATCACAAATCCCGAGGAGAGTCCAAGCGGGGTAAGCCATTTTGCAATGACTTCCCTGAGTTTTTCTGAGATGTTGTCAGCAGTATGCCTCTTAGTGAAACCAGTTATACACAGAGTAACCTGCCTCTGAATAAGCTGCTGTTTCTTAGATGCTGCTGCTGTTTGTGCCGCTGAAGGCAGTGGGCTGTTACAGTCATGTAATCTTGCATTTGCCCTGTTCCACTTGTCCACATATCTGTGTTTAAGTAGACAGTGGGTACAACAGCATTTTGGAGGACACTAATTAAGTATTTTTTAATGCCCCTGTACTAGCTGTGAATTTCTTTTCTAGTGAAGTAGAATCTAGAAGGGATTTGGTAGCGGGGACAGAGGACCTCAATTAACTGTCTAAAACCCACAGCTCTAATGGCGGATATCGTATGCACATCTAATACCAACATACATGTTATGGTGTCAGAGATCTGCTGTGCAACTGGGTGACTGCTGTCATAAAGCTGACCCATTATTTTTTAAACGGCAAATGCTTGGTCTGTATCTTTATTTTAGTTAAGTATGGGTTAGTAAGTTTATGGTTACATCCATCATCTGCCAATAGAGAGTTTATGGAATTTTGTACTATAAGTTAGCTAATATAGTTAAGTATTTTGCTTCAATGTAGTGGTGTGCATTACAGTGATATTTTATTCTGTTGTATCTTGATAGAAAAAAAGAATAATGTGTTAACCATAGGGGATGGTTGGCATTATCTACCTTATACAATTTATATTTTTTTAAATAAATCTAGATAAAGCTGAATTAAAGATAAATCCCTTGATTGCAGCACTATGTGTTAGCTGATAAAGCTATAAAAAGGCCTAATCAAGAAAAATGATGACTGGAAACACACTGCTGTGAGAGGAGGCAGTTTAACCTTCCCATGCCACATTATGCAAACATTTTAAAAGGTCACAGAAAATGTCTTTTTAGTGTAGAACACACTAGTTGCATACTGAATCACAACACCATTAAACAATGAACTTTTTATCACAATCAATAAATCAGTAAGAAGGCTGAAGTGGCAGATGATCTGCATGTGTCGAAATCAAATGTGCTAAAAAAATTCCATCTAAAATAGCAAAACACATCATTATTATATGGCAGTATTATAGATCACAAACTAGGTAAAAGTGAGATAAAGTTTATATTTGAAATAATCAAAGTTTTTTTATTTATTGAACTAAAATGCCTGTTTAACTCAACCCTTTAGTAAGAATGAGAAACTTAATGGCTAGGACAACTTTTAAAAACATTAGTTTGAAAAATGGTTTCTTTGCCCCTGATAATTATTGGGCCCGGCACTTTGAAACTACATTGTTAAGCAAAAGTGGAGGAATGATGCAGTGGGAGGTGAACCCATTGTTACACTCTGCAGAGCCTCCTCTGCAAATTATATATATTAAACTCCCTATTAGCTGATGTCACAAAACAACCAGTATAACTTGTGTATTGGAAGGGAGAGCACCTCAAGAGAGACAGCCACTGTTTCCAAAAAATGGGTTGGAAAGGGGGGGACAGTGGGAATGGGGAAAGAGGCATGAGACTTCACCATCGGGAAATTAACATTATAACAAAGATAATACACAATAAGAAGAAAAGAACTGTCTAATATTGACATACACGTGAATGGAAAAAAAGAAGATAACTTCCTCTTAAAATATAACCTTTATTGGTATTGTTTAAATTATCATATGCAGTGAAATATTAAAATCATATAAACATTTAAATAAAGTGAAACAAAGTTGGAAATGTGAGGTAATAAAAGATTGAATGCTTTGAAAGCTGCTATTTTTATATTAAATTATACTACTGATGTGCCCAGCTATAATGTGGCATCACAGCGCTATCTCTCACGCCACGCATGGCGCGCCACACACCATGCCATGAGTCGCGCCACAAAGAAAGTTTATTAGTGAAAAAAGTCAATACGTGTAATACAACATTTTGCCCACCAGATGTCACTTTTCCTAAACTACATAGCGCATGCGTCTGATTTCATTACGTGTAATACAACATTTTGCCTACCATGTGTCACTTTCCAATGTACGGTACGGTATGTTCTGTATCACCGGCTGATGATTGTTTGACAGAAGCTTAGACATTAGACTTTACAAACTACAGAACTCTAGTAATGGGTGAAGCATGTGGCCTAGCGGTCTAATGCCTAGTCTCACTGCTTCTCCTCTCTTCTTGTTCCGTGGGTTTGAGACCTTGAAAATACAGTATGTTTTTTTTAATTTATTTTTAAAATCTTCACTTAAAATATTCAGTATTCAATACAGTACATGTGGAGCGCATGTCTGCCCAGTGCTTCAGGAGTCAAACAGCGAAACTAGGATTTTTATTATTGTACATACAGTACTGTACCTTAGAACGCAAACTTGCGTCAATGCCGGCGCTGACATGAACGCGGACATTGTAGTGATTTATTATGACCATCAAGTGGCAATGGGCCCTGTTAAAGAGACTGGTTTCTGTATATCAAACTGACTGCGCGTCTAAACAGCAAAATTGTGTCAATGTCTGTGCGTGCCCAGTGGTCGGATTTTAATCACAATGGAATGTGTGCCCCATGTCCAGTGGAGCCAAGCCATACATTAAGTAGCGCTATTTTATGGCGCATGCCAAGTTGTCTGTATTGCTAACAGTACTGTTGAATTTTCACACTAGTGCCATTCTGCACTGTCTGATACTTACAGTACCGCACAGTATACACAATAGTAAATGCATTACTACATAAGGTGCTACAGTAGTGGACTAACAGCAGTTTGTAGGGCAGATGCAGAGCGCAAACTTGCGTCAATGAAAATGCTGTCCTAGACTTGGTAACATTAGTAATTTCATATGTTTAGTAACTGATAGTTGACTGTGTATAAGAGTGGGGTCTCTATAGTACAAACTGACTTGGCGTTTAAACTGCAAAATTGCGTCAATGTCAGCACAGTTTGCGTTGTGGTAACTTATAGCCAGTTCTGATGGGTTACGGTACAAATAGGATCTCTGGCTTGTGCCCAGTGGTGGGGTTGCAATGCAATGCCAGTGGTGCTGCGCCATAGCCATACCCTTGTAGCGCTATGGCTATGTACTGTACGCCATGGCGTACAGTATGGAATATCATACTGTACAGTACCGGGTCATGATTCACACACAGTGAAAGTGTGTTATTATTATTACACTGACTGTGTAATAATAATATTAAAAATAAAAAGTGTAACCTTGACTGTCTAATAATAATGAAAAGCTTCATTATTAAGCTTCCTGGTTTTGAACCCTGGTTGTACAGACGTCTGCAATGTAGAAGTTTGATTTCTTACCTCTACGCTACAGACGCCTGAGTACTGTACTTCATCGTATGGTACTGTAGATGTCACATAAAGTACTGTAGAGGACTAGGAGAGACTTGTGAGCAAGGGCTTAGGTGATCCGTCTTGCTTACACTTCTCTCCTTATGTTCGAGACCTTTATAATTTAATTTATTTTTTCAATGTTCACTATAGTACTTTAGTTCAGTTTTGTTATCCAACCCTTACAAAAATCAATCTATTGTACTGTAGATGTGCCCAACTACAGTACTGTAGTTTGTTGCTCCATACGGTACGCCATACAGTATACCGCATTGCTAGTTGCGCGCTACACTGTGGCGTATTGAGTCTCATAGCACTGCGCATGCCCAGTTGTCTGTATTATACGGTACTTATAACTGTAGTTGTAAGTACAATACGGTAGACATTGTAGTGATTCCCTGACTCTAGGAACTACAGTACAGTAGATGCAGTAGTCTATGGGGCTAATGCCTAGCCCTACTGCATCTACCATTTTCTTGTTCCGCTGGTTCAAGACCTTTAAAGTACATACTGTGTACGGTAATTTTATTTTGTTTTAAATCTTCACTAATACATTATCCAGAAATTCTGGTATTTCTATGCCACAGTACTTTGACCAAAAAGTCTAACCTTGTTAATAAAAAATAAAAAGTGTAACCTTTCAAGCTTCGAACCCACAAAAGGGTTGTACAGGCAGCATAATGTATTGGTTTGATTATTTACCATTACACTACAGCTGCCTGCAATACCAAGTTTGCACCTGGCTTGAGTGTTTCCTACAATACTGTACGTCATCGTATCTCAGGCGCATACCCAGATCTACTGTATACCCATTTAGCACTTTTTTTTTTTTACTAAACTCAGTACATTTTATATATTAGGGGGTAAATGTACTAAGATGGTAGTGCTATTAAGTGATGCTGCCCATAGCAACCAATCTGATTCCAGGTATTACTGTACAGTATCTTCTAGAAGGTGCTACTGTAGATAAATGCTAAGTACAGTAGAATCTGATTGGATGCTATGGGCAACATACAGTACAGTAACTTCTTAAATAGAACTCCCATCTTAGTAAATTTACCCCTACAAGTTTCACTTTTTCCCCCCAATTTTTTTTCTTCCACCCCCCAAAATGAAAGTGAATTTTTAGTGTGTTCTGACTTTTTTTTTTTTTAAAAGTTACGCAGTTTACAGTAACTTTAGGGGACGTTGAAGGTTTCCCGCAACATTGCACCCCAATTCACCAAATTTTTCCGCCTGCTATTCATACAGTAGGCAAAACTTTTTAACATACTGTCTTACTGTACATTGCATTGACTTCCCGCCTACAGTAGGCAGAAAAGCTTTCAAATTGAATACAGCGATAATTTTACGCCTGGCAAAATGACGTAATCTCCCAAACTGTTTTTAGCCAATCCCGTGTTTTTGCTCCAATGGGTGAAAAAGTGCCAACCAATGTTCTCCCAACTGTCATCTCACAGGCTGTGTTTGAAAAATGACAGTTGAGAGCTGATTGACTGACAGCTTATCACTTTTTTTATCACTTCTCACTGTCTAACACTGCTTAGTACAGTAAATAGACCCCCTTGGAGTGAAAATACCAGATCGGCTAAAAAAAGTAAATAGACCACCCCTAAATTGAAAACGTCCCTCAATGTATACAGTACTGTATGTCTACTGTACTGTATTCTACTGTAAGTGCCGGGCAGCTGTGAAATCACTGTGATGGGCAACAGGGATACTGTACAGTATATGACTGTGGGCGTCAACCCCCATCAGCCGGCGCGCCCCTGGTGAGTGAAATCCAGGCAAATAGGACGATACACCCCTGCATCTGTGTGTTATTGACTTTTTGTACAGTACCATTTTAATGACAGATGCACGTGTTGGGTCTCAGGCGCACTTAAAGACTGAATTACATATAGTACAAACACCAATTGTATAAATTAATGACAATTTTTATTTAACCTACAGTAACATGCTTTACAGAGGGGGGGGCGGGGGAACTTGTTTAGCTTTCCACTCCTGTAGTCCTCTACTGTCACATGCTTCTTTCTTCTGCCACTGGCATGTCCTGGAGTTCCAAGCTGGACACGGACATGACTACTGTACAGTACCTACAGTAGGAGGAAAGAGATGACATGAGAACAGTCCTTCCTCAATGCCGACCGATACGCCCTACTGGACCGAGGACTACACAAAAAGAGTTGGCTTTTAATTTAAAATCATCACTGGCACTTCTGGCCTCAGATTCAGAGTTTCACCTATACCAGGTGCAGACTCTACCATGCATCAGAGTGCAAGGTCCACTGTACGCCCTGAAGAAAGGAGGATAGGCAGAGACAAACAGACAGTAAAAGACAGACACACAGGTTCTCATCGGAGATGCTCTTGTTCTTCATCCTGCTTGATCCCACACACCCTGTACTGTAGGAGAGAGAATCCGCTGTGCAGGGCCCTTCCCTGCTCTAACAGTTTCACACTAATCCACTTCTCCACATTAATATATGCCCTAACTAACCAGACTAACAATTTTATTAATAACTACAGTAATTTGTATTATACTGTAATTAAGCCTGGTGGTGAAATACTGTAAGCAGTGCCCCTAGGCCCACAGCCCATAATATAATGATAAAAAAAAAAAATACATGAAACAAGACAGTATTTGGGTGCTCCAGATGGAGGTGAACACCAGCTGTCTGAGTACGATAACAGAGCACTAACATTACCAAAAATCTCACCTTATCCTGATGTCGAAGGGACCGCCGCTCTAACCATACAGTAGATGTACAGTAGAAGCCTGTCTCTCAATTCATGGTGCACCCACTACTGTATGTCTGCAACTATGGATGTGGATGTTGAAGCAGCCACTACTACTGTACTGTATATGAACTAAAGGAACCTGAAAACTTGAAACATCTGAATTACAAACGGCAACATCAAGTGCAGTAGCAGAAAGTGGCAGCTGCAGCACAATCTGTGACAATGCCAATGTGTGCCTTGGAACAGGGGTCAATGTAGGTGTAAGGAAAAGAGGAAAAGTATGAAGTACAGTACATAAGGTACAGTAAGGGAAAGTTATTGTAGACAAAGAGCTTATAAAATAAATTAGGAGAATACTGTATAATGTAGGGACAGAAAGCACAACCACAATACTGTACATACAGTATGGACACAGTGTACAGTACTTAGCAGTCCAGATCACAAACTGAAAAGAGGAAGTTAAACCCCTCCTCCACATTACAAATTATATACAGTACAGTATAAGCTACATAGCAGTTGCTTGACCGTTTCTTTCGATGACAACTGGTAAGACTCTATGGAGATGATCAATATAATTGTTACACTGGGCACGTGTCAATACTGTTCTGCAAAACTTCATTATCCCATCCAAAAGTTCCTGTTTAGTTGTTGGTTTCACATCAGACCTGATGAACCTCTTCAACTGGGCCCAGACCATTTCAATGGGATTCATGTCCGGTGACCTACAGGTTAGTAAAAAAAAAAATATTCAGTCACAGTACTGTACTTTAGTAAAAAGTGTACTAGAATAATTACTGCTTGGTACTGTACATACTTTTTGGTACAATAAACAGTTAATACAGTACTATAGGACAATACTCACTCTGGTGGTGTGCGTTCCCAATTTATCCCTCTCTCTTCCATGAATTTTGCTGAAGCCGAATGTTTGGGATCATTATCCTGGAATAATCGATGTCCTGATGGGAAGTATTTTCTCACAAATGGCACCATACAGCAATCTACTATTTTTTCTTTGAAGAAGGTCTTATCCATGATGCCTAAAGAGATGAGAAATTGTCAGTAACAAGCGTACACTGTACAGGACTGGAAATCATTTTTAGAACAAACATTACTGTACTGCACCTTCAAAAATATAGATTGGTCCTGCACCCCAACGAGATATACCTCCCTATACATGGACTTTTAACGGATGCTTCGGACGTGGTTTAAGTGAGAGATGTGCATGGTGTCGGAAGGACAGTCTTGAGAACCTCTCGAGAGAAACCAAAGTTTCATCTGTGAAAATGACATCATTAAAATTCTCTCCACTATCTATCCACCGTCGTGCTTGTTCAACTTTCTTTACTTTATTAACATCCCTTATCATGGGATTTATCCTGTGAAATAAAAACAAGTTTTAGTTTACTGTCATGTAAAATCAGTGAATTATTAATATACAGTATGCAGTATATATATTTTACAGTATGTACAGTACCTTGTAGGGCCAAAAGTCCATCCCAGTTCCTTACGCATCAGGTTGATGCTGGAACAGGAGATGTCCAGGTCACATTCTGCTTTTAGAATACATTTGATTTGTAAAGCTTTATGCTCATCATCCTCACAAGTAAATTTGTGCACAATCTTTTTGATGCTCCTATGGTAGAACACATACAGAGCATATAGCAATTATTGGACAGTTAGTGTTGAAATTGGAACACAATGCAGTACCAATCTAGCAACATACGGTATACTGTAATAAAAAAAGGTTGATGTAAAGTACCTACCATGTGCATTTAGATGGAAATCTAAATCTGGTCCGCGTTCCCTCAAATGCATGATAGCGCACAGTCTGTAAACTAACAAGAACACCACACTCTTTCAGCCAGGCAAGGATCTGTTGTGTTGTTTTGTGTTCTTTTTTCATGCTTGCAATTATCTTGCTGATGGCTTTGCTGATTTTTGCCATGTTTGACGACAAAATCTGTGTAAAGAACAAGAGAAATACGTTACATTACTGTTGCTGAGTATACAGACTGAGTACAGTATACAGTACATAATTTAATGTTCAGTATCTTAAACACAGGGGGGTATTACATTCTTATTGTACATCAGCCGTAACATGTACAGTATAACCAGCTAGTAAATTTCATTTTGCAGGCTGTGTTAATAAATGATAGTTTTGAGCTAATTTGTGATATATATTTCCCAATTTAATCTCACATCAAGCTTTCATACAGTATGCCCCTAAATACGCAAATATGCATCTACCGTATGAAGGAGACAAACAGGACAATAAACACAGCAAGATTGCGACTGAAACTAAAATGGCCGCTGAGCAAATCAAGATGGCGATGGTCACTCACGGGAGACTATGAGGGGCAGCGGGAGGCTAGGGATCGATCGTTGTGTATGTGATAGTTACTCCATACACAAATAAGCCTCTACGGGGATGTGTGAAGGACGGGGCATACCGAGGTAGCGGCACGATAAACAAAGCAATATTGCCACTGAAACTAAATTGGCCGCCGAGCAAAACAAAACGGTACCATATATGCATTGAAAACTCGCTGCGCAAATCAGCGTCTAACACAGCAAACTGCAAAATGACCGTGAACCTAGCAAGCTCCCATACTTACAGTACCAGTGGGTTGATACTGTAGGAAACACCTGTAGAAGCTCAGGGTACTCAGGGTACAGCAATGAGCAGCAACAACAACAGCGACTTACAGTAGAAGTCAGGCAGCATTGCAGGTAGTAGTAGTAGTATTATTAGTAGTAGTAGTTGCTCAAGGGTTCATACTGTTGATACATGTCGATGAGACAATCCGAGCAGAAAGTCCGTACAGTTAAGTAGCAGATTCACAGTGTGGATAGCTAGTGCGGTCTGTGACGCTTTTTTATGCTACCAGAGACAAAAGAATTCCTTCCCGCAGAAAATCTGGCCGCTGATTGGTGTATTTGAAAAATGCACTTCCTTGTGGTCCAATGGCATGGCAGAGTTTCGGCGGCAAGGTTTTCTTTGTCTCTGGTAGCATAAAAGAGCGTCTCAGACCACACTAGCTATCCACACTGTGAATCTGCTACTTAACTGTACGGACTTGCTGCTCGGATTGTCTCATCGGCACATATCAACAGTATGAACCCTTGAGATACTGTACTACTACCTGCAATGCTGCCTGACTTCTAAGTCACTGTTATTGCTGCTCATTACCATGATCTACCTCTGCAACTCTGCCTGACTTCCAAGTCACCTTTGTTGCTGTACCGTGAGCTTCTACAGCTGTTTCCTACAGTATCAACTCACTGGTACTGTAAGTACGGTAGCTTGCTATGTTTTTGCAGTTTGCTGTATTAGACGCTGATTTGCGTAGCGAGGTGTTGTGTTTATCGTCCCGCTGCCTCGGTATGCCCCGTCCTTCACCTATCCCCATAGAGGCTTACTTGTGAATCCAGTAACTATCACAAACACATACCGATCGTTCCTAGCCTCCCGTTGCCCCTCATAGTTTCCCGTGACTGACCGCCGCCATCTTGTTTTGCTCGGCGGCCATTTTTGTTTCAGTCGCAATATTGCTGTGTTTATCGTCCAGCTGCCTCGGTATGCCCCGTCCTTCACCCATCCCCGTAGAGGCTTACTTGTGAATCCAGCAACTATCACACACACATACCGATCGTTCCTAGCCTCCCGTTGCCCCTCATAGCTTCCCGTGACTGATGGTCGCCATCTTGTTTTACTCAGCGGCCATTTTTGTTTCAGTCGCAATATTGCTGTGTTTATCATCCAGCTGCCTCGGTATGCCCCGTCCTTCACCCATCCCCATAGAGGCTTACTTGTGAATCCAGTAACTATCACACACACATACCGATCATTCCTAGCCTCCCATTGCCCCTCATAGTTTCCTGTGACTGACCGCCGCCATCTTGTTTTGCTCAGCTGCCATTTTTGTTTCAGTCGCAATATTGCTGTGTTTATCGTCCAGCTGCCTCGGTATGCCTCGTCCTTCACCCATCCCCGTAGAGGCTTACTTGTGAATCCAGTAACTATCACACACACATACCAATCGTTCCTAGCCTCCCGTTGCCCCTATTAGTTTCCCGTGACTGACCGCCACCATCTTGTTTTGCTCGGCGGCCATTTTTGTTTCAGTCACAATATTGCTGTGTTTAATGTGTGTTTGCATTATTGCACCAGTTCGCACATTTAACTTTGAAACTAATGGTTTTAATGGTCATGTACACACTAAGTTTTGATTTATGTTATAAAAATAGCAAATTTGGCGCTGTACTTTACAGTACTGTACTGTATATCAGGTGAGATATTCACACATTTTATTACTGTTGAGCTGACACCTACTGTACCTTACCATACAGTATATAATTAGGGAGTGTTTTTTATACACCTGTATTTATCATATTTATTATCTTGTGCCTCTATACAATCTCACAATAGTGGTTAGTGCTTTAACAGTTTTAGCGCGGTGAAATCTCCTATATTTACCTGTATATACTGTATAACACACGCACAGTCTTAGGAGAAAGAAAGAGTACTGTAATTGTTTACAGTGTTGTAATGTGAAACATTTACTGTATACAGTACATGTACAGTATTTCCACTATTTTACTTAACATTGTATTTAGTGTCTTTATACTTGTGTATTTCAGAGTGCACCGAACTGTCAAAATGGTGAAGAGCAAAGGTTTTTACAACGGAAACGAATCTTGCCCACTTCCACTGACCAAAAGGCTGAGTGCACTAGTCCCACAATGGTCTACAAGCAAACCTTCCAAGAAGAAAACAGGTAAGGAAAATTTACAGGTACCTCTTCTAGTCAAGACAAGGAAGAATGCAAAGGCGAAGAACAACACTTTGCAAGTGGACATCGGAGAAAATGGACCAGGGAACGTGGAGCAATCCATGAACGTCCCGAACCAGGAGGAAACACCAGTCATGTATGGGCCTGAAGAATTGGACACCTTTGAGCCTCTTGTTGAAGATGTATCCTGCTCACCAACTCGGCGAAAACTGTCATTCCAAGAAGATAACGCATGCACATGTAGCTGTGCAAGGATGGTGAGAGACCTCGTCGGAAAAGTTGGTCAACTGGAAGCAAAAATTGACAACTTGAAAGAAGAGCTGAAGGAAGGGCTGAAGGACACCATTGCAGAAGTAATGAAAGAAGCAATCCGGCAAAGTAAAGAAGAATGGCAAGAGGCCACTGCCCAGAGTACCAGGAAGAGACATGACCAGGCAATCCAGTATGAAATGGTCACACCAGATGAATTTGAGCCTGAGGAGAACGACGATGATTTCAACTTGGAGACTGACCCATCCTTCCATTTGCTACATATGGACAATACAGTGGCATCAGAGCACTTGGACATGACACCAGTGCCATCATGCAGCCTGCCTCAGTGGGAGAGTACACCAGTGGCATCACATCGCCTGCCTGAACGGTCAGTTGAAGAATCAAGGATCATCAATGCAAGCATGCCTGTACTTTCACCAGGAACGCCTGTCATGTCGAGCACGCCAGCACCACTGACTGTATTTGGAACACCCTTACCGGATAAACCACTGGCTGTGATCAACGTTGACAAGGACAATGAAATTTACAGAGCTGTGAATTGTGAGATGCATCGATATGCGCAAGCAATATTTCAGGAACACGTGCACTACGACCTGTATTGCAATTGGATGAAGCGGGTGAACTTTGATGGAAGTCGGAAGAAAGTGCCAATCCCCAACAATTTAAGAGAAGATATCCTCTCAAGATGCCTGACAAGATTCAGGATTGGCAAGGAAGAACTGACCCGGATAAAGGACACGCTGAATGGGGTGCTGCGCATGCCAAGGAAACATGCATGGAGGACAGTTACGCATACAAGTACAGATCTGCAATCAACAAACACGACTTGAAGGGACTTGTCAGAAGACAGGAAGACCCGGCGCTGCCGCTGTCCAGGACATGGCAACGGCAGAAGAAAGAAGCTGAGGACAGGAGAGGACTAAAGGGGTGGAAAGCAAATGAGCTAAAGAAGTTCCCCCCCTCAAAGCCTCTTCCACCATAACAGATAGGCCCTATGTGAGGCCAACAGAACATTAAACCAACCTACAGTAGACCAACAGGTCTGAAGAGAGGAAGACCCATGTGAAGAGAAAAGCGGAGGACAGGAGAGGACTAAAGGGGTGGAAAGCAAAAGAGCTCAAGAAGTTCCACCCCTCAAAGCCTCTTCCACCATAACAGGTACCGACAGGCCCTCTGTGAGGCCTGCATTGTCGCATGTTTGCGTTTTGTGGTTTTTGGGCGCACAGTATGTGATGCAGAGCCCTGTCTCACATTCTAGACAGAAGATTCACTAGCAGTTTCTGCAGATATGAAATCACTATTCTGTGGTGCTAAATTGTACGGCACCGTCAGTTTTGAATATTCAGTACAGGCACATTCATAGCGGCACACTAGTTGTCCTAGCAGACGGGGGATGGTGTCCTTGGCAATGGTGACAATTCGTAGCATTTTTCAGGACACTAGGGCAGAGCTGACTGCTTACAGTAAATGGATTAACAAAGCTTCCTTTATTATGGTAATGTGAGGCTCTTTGCTTGCTTTGGGGGAAGGGACCTGATGCACTGTGTATGACTCTCGGCCCACTGGGCATGCGCCAGAAAACCCATCGCAACCCTCCTACTGGGCATACACCCGACAGAGATAGAAATGCAACAGCATAGAGTACAAATACTGTACCGACTGCAGTAATACAGCCAACTGCGCATGCTCAGTGATAGCATAGCACTACATGGCGTATGGCTTGGCGCCACAGATCCCATTGTACCCCCCTCCATTTCTAATCCATCGCAGATGGCTGACAGCCACCATAGTGCCAACTGTATAATACAGAGAGCTCTCTCTCATACAGATCCCACTACTACCGTACTTAGTGTGCAAGGTTGGAGCAGCATCACCAATGTCATCAGTTTGCGATTCAACGCTATTTTGTGCATCAAACGCACAGCCAGCTTTGAACACAGAGCGCTCTCTCACAGACGGAAACCACTCTCAGACACAGTCCAAGGGAAGTAGCCATAGTGCACAAGGCTGAGACCGCATATGCATTGTCGCATGTTTGCGTTTTGTGGTTTTTTGGGCGCACAGTATGTGATGCAGAGCCCTGTCTCACATTCTAGATAGTAGATTCACTAGCAGTTTCGGCAGATATGAAATCACTATTCTGTGGTGCTAAAATGTACGGCACCGTCAGTTTTGAATATTCAGTACCGGCACATTCATAGCGGCACACTAGTTGTCCTAGCAGATGGAGGATGGTGTCCTTGGCAATGGTGACAATTCGTAGCATTTTTCAGGACACTAGGGCAGAGCTGACTGCTTACAGTAAATGGATTAACAAAGCTTCCTTTATTATGGTAATGTGAGGCTCTTTGCTTGCTTTGGGGGAAGGGACCTGATGCACTGTGTATGACTCTCGGCCCACTGGGCATGCGCCAGAAAACCCATCGCAACCCTCCTACTGGGCATACGCCCGCCAGAGATAAAAATGCAACAGCATAGAGTACAAATACTGTACCGACTGCAGTAATACAGCCAACTGCACATGCTCAGTGATAGCATAGCGCTACATGGCGTATGGCTTGGCGCCACAGATCCCATTGTACCCCCCTCCATTTCTAATCCATCGCAGATGGCTGACAGCCACCATAGCGCCAACCGTGTAATACAGAGAGCTCTCTCTCATACAGATCCCACTACTACCGTACTTAGTGTGCAAGGTTGGAGCAGCATCACCAATGTCATCAGTTTGCGATGCAACGCTATTTTGCGCATCAAACGCAATGGTCAGCTTTGAACACAGAGTGCTCTCTCACAGACGGAAACCACTCTCAGACACAGTCCAAGGGACGTAGCCATAGTGCACAAGGCTGAGACCGCATATGCGTTGTCGCATGTTTGCGTTTTGTGGTTTTTGGGCGCACAGTATGTGATGCAGAGCCCTGTCTCACATTCTAGACAGTAGATTCACTAGCAGTTTCTGCAGATATGAAATCACTATTCTGTGGTGCTAAATTGTACGGCACCATCAGTTTTGAACATTCAGTACAGGCACATTTATAGCGGCACACTAGTTGTCCTAGCAGACGGGGGATGGTGTCCTTGGCAATGGTGACAATTCGTAGCATTTTTTAGGACACTAGGGCAGAGCTGACTGCTTACAGTAAATGGATTAACAAAGCTTCCATTATTATGGTAATGTGAGGCTCTTTGCTTGCTTTGGGGGAAGGGACCTGATGCACTGTGTATGACTCTCGGCGCACTGGGCATGCGCCAGAAATCCCATCGCAACCCTCCTACTGGGCATGCGCCCACCATATATGGAAATGCAACAGCATAGAGTACAAATACTGTGCTGGCTGCAGTAATACAGCCAACTGCGCATGCTCAGTGATAGCATAGCACTACATGGCGTATGGCTTGGCGCCACAGATCCCATTCTACCCCCCTCCATTTCTAATCCATCGCAGATTGCTGACAGCCACCATAGCGTCAACCGTGTAATACAGAGAGCTCTCTCTCATACAGATCCCACTACTACCGTACTTAGAGTGCAAGGTTGGAGCAGCAACACCAATGTCATCAGTTTGCGATGCAACGCTATTTTGCGCATCAAACGCACAGTCAGCTTTGAACACAGAGCGCTCTCTCACAGACGGAAACCACTCTCAGACACAGTCCAAGGTACGTAGCCATAGTGCACAAGGCTGAGACCGCATATGCATTGTCGCATGTTTGCGTTTTGCAGTTTTTGGGCGCACAGTATGTGATGCAGAGCCCTGTCTCACATTCTAGACAGTAGATTCACTAGCAGTTTCTGCAGATATGAAATCACTATTCTGTGGTGCTAAATTGTACGGCACCATCAGTTTGCAGATGCAGAGCCCTGTCAGCCACCATAGCCACAGAATGAAATCACTATTCAGTGAAATACAGAGCCCTCTCTGGGCACTACAGATCCCATTGTAAACCCTCCACTGGGCATGCGCATGAAATCCGATTGACGAAAGTGCAGACATTGATGAAAGTTTTGCACTATTGAAACACAAAATCTGTTTGTAATGTCTTACTTTTAAGCAGCCTTTTAAACAATAATACTATAGCCTTTTAAACAAGTTTCACTATAGTGTCCAGAGCAGACAGTGACAAAAAAAAAATATACAGTATGGTACGGTATATTCTTTTCCAGGGATCGAACCCCGGACCATAATTCTACCAAAGTGATCACCTAACCACTAGCCCACACGACAGCTACAGTGAACCACAGAAAGTGGCCTCATCCTTGTGCACTCCTACCGCTGCTGTTTTTTAATAAAAAAAAAAAAAATTGTCATACTGTAATGCATCCCATATCAGTGAAAGCTGTGCATGCATCTCATTAATCTACAGTATCAGTTATACCATGACAACAACCCCGGCAACTTCTCTACTATTCAGTTACTGCACCATACCGTATGTACAATACAGTATGTGCAGTGATTTGCATCCTGTTATAAGATGTTACGTACAGTACGGTACAGTACTATATACTGTATATGTATATTATGCGACATTAAAAATACAGTATGGGTTGTGCGTTCATGAAAATGCTGTGAATATGATATCCACCCAATTTACTGTAAGTTTAACATTATGGCATTCTGCACAAGACATTCAGTACAGTGGAGCACTCGCCACCCAGCAGTTAAGCACTATATTACATGCAATTACAAAAGTGGAGCACTCGCCACCCAGCGGTTAAGCACTGTATTACATGCCGTAGCATATCCTTCGTTGAAGATTACCACGGTATTCCACAAGTCCATGGCGCAACTCAGAGGCCTGCATGCCACGCCACAAGTCCATGGCGCGACTCACGCCATGCCATGAGCAACAAAATAGCTGGGCAGATCTATATTTTATTGTTTGAGTAACAATGACTTGAATTATAGACTCATGTTAGTAAGGTTACACACAGAGGGGGAAATCAACAAAAAAGTATATCATTAATTATATAGAGATAGAGACCATGTATGGTAAGTACTCATTCATTGGAATGGCTGTATCATACAGTATATGTGGTCCTAAATAAAGTTTATTTAATTTTTCATCTGATATTTTACAATGACAATAATATATTTCATATACACAACTTTACTATAATGGGACCATTAGAACCTAATGATATCAATACTTAACATTACTTAACTATGATTGATCTTTCTCCCTATGTTTAACATTGTGTGTGTGTTTGGTCAGTGTAATCACATGATATGCATGATATGCATTGGGATTTGGTGCCTAAAATCTTTATAGCCTTGTTGGACAGCACAATCTGGTTAGCCTTGAAAAAACTGTCAGTGAAACATATATCAGCATTTTACAAGCTGATCAAACAATGCTGCATCAGAGTCTATGGGGTATATTTACTAAAGTGCAGGCTTTTAGAAGTGGAGATGTTGCCTATAGCAACCAATGATATTCTGCTTAACAATTATCTATCACATACTAGAAGATAATAGCTAGAATCCAATTGTTTGCTATGGGCAACATCTCCACTCCTAAAAACCTGCACTTTAGAAAATTTACCCCTATGTGTTTAACAAAGTTAAGAATAAAGAGATGGAAATTTTACCTAATAGAAATACCGGAAACACTGGGAATGCAAGCTCAGTTTACCCCATGTAACTACTGACTCCAGATGCTGCTGATTAACACAGCAGGAGTGTTTTAGCATAGGCAGCATGATAAGTATCCTTATCTATGAATGTTGATCACAGTGACTGATAAATCATAGCTGGTGCTGGAGATACTGGGAGTACAAGTTTTACTTTACCCAGTATAACCAGTAACTCCAGATACCACCACTGAACTGAAACCATAAAGCTGGGTACACATTAGTTGATGCGTGTAACCAGTAAACAAATGATGTGATGGGTGTGGGTTGTTTGATAATTCATGATTTGGTGAAGGACCGCACAATATGCCATTCACCAACCACCTCCGCAAGCATGGGGTCGTTCATCAAATTGACAGATTGAGCTGCATGTAGGCTCAAATTGTTTATTAATTGAACTAACCTACTGGAGAGTGCAGGGTCGTTCATAGTGGGCACACACTGGCCGATGTGGACAATATGTTGGCCTGATCCTCTGGGCGACATATCGTCTAATGTGTACCACCCATAAGAATGTTCTGATCACAAGCACTGCTTGAACTCACAGAAAGAATATTATACATGAATAGTATTTGTACTCACTGTTTGATTGAGGTGGACTAACTTTGTGTGAGAATAGGAATAATTCTCCTCTGTTTAATGGTTACTTTACTAATAGACTATAATAAATAACAGGTATTATATTATAATTTTTTTTATAAAACCCTGGCTAAAGAACATTACTGCACAGGTTTAATATATCAATAGTGTTTAGAAATAGCAGAGGGATTTTGGAAATGCAGTAATAACAGAAGACACATTCAAATTAATACAGCTTATATTTAGTATATCCAATTGAGGCAACACTGAACAACATAAAGATTTATTTTACCACACTACAGGTTCTTTATGAGGAATATAAAAGTGGATACTGCTTATCACAGACATAATAGCCATAAATCAAATTATTTAAGGACACTTTACAGTTGGGGTCAATTTTAATGGTGTCAAGTTATATGGGTTTAGCAGCAGTCTTGTCTGCATGTTATATATGTGCAGTGAATACTACTAATAGCAGACACATCAGCCAATATATAATAACCTTAATGATGCCCTATTACTGAGGTTTAATTTTATATTGTGCAATTGAATGGGTTCAGCAAGAAGCTTGTCTGTATACTACATATCTGCAGTGTATACCGTTTAAGCTAGCTACACATTATACAATTATTGGGCCGATTTGCCAATAATCAGATGATCAGCCTGATTTATTGTATAGTGTGTATTAACAATCATTTTAGAGTTTCACCAATAAAATGGTTAAGAAACATACACAAAAATGCATTCTTTCGATTATCCGATCAATTGGCCAAGATAGAAAATTTCACCCTCAATTTCCCGATATTGAGCAGTGTGTGTACATTCTTACTAATCTTCTTTATTCCCTATATTCTCCTGTCACTATGTCATCCTTCTTGTGGGTGGACATACAGTATGCAAAATAATTGTGGTGTGGTTGAAAATCGCTAGCTTCTAATAAAAAATTGCATAATGTGTAGCACAAATATTGGGGCTTTCAGTATGCTGAAAATACATTCCATATCTCGTCCCAATCAAAAAAAACTCTTACAGTGTGTTGCTAGCTTAAGAACAGACTTACTAACTGGGAAATAATACCCTTAAGGACACTTTATCACTAGGACCTAATCTAATGGTGTCTAATTATATGGGTTTAGTACAGGGGCATATCTATAATGGGTGCAGGATGTGCGGGGCACACAGACCCCTGGGTCTAGGGGGGCCCCACACTGCACATTCTGCACTCATAGTATACTTACATCTCCAGAGTCCCACATCAGCGTGGGGGGTGATGCTGTAAAAACAGCTGGAAAATGGGCACCGTTGTTTGCGCATGTGCAGTACAGGGAAAACAGCAGCTGCGGCCATTTCCCCGGTGACTTGTGCATGCGATATAGACTCCAAGCACATTCTAGTGCCCAGAGTCTATAAGTGCGGTGCTGGCCACGCACAGCTCAGTGCACTGCTGGCCGCCGGAGGGAAAGGAGGGGGCCCGTGTCGGAGAATGCACACGGACCCCCTCCTCTGTAGAAATACCCAAGGTTCAGGAACAGACTTATCTGTATAATATACAGTATTTGTGCAGTGAATACTGCTAATAGCTGACATATTAGCCAGGATATAATACCCTTAAGTATGCCATATTACTGATATTTACCTTCATATTGTGCAATTGTGTGGGATCAGCAACAAGCTTGTCTGTATACTTCATATATGCAGTGTATATGGCTATGAACAGACTTACCAGGTGGGAAATTATATTTATATAATGTGCGGGTGACCAAGCCTAATTGGCAAAATGCGCATCCCGATTTCTACAGGCTATGCAGTGGTGATGGATGGATCATATCGGCGGGTGCACACGCCGCCCTCCACCTCCTTCTCATTTATCTTCTAATAGGGTAATATGTATCTTCCCCACGTGGGACTCCTTATACGCTTATAACCCATGTGTTTTATTCTGTGCTGGATCACCCCAGCGTGGATAGAATTATATTCATCACACATAAGGTGCTCTGTGTTATTATCATCCTTACATCTGCACACATCTGTGGCTTATGACTAATGTTGTATCTAACCATTTAAGGTTCATTTTAATTACATGGGTTATCTGGAAACTGTGTACAGAGGACAAAACACCCCTGTTGTTGTTATATATTCTGGACAAGATTTTGGAGGTGCCAAGACAGGCATATACATATATATTATATATATATATATATATATATATATATATATATATATATATATATCAGTGATAAATAAAACTTCTATGTCTCAACATATATTGACATAGGTCTCAATTTGTCATATATATAATCTTATGTGTGATGTATGTTGCAATCATATATTTATATATATCCCTGGAGGGTGTGTATGGCACACATTACTGTGCATAAGATTCACTTGTTATCACTATGATTAATTCTGTATAAATTGTGAGGTTATATGATCTATATAGTATCCCAAGTCTTGATAATTTATTTTTCTCTTTCACATAAATTTTGGGAGTCCTGTACAGTTGATATAACACTCCTACTATTGTATTTTGGACTAACCTTTAGATGTGTTATAACACATGGATGCAATATATCATTGACACATAATTTATCAATACAAAGAAGGAATGTACCCAGCATGAGAATTCCTATTTTCAAATTATAATGAAGAATATTTTCGCCACTTTTTGGTAGGGGTGTGCACCGGCCACTTTTCGTGTTTTGTGTTTTGGTTTTGGATCTGGATCTTTCTTCGTGTTTTGGATCTGGATTGGTTTTGCCAAAACCACCCTTCCGTGTTTTGGGTTCTGGGTTTTGTGTTTTGGATCTGTATTTTTTTGAAAAAAAGCATAAAAACAAAATCACAGAATTTGTAGGTTTTTCTGCTCCTATGCTATTATTACCCTCAATAACCTTAATTTCCACTCATTTCCAGTCTATTCTGAACACCTCACACCTCACAATTGTGTTTTTATGTCCAAAAGGTTGCACCGAGGTAGCTGGATGACTATGCTAAGCGACACGAGTGGGCGGCACAAACACGTGACCCATCTAGGCGTGATACTGCAGTGGCAGACAGGATGGCAGTTTGAAAAACTAGGCCCCAAACTGTACATAATGCCAAGAAAAAAAAGAGGTGCAAGATGGAATTGTCCTTGGGCCCTCCCACCCACCCATATGTTGTATAAACAGGACATGCACACTTTAACAAACCAATCATTTCAGCGCCAGGGTCTGCCACACAACTGTGGCTGAAATGATTGGTTCGTTTGGGCCCCCACAAAACAAGCTGGCAATTAATGTGTCCCTGCACAAACTGGCTCTATGGAGGCAAGATGTCATCCTCATCCTCCTCATCCACCGATTCCTCACCCTCTTCAGTGTGTACATCCTCATCCTCACAAAGTATTAACTCGTACCCACTTGAATCCACCACCACAGGTCACTCTGTACGTTCTGGAGGCAGGTCTCCCTGGAAGAGCTGATAATTAATTTTGATGAACATCATCTTCTCCACATTCTGTGGAAGCAACCTCCTACGCCTTTTGCTGACAAGGTTCCCGGCTGCACTAAACACTCTTTCGGAGTACACACTGGAGGGGGGGCAACTCAGGTAAAATAGAGACAGTTTGTACAGGGGCCTCCAAATTGCCTCTTTTTCCTGCCAGTACAGGTATGGACTGTCTGACATGCCTACTTGGATGCTGTCACCGATGTAATCCTCCACCATTCAGTCAATGGTGACAGTATCATATGCAGTGACAGTAGACATGTCAGAAATTGTTGCCAGGTCCTTCAGTCTGGACCAGATGTCCAAACTTGGTCCTGCCTGCCCTGCATCACCGCCAGCAGGTTGCTTAGGATACCTAAGTTTTTTCCTGGCAGCTCCAGTTGCTGGAGAAAATGAAGAAGGAGCTGTTCACGTGTCACGTTCCGCTTCAGCTGACAGTGTGTTCACCAGCAGGTCTTTGCACCTCTGCAGGCTTGTGTCGGCCGGAAAGAGAGACACCACATAGGCTTTAAACCTAGGATCAAGCACGGTGGCCAAAATGTAGTGGACTGATTTCAACAGATTGACCACCCTGGAATACTGGCAAAGCGAATGAAGGGCTTCATCCACAAGTCCAAAATGCCGAGCGGAAATGCTCCATCTTAGCTCCTCCTTCACTTTCTCCAGCTGCTTCTGCAAAAGCCTGATGAGGGGAATGACCTGACTCAAGCTGGCAGTCTCTGAACTGACTTCACATGTGGCAAGTTCGAAGGGCTGGAGAACCTTGCACAACACGGAAATCATTCTCCACTGCGCTTGAGTCAGGTGCATACCCCCTCCTTTGCCTATGTCATAGGTGGATGTATAGGCTTGAATGGCCTTTTGCAGCTCCTCCATCCTCTGAAGCATATAGAGGGTTGAGTTCCACCGCGTCACAACCTCTTGCTTCAGGTGATGGCGGGGCAGGTTCAAGAGTGTTTGCTGGCGCTCCAGTCTTCGGCACGCAGTCGCTGAATGGCGAAAGTGGCCTGAAATTTTTCGGGTCACCCAAAGCGTCTCCTGCACGCCCCTGTCGCTTTTCAGAAAATTCTGCACCACCAAGTTTATTGTGTGAGCAAAACATGGGACGTGCTGGAATTTGCTCAGATGTAATGCCCGCACAATATTGGTGGTGTTGTCAGATATCACAAATCCCCAGGAGAGTTTAAGTGGGGTAAGCCACTGGGCGATGATTTCCCTCAGTTTCTCTATGAGGTTGTCGGCGGTGTGCCTCTTACTGAAACCGGTGATACACAGCGTAGCCTG
The DNA here is from genome assembly GCA_031769625.1 of Taudactylus pleione. Taxonomy (NCBI): domain Eukaryota; kingdom Metazoa; phylum Chordata; class Amphibia; order Anura; family Myobatrachidae; genus Taudactylus; species Taudactylus pleione. The sequence continues at coordinate 20,348,146 of JAUIMM010000015.1, forward strand.
CCTTGGAACAAGCTGGCGTTTCTGAGATGCTGCGACTGGTGACGCTGCTGCTGTTGCTGCTTAAGGTGATACATCTACCCAGTGGGCTGTCACAGTCATATAGTCCTTAGTCTGCCCTGTTCCACTTGTCCACATGTCCATGGTTAAGTGGACATTGGGTACAACGGCATTTTTCAGGACACTGAGGACACTTTTTCTGACGTTTCTGTACAGTCTCGGTATCGCCTGCCTAGTGAAGTGGAATCTAGACGGGATTTGGGACCGGGGACAGACTACCTCCAGCAATTGTCTAAATCCCACTGCACTAATGGCGGATACCGGACACACGTCAAACACCAACATAGCAGTCAAGGCCTCAGTTATATGTTTTGCTTCAGGATGACTGCTGTCGTACTTCATCCTCCTCGCTAAGGACTGTTGGAGGGTCAATTATTTAGTAAAAGTAGTGGTGTTCCTACTTCCTCTCTGGGATGATGAACAACTCCCAGCAGCAGCAACAGCAGCAGCGGCAGCAGGAGGCGTAGCAATGCAGGATCCTCCAGAGGAATCCGGGATAGGAGAGTCAGTCATGCCAGTGACATGGCCTGCAGGACTACTTCCGATCCTGAATAAGGAGGAAATTGATGAGGAGGGAGTTGATGGTGTGGTTTGCAGGCGCTTGGATACAACAGGACAACGGGATTTAGGTGTCCCTGGACTGCTTACGGTCTTAGCCAAAGTTTCTGAACTTGAAAGTAACTTATTATGAACGCGCTGCAGGTGCCGTATAAGGGAGGATGTTCCTAGGTGGTTAACGTCCCTACCCCTACTTATTCCACCTTTACATAAGGTACATATGGCAAGACAGTTGTTGTCCGGATTTGGATAGAAATATTGCCAGACCAAAGAGGTGGAATGTTTGGTCTTCTGCCCAGGCATGACCGTGATGGGCTTTTTCATCCCACAGACAACAACTGTCTCCCCCGGAGCCTGATTTAAACAAACCACATCACCATCAGAATCCTCCTCGCCAACTTCCTTCTCAGCGCCAGCTACACCAGTATCCTCATCCTGTTGTACTTCAACAGTGACATCTTCAATTTGCATATCAGCAAGTGGACTGTGGGTGCTCCTTTCAGCACTTGCAGGGGGCGTGCAAATGGTGGAAAGAGCCACCTCTTCCCGTCCAGTGCTGGGAAGGTCAGGCATCGCAACCACCACCACACTTGGACTCTGTTGATGCACGTGCGGCTACTGCGCACACAATTCACAAACACAGAAAATCATTTTTTTTGGGGTTTGGACTGGAGTGTACTTTGGGGGTTACAGCACCATTTAACAGTCAAGCCAGCTGGCCCTTTACTTATGACACAGGCGCACGCTTGGCACTACTTTGTTGATGCACGTGCAGCTACTGCGCACACAATTTACAAACACAGAAAATATTTTTTTTTTTGGTTTGGACTGGAGTGTACTTTGGGGGTTACAGCACCCTATAATGGTCAAGCCAGCCAGACCTTTACTTATGACACAGGCGCACGCTTGGCACTACTTTGTTGATGCACGTGCGGATACTGCGCACACAATTCACAAACACAGAAAATCATTTTTTTTTTTGTTTGGACTGGAATGTACTTTGGGGGTTACAGCACCCTTTAATGGTCAAGCCAGCTGGCCCTTTACTTATGACACAGGCGCTCGCTTGGCACTACTTTATTGATGCACGTGCGGCTACTGCGCACACAATTCACAAACACTGAAAATAATTTTTTTTTGGTTTGGACTGGAGTGTACTTTGGGGGTTACAGCACCCTTTAACGGTCAAGCCAGCCGGCCCTTTACTTATGACACAGGCGCACGCTTGGCACTACTTTGTTGATGCACGTGCGGCTACTGTGCACACAATTCACAAACACAGAAAATATTTTTTTTTTTGGTTTGGACTGGAGTGTACTTTGGGGGTTACAGCACCTTTTAACGGTCAAGCCAGCCTGCCCTTTACTTATGACACAGGCACACGCTTGGCACTACTTTGTTGATGTACGTGCAGCTACTGCGCACACAATTCACAAACACAGAAAATAATTTTTTTTTTGGTTTGGACTGGAGTGTACTTTGGGGGTTACAGCACCCTTTAACGGTCAAGCCAGCCGGCCCTTTACTTAGGACACAGGTGCACACTTGGCACTACTTTGTTGATGCACGTGCGGCTACTGCGCACACAATTCACAAACACAGAAAAAAATATTTTTTTTGGTTTGGACTGGAGTGTACTTTGGGGGTTACAGCACCCTTTAACGGTCAAGCCAGCCGGCCCTTTACTTATGACACAGGCGCACGCTTGCCACTACTTTGTTGATGCATGTGCGGCTACTGCGCACACAATTCACAAACACAGAAAATAATTTTTTTTTTGGTTTGGACTGGAGTGTACTTTGGGGGTTACAGCACCCTTTAACGGTTAAGCCAGCCGGCCCTTTACTTATGACACAGGCACACGCTTGGCACTACTTTGTTGATGCATGTGCGGCTACTGCGCACACAATTCACAAACACAGAAAATATATTATTTTTTTAGCACTTGGGGGGAGCACCCCAGTTGGACAGAGCACCCCCTGGACAACACTACAGCACCCCTTTAGGACTGGGACACTGCACAGGACTTTGGAGTGGACACAGCCCCTATGGAGAACTGACTGCACAACACAGTCCAGCCAGCCCCTATGGACTTTGAAGTTGTGGACACAGCCCCTATTAACAACAGCAGCACAGCACAACACAGCCAGCCCCTATGGACTTTGAAGTAGTGGACAACAGCAGCACTACACTACACTACACTACACAGCCCAGCCAGCCCTAACTCCCACCCTCCCTCTTCACTGTCCACAGCCGAGTGAGAAAATGGCGCCGACGCGGGTACCTTATATAGGATCCAAAACCCTCGAGACTCGGAAGGCGGGATGATGATGTTTTGCCTCGATTTCAGATCCGAGTCAGGCGGGAAAAGTCGAGCCTGACTCGGATCGGACTCGGATCGGGGGGGCTCGGGGGGGTTTGGATTTCAGAAATCCGAACCCGCTCACCCCTACTTTTTGGTGATAGAACCATTTATGTGTTTCTTGTATGTCTGCATCATATGTCTGTATATTGAGTTAAAGTCCCATTCATACTGGGCGTACCCTTTCATTTACCCCTAGGTACCACAATTTTAGATTATATAATAAAAGTTATATTTTAATATAAACTATTAGATTCAAGAATGCCCCAAAAAATAGCCTTCTTTCTTCCTTTCTTTTTTGTCTACAGGGAAATTATATCCTTAAGGACACTTTACAACTATGACCTAATCCAATGGTGTCTATTTATAGTATATGGGTTTATCAACAGACCTGTTGGCATAATACATAGTTATAGTGTACACTGCTGATAGCAAACTCATTATAGCACACTGGATGAATATATTCTGTTGTGGGGTGTGCCACAGGTAGGTAAGAGGTGCCTAGATCCTCTCAGTGTAAGCAGAAAAATTGACAGAGCTAACACACTCAACCACTATATATATTGTGTGGTAGGAATGTGTAGAAACAAGATAAATCTGGTTATAGTGTATAAGTCTATTTAATGGTTAAACACAGTGTTAACCACTAAACATATAATTACACAGTCACATAAATGGCACAAGTTATTTTTAAAGGGTCAAAATATAGTAATATTGCAAAATAATCAAGTGTAAGTATTGATATAAATTTAACAGAGACAACTAGTAGAATCATCAAAGTTCAGTATTATAAGGAGGATAAATCCATACAGGTGTATCATACTACACAGTGCATGTAAGAGTCTGTCACAGAGAGTGGCATCCTGCTTTATAGTTCTGCTTGTAGTAAGTAGTGGTGGGGAAGAAAAAAAGAGAAAGATATATACTAAGCGGCCATATTTTCACCTCAAAGACACCTCATGTTATGGTGTGATGGCACCTGTTCAGTGGTTCAGTGCTTTGCCTGGGGTTCTCACCGGTTTCCCTTACAGGAGATGCTGCAGACAGCATACCATGCAGGGATGGACCATTGGACATTTATCTCTGACATGGACCTGTTGGTGAGATCAGTGTTGCTGCAGGTTGCCTTTTGGGGGGCTCACCACGGAGGTTCTACTCCTTCCTCTCCATATGCTTGGCTGGCTGCTGGATGCTTGACCACTGCTGAGTGCACTGCAGCGATCTTCCACTTACTTCTGGGTTGGCGCATGGAGGCTCCGGTCACATGACACAGGGGCTTGATGTTAGCTGGATGTGTGGTGTTGCTGCATAGAGGTCTGGGTTCATTGTGTAATGTGTCCCAATGGGTTTCAGCCAATTGGCATTTCTCTGGGGGTGTGGATAGATGGTCCGTATGTGGTAACTTGTTAAGTGGGTATGTATGGGTCATCCCACTTTTCTTATTGGGTGTGAATGATTGCTGGGTTTGCGGTGATTCGCAATCTCCAATTGTCTGGGGTTACTCAATCCAGGTGCAGGAGAGTTATAGGGGTAGTCAATTGGTGATCAGCTGTAATAAAACAGTCACTTTGTAGAGATATGGTCCAGATGATGTCCAGACATATAGTTCAGGAATCCAATATTGTAAATCCCAGTGGTCCAGAAAGGAGCTCAACGCAATTCCCTGGGTCCCGCTTCCTCAGGAGCATATGTGTACAAGGTTCTAAATATCCCTCTATATTCTGGTTAGTTGATTATATTAGTATCTGCACATGAGTGTAACATATCAATTAGAAAAAAAAGTCCTGCATAAAAATTTAAATTAGTCATAATAGACCTAAGTTCTTACATATGGGATTGCCTATATATAAAAATATATATCAATATATATATAATACATTTCATATATATTAATAGAAAGAGAAAGAATATTCTATCTGATTTAGTTTATCTCTCGATCATGTGACCATTGTAGCTCATGTGACTCGTTATATCACTTAAGATATTATTTAATTCTTTTCAATATGGTCACATGATATAGTTCTAGATATCCTGGAACAGACTCTATTTGGTCATGTTCTGGTAGTCAAGACAATGTAATGCTGATCATTAGTTGGTTTATTTTAATCACATGACATAGTGAGTATCATGTGACTCGAGTGAATAATTTAATCAAGGATTGTTATCAATCACAATCTGGCAGTCAAAAACTGATGCGGCTTCATTGAGCCACCCCATGTGTTTCTCATCACAAGCGTCTAAGCCCGTAAATGAGTGGGGACAGATGCCCAGAGGCACCGCGTCACCAAGGTAACCACATCCTGTCCACTCCTTAACCATGTGACCCCTGATGTCCACATGACTCACTGCATCATCAGGACACTCTTCAATCAGCTCCCATATGATCACTCTCAGAGCAGACTGAACTCAATTGTATTCACAACAGCACCTGGTCATGTTGTATAGCATACATCGCGTGCCTCAATCAGGTGTTTAGCGAAAGGCTACCGCAAGTCAAATCATGGCAACTTATTCTCACAGGTTCACCTGTAAGTGAGTGGGATAGGGATATAGAGGCATTGTGTCATTAAGGTATCGGAATCTGTCATCAGTATTATAATCCCGATGTTATCACAAATTTATTGTATAGTTATCATATATTAGCAGTCCCTATTATTGGAACACAGGCAAGTCTAATAAATAACAATCGTAATATTCCTACTCAAGGTTCTCTATGGTATTATAAATTCATATACAGTAGTATAGTGAAAATGGTTTAATTCAAACATAAACAAAGGTGCAGCAGTTTTAGAATATATATATATATATATATATATATATATATATATATATCTATCTTTCATCATTATTGTCTTACTCTTTTCAGTTGCCATAGCGACACACAACTCCGGGATCCAAACAGTGGTAAAAAGGGCATCACAATGCGTCCTAACTACTGCAAGGACCCAGAAGCAGCATCTGTAATGCAACAGAGTTTCATTATCCACCCTTTAACAGTAATATTTAGTATAGCTCTATCCTTTATATTAATAATTTCTCATGGATCTGAAGCATAGAGGAGATAACCATCAAGGATAGGATATTCCAAAGAAGACAAAAACAATAACAATAATCATAAATATATTGAGAGTATCTTAGAACTGAATTTAGTTCTATACTCTCATTAAGACCATCGGGGTGCAAATAACTGAATTTTAGCATCCAGAATAATTTTCAACTGCATAATTTATTATATCTATTGCCTCGCATAGATGTATGAGCCACAATTTCTAAACAAACAATAGATAAGCTTGAAGGGTCACTCTGATGTTTAGTAATAAAATGTCTTGGTATACTGTGTGTGGTGCATTTTTTTAAATGTTTCTGCGATATTCCATGAACTGCACGTGTAAAAGTCTAGTTGTTCTACCTATATAATGCAAATTGCACCCACATTTTAACAAATATATTACATAACTTGACTCACAGTTAATATAGGATTTAAGTTGATATATCTCACCAATATATTGTAATGACACACATGTAATTTTTCTAAGCATATAGGAACACATGGTACATCTGTATCGGCCACAATTAAAGAAACCACATGGTTTTTGTGTTAATCAGTCAGACCCCTTTGATTTTCCATTAGTGGTATCTGATGATCTTAGATGACTTGGTGCCAAAATTGTCTAACCCGAGGATTGACAGGAAGTTTATCACACAATATATTGTCCTGTCTAAGTACCCTATAATTATGGGAAATTATATTCTTAATTTCCCATGCACATTTATTATATTTACATTTAAAGGCTAGATCTCTAGATTGTTCTTCATCTCCCTTATGTTGTGAGTTAGAACCTTCTCATCTCTTTCTTAGAAGGTTGTTCCTATCCATCTCATGGACTTCTTTATAGGCGCCCATTAGTAACCCCGTTCATTATAGGACTCAATTAGTTCCAAGGCTTGGGTGGAAAATTTGTCTATATTTGTGCATTTTCATCTCAATCGCATAAGTTGCACTTTCGGGATATTAGATTTCCATGGTGGATAATGTACACTCTTATAATGTAAGTACTAATTTGTATTTACCGACTTGACATAATTAGATACATAGTATAGATGTGTGCGAGTAATTAATAAGTGATGAAAGAGATTAAAATATATGTGAAAAATTACATGAAATGCATTTATGTACTGTATGTGCCTTTATCATGAGGCTGTACATTTGCCAAAATACATATATGCCTTTATTATGAGGCTTTAATTGGCATATATTACATTTGGGGTGAGCATTTGGGCGTAGGGCCCCCGGGGCCACTCTGGCTGGGCCTCCTCATGGCATCACCACTTAATACACATAGTTACTTTTCACATCACCTTATATGTTTTTATTCATGTAATTTTTCACATATATATATACTACATATATTTTAATCTCTTTCATCACTTATTAATTACTCGCACACATCTATACTTTACACTGCACTGTCACTCTTTTTCCATTTTCGTGTGATGCCCTGGGGGGGGTCCTGGGCTGGACATTTTTTGGGGTACTCTGTGCCCTGGACGTGAACCCGTTAGTTTTAGGAACTGCTAGTAACAGAGCCACCGTGACGAGGCCTAGCAGCTTCCCATGTATTTGCAAATGCATGCAACCAATTTCTCTGAAATTCTATTACCATATAGTGTTCATGTATTGTTGCTAGTATGATTCAGTGTGCTGAGGAACAATAGGGGGTTAAAACCTCCTCTTTTTTCTACTTGGTATGACACCTCCCTTTCATGCACCTGAAATAAGTACTACCAGATTGATTGAGCAGCTGCCATTTTTTTGTTTGTAAGTTTAACCCTTCTCAGCTCAGAGTGTCTTGTCCCTCTAGCTGGACAACAGGATTTCTCTGTCATTTGGGCAGGGGTTATTTTAATTACCTTTCAGCCCTTTCTGAAGTTTGAGAAGTGGGCTTAGGTCAATAAACGTGCACACAGATTAAGTAATTAAACATACCCATCTGGAGCCTGACTGTAACACAGGGTTTCTTAGTCAACAGAGCAGGGATTAGATCACTGCTAACTCCTTAGCTTGTTTGAAGCTCATAGGTTAGGTGAGAGATTCAACACCTTGCTGGTCAGCCTGTCTCTCATTGGCCTGTAAGCCTGACCTCCTGTGGGGTTATAACCAGCCCACGTCTTTGATCTCTGACCATACACAGAACACAGATCTCTTACAGATTGGCTATCATGGATGTGGCCAGCTGTCAGGTAATTTTTCTGGACATCCTTCTTATGGGCTATATACAAGTTGACATAATTATGGCTGGCAGGGAAACAAACTTCCTATAACCTCTGGTTAAACCTTTCTGTCCATCTTCAAATAACATAACATATATATTTACAAGGAAAAGTTACAGATTTTGCTGACGCAATCATGTGCAGTTATGCCCACGCGGACGCAAAATCCGCTTTTTCACTACAGTATGTACATAGCGGGAGAGGTTTGATGTTAGAGAATTTATGCCCAAAATTATCGGTCTGCCTGGTGGATGTGTGGGCTTTTTATGTACAGTACCTTGGATAGGTAATAGAACACTGGAATGATTGGGTGGTTTACATAATGGTATACATGTTCTTGGGGTGTGAGAATGCCTTTCTTTAAATCTTCTGTTAGAATTGTTTGCAGTTCTGTCTTGAATCTCTCCATGGGGTCCTGTTTCAGGAGTTTATATGTGGTACTTTTGTTCAGTATTCTTTGTGCTTTATTGATGTAATCTATTTTTGTCCCATATTACTAACCTACCCTTTGTCTGCTGGCTTTATCACCATGTTGTTGTTGTCTTGAAGATTTTTTAGGGCTTTTGATTTGGCTAGGTTTGTTTTGTTGTGTTTGCTTACTTGCTGGTCCTGAATTGTTGCTATGTATGTCTCGTTTCAGTACATTTGTGACGGTGCTGATGTGGTTCCCCATTATGTAGCTTGCATATAACTGTGATTGAGGTTTATGGTTGGTATGCCTATAGACATCCTGACCCAGGGGTTTGTGTTGTGGTAATGGGGTTTGTTGGAAGTATTTTTTCAAGGTTAGTTTGCAGGCAAATTTATGTATGCCCAGATACGTTTCAAATTTGTCCATATAAGCAGTTGGTGCATATTTCAGTCCCACATCAAGATGGCTTTTGTGGTCTTTGTTTAGTGCAAAAAGCCTCAGGTCAAATATTCCTTGTGCTTTTTGTTCTACTGAGCTTGTACCATTGCTTTTTTTGTTCTCCTCCCCTATAGTACATCCCCTTGTCTTTCACCTAATTTTCATTTTGTTTTTTTGTTCAGTGTCGAGACAGGTTCCTTTCTGGGGTTTATGTTCTACAGGCCTGTCTCCAGGTCTAAAAATTTGGTGCCCCATGTTTTGTAAGTATTTGATGTTTTCTGTAGTGTAGCTTCTTGTAGGTGTGTCTGTGGTTGATGTATTTGTGTTTGGTTATTCTAACCTAATTAAAGTGATAGCCTGGCTAGATCCTGGTATTGTGTTTCCTCCTCTATGTCTTCAATATCATTGGTGGAGAAAGATGTATCATATTCAGTGCTGGTATTTGATTCCCAATCTGGATCTTATGGTGATGATGTTTGTGTCAGTATTGGTTGGTGTTTTGGTTTGTTGGAATGTAGCTTTGACATGTACTATGTCAGATGAAGGCATTTGTATATGGGGGATGTGGTCTTTTGTTTATATTTTGTTTTGGTGTTGAGGCTCTTTTGGTGAAGAGTGTGGAGGTCAGTTGGTGTCCGTCTATTTTTCTCAATGTTGTGGTTTTATTTTTGTATTCTCAGTACCTTGCTTTTCTTAGAGGTTACAATTTTTATCTTCTCTCAGTTTAATTTTTTTTGAGTGTTAAATTCTAGGAGATTGTCAAATTTCTTTGTCTGCCTGATATGGTTCTAGTTTGGAGTTCAATGTCTGTATCTCTGTGTCGAGGATCTGGTATTTGTATCAATTAGAAGTTGCATCAGTTGGTAGGAACAGTCTCTAAGGATGTTCTGCCTTTTGCTCGTGAATGTAGTATTTTCATTGTTGTTGGATTGAACTTTTTTAATTTGTAAACCCTTTGGGACTGTCTGATTATTTAGATGCCATATAATGTTTGTGTATCCCACCAGTTTATTTTCCTTATTTATTGTTCTAGTTTTGTGACGCTTGTGTAGAAATATGTGGCATTGATGATTGTTCTATCAGTAAAGAAGGAGAAGAGTGTACAGTATCTGCCCTTTTTTTCCTGTTCCCTCTGATGTCGGTTAGTCCCATGTGTTGTTTCTTTCCTTGCAGCAAGGGGAAGGCAGTAACAGGTATATAAACATAGTTTGTTTCCTTGCACACTGGATGAATATGTTCTGTTGGGGGGTGTGCCGCAGGTAGGTAAGAGGTGCCAACTGTAGATCCTCTAAGAACAAACAGAAAAATTGACAGAGCTACCGCGCTCAACCCCTATTTATATTGTGTGGTGGTATTTGTAGAAACAGGCTAACTCTGGTTATAGCGTATAAGTCTATTTAATGGTTAAACACAGTGTTAACCTCTAAGCATATAATTACATAGTCACATAAATGACACAGATTATATATAAAGGGTCAAAATACAGTAATATGGCAAAATAATCAAGTGTAAGTACTGTGATAGAAGCACTGGAGAAGTGTGGAATGGCCTCTATATTTGTCCCAGATTCTTGTCTTATGTCTTTTAAACCCCCAGGAGAAGTCTGTTAGAAAAGCAGACTAGTAATGTCAGCTTCTGTGAAAAGCCAGAATGGGTCCTGGGGATGTGGATGTGAGGAAAGGGAGGGTTCCATCCACAGGCCACTCCAGACCTTGGGCCTTTCAACCTTGTAGCAGGCTCATCAGGGTTTGCACCTGGAAGTGGCTAATATATGCTGTGTCTAATTAGGGCTGAGTGTCTCATACCTGGGTGAGCAGGTTAGCTTGCTCTGAGACACTGCTGGCTACAAACCAGAAGGTACTGTCGACAGAGATTTATTTAGTGTTCTGTTAGTGAGGGAACTTCATGTCTAGTTCCTGACCAGCCGGGCTAGGGTTTTATTTTGTGTTTTGTTTCTTTGATTCTTGATATTGCACAATAAAAACTGGTGCCAACCAGCTTGTACAAAAACCCACGACTGGAGTGCTATTTCCAGGCTGCTGTGTGTAAGGTGGTGTCCGTCTACCCCAGGAGAGGGACCCCCTACCCCGACCTTGTCACAGTACTTTAATAAAAATAGTAGAATCATCAAAGTTCAGTATTATAAGGAAGATGAGTCCATACAGGTGTAGCATGCTACACAGTGTATGTAAGAGTTAATCACTTATAGCGGCATCCTGCTTTACTTCTTTAGAGTTTCATTGGTAGTAGGTCAGCAATTGTCTTGTCAATTAAATACATAGTTGCAGTTATACTGTTCCAATAGAAAACTTTGTAGCCAGGACCCAATACTCTTAAGGATACCCGATTATTGGTATATACCCTAATATAAAAATACTAGAAAAAAGATGGTTTTTGGCAGTTGCGCAGTGAACCTGAAATCTGCAGCAAATAAAATCATGTATCAAGTGAACATAAAAACTTGTTATATCATGGAAAAAAGGAGGAGATAATATAAATTGCGCTAATTACTGGACAGGTGAATCCAATAAAATCAGTACCATTAAAGGTGTGTTTATTTGTTATCAAACAATGAATACATAATATAGTAAAACATTGTCACAATGCATCAATTTATGTAAACATGGAAATAAAGTGCATAATGGTTCCAAGGTTGCATGGCTTGTTGTAAACATGAAAAGGTACAAAATTGCATAACATCATATTGTAGCTATATATACAATGAATGACTATTCCTGGATCATACCATTTAAAGGTGGTGGAGTGTGCAAAATTTATAAGTCCAAAAGGTCCAAATGACAGGCCTTTCACTGGCACACCACCCAGCTTAGCCCCTTGAGATAGAGGGTCCTCAGTAGTTCAAGGTTTTGCAGCATGGCATGGGCACAATGTGTTTTGGACAAATCCTTTTCAAGTGCATGAAGGCATGGATGCAAGTGCTGCTCTTTATATAAGATGATCGGAAATGGTCCTCCCCATGTTCCTCCATTGTTTCCAGCTGTTGGTGCATCACGGTAGGACGTGTGCATTCCACCGCTACTAGCCATAACCGGAAATGGTCGCTAATGACGAGTTTCCGAATACTGGATGCTTGCGGCTCACTTTAAGGCTCCGGACTCCATATTGACATGATTTTGCTTTCCAAAAACAGGAAGTAATGATATTGTTGGCTGAAACATAGGATTTTAATTTGAACATTTTTTTCCGTTAGAAACTAGTATGGTACTATGTATTCCCATACAGTCCAACCCTCACAGGAAAAAATTAGTCATATATTATATCATATCCAAAGGTACATAAAAGATAAAAAAAATTATTAATATCATGCATCACAGAGTTTAATATTGAAAAGTGAATAAAACAATGAGGAGATCTTAATTTAAAAATCATTTAAGCTCAAAGTCTAAATTGATGACATTGAGGATTAAACTGTTCAGGATGTATATCCATTCCACTTCTTTTAAAGCTAGTTTTAGATCAATATCTCTGGATCTACTAGATTCCTTAATTTGTTCAATACCTATATATCTCTTTATAGCAGATTCTGAATTGTGGTGATACGTTTTAAAATGTTCAGACAGAGAATTACTTAAATGATCTTTTCTAATATTGTACACATGCTCTGCCATACATGTTTTTAAATTCCTTTTAGTTTTGCCTTTATAGAGGAGCCTGCAGGTACATTCCAACAGATATATTACATGTCTAGAATGACATGTTACAAAGCTATTAAAATAAAACTTCTTATCATTAGCTTCAAATGATGTGATCTTTCTGGAATTGTTTTGATGGTTAATGGATCTGCACAATAAACATGATACACATCTGTGGAAACCTTTTGTTTTTTTGGCAGATAGGTTTTTGATAACTTAATGTACTCCTTACCAATTTGTCTTTTAATGATGGTGCTCATCTGTCATCCTTCAGAATAGGATCTTCTTTCAAGACATGCCAATTTTTAAGACTGTTTTCCAGCTGTCTGAATTGTATCTTAAAAAATTGGCATGTCTTAAAAGAATATCCTACTCTGAAGGATGCCTTACCAGAATAGCCTGTCTTAATATATAGACGAGCACCTTCATTAAAAGACAAATATAACCAATACCTTCTCTGGATGAGGAAGGGGATTTACATGAACCTCAAGTAACATTTTAACATTTGTACAAGCATGAACGTTTAATATCATCAGTCAATCTGTCTAATTGATAGTATACTGCTGGGAGCAAAATAAGTTCTGATATTTAGGGGCCGCTGTTGATCTTAAATTTAACTGTCTCACACTGATACTTTCCAAATTTACTTGTTATTAAACACTGGTCCATCTATGTGATCCAACTGCAGGTTATACTAGTAAAGGCAGTAACTTTATGTAGGACCACATATACAGTGTTTGATCCAGTTATTCCAACAAATGAATACTTACCTTTTATGTTCTCTACATCTATATGTGCGGTTCAGTTTTATTCAATTCTTATCACCAAATTATTGCAAGTTCATATTAGTTTGTATTTCTCTTATTGGCTATGCAAAACATGTAACAGCCACATAGCCAAAATGATGCCGTTTTTGAGATCCAAAAATATCTGAGTAAAACTGACCCACATTTATATATATATATATATATATATATATATATATATATATATATATATATATATAAATATATATATAGAAAAGCAGGCAATGGCGGCACTCACCAGACTGGATAAGATAGAAAGTAAAAGTCCTTTATTCCTCCAATGTTATTTTGGGGTTAATCCCCAGTCTTCAGGGACAGACAGTTCAGGGTGTAATAAAAACAAAACATATATATATATAGCTAAAATCACATGACAACAGGAGCATAATCATTGTACTCACCTGGATCACGCTGTCCGAGAGCGGCACGGCTCCACACGCCAAAGATGAATCAGCACAGTCGCAGTGACTTCATCGAATGGCGCCCTCCAGGAAGCAACCAACGATCAGCCTGAGTGAGTAGCCATGACAACATGGCAACAACTGCAAGATAACCACAGCAATAAAACATAAAGGCATGCACGATATGACATGTCTAAACAAAACAAACGAAACAAACAAACGGCATCAGCACTTACACAAAATACAAACTATATGATCTGATGATGATCAACATGAAATAGTAATGTCACATACAGGAGACTGTTACAATGGGTTACAATAACAATACGAGTCTTATCAAATATAAGAATGAGTGATGAAAAATACTGTGCTAGCTATTATATTTCACAAAAAGAACTGTAATCCTAAGGATTCATTCAAACCCCTTGGTGCCAGGGTGTTCAAGGTATGAATCCATTTACTTTCCTTTTGGAGGAGCAATTCGTTATGATTGCCCCCTCGCATGAAACAAGGAACCGTATACTGGCTATACTGTGTTTGGCTGTGGTACAGTGATGAGCCACAGGTTGGTCACTATGACGTGTAGCCAAAGCAGATCGGATAGCACTTCGATGCTGTGCCATGTGTTCTCGAAATTGTCTCTGAGTCTTTCCAACATAAGATTTTTTGCATGGGCAAGTTAACATGTAGACTATATAAACTGTAGTGCAGGTGACTGCATGTTGAATGAAATACTTTCTGCCAGTATGAGGGTGGTAAAAAAATGTCCCTGCTGTAAGGAAATGACACGTGACACATCTCAAACATCTAAAGCATCCATTTTTAAGACTAAGAAAATGGGAAGGATTTGATGACCCCAAACCTGTGACATCTAGATTGACAACTTGATCACGTATATTTTCCCTCTAGTATAGCTCGACATGAAACGCTCATGACCAGGGTGTAGAGGCAGTTAGATCCTTAATCACGGGAAACCCCCATTACAAGGGGCCGCCCATTGATTTCTTTCTATGACTGTTGCTATTGGTTCTTACCAGGAACTACTTTTTGTACAATGGTAAATATTACATCCAATGTTCCAGAGTTGCCATGGATCAGCTGTGTTTCCGGCTTACGCCAACTCCTTTATGTACAATGTGGAACAGACATTGTTGTATCATGATGGGATCCTTTTGCATGACATCTTTGTATATAGGAGATATATTGATGATCTCTTAATTTTTTGGTCAGGCCCAGAATATAAACTAGCTTGCTTACTACAGCAATTTAACAAAACTAATAGTGCGGTAAAGTTGACCTTTAACATTAGTGGAACATGTATACAATTCTTAGATGTCAATATATGTCTCTCTGATAACCTCATTTCCACATCCTTTTTGTAAAAAGCACTGATAGGAACACTATTCTTAGAAATGAGAGTTTTCACTGACTACCTTTACGCAGAGGACTGCCATACTCGCAATTACTACGAGTAAGGCGCATTACCTCTGATCATAATCGAGTTGAACAGCCCTGGATGATATGGTAAATACATTTGTCCATCGAGGCTACAATAGAACATTAAATAAGCTGAAAAAGCAAGTTATGAGCATTCAATGGGAAAAAACTCTGGAATCCGAGAGTCACACTAAAGCTCTCCTGCCTATTGATTGTATTCCATGGGTTAATAGATATAATGTTAATAGTATATCTACCACCAAAAAAGCCAAACAATGGCATAGGGGGAAAAATATACGTGATCAAGTTGTCAAACTAGATGTCACAGGTTTGGGGTCATCAAATCCTTCCCATTTTCTTAGTCTTAAAAAAGGATGCTTTAGATGTTTGGGATGTGTCACCTGTCGTTCCCTTACAGCGGGGAAATAGTTTTGCCACCCACGTACTGGCAGAAAGTATTTCATTCAACAATCAGTCACCTGCACTACTGTTTATATAGTCTACATGTTAACTTGCCAATGCGGATTATTTTATGTCAGAAAGACTCAGAGACAATTTCGAGAATGCATGGCACTGCATCGAAGTGCTATCCGCTCTGCTTTGGCTACAGGTCATAGTGACCAACCTTTGGCTCATCACTGTATCACAGCCAAACACAGTATAGCCAGTACATGGTCAATCATTATTGACAATGTTCCTTATTCCATGCGAGGGGGCAATTGTAACAAATTGCTCCTCCAAAAGGAAAGTAAATGGATTCATACCTTGAACACCCTGGCACCAAGGGGTTTGAATGAATTCTTAGGATTACAGTGCTTTTTGTGAAATATAATAGCTGGCACTATATTTTTCATCACTCATACTTATATTTGATAGGACTCATATTGTTATTGTAACCCATTGTAACAGTCTCCTGTATGTGACATTACTATATCATGTTGATCTTCATCAGGTCATATATTTTGTGTATGTTGATGCCGTTTGTTTGTTTTGTTTAGACATGTCATATTGTGCATGCCTTTATGTTTTATTTCTGTGGTTATCTTGCAGTTGTTGCCATGTTGTCATGGCTACCCACTCAGGCTGATCGTTGGTTGCTTCCTGCTTCAATGATGTCACTGCGACTGCGCTGATTCATCTTTGGCATGTAGAGCTGTGCTGCTCTCGGATGGCATGATCCAGGTGAGTATAATGATTATGCTCCTGTTGTCATGTGATTTTAGCTATATATATGTTTTGTTTTTATTACACCTTGTACTGTCTGTCCCTGAACAGAGGGGATTAACCCCGAAATGACATTTGATAAATAAAGGACTTTTGCTTTCTTTCTTATCCTGTCTGGTGAGTGCCACCATTGCCTGCTTTTCTATATTTGGGTGTCATCACCCTGGGAGGGCACCGCAGCATTACTCAACCTATTTTGGAGTGACAGGCTTTTTTCTTTGTATATGTTTATTTATTTATTTTTTTTAATTTAATTATATACTTTTTGGGGGATTTTCCCATCTATGGGTTATATGGGCTTACCTTACTAACACTAGTCTGTAATTAGAGTCACGGTTACTCAAAAAAATTTGTACTGTATAATTTAATACAAAAATAACAACATTCAATGTGACCGCATGATTTTATTACCTCACATTTCTAACTCTGTATCACTTTCTTTATGCATTTTTATGTTTTTATTATTTCACTGCGTATGATGTTTTAAACTGTACCAATAAAGGTTATATTTTAAGAGGGAATTTGTTTCCTTTCTTCTGGTGTGCCAATATTAGACAATTCTATTCTATTTCTTGTGTATTATGTTTGGTTAATTTAATTGTCTAAGGCAGCACCCCCGGAATGTAATCAAACTATTAATCACTATAGGATATTGCATTGATCACTACAGTACATTACAACTAGTGCAAAAGTTTTTCCCATTTATTCCCATTATCATCCATTATATCAAAGATCCTGCACCCAAAACTCCATCTATTATGTCGCATATGTTTTGACAAGCTTAGGCCATACCAAACACACACCTCAAATCGTTTCCAATATATAATATGCTGACCCAGTCTTGTGTTTTAAAGTCAGTCAGTCAGTCATATAAATTGTCTTCTGCCTTATCTCTTCTTTTTATTCCTAGGAATCCCATCAGGTAAAGAGCATAGAATCAAAATAAACCATTGAGGGAGGGAGAGGGGGTATAAAACATTTCTAATCCACTTTTTGAAATAGTTATTATACTGTGAGAGAAAGAGAAGTTGAAAAGAGAGATAAGGATAAACTGCATCTTATTATAAAGATACAATTAAAATATATAGACAAGGTCTGTATCTGTGAACCCTAAGGACTTTGCTCAGTGGCAGAAGACACTGTAGGGTCTATTTACTAAGCAGTGTTAGGAGACAGAGTGAAATGTGATAATGAAAGTGATGAGGTGCCAACCAATCAGCTCCCAACTGTCATCTCACAGGCTGTGTTTGAAAAATGACAGTTGGGAGCTGATTGGCTAGCACCTAATTACAATCACTTTTTACTCTATCTCCTAAAACTGCTTACTAAATAGAACCCCAAGAGGAGAGATAAAGCTTCAATACTCTGAGAGGTGGTATTCACAGAATACCCTGAGGTGTTTATCTCAGGGAGCACAAATGCCGGTATAGTTGAGAACACAAAGTGTGGTATTTTGGTAATGTGCCACAAAGTGCACAGATGTGTTTGCACTGTTTTTACAGCATGTTGCGTGCAATAAGGAACATGGGGTTCGGTATGAACTACCGGCAGTTGGGATGCCTACTGTCAAAATGCTGACAGCAGCATCCCGATGCTCGGTATCCTGACAGGGCTTGGGAAAGTATACTAACCTTCCTTCCTTCACCCCCTAACCCTCCATTCTTGCATGCTAACTCTGACCCTCCCAACCCTGCACCCTAACCCTCCCCATTAGTGCCTACACCTAATCATCCTCCCTTAGTGCCTAAGTCTAACCTCCCCAGTGGTGCCTAAACCTAACACCCCTTAGTCAAGTCTAACCCTAACCTCCCCCTGTCTAATCCTATCCCCCCCACAGATAACACCTAAGGGACCCTGGTGTACCTTTGATCGAGTTGGAGGCTGTCAAGATTCCTGTGTCAGGATTTAGATAGTCTTCAATATCCCGATGCCTATCTTTAGTCCAGGGTCAAACTTTCAATGTCAGGATTTTGATGGCCAGCATCCCATTCACCAGCATACTAACTGGTTTCCAGTACACGGAGGTGTTGGTAGCAGTTGAGCAGTACTTTGTTTGCCTACAAGGTACAAAAATGAGTGTGATGGCAATATTTGTACAGCACATAGCTTGAAAAAGTTACACTTATGTGTTGGCATTGATTGAACAGCATGTAGCAGTGGTTTTTGATCATATTTATATATGTAATTAGGATTATATGTGCACACAGATCTTTTTATATAATATTTTCACCATTGCCTTAATGTTGCATTCTTACTGACTTTATATTAACAAATCCTTGGTTTTTATTTAAAATTGTTTGTTTCCTTCTGTATCAATATTGGTTGCTATTAAAATATTATATTAGTAATTTGCTCCAGTGCTCTCTCCCTTTGTTTTTGTAAATGTAAAAGGAGGAGACCAATAAAGTCATTTTATTCTCTTATTTTTAATACATATCTAATAAAAGTTATAACCATTGCAAAGAGTGCCTTCAAAAGAGATTTTCTCCTTGTTTTTCCTGTTTAATCAGAAAACAAAAATATTACTGTACAGTGAATATTTTTTTTCTTCTCTAATACCATATACTGTGCTGTGCACACTACTGCCTAAGATTGCTACCTACAGTTATTGCTTGCCATCACATTGGTCTGATGTAAGGGGCAAATGCAGGATTTTTGGGGGGGTTTCTGTACATATTATATATATATATATATATATAGACACACACATGGTATACACACACAAGCATACAAACGTACACATGTAAGCATATTTACCAACTGCACACATACACACACATGAGCACGCTTAAGCACAGCATACATACATACACAAATGAACACAAACATGATTGCACACAGCATGTACACACAGTGTAAGCAAGCATACTTACAAAACTGAGGGCTGAGAAGGGTCGCCGCCGGAGTCCAGTGGAGCTACTGCTGCTACTCAGCAAGCATAGCTGCTCGCATCTTGGCCATATCATCTGCAGAGAGCTCTGCCAATCAGAGCTCTCTGTCTGAGGAGTGAGAGCTCAGGCGCCGCTGGCGACCCGCGGCCAATGCATGGCTGCATGCAGAGACCGAGACAAGGCAGTCTCCATCTCTATGAAACAAATTTAGTCCATCGGGGGGGTTTCTGAGTACTCTGAAACCACCGCCTGCGTGCGCGCATAGATGTATCTAAAAATGTGAATTAAACCAAAATCTGTTTAAATATAAGAGCTAACTGATATAAGAGATTTCTCATCACCTGAATTATTGCTCAAAAAGCAAAAACACTAAAAGCATTCTAAAGACCTCCCTGTGTTAGTGCCTGGAGGAATTCTATAGCTGTCTTCACAGAGTAATCATTTCTTGTTAGAAAAGCTTTCGAAAGAGATACCTTCATATATCTCAATTGAAAAACTATACCAATTAAGTGTTTATCTTTGGATTATTCGACTGAGGAAAAGGCAATGATGGCAAAGTACAAAGCTTGCAAATTATCATTTTTAAAGTGCTTCATCATGTTTTGTGAAATGAGCAGTAAAGTGTGTGAATGTGGCTTCCCCTACACCAATCTAAGTCCATCTTCCACTAAAGATAATGTATGGCTGGAAATAGTTTCCATCCATTATCTGAATGTCATGTGCCATACAGAAGTAAGATTAACAGTATATATATTTAGTCCACTTTTCAGCAGATTTAGCTACTTTTTTCACTAACCACACTGTACACTTTTATAAAACAAAAGTTAACTGCTCTGTCAAAGTTTTGATAAGATCACCTCTAAAATTGACACATGTGCATTCATACTGTACTGCCCACATAGACAATGCACTTCAGTGCTTAGGTCTGATCAAGCTCTTCAGGTCATTTCTTCCTGACTTTAGAAGTTTCTATTTTCTTCTGGTATATAAAGCAATGACCAATATGGCCAGTGCACTTCTGGTATATGAAGGGAAAGGATCTGTGTCTAGAATATTATTATATTTACAGACTAGCTTGGGTGTTATAATTGACAGAGCTGGTGCTGGGTTACATTGAGCATTACTACCAGTCACAAGATGCTTTCTGCTTAAAGCTTTTGGAGAATAAATGTAGGTATTTCCATTATGTTTCAACAGAAAAAAAAGGCTGCAATTCAAGTGGCTTTCTTATCATTCTAGATATAATATTTATTTATCTTCATTTTGTCTAATGATAGACTGTTAACAACAAAATAGTGATGTAAGTATCAATACCACAAAAGAGAAAATCACAACTTCTCTATTGGGGGCCCTCTATGTCACCAGCAACATCACTGAATGAGTAAAAAGTATTTGCTTTATATTTGTTTTATGTTTTATGGTTAATAGAGATACAGTATTTTTATTCGTTACAATTCAATTCTCAAACTAGTGTGGTGTACAGTATGTGCCTGGCTGCTACTAGTCATCATCATCATCATCATCATCATCATCATCATCATCATCATCATCATCATCATCATCATCACAATGCACTTGTACCTGCAATATACTACATATATGTCCTCATTTAACTATAATCCTGGCCGGACAATACTTGTGTGTGAGTAGTTGTGAGTGAGATACTAATAAAAAAATGCCATGATAAGATGTCCCAAGCTCATTATATGGTGTCATAAGCTACTATTATATAGCAATCTGCAAATGTCCTTCCTGAGATTTTTAAGGAACATCTTAAAGATCTAAGGTTGCTGAGCAGGAAAGGTGGGAGAGTGTAAGGGTAAAGATGAAGTTAGAGCAGAGGTTGAGCCCTCTGTAGGTGAGGGTGAGAAATTTTAAATGCAGTCCAATTTATATAATTATACTGTATGTGTACATTAATATTTTTTGTGTGTTTTTGTCCTTTTACTAAAATTATTGACACATATGTACATGTAAAAACAAGAAAAACTATTTTGTCATAAAACATTTCAATTGGTTTTGAGGCCAGTTTGGACTAAATGTAAATGTATGTGATAATTAAATTAAAGAAGAGTAGTTAGTTATTTTTTTTAAAACCAAACACACCATAACTTTAGAACTTTGGGGTTCCAAGCCAAATCAAGTCCTGACTAAGGTCTTCTCTCCAAATTCAGAACTCGGATCTAAAAACAGGATCTCATGTGTTTTGGATTACATTTAATTACCTCCCTTTGGATTTCAAGGGCTGAGAGGCAGTAAATATTGTTAGGACATAAATGCTATTGATGTTAATAATACTAAAGGAACAAAAACAGGTCCAAGTTGCTGGATTTTTGCTGTTTTATCAATTAATAAATAAATCCAAAACCAAAACTGAACCAAAACAGTGGATGGTGGTTTTGCCAAAACCAAAACACAATAATCCCCTTTCCATGTTAACATGTCTAGGCACTTGGTGAAATTTTTCAGTGAGAGAATAGAGTAAACAATATCAACAGTCTGCAACCACGGTTTGCAAATGTTTGAAGAGTGGCAATGGTGGTAATATGTAGATGCTATTTTCAGCCCTCCACTTGTGTACTAGTGTGTGCATGAATCTAAGATGCCCACTTTCACTTCCTATGGGTGGTGCAACTATGTCGGTGATTCCAAACATTCCACACCAACACATTCACAATCAAAACTTGAACCGGTATATATGGCTGTAACAGTGTCTTCTTCTGAAATATGCCTAAATGTAGCCTCTGTGGCTGCGGATCTGCTACTAAGAACACAGCTACATATACTGACCTGTCTGTGAAAATCCCATAACACCCACAAGATGGACTTTTTGCATTCACTTCAGGCCACTGCTCAGGAGTGCCCATGGTTTTGCCTTGCCTGCTCCACTGTAAAAGTAACAAAGTAGATGATTTTTTATGTAACAATGAGTCCTCATAATCTATTTGCATCTCCAGTTTGAATATGGTTGATCTGAGCGAATCATAAATACCTTATTTGCCTGTTATTGCTAACAAATCTCTTCCATTCTTACAGTATGTATTAGAATAGATAAAGGAGACTACAATGTTAACAGAGAATATACTTTATAAGGTGGAAAGATTGAGATAGCAATAGTTTGAAAGTAAAATAACAATATGTACTGTAGGTTACATAGATTATTCAAATCCAATTGTGTTCTGAAATTACAAATACAGTACATGACTTCCTATTTTTGTATTTTGTTTAGGACAGACCTCTAAACTTATGCAAATACATAGCAATGAAAGCTTAATTACTAACAACACACTTCTTTGAAATGGATGTAAGATGAATACACATCTTGTGCTACTCTTTTAGAAATAACTAGATATGTCTTGGCATACAGTATTTCTCTATTTACTATACTAAGTTTTCAGCACAGGTGATTACAATAGTGTGCTTATTGGATATATTGTGGATCAGTAGGTCAGTATACACCCATCATCCATTAAAACCACCTGCTTTATATTGTGTAGATCCCCCTCATGTAACCAAAAAGCTCTGATCCATGAAGGTATAGACCTCTCAAGATGTCCTGTGGTATCTGGCACCAAGATGTTAACAGCAGATCCTTTAAGTCCTATAAATTGGGAGGTGGAGCCTCCATATCATGGACTTATTTTTCCAGCACATCTTACAGATGCTCAAATTATTGAGTTCTTGGGAATTTGCAGTCCAATTCAACACTCTTTGTAAACTATTCCTGAACATTTTTTGCTAGGTGGAAGGGCACATTATCCAGCTGAAAGAGTCCACTGCCAACATGTAGTTCCATTGCCACGAAGGTGTGTACTTAGTCTGCAGCAATGTTTAGTTATGTGGTACATGCCAAAATAACATCCTCATAATGGGCAGGACCAAAGGTTCCCAAAATAGCATTGCCCAGAGAATTACACTGCATCCACTGCCTTGCATTCTTCCCATAGTGCATCCTGATGCTATCTCTTTCCCTGGTAAACCACACACACATACACCCAGCTGTCCACATGATGTAAAATAAAACATGATTAATCAGAACAGGTAACCTTCTTCCATTGCTCCATTGTTCTGTTTGGACACTCACACTTTTGACAGTGAGCAGGGATCAGCATGGACACTCTGAACAGTCTGCTGCTATGCAGCCCCATACAGAGCAAGCTGCTATACATTGTGTGTTCTGATACCTTACTATCAGAGACAGCATTAACTCTTTCAGCAATTTGTACTACAGTAGCTCTTCTGTTGGATAAGACCAGATGGGCTAGCCCTTGCACTCCATGCTTATCAGTGACCATTTGGTGCCTATGACCATGTTACCTGTTAAACCTTATCCCAGTACAATGTGCCTAGTGGCAACAGATAAGAATGTAATAATTTAGTGATCATTTTAATAGAAGCAATGAGCCATCTTGTTCATAGGGAAAAGTAAAAATGTTAGATTTTCTTTGATAATCTGTGTGAAAAACTTTAAACTTGGTTTCTCAGGCTTTCAGTAGCTTTCTCACATAAAATTGTTTAGATTTAATGAATATAAGGGAGGTATAGCCCATGCCTTACCTTTAAGATTTGTGTTGCTGTGCAAATGTGAATCCTTTATACACAAACCATATTAATGGTTAATCGTGGATGAAAAGTAGAGGAATGGTTGATATTTGAAACCAGGCTTTGTGTGTGATCACTTAGATACACAGGTGTAATGTGATCACTAGAATTATAATGCTCATTTGGAAAACACTATATTTATTAGAGGGCACAGTACTCTATACTACCAGTTCTCCAGGTTCTTATATCCATGGCTACTGGCTCTTGTGTACAATAGAACTTGTCCTGACTTTTGATAGAGAGCCTTCAGTCCACTCAGATAGATACTGTAAGTGATATTTAATGTATTGATAGTCTCTTGTATTGATCTTGTAACTGGTTAAAGGGATAATACATTGAAGTGTTTAAATGTTACATTTGTTCAAACCTGTCAATATGAGTAAGGAGGAATAAAGAAACTTAGTTGACCTTGGGGGTGCTCAAAGGAGACTTTATGTTGAATTGGTAAGGGGGGCAAGAAAAAAAGTTAACACAGTGGTACATGATAGCCTAGCATAAATTAATTAGCGAGTGACTTATTTAGATTAATAATATTAGATGCTCGAGCCTATATATATATATATATATATATATATATATATATTGTATATTACTTGGGCAAGTTATCTAGTAGTAGGGCCTATTATGTAGAGTGGTGGTATGGGCAGTGGTACATATTGGACTCATCCTGTAATTACCTATTTCACTTAATGGTCCACGTTAACTTCTCTGGGTTAAATGATTTTAAGGGTAAAAAATCCATTTTAATTGTTCATTATTTGTTTTCTGTTTTATTTACCCCTCTCTAATTCTAGCTGGGTCTTGGTTATGATATTCTTTGAAATGACTAGAAAGACTGTGTGTGTCCAGATTTTTTCTTATGTTTTTGTGTTCTGCAAGATGTGTCCTAAGTTTCCTTGTGGTTCTCCCAACATATTGTTGTCCAAAGGGGCATGTTAACAAATACACTGCACTGTGCTCTGACAAGTTACTTGTTCAAAAATTTTGAATGCTTTTGTGTTTGGTTTGAAGTAAAAGTACAGCATTTCTTGGTTGGGTGGGGTTTAACAATTCAGTACAGGTTGAGCCTTCCATATCCAAATATTCCAAAATACAGAATATTCTGAAATACGCATTAGCATATTAGCATGATTGAGACAGTGAAACCTTTGCTTTTTGATGATTCAAAGTACACAAATTTTATTTAAGGCACAACATTATTGAAAATATTGTATACAATTACCTGCAGGCTGTGTGTATAAGGTGTATATGAAACATAAACTTATTTCATGTTGGTACACAAATTTTGTTGGAGCCACAAAATTATTGAAAATATTGTATAAAATTACATTCAGGCTGTGTGTATATGAAACATAAATACATTCTGTGTTTAGATTTGGGTCCCTTTCCCAAGATATTAAATAATAGTATGCAAATATTCCAAAATATGGAATTTTCCGATATCCAAAATACCCCTAGTCTCAAGCATTTTGGATATGGGAGACTCAACCAGTATTGGCATGTCACACAGTAGTGAAAACCTGTTTCCTTAAGGTGGCTGGTACAATTTGTTTTTTAAAGTCTGGGGATTTCCATTAGATAATTTTAGGTCTAGCTGGGACTAAATTGCCTAAGGTCTCATCCTCTAACAAAATGTGCTGGTGTCACCTGAGTAAATTATGTATTTGTCTATTGTTGTTACTGTACTGTGTGATGAAAACCATTTTAAAATTGGTATCCAAGTTATTTTTGTTTTTATACTGTAGATGAGTACTGTATTCCTACTCTAGCAACTGTTTGAGAGGTGGTATGTATTATTTCTTCCTTGTTGCCCTTGTCCAGGAAATGCTTTAGAGTATTTTAGCTTGTGTCTGATAATCTGTAAATTTGCTGCAATTGCATTTGATTCAATTGAACTGACCAAAAGGGATGTTATGCAACCAGTTGGGATGGTCCCCACTGTATGAGAGGATATAACTCATCACATCAACAGGCTTGTTGTAGGTCTTAGTCTAGAAATGGTCATCCTCAATATAAATTGTTTTAACTAGAAAATTGATTCTCTCCTAAAAAATTAGATTGTTATAGTAAGTAAAAATACATTTTAGGCTGAATTCCTCACTTTTCCAACTAAAGATGATGTTTTTTATGTATCTGCTCCATAGGACCAGGTTAGCCCCAAACTAATGCTCGGACCAGATGTTATTGTCCTCCCACCTGGTCATGAAGAGGTTATCATAGCTTGGGCCAAACTTAGTTTCCATGGCTGTGCCATTGTTCTGTCTGAAAAAGTGCCCTCAACCAATAAGTAGTTGTGTTGCAAGATGAAATTTCATCTGTGTTTAGGAAATATTCTATGGATTCTAATCCTTGTCAATGATCTATCACTGTGTAAAGAGATGTTACATCTCTGGTACAGATCCAGTATTCTTTGGACCACTTTATATCCTATAGCATTATCAGTATATTAGTAGTGTCTCATATATAGGATCTATGGGTTTTAACAATAGGTTGTAAGACAGTAACTAGGTACTGTGACAAATTGGATGCTAGTGAATTTACTGAGAAAATGGGGTGTCTGGGTGGTTTGGTGGCATTTTTCTGCATTTTAGGTAAATGATAGAAGACTAGGATGATTGGATTATGAAAATCCAAGAACATGTGTACTTTCTGTGTGAGAAGGCCTTTATTGAGTCCATCCTGCAACAGTCATCTTAGAGTGTCTTTGTATTGTGTAGTGCGGTCCTTTGGCAAAATTTTGTAAGTACTTGTGTTATTTACAATTCTTGTAGATCCATCTATATAGTCCTTCCTCTTCCCATTTAATGTAGCAGTTAGAATAATATACTTATTAATGTGTTAACCATTTTGGTGATTGGTAATTACTATGATATTCTGTAAGTAATGCTTTAATATTGCTCTCTGCCTCAGTTGTGTACATCAGTAATTTCACATTCTGAACTTGAGTTATTTCAAAAGCAGTAGTGCTTTTACTATAGAAAACAGTCTGGTAGTAGTTGTATTATGTTGCATTGTGATAAAAGTTGACTGTGCAGAGAGATAACTAACTAGCATTGTGCAGAGTGCATGGGGTATATTTATTAAAGTGCAGGTTTGTTGAAGTGGAGTTGTTTCCCATAGCAAATAATCAGATGCTAGCTATTATCTTCTAGAAGGTGCTAACTAAATAAATATAATCTGATTGGTTGCTATGGGCAACAACTCCACTTCTAAAATCCCACACTTTAGTAATATACTGTACCCCAAAAGAGTAGCTGCAGTGGATGAAGAGTGAGAGAGAAGCTCAGCAGATTTCTGCATTATATTGTAATCATATGAGGTTTATACATAACAACTGTAATGGAATCTGGTATATACAGACACGTACACAAACA
The DNA here is from genome assembly GCA_031769625.1 of Taudactylus pleione. Classification (NCBI taxonomy): domain Eukaryota; kingdom Metazoa; phylum Chordata; class Amphibia; order Anura; family Myobatrachidae; genus Taudactylus; species Taudactylus pleione. The sequence goes on from JAUIMM010000015.1 coordinate 20,375,632, forward strand.
AACATATATTGAGTCATCTATGTTGAACTTTAAATGTTTAGTGGTTAAGATGTTGATATTAAAGATGTATTGTGACATTGTTTTCTAAGCAAATTATACTTTTTTATACATATCTGCCTTCATGTTGGTTTTGGGTATATATTACCTTAATATAGCTATTGTGTATACCCTCTGTGAGGTTTGTACATTACTGTATATTATTTAATATTGTAAAAGTAGGTTGTGGCTTGTAGGGAACAGTGTGGAAAGCATGTGGGTAATTAACAAGACTAGACAAAAAATTAGGACTAGGGAATCCCTGTAGTAACTGCCTCAGTTATGGAGGATATTATGGAGATAATAAGTTTATAAATTGAGAATGTTTGTCATAAAAAGTTCTGCTAAATATGGTGGAACAACGATATTTGCAAATAAATCCTTTCCATTGTGACTGCATTCTGAAAAATGACCATTAATCTCTTTTACCAAGAAGTGTAGGGCACCACTGTTCACACTTTTCTGTCCATAGGACCCAAAGAGTAGTATTGTGGTGAGTATGTCAAATCCAATGCAAGTGTAGTATCAGATGATCTTGTTATACATTGTTTAAGATTTTTGAACAGCGCACCCTGGGAGACCTGTACGGGTACCATTACCATCGACATCCTCAAGGCCGGCCTCTAGGCATGTTTGGTGTAAACAATGCAAGGTGAAGTGAAAAATTAAATAACACAGCAGTCGGTGATTGAGGTCCCTGCAAGATGCACTGATATACAGTATGTGGCTGGAAATAATTGTCAGTTTCCAGCAGGTGCACTGGTAGAGTTTTAACTGACTCAGTTTCTAGACCAGCCAGCAGGTCATATGTTCCAGGTCATCCATTAGGTGCACTGGAAGAGTTTACCAACTATCACATTTTCCAGAGCACAATTGTGATGCATTGCAAATGGCAGGCGGATGTTTCACCACATAACTCCAAAATGATGCAACAAATTACAAACCAAATATTTTTCTACAAATCTACAGACCAAGACCTTTAATTTGGTATATTATGAGCCCTGCTCATACAATGGTATTATTGTCACTCATAAAAGTCATCCTTCTGCTATTAATATATAGATATCATTTGTATATAGTTTGTAGGATCCATTACTACATTTTTGGGAAAAGCAGTTGATTGTTCTGCATAATAAAGCACTTTAAAATTATTTATCCAAAATTCTTGCACCTGATATTGGTTTCCTTTATTTTATGCAATTAACAAGACTGTCTAAAAATGGTGTATGGAGATAGCATGCATATAATTACATATTTAACATGCCCTCTTTTCCATTATGGTCACAGACCTAATTGATTAATGCAGGTGTTTATGATTTAATTTTAGGGCTGGTTGGGGTAAGGAGGCCTAGACTAAAGCTACATACACACTATACAATTATTGGGTCGATTTGCCAAAACAGGTGATCAGCCTCATTTATTGTATAGTATATATGAACGATCATTTTAGTGTTTCACCAATAAAATAGTTAGAAGACATCTAGAAACGTATTCCTTCAGTCAAGACCAAAAATCTCAGCCCTAATCTCCTGATATCATGCATTGTGTAGGTATTCTCAATAATCAACTCATATTTCCTTAGATTTTTCCTCATTACCTCATCACCCTTGTGGCCGTACATATACAAATTCACTGTGAAATTCACCAAGTATTTAATTTAAGCTGTAAAGTATGTAGCACAGGTATCTGGATTGGGATTTTTCTGAAAAATTATCCCAATTGTCGGTTTGAACAAATAATTGCATGCTATGTACCTAGCTTTACACTTATTTCTAGGTTTTCCATCTTTCATGTTATACATTTTAAAACAACAGGTGTCAAAGCTAAAGTTTGGTTTGTACTGGAACAGGCACTGAAGAATGGTGTGGTGTGAATAAACCTGGGTGGCTTGAGCCAGGATATCCTCATGTATTGCTATGAGAAGGTAGAGGAGCTGCAAAGGATGATGGGCCTGAAGGTGAGAACAAGAATGGAATGTCTTTATTAAACAGAAGGTTGGAATGAGAACTGGAGATGATGCTACTGAATGAATGAACAGAATCGGATTGGGACCGATGATGCTGGATTGAGAGCTGGATCGGTTTGAAAATTATGTTGATGATTTGTTGAGCTTGATGGATATGAATGTGATCTTGATGAATTGATGAACTAGCTCAGTTTGGACTGATGTTGATGAATTGAGTACTTTAATTAATATGAGTCCAATGTTGGAAGCATCGGATGAGACCGATGGTTGGAGGTATCAGCTGGAACCAATGGTGGATGTAAGATCAAGTTTCAGTGGTAAAAACTAGACTGGTGTGCAAGATGGTATAGGATACTTGTTTATCAGATATAGGAACAGCATATAATGTACTGGGACCGATCAAATACAGAGTACCAGGGAGCTCAGCACTGAGCTGTAACATCAGCAAGAAGCAACATTGTACTGGCAACAGAGGCCAGTCTGGAGATTGAATATATAGGAGAGGATCCCCAGGAATTGGTTGCTGTGATCAGCTGGCCTAGGAGCAGCACTCTGAGTGGAGGAAGAGTTTAAGGTGACAGAGTCCAACATGGCTGCATCTATACTATTGTTTAGCCTGTGTGTTACCATGCTGGGAAGACACGCTGTGAGCAAGGGGCTGCAAGATCCATCCCCATGCTTAGTAACTGGACACTGAGCAGAAAGGGCAGAAGCAGCACAGACAGACCTCAGCACCAGATGGGAGTGATGTGCAGCATGAACGGTCTTCTGTGCTATCCTGGACAAGCACTGGAGTGGTAAGCAAGTGGCTTTATAGTTTGGAGCATGACAACAGGGCTTTAACATCCATGATTGAGACTAGCAGCAACTTTAAAATTGACAAGCAGAATATATGTAATTTAGAGGGAGGACAGAATCATGCAATGTAAAAAAAATGTACAAACAATGCTAAGGTATTTTTGTATACTAAAACATCAAATTAAAAGGTTCAAATTACAAGCACCATCATTATATTTTGGATGTTTTTCAGTTTTAATTTAATAAAAATGTAAAAATAATAAAAATGTAATAATAAGTGACAAAATATGTGTATTATTTTTAGACAGAATTAAATGTGATGTTAATGAGAAAAGTAGTAGTAGTAGTAGTAGTAGTAGTAGTAGTAGGCATTTTCTAGTCCCTCTTCTGCCAGGCTCTGTGAAGACAGGTTATTTTTCACATGCGTTGGGGTTGAGGCCCTGATGTTTGGCATTATATTTCTCACTGTCAGTGAGTAAAATCAGTCAGTTATCATCAATCATCATCAGCCCCTTGCTGATTTCCAATGTGGGAACTGTCTTGTCCTTTGATCTTCGCGCTGAGTTTTTTCTTGTCCTTGAGCTGAAATTGATTACAGTCAATAGACAGCAACTATGCACATCTTATATTCTTATATAGAAATTGGCATAACCTGCTGGTAGCAATACACTTACTACAATATTATTTTTTCTTATGATGTCATAACTCTGTAAAGTAATTTTAAGATTTTTTTAAAAGTATACAAAAGGTGTGTTTTGCTGTGTTCCTGTGCAAAGTTCAATAATAGAACATAATTAATGCTACTAAAACATATCTACAAATGAAAACCAAATCAATCATATAAACAACTATTTAGTTCTATTTATGTGAATAGTATTTGGTGTATTCATTAATTTGTTCATAACTGTAAATATGAATAGTATATGGTGTATTCATTAATTTGATCATAACTGTATGGCAATTTAAAACAACACATTTCAAAACAGGAAGAGAAAAAACTTTCAATACACAGTAAGCAATATGTACTGTAGGTATTTAGGGATTCATTCATCGTCACTTAGGGGGGTATCCAAATAGCTGTGGTAAATTACTGCAGCAAATTACCTCACCCAGGACTATCCAATTAGCCCCAAAATCGATCTGATGCTGGCACTTATCTGGCTTTTTTTGGGACCTGATTTGTCCCAAAAAAGAAACCACGATAATTGCCATTTTTTCACCTAAAAAAAGCCAAAAACACATACTGTAGGTCTGCGAGCTTATTGCGGCACCTACGAATTTTCGTGAGAACTATCCTATTGTTTAGACTGAAATAATAGGATAGGGTAAAAAAAAACACTGGCAAAAATCGGGGATAATCTTGAAAAAAATCCCAGTTTTTCGCCGATCACGGGAATCAATTAGCGCCCAAACAGTGTTCGGGGCTAATTGGATACCACTCTTAATGGTCCTTTACAAATGTGGAGATGCTAGTTTTTGCATATTTTACAGTAGGTAATGGGCCATTCATCATCATGGGTCCAATCGGACCAGCTAATATTCAGTAAACTCCAAAAATTTAAAGTCAGAGTTTTCCTGTGAGAACAAATGCAATCTTGAGATGGTGCTTGTTTTTGGAGCCCTGCTCCTTCCTATGGGAAGGAGTTCTGGGGATGCGAATAGGGATCCGTCTGCCCCATCTTCACTGCATGACAATTGGCTCTGTGCTGTGTTTCCTCAGGTCACACATGTGCAAAAGTTATCAATGGGGGAGGTAAGTAATGCTGTTACTGTAGCAGTGTTGCTGATCACAGGGACAGATGGAGCAGCTGTCCTTGCAGCGGAGTAATGCAGAATTGCTTCAGTGATCAATCTCCCCAACGGTGAGATGGATACTTAATCAGTGGGGGCTGCCGAGCCCCCGATGATAAATGGACACCCTAATGTTAGTTACAGTAAGTAAACTGTTTTTGCAATATAGATGTGTAGACAACACACATCAGACTATAACTTCCATGTACAATTTAATTAGCCACAAAGTTCCTTAGCAGCCTTGCAGTGTAAACTATCAAAAGAGAAGTTTTTAACGGACCTTGAATTTCCAGTTTTTATTGATAATCATTATTTGCAAATTAAATAATATGCACAGTATCCCTTTAAGTTGAAAGAATACTTGTATAATGTTTAAGAAAAAATTGATTATAAAATTAAATATGTTGAACGAAATAATAATCCCATTGATGTTGATTATCTTGTGGTGATGTCAATATGAGCCATTAATACAATTATAGAAATGACCTTTGAGGTACTATATTATTCCATCTTTAAGAACATTTTTGTATTATCAGTGGTTTGCATTCCCACAAAAGTTATTATATTCATTAACAGAGATAAAAATAGTAAACTAATATTGAATTAAGGTGAAATAGTAATATATTAAAGAACATTAAACATATTTAAATAACAAGCCTAGATAGTAAGTAACATATTTCCAAATGTCTGCCATTTAATATTTAAATTGAATCTTTTTCATGAATGTGTTTGACATTTTAGAATTACACAATAAACTAGTTTAACACTTCCATAAAGTACCCCCATGTGATAACAGTGTCGCATACAGTATCAAATAAATCAGCACAGTGTCCTCGTGCATTTTAGTCGCATGACATTGCAACTTAGAAACATTTTTGGCAAAAAGTTGACTCCTGGCACACCGAGAGGGACTGTTTTGGTGTGACTGTAGCAAAGATGTACAAGGATACATCTGTCGGTTATCTAAAACATAAGCTCTACAGCAATGGTTCCCAACTTCAACTCTTAAGTTTTCCCAACAGGTCATGTTTTTAGAATTTCTGTCTGTGGAAGCAGGTGGAATATTTGCTAACCCATCCAAATAGATGAACTCACATGTGTATGATTAAAGAAATCTATAAACTTGGCCTGTTAGTGGTACATGAAGAATGGCGTTAAGAACCACTGCTCTAAAGTGTTATGATGGGTGGAAATGGAGAAAGTGTTAGAGAGGGAGTATGTAGGTCTATAGAGGTGTGGTATACAAGATTGACAGTGTATAGATAGAAACTCAATAAATCAACAACAGATGATGGACAGACAATAGGTCGATAGGGACAAAAGATCAACAGGTACAAATGGTTGACACACATATAGTCAACATTGCAAATGGTCAATAGGGACAAAAGATCAACACAAAAATGGTCAGCATTAATTTTTTATAATGTAAGCCTAATATTCACACTAATTATCCTTCTGGTGTCTAACCCTAACACTCCCCCAATTGCCTAAACCTAACCATAGCTTAATCCTATCTCTCCCCCTAGTGCCTTACCCTAACTTTCCCCTTCTGCAGCCTAACTCTAAACCACCAGCAAGTACCTAACCCACAACCTAACCATTACCTTAAAATTTTGAAAAAAACATGAAAAAACATGTGTCAACCATTTTTCCATGTCAACCTTTTGCACTGTTGGCCTTTTGTACCTTTCAACCTTTTGTCCCTGTTATCATATTGCCTGTTGACCATTTGGTGTCAACCTATTGACACTGTCGATCTTAAATACAGATACCGATTTATAGTTTTAAAATAATAAAATAATACTTACAGTATAAGAGGAAAAAAATAGAATACTTAATTCTATTTAAAAAACATGCTTATTTGCATAAATACATTTACATTTTTGTTGTTTGTTTCAAATAATTTTGCAACAAATGCAAGTTTTTCCACTACATGATACATAGATAAATGTGAATACTCAAATTGTTCAATATATTTGTGCAGGGGACATTTACAATGCAAATCATTTAGCACTCAGGTGAATTACTGGCATAATTGGCACTTTTCTAACAGCTGTTTTTCATGTTGTACAAAAAGGGCATATCCATGCAACCCAGTGGGGTTTGCACTAAGGTCAACTGAAAATAAATGATATCCCATTATTTTAAAGAAAATGTTGTCATTCACAATCTAATGTAACATCAATATGTCTTTCCCTGATATTGCTATATGCAAATTGACAAATTCATGAAAGGTTTTTCCAGTCTTTGCACCTTGTCCCCTACTTACTGTATGGATTCCTGCACAACATAGGGATAGCAGATAGCTAATTAGGAATGAGCTCATGTAGAGACAATTAAAAAAGTACTGCCAAATTAGCAGCACTACATCAGCTCAATCTAAAAGCTATGGCCAATTTTTTTACAGCTGCATGACAATTAAAATAGCATTGCTTACTGTCTTTAGTGGTAGGACACAAGGAGTAGTAATGTGAGTAAGGGGTATATGTATCAAAGTTCAATTTTGCATTCAATTTTGGGATCCCCAGTGCAGGGGCTTGGGATCCCAGGGGAGGTGGAGACTCCCCAATAAAGGTATTCCCCCTCTCCATGGCATCCCAGGCCTGGGCTGATAGCTTGGGGCTATCCCCATCACCCCTGACCAGTGGGTACCAGGTTGATTGTGTAAAAATAGATTAAATAACATTGTTTTTTACAGGAGAACTAGAGGTCCCAGAAAGCCTCCCCCGCATGCTGGTACTTGGAAAACCACAAGTACCAGCATTCAGGCAATAACACACACACCATGAAAGTAGAACTTTATTACATTCCCACTCACACATACAATCCTTGTACACATAATCTTCTTCCACTTCTTTACTGGGGATCCCCACCTCCCCAGGGATCCCCAGCCTAGGCTGACTAGTGGTCAGGTATAATGCTTCAGTTTGGGGACCCCATGTTAGAGTACCCCAGCTGTGGCATTACATCCACACTAGAAAGAGTCTGGTGCTGGTTTTGAAAAATATGGGGAAACCCTACATCTTTTGTCCCCCATATTTCAAAAATCAGGACTGGCTCACTGAGCCCAGTGCTGGTTGTGCAAAATATGGGGGACCCCTATGTCTTTTGTCCCCCATATTTTCACAAACAGGACCAGCTCAGAAAGCCTGGTGCTGGTTCTGATTTTAGGGGGGCCCCATGCCATTATTTTTTTAAATGTTTACACTTTACAAACTTTATACACACAGAAGCATGCACAGATCTCACTGATCAGGGCATGTGTCTGCAAAATTCAGGTATATTATTTGGGGGATTTGAAGGTTGATTTAGAGTTCAATTTGGTGTTCCTTTTTTAAGTTGAATATTAGTAAATATAGGATTTGTATGTTGATCTTTGTAAAAGTACCAAAGTTTTTCCGTTGTTCGATTTTGAGTTGGATTCAGTGGGATTCGGTTTTAGTAAATCCCAAAATGCAAAATCGCATAAAAACTGAAAGCTAATCAATGTGAAATCACACAAAATGCAAAATTGAATATTAGTACTGTAAATATTCCGCTAAGTGTTGGTGACAGAGAATTTGCAGTGGATGGAGAAAGTCAGAATGACATAGGAAGAATATCTTAGGGCTTGCATAACTTTGTTTACTATTTATTTCTAAAGTTTATATAAATATATATATATATATATATATATATATATAGCTTTATGCTTCATCATACCTTCTACATTGCAAATAAGGAGAATCTGGAAATGTCACTAACTTTTATAGATACACTTATTATCAACCCATCCCATACAACACTAAATAACTAAACATATCTATTTTGGTAATGAAAAATGTGTCTGACTAACCAGGCTAAGTGGCAGTATGAGTGCTGAAAGTGTGGGGGAGTGTATACTACTTACCTGGGCTTGGCCAGCTGGAGGGGCCCAACACTAGCCCAGGTTAGTAGAACATCAAATTGTATTTTTTCCCAGTCCAGCACATGCTGCTGGGTGCTGAGTTGCAGAAGATCCAGGGAGGCTACTGCTCACTCCCTGCAAGTGTTATGGGAAGAGGGAGTGATATCACGGATTTCACCCTCCCTCTGGATCTGCATCCTTGCTGAGAAAGATAAATCTGCCCCATCCATTGTCAATGCTTTTTTTGGGAAGGGGAATTGCCATGCCTTTCTTGTTAGCTCCCCCTACTTCCCCATATCAGGGCATCTTTGCTCTAAATGACCCTTAGTGGAAGGAGCCTTAATGTCCTAGGCAGTATCCTCCTTGCTGCAGATATGGTTTTCTTTGCCATGCTCCTACTTACATTTGCAGATGAAAGGGTGGGGAGGTTTCTTCTGTGCCCTTTAGTCTGAGTCATGACACTTGGCAGTAACATCATAACCTATCACCACAATACCAGTCCATCAGTGACATCTTCACAGATAATAATCTGCCAGTTGCTGCAGATAGATGACAGCAATTGGCACTCTGTAGTAAGTGAAATGTAGTACATTAAAAACACTGGATGAATAACCTTATGTTACCCAGTAAGTGATTTAAGTGTTTCCTAACCATATTATGAAGCCCAAATAGCTCTTCATAAGAAAATGCCTGTTTCAATGATAATGTATGGTTATGAGTCCAGTAAAGAAAGTATCAAATAAATCCAATTTTGGTGCCCCCCCACTGATATTCTTATGTGGAGGTTGCTGTGGGGACCCCCAGAGGGGAAGTCTTGGTAGTCACAGTACCTGGCTCCTGTGGTCCAGCACTGTCCTGTCTGGTGAAGTTGACAGGTGGTGAGCACATTAAAACTTGCCAGCCATCTTCCATTTCTCACAAGACTAGCGAGCCAATCATGAATTGCTGCATTAGTAACCCTGTGATCTTGCAGTGGCCATATTGGTTGGCTGCTGCAAGATAATCACACATTCCAAGGGGGAAGTGTGTAATCCTCCTGGGACTTCCAGTCTGGACTTTCATTAGTAGAAATTGATTCGAATGGGAAGCCACTTTTGCTTTTATTATGGCAGCCATATTTGGCTACTTGGGACTGCAGCAGTTGCAGCCCCTAGCCTATGCCATTTTTCTGTACATGTGCCAATGTTTTGTGCATTTTTTCTGTTCTTTTTATATGCATGCACACTGAATAGGGATAGAGACTTTGTACTGCTGCCCGGGAAGGCCTCCCATAGTGAAAAGGCAGGAATCATTGCTCCTGGGTGTGGCATTGTAAAGTTATTGTGCAATTCCCGGCTCCCAGTCACTGCGGAGTAGCCAGCATTGCAGGGACAGTCTCTAGGGCATCTCAGCATCTCAGGGAGTGCTGGGCACACCCCCAGAGTAATAAAACTAAAGGTGTGCCACAAGGCTACACTCATTTCCTATGAGCTACATCCCCTTTTTCTTTGCATGCACCTCCAGCTTGCACTGACCCAATGAGGCCACTGCCCATATTCTCTAATCCTAAATTTATTTTGCTGATGCCTTGGCACTTGTTTGTGCAAAGTACTTTTAGACCTTATATACTACTTAGTAATAATGCCTGGGACAGAAGAACTCAATTTATGACACTTTTTTGTAGAACATTTTGGGGACTCTTAAGTCTTTCCTCTGCTTATCATCTGCACAATAATGGGCATGCTGAAAGGTTAAATCAGTCATTGCTCGGTTACTAAAGGGAGTTTATACAACACTTAAATGAGCTGCATCTCATTCCATAAATGATATATTATCATTTTCCTTTTTAAATATGGTGCCACAACTGTTACGCAGAGCTTTACCAAGTACATAAAGAAGTAACTGGACAAGTAACCAGTGACTTACAGTACAATATAATGCAGGACATGGACATGGTTTATACACATTGCTGCATAAACGATTATAAAGCTCAATATAAGCAGCAGGGAAGTCATCAAATACAGTGCATCCAGAAAGTATTCAAAGGTCCTGATTCAGAGCTGGATGCTATGACAGAGTGCTCACTCTGAATCAGGGCCGCACCTCCTCCTTTTTGGAGCAGCCTCCTGGCCACTCGCATAGCTGTGGGTGACAACCCACAGCTATAGCGAGCGGCCAAAATGATGGTCGCGATGGTCAATACCATCACGTCCATCAGGCTTGCGATGAGACCCTGTGGTAGGGTCTTGCTGCCACAAGCCCTGGAGTGCTTTTGGCTCTATCAGAGCCAAAAGCACTCCCACTGACATCACTAGTGATGTCAGTGGGGCCGGCCCCAGACAGTAGGCGTTCCCATGGGAATGCCTCTGATTGGGCAGCCACGCCCCCGGCACACCCACCAAAGGGGGCGTGCTGTCAATCACCATCGACAGCACGTCCCCTTTGGTGTGAACATCATAATGATGGCTTGGCTGTCGTTATTCGGGTCTCATGCATGCGCTTGACAGAGCCGCCTCTGTTGTGCTTATGCGCACTTGGGCAACATCAACCCGCTTGCAAGAGCTCAGCACTCGCGAGCGGGTCTGAATCAGGCCCAATGTTGACTAATCCCATTCAGAATGTTCCTAAAATGTTCTAGGAACCTAGGGCCTGATTCAGAGCCGGACGCTCTGACCAGAGCGCTTGCTCTGAATCAGGGCCCTCCTCCATTAAAATGGAGTGTCCTCCTGGACTCTCTTATAGCTGTGTGTCACCACCCACAGCATATACGAGCATCCAAAAAGATGGTCACGATGGTCTTGACCATCGCGACCATCGGACTTGCGACAGAGACCCTGTGGTAGGGTCTCCCTGCCACAAGCCCTGGAGTGATTTTGGCTCCTTCAGAGCCAAAATCACTCCTACTGACATCACTAGTGATGTCAGTGGGGCCAGCTTCAGAAGGTAGGCATTCCCCTGGGAACGCCTCCGTCTGGCAGGCATGCACCCAGCATGCCCACCAAAGGGGGCATGCTGTCAATCAACATTGACAGCACGCCCCCTTTGGTGCGAGACCCAGAGCGACAGCTTGGCTGTCACAGTCCGGGTCTCATGCATACACATGACGGAGCTCCCTCCGTCATGCGCATGCGCAGTGGGGAACATCGACCCACTTGCGAGCGTACTGCCGCTTACGAGTGGGTCTGAATGACCCCCCTTGTTTGAAGTGATCTAGTAGTTCTCCCTACATAGTTGAGCTTGCAAGGGCATTGGAGCATATAGATCACATATACAGTTAATATATGACGTAATGGGATATACTGTACAACAGTGGAAAGTGAGGACATAAAGGAAGTAATTTTATGTTTTATATATCCTCAGATGATGCAGCGTGTACTGGCACATTTTAAACAGCCAACGCTTCTTGATAACCACATGGAAGATTCAGATACTGAGCTAGAGTCCCTTCACTTATTCTTAAAGAAACTCAGGGCTAACAGATTCTTTAGATTATCAGCCTTCTTAAATCCTACAGTATAGTGGGTTTGGGTTCCAGTTCATGCCTCAACAATGTATCAAGAAGTAGCATATTGTAGTTCTTAGCAAAGATCCTACATATCTGATGTTAGCAACTATTTCATTTGGAAATGAAAAGACTGGACTTATCTAATGAAAAAACAGGTTTCTGTTCTGTAGATGGATTGAGAAGGGTGCTGCGGTCCAGTCCATCAATATACCTAAGAGAGTCCCTTAGTAGAGGTTCAGGATAGTTTTTATCTTTGAATACCTCCATGAGTCTAGAGGCTTGTGTAGTTAATATATATATCTTTAGAAGAACAATTACAGTGTAACCATCTGACCTGGCCTGATGGAATATTAATAAGCAAGTTCCTGCGGTAATTGCTGGTATTGTCGAGATAGTTATTAGTATTGACTTCTATATTAATGGTGCTAGTTTGTATGATGCCCTCAACAACATTATGCCTAATATCCAAGAATGTGATAGTGGAAGAATGAGAAGTGCTTGTGAAGGTTAAATTATAATCTTTCTGATTAAGATAATCCACAAAATCTAAAATAGATTGCTCATCCCTATCCCATACAAAAATAGGTAATCTATAAACCACTTAAAAAAGACCAGGTTTGCGCTGAATCTGCCACCCCAAATGAGCCGCTCCTCCAAGTGGCACATATAGAGGTTCACGAAACTCGGTGTGAACCTGGTCCCCATCGCCGTGCCAGGGCGTTGTAAATAGTGAACCTGATTAAAAACTAAATTATTGTGTCAATATGAAGTGAATACAATCCAAAATAAAATTACAATGTATCTTCTCAATCTTATCCTCCAAAACTAAGAAAAAATCCACCACTTTAATTCCCCTCACATGGGGAATATTCGTGTAGAGTGCATTAACATCACAAGTCAAAAATGTATAATGTGGTAACCACTTAATAGTGGAAATAGAATTCAAGAAGTCAGTAGTGTCTTTTAAATGTGATTTAAGAAAAGAAATGGTTGTAAAAAGTGATTAACATAAAAAAGAGTAGCAGTGAAAGAACCAATACCAGAAATAATAGGACAACCCGGTAGATTGTGTTGGGTTTTGTGAATTTTGGGTAAGTGATAATACGTGGGAGTGACAGGATGTGCAAGAAGCAAAAAAATCAAATTCTTTCTTGGAAATAGTCCTGTTTTGAGGGCATCATCCAATAGTAATTTCAATTCCCCTTGAAAGGACTTGGTGGGATCTGATTTAAGGATTATATAGAAAGATGTATCAGAAAGTTGCCGCATAGCTTCTTTCAAATAGTCATCAGTGTTTTGTATTACCACTGCACCCCCCTTAACCACTATTTTAATTATAACTTCAGAATCTACAATTAGTTCCATTATTGCCTTCCTTTCATTAGTGGAAAGATTATTTTTCTATCAAAAGGTATCCTGCTCTCTTTCACACATCACTCTAAATTCATCAAGTCTCTTTATAACATCTTTCAATACACACATTTTTGTATTGGACTGGAAAAAATTGAGACTTCTTGGTGAACTTAGAGGAAGAGCCTAATTGCTTAACAACAAGGCTCATAGCTTTTCTCATTGAACTGCTGATATTCTCTGGATCACCACCCATCACTGGTAACCTTTGTGGTGTTCTGCTGTGGACCATTATCTTCACAGAGAACAAAATGGAGTGTGTGAATACAGAACATGGCATTACAGACTTCTCTACTGCTCTTGTCCATCCACCACAGTCTATTTCAATCAGCCGAGTCAAGGTGCCTGGGCTGTATGCCCCCCGCAGCCATCCGCATCACACTGTTGCAGTCACATACAAGACAAGCAACCGCGGTTTTATTCCAGCTGATATCTACCTGGTAGCCGATTCCTGGTTGTCTGCCTATCTTGCTCAGGAACATAATGGCTAAGCTGCACTCACATTCCGTGACTCTAGCTCATGTCCAGGACTGATTTAATGCAAGTGGTGAGTGGCTGCACATTCATTGTGAAGACACGGTCATTCCTCCAGAGGGAGAGAGATATTTGCTTTTTCAAATCTGAGCAAACAAGTATTCTTTTTTAATATAATAGCCTATAGAACTTTGTTTATGATTGCATTATCAATTCCTACATTACCATTGACATTTATTCATTTTTTGTCCTCTGGGAAACAGCACAAAACAACTTTTATTATTGGTGTTTATACGTAGAGTGTTACATTGTCTGCTATATTATTTTATATGTTGATCTTAGGAACTGCAGTTCTATTAGTAAGATTAATTGTTGCTACTGTGTTAATAAATTCCTTTTAATTATTATCCTTGGTTTATCTAAATGCTTCACTGATATCAGGCGCAACACATTTTTTACTCTATTTCTTGGTTTTTTTGGTTTATCTAGGAAGGAATTCCCTTGTGTCACCTTCCAGTAATTCACTGATGATCTCCACTATTTCTCTTTTCTACTCAGTGTATTTTGTTCATGTGGGTACATGAAATACATATGCCTCCATAGTATAGTATTTACTTGGAGTTTTATTTGTACACACCACAAAACATAAAAAAGATAAAATAAAGTCTTACATGAAGTTCAAACAAGTTGGAGGGAGAGAGTTGGTACAGTGCTAAGCCATCAGTTCATTTCATCTCTAACATACAGGTTCAGGCAGGACTTCATCAGGAGGATGGGTAAAACACTTCAAAGCTAACATTTATAGCAGGGAGATTAATTATTGCTTCCTTCTATTGCATTTCTGCCCATTTGCTTGGTGTCACCTATTTGGATTCTACTGTGCATGCACGGGTTTCACAAAATACGGCAATATTTGGTGTACCTATGTACACTGACTGTTTAGTGGCTCCTGTGCACCCTGGTCACTTCAGTTAGAGTAATGGTTCTGCTAGTAACCGATAGTACTATCCCAATGTGTTATTATACTACTGTATCTGTTACTTATAAAATAATTGCTATCAAAACCACAATGGCCATTTTTATTTAGTCCATTTAGCAAACAGTAGGACAACTATTGCCTAGGTTTTATTACCAAAACCAAAGGTCCCTATGTTACAACCAGCATATAGCAGTGGCCACCTATAAGTAGAACATAATATTAAATATATATATATATATATATATATATATATATATAACTAGTTGAATCTAACTTGTGTCAGCTGTTTTCCTAGGTGCTTTGCAACAGGTGTGCTTGGTACCAGTCTCATGTTTAAAAGCAAAGTTGCTGTTGGCTTTAAACCTTGATAGCATACCCTGAGTTTAACACTAATGTGATGGCTATGTCCATGTTATAATTCTAAGCAATAGAATAGGGACTTGCAGTAAAGTGGGGTCCCATGACAGGAGCTGCAATCGTAAATGCATTGATCAATTCATGAACCAAAACCCCACTATTTATTATGTTTATTATTACTACTATTATTGTTAGTTATTATGGTGAGTGCAGAGCCCCTGTGATTTCTATTTAAACAATGTGGTCACATACCATGTTGCACCCCAAATCTAGTAATGGTGAGTGCTGTGGATTAGTGCTTTTTTAATATATATATATATATATATATATATATATACACAAGATATTGTATCTAATAGTAAAGAGTTTAAAAATAGACATGTATGCATGTATAAAGCAGTATGTATACTTCAAATAACTCAATAAAGTGCTTTTGCAGATATACAATAACAATTCAAAACAAATAAAATACAAAAGGATGCTCAGCATAAAATACATAAAAAAATAAGTGTTATTTTAACACCTCCAAATAAAATATATAATACCTGTTTCACCCTGGCCGACTTTCCATCTCACCACTCCAATAACACATTAAACCTTCACCTCTACTATATAGTAATGCATCACTGCTATAGTAAGACATTGCTTTCCCTTACCTGTGTACTAACAGATTCCACTCCCTCACCTGTGTTGTAGCACATTCAACATTCCCCTCCTTAACTTGTGTAGACATACAGTCCCTCCATAATACCTGTAGTAACACATTACCCTCACTCGCATCTGTAGTAACTTATTTCACTCCCTCACCTCTGAATATTGTATCTAATAGTAAAGAGTTTAAAAATAGACATGTATGAATGCATAAAGCAGTATGTATACTCCAAATCACTAAATAAAGTGCTTTTACAGATATACAATAACAATTCAAAACAAATAAAATACAAAAGGATGCTCAGCATAAAATACATAAAAAAATAAGTGTTATTTTAACACCTCCAAATAAAATATATAATACCTGTTTCACCCTGGCCGACTTTCCATCTCACCACTCCAATAACACATTAAACCTTCACCTCTACTATATAGTAATACATCACTGCTATAGTAAGACATTTTTTACCCTTACCTGTGTACTAACACATTCCGCTCCCTCACCTGTGTTGTAGCACATTCAACATTCCCCTCCTTAACTTGTGTAGAAATACAATCTCTCCATAACACCTGTAGTAACACATTACCCTCACTCGCATCTGTAGTAACTTATTTCACTCCCTCACCTCTGGACTAACACATTCCCCTAACTCAACTCTCTAGTAACACATTACAACCATTCAAACATGCGGTAGCACATTCCTCTTCCTCACTTCTGTAGTAACACATTATCCCCACTCAGAGCCACCATCAGGGGGTGACTGCCAGGCTTCCTGTCCCAGGCCCAGAGAAAGAGGAGGCTCGGGTGGCAGCGGTGACTTGGCAAGGGAGGAAGAGCATCAGTGGTGCTGCGGCACTACTATGGACCCGCCTGTGATCCAATAACAGCTTGCGGAATGGCTGCCAATCAGGAACAGCCACCCCTGATTGGCTGCTGTTCCGCGAGCTGTGATTGGCTCACGGCCAGCTCGATAGTAATAATGAGCTGACCGCGAGCCAATCATAGGTCATGAAACAGCAGCTAATCAGGAGCGACTGCTGCTGATTGGCTGCTGTTCCGTGAGATGTGATTGGCTCAGGATCGGCTCCATATAGTTGAAATGCTGTAATGAAAATGCTCTTTTTCTACGCCTGCGGTCTGCTGCACTACTCACTGCTACCACCCTGGCCCCTTTCTCAGGTACTTCTGTTGACCCTGCCTTGTGCCCCCACTCAAGACCAGATTGCCTTCCCGGCACTGCCCCCCCAGTCCAGCCAGCCTGGCCTCCCCCCCAGCCACAATGTCTTCCCTGCCCCTCCCCAAGTCCAGCCAGCCTTCCTCCCCTGCCAACCCCCCAGTGCAGCCAGCCTTCCTGCCCACTGCCAGTGCAGCCAGCCTTGATTCCCTGCCCGCTGCCGACCAGTGCAGACAGCCATCTTTCCCTGCAGCCAGAATTCCCTGCCTTCCCCACCAGTACAGCCTTTCCTGCCTGTCCCCCCAGTGCAGCCATCCTACCTTCCCTGCCCACCCCCCTAGTGCAGCCAGCCTTCCTTCTCTACCCACTCCCCAGGCCAGCCAGCATTCCTTCCCTGCCCACTCCCCCAGTCCAGCAAGCCATCCTTCCCTGCCTATCACCAAGTTCAGCAAGCCATCCTTCCCTGCCTATCCCCCCAGTCCAGCAAGCCATCCTTCCCTGCCTATCCCCCCAGTCCAGCAATCCATCCTTCCCTGCCTCTCCCCCAGTCCAGCAAGCCATCCTTCCCTGCCCCCCCACCGGTGCAGCCAGCCTTCCTTCCCTACCTACCCCACCAGTACAGCCTTCCCTGCCTACCCCACCAGTTCAGCATTTCCTGCCTACCCCACCAGTTCAGCCAGCCTTCCATGCACTCCCTTCTCCCCCCCTTCTGGTCCAGCCAGCCTATATTCCCTGTCCTAGTCCTGCCAGTCTTCCTTGTGGCACCCCTATGTCTAGTGAGCCTGCCTGCCTTCTCTGCCCTGCCTCTCCCCTAGTCCAGCTGGCCTTCCCTGCCCTTTGCCCCCCTCAGACCAAGCCAGCCAAATTTGCCCTTTGCCACCCCAATCCACTCTTCCCAGCCAAGTACCCCAGCTTTTTTAGCCTTCCCTGCCCTGTGCCTCCATTAATATCCAGCCTTCTCTACCCTGTGTTCCCCATTCACCATGTCTAGCCATCCCTGATTTACATACCAATTGATGCACCACCCCCGAAATAGCTCCACCCACATTATCCACAACTCCACCCAAGTCAGCCCTATACCCCAGGGGGCCCTGCCTATTTTGTCAGTACCAGGCCCCACAATTTCTGATGGCAGCCCTGTCCCCACTTACCCTTGTAGTAACACATTCCCCTCCATTGGCCATTTTATAACACATTCCCTTCCTTCACCCCATAGTAACACATTTGACATTCCCCTCCATCACCTGGGTAGTAACATATTTTTCTCTCTTATCTCTGTAGTACAACATTTCCTTCCATCACTATTCAAATAGTGAAGCCACACCAACTGCCAGTGATGTTTGGCAGCACTTGGGATGACAGTTGTTGTTTGAAAATGAATTGTGCTACAGGGTCTTGTGATGTGGGATTCACCTACTTCTGGCCTCTCCACATCGTATGCAGGAGTGATGTGGTCTGACCTGCGGCAGCACTCTGGTGTCCAGAATCAGGGTGTGTGAATCTGACAGGATCATGGGATACTGTTTAGAGATTGCCTGGTAGAGTATTTTAAAAAGTTCATGTGGTAACCAGCCTACACTGTTTTTTAATAGGTATAAGCAACACTGATGTACTGATGTACTGTTTTTAAGTGATACCTTGTTACAAAATAAATAAGCATTTATCTGTACTATGGAGTGCCCCCTTTCTATTTTATATTAACAGATCCATGGATTTGGACCTTAGTCTTCTTTAAAGGGGAGCTGCAGTCCTAAGAAAAAAGTAGCAGGACCTGGTGCAATAAGAAGATTCCTATTTGTGATAAAATTATATCAGCCTTTGCTGGAATCAAGTGAGAATAAATGGTTGTGCATGGTGCAGGTGTTACTTAGCTCAACTTCTGAGATAATTGATAAATATATATATATATATATATATATATATATATATATATATATATACTGTGTATATATATATATATATATATATATATAATTTACACAAACCCTGGTTAATGGCGACACTCGGGTCAATAAAACATCAACACAGCGAAGTTATAATCACCAATGTTTCGCAGTTCATTATTGCTCCTTCATTAAGGTCAAAGGAATACCAAACATTTACCTACTTTTATACCCACAACCCACCATGTGCAGTCCACGCTAGCCAGTCTCCCGGTGGTCAGCACACCCACCTGACATCATCAATACCCACCAGTCACCAGGGCAACCCCCCTTGGCATCACCTGGATTAAGACGGGAGTGGACACATCAGACGGCATCCATCTCACCGTAGCCTAGGCAACCGCAGGCAATACAAAATTAAAACCACATAGTACAGACACATAAGAAACTGGCATAAAAAAATTACACATAACACAATTCAGAACACTCAGAAAAAAACTTGGCTCTATGCATATGAATATACATTAGACACAAGAAGCATTTAAATACGACATGTTACTGAGTTATATTGTAATATTCAAACTGTACCTACCCATGTATCATTATACTGCGTTATATTTTGTGCTCCATCCCCATACACTAATACTATTGGAGTCCAAGGTTCTGACAAAAAACATTACATTCGTACAGAGTACACAATAGTCTGGCGTAATACACTAAACTACAGCATTATTATTATGCCATAATACATAATCTACCTGCCTACTACTGATACCCCAAAGGATTATAGTTCACCATCCTCAAGTGATGATACCACTATTATTCTACCAACTAACCAAAGGAGCACGCATGGATCAAATCTGTGAACTCCCCTGTTATCAACCGAATATCCTAGGAAACAATCACTATCATAAAAAACAATGCAGTCCAAGATTTTCATTAAGACCCTTGGTGCCAGGGAGTCTAATTTGAAAATCCAATGTGCCTCACACTGTAGAAGCCTGAAGGAACTGTTACCCCCTGATGGACCTGGGCACATGATCT
Source organism: Taudactylus pleione (assembly GCA_031769625.1). Lineage (NCBI taxonomy): Eukaryota > Metazoa > Chordata > Amphibia > Anura > Myobatrachidae > Taudactylus > Taudactylus pleione. The sequence goes on from JAUIMM010000015.1 coordinate 20,395,566, forward strand.
ATTATGATATAATGAAGAGTAGATAAATTATGACCTTTTTGTGCGAAATGGTGAGGCACTGGTTGTTCACTACTGCTCGAATTAATCGCTGCCCTAATGGCAGACCGGAGCAACGCCATTCACTCTCTCAGCGTCCTATCCGCCTTACCTATATATATTAGTCCGCAAGGACAAGTAATGAGGTACACTATGAATATTATAGTACATGTAACCCTGTGTCTTATCAGGAATTTCTTTCTAATTTAAGGATGACAAAAACTGTTGCCAACGGTCAAATATCGGCATGTCTGACAGTTTAAACACTTAAAGCATCCTAACTACGGATACAGAAAGTTTTCAAACACTTCATCACCCAAACCTGTTACATTGGTTTTCATTACCAAGTTATGTATATTATGGCCTGTGGTGTTACAAGGCACTTTTCACAATAGGCCAAAGATTCTTCACAGGTTTGAAAATTTCATCACTACAGGTGTTAAAGCGATTTACCCAGGGCATATTTTGTTTGTTAGTATTTTTTGATTAAGATAGATTTTAGGAGATCATCCCTATCCAATGAAAGAGCCCTATATTTTGCCTTCCTGGGAATTTACAAAGTATATCCCCTTTCTAAAAATCTGGACATCATGATCTCAATTTCTGTCCTAGCTGAATCATCATTGCTACAATTTCTACAGGCCCTCACAAACTGGGAAAAAGGTAATCCATACTTCAATGGCTTGGGATGAAAACCCTCGCAATGCAACATAGTGTTTCTGTTCGTAGGCTTGCTGTAGACACTCGCCACAATATTGAGCCCACTTATACTCAGTTGTGCATTAAGAAAACTGACTGAACTTTCATCAACACAAAAAGTAAACTTGATGGGACTGCTCACATTATTGTGTTGTTCCATGAACATAGTAAACTGATCCCTGGTCCCTGTCCATATTAGGAACACATCGTCTATGTACTGTACATGGTATAGAAAAAAATCTTACCAGATACATATACATAATCAAAGAATATCTCCTTTTCTGCCTGGAAAATAAACGTGTTTGTGCATGATGGGGCCACATTGGACCCCATCACAATGACAACCTCCCATCGTACAGGAAAAAATTATTGGTTAGGATCATATCTAATAAATCAATTATCATATCCACATTTGGTCCACTATATTCGTCACTTTCCATAATTAATTTTCTGACAGCTAAAAAACCCTCAGTGTTTGGTATCACTGTGTATAAGCTGTTGATGTCTACAATACATAGAAAGCTTCTGGGGGGAATCATCGGTAAATGTTTAATCTTATTGAGAAAAGACAAAGTGTCCAAAAAAAGTCGTGGATGAATTTGCACGCTTGGCTGGAGTAACATATTCAAGTACATAGAAACCACTGGAACAATGACCCATGGGCCGATATAATTGTTCAACCTGGGGGGTTGTCCAGGTGTTTGTGAACCTTGGAAAGCATATATAGCAGTGGTGCAAGGTGAAATTTAGGAACCAAAGCTTCACTCAAACTCTCAGGAATAATTTCTTCAGCCACTGCTAACGATAGTCTCTCATGCAGTTATTTTGCAAATATGTTCGTTGGATCAGTCTGGAACAGTTTATCTACAGACATATCTAAGAGCTGCCTCTCAATCTCCAGTTTGTATGTGGATAGGTCCTGCACTACAACTGCCCCACCTTTATCCGCAGGGTGGATTATTATGTTGGAATAGCTATATAAATCATTTAGTGCCTTCCACTCTCCAGTGGATAAATTATTTGATTTCTTAATGTTGTTTTTTGACCCCTCATTGACTTTTTGATTCCACATACACATAAATGTTTTTATAGCAGAGTTGTTAGATGCCGGCTCAAACTGCGATTTTGTTTGTAATTTACAAAGTTGACTTGGGATCACATATATTTACTTTTTTTGGGATCTGTTGATGGTGCTGTTGATCCATTATAAAATTCATGAAGCTTAAGTTGTCTATTTAAACAATATTTCTCAACCTCCCACTGCATCCCATTGTACTTAGATGTAGGCACATAAGACAGGCCTTTACTTAATACTATGATTTCAAAGTCTGTCAACTCATGGGAATAGATATTAATTACTTATGTCTTCATTAAAATGGGGGTCTTCCCACCTTCCTTCTTCTGCGACCACTGCTTGCACCTTCTGGTAAACCTCCTCCTTGGATGTTCTGCAGGTTGTCTCCACCTCCCCCCCAAAGGGGCCGATGATATGGATGGTCCACCTATACAATTGTCAGAATCTCTTATATTGAAATTATGTTGAGAAGAATCAAAGTCTCCACACATTCTGCAAAAACCACGTCTATCCGGATGGTGTTGCTCACTACGGCCACTATTAATACAGTTGTAGACCCGGTTCTGCTCATAATCTGCTGACACTTTCGCCATCTTCAGTTTTTTTAAACTGGAGATCATGCTTGTATTTTGCCACTTGGTTATTTATTTTTTCTCACCAAGCCATATTGGAATCCATCTCAAATGCAGGTTTGTATTATTTCTCAAAGGTGGATAGCTTATCACAGATCACTGTAAGTTCATGAGGAGCATCAGATCATAACTGCACTTATTCAATATGGCTATCCACCTTTTACAAAAGCTGCCCATATTATTGGTAATAAGGAGAGCACTCAAAAATTGTGTCCCCATTTGTTGCTGAAGGATGCTAGCTATTGGCATACAATTTGTATTTCTGTTGGTGGGCTTATGGTATACAGATGTATGCAGAATATTATCAATTAAAGTCACTTGTACATCTAGGTAATGCACAGCCACATCACTAAATTCATTTGTAAATTTAATGTTCTCATCCAAACTATTTACGATCATCATTTCCAAGAATTGGGACTCAGTGCCCTTCCAAATCATGATGGTCATCTATATATCTTACAAAAAGAGGATATTGAAAAATTTAAATTGGTCAAAAAAAATTGTTTCTCAGCATCAAACATGTACGCATTGACAAATGCAGGTGATACACATGATCCCAGGGCACATCCATTTAATTGGATGTCCCATTTACCATTGAATAAAAAATAATTTTGTGTTAATGTTAAATCTAGCAATTGAAGAAAAAATTTAAGTTCCAGTCCCTTATACTTGATGTTATTAGTTAATAATCTTCTCACTGCTTCCAATCCCTTTGTATGGGGGATGTTAGTTTATAGACTAACTATATTAAGGGTACATAAGAAGGATCCCTTTGGGAGGGGGGACAACTGCTGTAACCATTGGAGAAAAGTCATAGTATCCTTAAAATAAGTGTCCTGGTCCTTTATGACTGGTTATAAATACTCATCCAAATATTGCAAAATCACATAATATATGGAGTCCCTGGCCGTTATGATTGAATGAACAGGCATACATACAGGATCCTTATGAAGTTTTGAGATAGTGTAAAACACTGGGGCAACTGGATATTCCTGCCACAGTGCTTTAAAAGTTTGGAACTCACTTAAATTACTAGAGTGTACGAAAGAAAAACCCTTATTAAGGATCCCCAATACATACTCTGTAAAAACTCTTTTGGAAAGATTGTAGATTATGTTGTTTTCATTACTCTTGTCATTTTTTTTAGGTTCCTCTTGCACTGCCTACCTCTGCATGTGGGGTACCTCCTTTTGTGCCTCTCGGTATGTGAGTATTGACCTCCAAAGAGTGCTTCCTTGATTGTGCAACTGATGGTTCTTCTGAATTACTGTTCAAGGTATAAGTCCCACTCAAAATCTCTCCTTCTTTATGCTGGGTTATAAAATGGCTATTTCTTCTGCGGCTGCTGAATATTTCATCTGGATTATTAATCCATGGATATACAGTACTTTACATTCCTAGTAATCCTTCTGAGGTTTCTGTAGTTTATCCCTTTAAACTTCACTAAATCCCTCCTATAACTGTCCACCTGTGCAGTGAGCTTCTTCAACTACTTTTCATCTGTATCATCTTTCAGTGCATTGAAGTATAATGCTTCAAATGACATTCTGTTGGTTTTAACTAAATTAAGATCCCGAGAGGATTCTTCAATCAGTAATAACATAACAAGCCGAAGCTGCACTTGTTTAAGATGGCAACCAATTTCTGGCAAAATTTCTGATTGTGTCTTCTTATAGTCAGGGTATTCCTGACCCAGAACCTACTTGGAATTTGCTTCCTTTGATGATCGACAGAGAGGGTAGGAAGTAATCTATTTTTTTCTTACACAGGGAGCACTGACAATACCAATAATGTATACAGTCTCAATGACAGTTCCTTTCAATGGGTCCCTTGGCCAATGCATTACAGCTGACCTCTAGTCAGCACAGGCCGGGGATCCCTGGGGAGGTGTGGACCCCCCAATAAAGTGGTCTCCCTCTCCTTGGCACATGTGTTGTGCCTGGGCTGATTGCCTGGGGATATCCCTGGCACCCCTGGCCGGTGGGTGCTGGGCTGATTGTCTTAAAGTGTAGTGTAAAAAAGATTTAACATTATTGTGTTTTGCTGGAGAACTACAGGTTTTAGAGGCCCGCTGGTACCTCTAGTTCACCTACAAAATAAGTATTCAAATAACCACAAGACACACACACCATGAAAGTGAAGTCTTATTAAAGTATACATGCGCACTCACATTCATACTCACACTCACATTCATGCATACTCACCTATAATTCCTTTAGCCATTCATGTCCCCTTGTCCAGAAGATTCCACTGCACCTGTAAAAAAAACTTCCATACACTTCTGTTTCTAATGTAGATCACAGCTTCTTTGTTCAATGTAGGCATCCAAAGGGTTAAAAACAATAACCGTAATGCAAAATTAGGTAAGACAGGAGGAAGTGTATGTGTTTACACCTACTCTTTCTCTGTACAGAATACTGGGACCTGAGTGATTCCTTTAATTGCAGGATCCTCCAGCCAATCAGCTGGCACCTCCGTAGGAGCTGCCCGCTGATTGCTTGTGAGTGGTCAGGCTGCCTGTCAGACTTTCCTCCATATACTTCAAAGGTGGGAAAGCTCCATTAAAGTCTACAGTGGGAACTGCTACATTGTAGCCTTTGATGGCAACCTATGAGGTTCACTTCAATTAACCTTGTGGTTACATCATAAGCTACAATGTAGCAGTTCCCACCTTAGAACTCAGTGGAGCTTTTCCACTATTGAAGATTATGAGGGAAAGTCTGATAGGCAGCCTGACCACTTAGAGATAATCAGTGCGTAGCTCCTACAGAGGTGCCCACTGTTTGCCTGGTGGCTCCTGTAATGACAGGAGTCACACAGGTCCTGGCCATTCATGCAGAGGAAGGGTATGTGTTTAATCGTGCCTGGGCTGGTTTTGCATGACATGTTTTTTATACCATGTGGATGCTTACATGGAACAAAGAGAACATGATCTATGCTAGGAATAGGCAAATATGGATTTTGTTTTTTAAAGGTCCTGTGTTATCTACTGGACAAGGGGACATGAATGCATACAGGGATTATAGGTAAGTATGTGTGAATGTGAGAGTGAGTGTGAATGTGAGTGCGCATGTATACTTTAATAAAACTTTACTTTCACGGTGTGGGTGTCTTGTGGTTATTTTAATATTTCTTTTGCAGGTGAGCTACAGGTACCCACGAGCCTTTAAAACCTTTAGATTGCCAGCAATAGACAATATTGTTAAATCTATTTTTTACACTAAACTTTAAGACAATCAGCCCAGCACTCACCTACCAGGGGTGCCAGGGATAGCTCCAGGTTATCAACCCAGGCCTGGGGTGCCCTGGAGAAGTGGACACCTTTATTGGGGGGTCCCCAGCTCCCCAATTGTCACAGCTGGGGCTGACTAGAGGTCTGCTGTAATGATTTTGCCAAGCCACTGTGTAGTGCTTTTGTATTATAAGTGTAATAAAGGGTTATAAATAAAAAAAAAACAGTATGGGGTGTCACCCCAAAGCATAACCAGCCCTGGACCTATGAGCCTGTTCTGGTACATGAAAATCAGGGGAAAACCAGCATGGGGTTCCCCCTATTTTCCTGTAAGTAGCACTGTGCTAAACCAACCAGGGTGCTAAACTCATAGCAAGGAGATAAACAGTGTGGCTTCCCCCTGACATAGCATTCACAAGCCCAGGGCTGGCAGTCATTGGGAAGTGGGGACCCCAAAAATAAAATAGGGTCAACCCTCTTGAGGATCAACCAGCCCTGGGCTGAAAGCAAAGGGCTCTTCCCTGCACTCCTTGAGGCAGTGGGAGCAGGGGAAATGGCTTAAATATATACATAATATTGTTATTCACTGTGGGACTACAGGTCTTTGCACATCTGTCCTGCAGCACTTGTAGAACCACAAGTGCTAGCAGGCCTCTGGCACCTTTACCCCCACTGTGAAGAAAATGTATAAAAAATACAAGATATGGACACCATATATTTTAACCCTTGGAGTGCCATAATAAGAAAATGTCTTTGAATGGATGGGCACAATTTTTTTTACAATTAGCCTCACAGCAATTAGGTAAAGATTTTTTGCTGAGTAAATTGTATAAATCACTCAAAAAAGGGAAATTCAGAGCATGTAAAACCATGTAAAACAGTAATATGAATATACCAGATACAGAGTAAATACCACAAAAGTCACAATATGTATCTGCCCACCACCTCAAAAAACAATAAAAGGTCTGCACTAGTAGTTGCTGAAAAACATGATTTTTAACAAAGTGAGTTAGATATATGATAGAAACACGTTTATTAATAAGTAATATTAAAAAAACTGCACAGCAGTAAAAGTCTAACCTGCTGGCTCCACTATCACATTGAGCTGTCCCCAGATCCACTACAGAGAAAAGAGCCTAGTAACCTGCTAAAAGGTGTAAACTGGCCCCAGCCACTGGCAGGGTGGTTAGTTCAACAGTGTGGTCCTGATGTAATATCTGCTACATTTCAATGTATGCAGTTCCGTCTTTGCAGGATAGCTAAAGTACACAAAATGCCCTATCTACTGTATAGGTGATTGGCTGAACAGGCAGTGTAAGAAGGTATTGAAAGGTCTGTCTGTCACTTCACCCTTGCCCCACATGGGCAACCTAGGATTTCATGAACTGGCTATACACCTCATGAAATGTCTACTTTCTAATTTTTTACATATTTATTATCCTACACCTAAAACCCAGATGTGTGGAGGAGTGATTGGGCCTAAGCCAGAGGTGCATGCAATTCAAACATGATGCCAATGTTCACATGAGCTGAGCTAATGTTTGCAACTGTGCTTGCACAAAAGTTCTTAAAACCTCTATGACACATGCGTAACACAGAGTATACGCTCTAAGATTCTATTATGATTGGGATAATATCTGAAATGGGGAGGCAAAATGATGGGTGTTCCTGGGTGTTGTCTGGGAGATGGCCTGAAGTGAATGGATAAAATAATATGTCTTATGGGCATGTAACTGACATGTCTAATAAAAGCGGCTGTATTGTCCAACTCAGAGATGTAACTACAAAGACAATGTTCAGATGGAGAAACTGCATCGGCCGCTCAATGGTGCACTAATGACTGCTTGTCAAGAAATGCTGGAGGTGTTATAGTGGGCCAAAATGCTGAAAGTGGGTGTTTCTCTGTATGCTGGCTACTGCATCAAGGGAAGACTGATACAAGAATCTGCATAATATTGCAGCTGTGACTATGGCAACAGATGCACCAATTGATGCAGCAGCCTTTGAATCAGCCACCTTGTTCACTCTGCAAAGGGCTGTTTTTTACTAGGAGGGAAGTGGCCTGGAATTGTTCTGTTTGCCCTAATGAATACAGTCCTTTGATGTTCAGCCTAGTGCTGGTTTAGCACTATACTTGGCACTAAGAATTTCAAAGCTTAGTGCTGTTAGTAGCAATTTTGGGGTAACCCCACACTTTTTGACTCCAAGTTTTTTGTATTATTATTAATAATATATACATATTTTTGGTACAGGCAATACAAGATGCATGTTGGTGATCAACATGAATACTGGACTTAGAGGTGTATCTGCAATTGCCTCAACTCTGCATGCGGCATAAGGTGCATGAATGCACTATCATAGCCTGTACCTTTATAACAGAGTGGTACAATGGGAAGATATATCACCGTCTGCATGTGCAGTATGAAAACATGCATTTTTAAAAGACTCAATGTTCATTAGGCCCTAAATATCTATTATATTTGTGCTTTTAAAGTTAGCATTTTCTTTGACTCTCTGTTGGGCACATTTATCTTTTGCTCTTTGAGGCAGCCAGTTTAGCAAACAAGGAGACTTGTGTCCATCAAAGCTACATCATATAAAAAAACCATGTCACATCACTCAATACATGCAAAACTTTGTGTGTTCTATACAATAAATGTTTTTGCTTACATTTTTATTACAGACCTTTGTTTTATTTATTTGACCAAAGGTCTTGATTAAATAAAATAAATAAAAAGAAAATCTTGTCTTTTTTCTAAGAAATTTTCACTCAAAAAGTATGAAATGCCATTATTATTGCTAAAACTTAGATATATAAGTATTATTGGAAAATTGTGACTGTATGGTAGGACTCCATATGGCATCTTTTCCACCCAAATCTCACCAGTTACGGCTATTGCTACACCATATGGTACTAATGCTATTTACTTATTCATTCAATGAAAAGTGTAATTGAATGATATATCCTGTTATGACAAGAGTACAAATTTAAACTCTTGAAGCATAGTCTAGCCACTATGTCCTCTCTTCTGCAAACCTCTATAAATTAGCTAATTAAGCATCTTTTTGGTTCTCATTGCCAAAAGCAAACTATAATTGAGAGTCCATTTGATATTATAACATTATGTTTAGAGAGGAAACAGATGGCTTATAATTTCAGTAACCTACAGTTATCCTGTTTTTATGCAGTGAACTTGTATTTTCCAAAATATATTTAATCATACTAGCTCATATAGACATTACATATTATATTCTTCAGATGTTTATACAAGATGATATAATTGTGCAATAACTTTCTGAGAAATCAGCACTGTAACCATGACAGCATATGTAACTGGGCAGATGAAGAAAAGATGTCCTTGTACCTAGAGAAGTGTATAAAAGAAACGTATGCATACAGGAATTGAAACTACCGTAGATATCCTGATCATTCAATTTATAACTAAAAAGGATGTAAGAATTTAAGTGAACAAGTATAAGTTAATTCTCTATACTTTTACAAAATATATTTTTATGATCCTAAAGAAAAGACAATTAATCTTCATAATGGTTAGCTGACCATTTTCAGTTTATGTAGACAGTATGAGAGCAGTGACATGTGAAGTAGGGTTGCCAAGATGGAGTTACAGACCCCAATGTACATCAGAATATGTAACTCTGCACCCTTTCTTTTCCATCTAATTTGGCTGTTTCTTCTGAGCAACCCATTGCAAAGTGACAAGCTTGGCTGTCCAAGCCCATTAAATCAGCTACTCATAGTAAACAGAGCAGTTTTAAGATTGATAGCTCATTATCAAGTCCTGCAGACATGGAAGGGCCCCAACCCTCCAGGATCCACCACTATCTGTTCCCAAGTACATGGAAATAGTTATAGTGGGTGTAAGGAGTACTTCTGCTATGTTGCCCAGAAGCTTAGGGGGCCAGATTAATTTGCATCCAGGTCATATAGTTGCTAACCAATACAAACTAGGGAACTACAAAAACAAAGTAGGGTACTATTGTGTGATATAATATTTACTGTAGCACTGTGTGGTATAATGTGAACTGGGGTCACTGTGTGGCATAATGTGAAATGGGGCAATGTGTGGAGTAATGGGCATGATTCAGAGCCACATGCAATGATGATATTCACAATTCACATAATTGAGCAATTATTTGCAACTGCTCTTGCATGAAAAATTATGAAATCTCCTATGTTGCCTTTGTTAGTGTATGCATAAAGGTGCTGTGGTAGTCAGTTTACATGGTATTAGATGTGCAGCAGAAAAGTGATGGGTGCTTCTAGGCAGTGATTGGGAGGTGGCTACTAGAGCACACAAAATGGTCCATTCTGTGGACGCATTATGAGAGGGTGTGTCAATGTAAGCAGCTGCATTCACAGATGCACAGATGCAAGCATAGAATGCCATGGTCAGCTGGAGGCATTACATCTTCCATAGGACTGATGCTATTTTTGCGCTGATGTTGGCATATAAGGATGCACCAATTGGTATTAGAGCGTACATGGACACTAAAAGTGGGTATCTCAGTTGTTCCATATTCAGCCACACGGATGTACACAAAAAATGACATGACAGCCCCCCCCCACAATATGGAGAAAAAAATGAGTGCCCACTAATTGTAGAGTGGCCACTGATTGGCTGGTGGGTCTGGCTTCTTACAGTTTACATGTGGGGGTCTCCCATCAGAAGCTGGGTTGCTGTCTATGATGCTGTCTATGTAACAACACATATATGCCTATAATCTGCTGTGCTCGTAACTTACCGGGGATGCTACGGAGACACCTGGGGTGAGTATAGGATCTTTTTCACAGGTACTCTCATTGGATTTCTACTGGAGAAGGGGACAGATCACCTAGCAGCAGGTAAGTTTGTGTGAGTGTGGTAGGTATATGTAATAAATGTATACTTTCTACAGTGTGTGTACTGTGTTTAACTATTTTTTTTACAGTGGGAGTACAGGTGCTGGCCGCCTGCTGGCACTTTTAGTTCCACAAGTGCCACAGGGCAGGCATGCTGGCACCTGTAGTTGCACTGTAAAAAACAATAGTTTCTATTTTTATACACTACTACCCCCGTAACCACAGCCCAGGGGTACAGGGAAGAGACCTGGGCTTCAGACTAAGCCTGGGGTGCTTGGAAGAGTGGGGACCCTTTTTTGGGGGGTCCCCACCTCCCCTGAGATCCTGACTTGGGCTGACTGGCTTGGGGTGTTAATGCTTTGGCCAGGAAGACCCGCTGATAGGGACCTCTGGCTGAGGCATTACACCCCAGTCGGTTTGGGTCCAGTGCTGGTTTTAAATATATGAGGACCCCTAAACAATTTTTTCCTCCCTATTTTTAAAATCAGGACTGGTCAGCAGTCAGGTGCAGATTCCTAAAATATGGGAGAACCCCACACATTTTTTTACACATATTTTTTGGAACCATGACTGACTACGGCAGTTATATCTTGGACCAGCTCTATTTGGGTTCAAATGCCACAGTTAAACTCTTTTTGGGGGGACCCTACATATTTTTTTTGTAAATTAATCCTTTAGAGAAGATTACCAAGCAGAGACAAGTCCAAAACACACTGATCTGTGTATGTTTCTAGTAAACTCACAGCTAAGGAGGTGGTCTATTTAAAACTTCTATTTAGCTGACAGTTTGTACAATTACACCCAAGATTGTCATCTCATTTCTTAGTAAATACTCAAGTTTTATCTTTTTCACGAAAAGTGTTCCAGAGTTTGGCCGATGGTGAGTTTATTCGAGTTTGCACTTTCATCTGAGTTTTTCAGTGAAAAGAGAGACATCTCTCCTGAGTTTATCTTGAGTAAGTTTGCGAGTTGAAAAAAATGCCTAAACTCACCCAAGATTGCTATCTCGATCAAACTCAGAGCTTAGTAAATTTACCCCTAATTATGTGTATGTTTAAAGTTCAAGTTGTTGAAGTTTGCATGAACATTTTTCAAAAATGCTATACAATGATGCCATATGAGCTTAAACATTTTCCGTTCCTTGAATATGGGTTTATGTTTTAATATCTATATAAAGTTCAAGAATTTATTTAGCATATTTAAAATTTACAGCCAATTCAATTAGGTAACTTATTTCCAAAAGAAATTAACTATATACTGTAAAATGCTTAGCTTCCAAGTTCAGTCAAGATATAGGTTTAATAGTATTAAATAAAGTCAGTTTTTTATTACTATCTTCTTTTTTTAGCATTTGCACTGCAAATAGACAGAAAGGTAGAAAACATAAGAAGAAGTGGTTGTTTTTGACAGGTGAAAAAGAACATTCTTCATGCTTATCCTTTAGCTGCAATAGTAAACATAAGCCTGCATTATATGAAAAGTTAATGACATTTACTGTAGGTATCGTGATGTTAAACTGAAGAGACAAATTCAGCAAGTCAATCAAGAATATTGATGAGAAAGTTCAATGCATTATATATTTTTCTTACCAAGAACTATTTTAGAATTAATGGCAAGTCTAAATTTAGGAGGATTTGTTTACAGTTACATAATTTTATTTGAATTGTGAGATTTCTAATATCAATAAGGTAATGAGGGGATGTAGTCAGTAAATAGTCAGCAACAGTCAGGATGCATCCTGATTGTCAGAATGCTGACAAATTGCGGAGTTAACCATTAGGTTGAGGGGGAGACTTAGGGTTAGGAGGAGGGTTTGGGTTACACTAGGGGGAGTGTTAGGGTTACACTGTTTCACTATGTTGACTTAGGGGTTGACTATATAAGTTTCTTTAATTTTTACTCATTATACCCAATTCTTTTAAGGAGGTGAAATTTAAATAAAAGTTATGTTTTATTATATTGTCAATGACTCATATACCACACCAACATACATCTCTTCACTCATCTCAAAATATCTAACAACCAGACCTTTCCGCTTTGCACAAGATCTACGTCTCTCATTCCCACGCATTACTCGCTCCCATTCATGGTTAGAGGACTTTTTCCAGGCTGCACTCTGTGGAATGCCCTACCATGCACAATAAGACTATCCTCTAGTCTCCAAACCTTCAAGCATTCCCTGATAACTCACCTCTTCAGGCAAGCTTATCAGATTCCACAACCACCCACATAACCTTCATAAATTCCATATCTAATTACATCCCCTTTCACAGTCCACACATAACCTCACACATTGTCTTTCATTCACATCCTCCAGATGTTTGGCTGAGTTTCTTGTGTGACTGGATCATACAGCACACCAAGAAACTCTGCATTCTGGCTGGACCAAAATGCATTATATAGCACCTATCCTTGTGTATCAATGACTATTTCCCTATAGATTTTAAGCTTGCGAGCAGGGCCTTCCTACATTATATATATATATATATATATATATATATATATATATATATGTATGTTATTAACTAATTTTGTTCTATTAATGCCTCCAATTGTAAAGTGCAACCAGAAATGTTACACTATATAAGAAACTGTTCATAAATAAATAAATAAAATTTACATATTTAAAGCATTCTACAAATGAATTACTTGCTATTATTGGCCTAGGCTAATATTTTGAGTATGGCAATTGAGTCTCATTCTTTACTATCAATTATTCAACAATTCATAGAGCAATTTTAAATAAAGAAAGGATGTATAGTGTACCACATTTCAAAAGCAGCTCAAGCAAGTACATAGCTAGATCTGAGTCCCAGAGAAAAATGGAGACAGTGAGCAGCAATATGCTCCCTCTAAAAAGCTGCAATCTCCATGTTGAAAGTTTTTCTCAATATCTTTAATCTTTGGTGGCTATTCTAATTAAGAATAATGTGACCTCTGAAGTTCCTATTTGTCACCACATTTGACTCAGTATAATGGACAGGGAACCCTGTTATGTAGCTTGTTTATAAGTCTTAGAAGAGATGCAAGATTTGTAGAGTAGAGTTTTCAAGATATGCCACCAGAGTAGGCATGACATGCAAGAGGAGTGGCTATCATTTAGCCCATAATAGACTGCTCTCATACCCCTCCCCATCAATTTTAAATACACAGACAACACATGCACTAACATTCTGACTGTCCTTATTGCTGGAACAAATGTTTGACTGAAGAGGACAGTCAAAATCAGGACAGCTCATCAAGGCTCAAGACAAGTGGCAGACTGTCAGCTCTCTCTTACCATTTGTTTGAAGCTTTCATTACCTGCTGTTGCTCATATTCTACATTCTATTGCTGCTTGTCTGGCTTTGAATGCTAGGGCTCTGATTGGAAAAAGGAAAGAAAGTTGAGGAAAGAAATCACAAACAACATAGCAGCACACAATGAGCAAGAGCTAAATCTGGAACCCCCGAAAATCTGTATCCAAAATGCTGGTGCCACAGCAACCATTGTGATACTTGTGATGATGGTACAGTAGATATATTAGCCACACAGTGCATGCACATCCTGTGCCAGTAGTGTGCTGCTTCCAGCCAGGACCAAGACTAGGAGGAAACTCTAGCAACTAATAAGGCCTGGAGTACATGACAATGTGAGCTCACAACTGAAGCCTTGGTCCAGGCCAGTTTATATCAAACAAAAGGGGCAGGATTAGGCATTATTCCAGTGAGATGGAAAAATACATTATAAATAAAAAATAATAAGAAAAGAGGAGGTATTACTAAAAAATAAAAATAAAAGAGGAGCAAACAGGCAGAGGGCAAAGTGAAAATTAGTACAAGATAGCAAGACAAAGACCAAGGAAAGTCAACAAAAACTAAAGGGCTAAAGAAAAAATTGGTAGCAGAAAAAGGGGATAGAGAGAATAAAGCAATGCACATGACCATTAACATTATACAACCCAGGGCCTGGTTGAGGTTGGTTCACATGGCTGCATTCACACGCACATGCTCACTTGAAAATATGCTAAGAAATGCAATCGCACGGCAACTGCAGCACTATACCAAGACTCACCACTGTATAAAGCCACCCACTTCCCATGACATGCATCTGCAAGTCAGTGAAAACATTGGTATCATCAAGTAACATCGAACCCATATGCACATTTGTGGTTGACCATGACCTGCTGCAAAAACTGCCTGTCGCCAACTAGATCTCTGGCTGTGTATACAATCACAGGGACTTAATTATGCATGCCCCTGTAACAGCGTTAAAACACACAGGCACTCCTGCGTTTGTCCGTCCACCACCCCTCTCCACCCCCAAATGGTCACTTCCTGTCACACACTGTGTCATGGGACTGCGTGCTTACTGTGATCGATTCCCAATTGCAGCAGTCAGTTCGTGCATATGAACTGCAATGCATAAGCATGCGCAGAATGCAAACATCAACCGGCTGTGTGCGATTGCAGCCTTGTGAACCAACCTGAATCAGGCCCCCAGTACCAACCACTTTCCAAAGAAATTTCAAAAAACAAAGAGGCAGAGCACAAGCCAACAGCTCTCTATAAACCTGAAAAAAACTCTATAGCAGTGGAAGCCAACCCTGGTTCTCAAGAGCTACCAATGGTGCATGTTTTGCAGGTCTCCTCACAGAATCACAAGTGATAAAATTAGCCCTACTGTACCTGTGGATCTTTTCAAATGTGTTAGTTAGTAATTATTATTATTAACAGTTATTTAAATAGCACACACATATTCCACAGTGCTTTACAGAGAGAATATTTGGCCATTCACATCAGTCCCTGCCCCAGTGGAGCTTACAATCTATATTCCCTACCACATGTGCACACACGGGTTCATTTTTTGGGGGGGAACCAATTAACCTACCGGTATATTTTTGGAGTGTGGGAGGAAACCAGAGGAAACCCACGCAAGCACAGGGATAATATGCAAACTCCATGACCTCATTGCTGTGAGGCAGTAACACTAACCATTACACCACCTACTATGTGGTCTGGAAAACATGAACTGTTGGTAGCTCACGAGGACCAAGGTTGGCTTACCCTGCTCTATAGCCACCTCCATATAGCTATAGGCTCATCAATTTGACACCACAATCTCAAATGGAAACCACATTACACTTTTTTCATTGCTCTATTATTTATTCACCTTAAAAGAAACATGTTATGCACTGGAATATCAACCTACAGGTGTTTGTTTCTTTTTAATTGATAATCTGTAGTGCACTTTAGTGCTAGTGCAGGAACAATATAATGGAATGGCACAACAGGGGCAGCTTGGAGATTTAAAATGGCCCAGGAAAAAACTATGAAAGTTGCCTCATGTAGGAAGGGCAAAATGAACTGTGCTTGTGCCAGCACAATGTAGGTGGGTTTAAAAAATATCACAGAACTATTAAGGAAATTAAATAAATCCACTTGCCTCTACCTATGCCATAAACCTAAAACTTAAAGCATACCAGTGATTTCCATACAATACAGAAAGCAACCCAGTGACTGCCATACAATACATTAAACATACGTGACTGCTATAGAATACAGAGAACAATCTTATAACCTCAATACAATACACAAAGCATCAAAGCATCATACATGACAGGAAGAATACTAGTAACTGCTATACAATACAAAGAACATTATTGTGACCACAATGCTTAGATCATCCTAGTGTAATTATACACAGATAAAAACATATGAATGGTTTAAGGCAGTGTGTAACATAAATGGAATAAATATCTCCACTCATCAAGGCTCCAGATTATGGAACTCTTGGTTTTGTGCAAGTATTGTAACTAATGTACAGAGAAAGTTAAAAATGTCCTTATCAGTGCACTGATTGTCCATGAAGTGTTGAAGGTGATGTGTGGATACAAATATTTTGCACTTTAATGTATTTGTAGCAGGGTCTCTCATTTTAAAAAAAGTGGTTGTGAAAAAATTTACTTACTGATAAGAGATCTTGGTTGGTATTTGTCTCAATCTAACTTGGTGTTCTTGCTGTCATGGTAGAGTTTAGATAAATTGGTTGTTCTATTAACCTTTAAATCTGGGTTGACAGCTCATACTTTATGAGAGTAAGCAAACTCTCAGAAATGCTCTGGTCAGCAGGTTGCTTGTAACATTCACACTGGGGCCAGGACTGGTCTCTTTAGGCTGATGCAAGTCCCCAGTGAGATCTGAGGCAGTCACCTCCCCTTACTATCATACACATCCACTATCTGTAATTTATTCAAAACACTTTGCTTTCCTTGCTTATAATGCTGCACTTCAACCAAATCTCCAAATACACCATTGTCTACCCTCTCCCTCTGTTCAGTCTGTAACCAGCATCCAATCTTTGATAAGAAATCTATACCTCACCAGCTCTGATTCTCCTCCACTCCCTATTTCAGAGTTTGGTATATTATCTCCTTAAAGATAATACACCTTGGGATGCAGAACAATGCCAATAATTCAAATGATTTAACAAGTCACTGATGGAATAATGCAGTGAAAAATTAATCATGTCAGATTAGTTACAATAGGTTCAATAATTATGTTTTACATTTGCAAAATATTTTCCTTTTTATGTTTAAAGATTGTGGTTTAGTTTACTGTTTGCTGTTAATTACAAGCACTACTTCCTTTCTGATGGGCTGCAAAGGAAGGGGTGCATTGCTTTTTTATTTTTTGAAAGTTCAGATGAAAAATAGTTGGCATCTGCCATTTTTAAATTGACTTCTAGTTTTCAATGCAAGTGTAAAAAATGCTTTTAAAAGAAATTTGCTTCATTTATTCTAGAAATAAAATGAAGTACTGAACAAGCTTATCGTATCTGCAGAAATAAAGCATGGCCTTCACATTTAATTTCACCAGCAGAACTTTTCGTTTTGTCATTGAACAAATGAGTATTCAGAATGCAGCTAGTGCCGTATGTATTTACGTCAGAGATGTATGAACTGACAACAGGCTGAAGGCTTGTCTCATTGAGATCTGATACATTTAGCAACCCGACTGTCCTCTACTTTTAATTATCTGTCTAATAGTTTTTATATTATGTCACCTGTATAATAATTCATTGAGAATTAGCTAGAAGATGAAAATGAAATCGACTGACCAATCTAATCTGTGCTTTCCTAATATTTTCAGCTTGACTTTTAAAATGGCCTATTTTTTTTAACATTTGAATATTACTGTTTTACTTTTCTCATAAATAATTAAAATTGTGGGTGTATAATGGTCACACACTTATGAAAGTAGCTTTTTAAAGAGGAAATGATAACTGTTCTTTCACCTGTGGTTTTATGTATTTATATTTTAATGTAATTATTAATCAGTACTAGAAAAATAGATAAAGCATAAAAGTCTTATTTGTAATAAGTGTTTGTGTTATTTTTGTGGACCCATAAATGAACAGTAATTAGTGACAAAACACATATGTTTAATGTTGCGCTTTCATATGTTTTATCTAAACAGGTAGCTCACAGCTCATGCAATCTGAGCAGTCTCGCTGGTCAGAGACACATTTTATTTTTGGGATGCAGTCAGGATACCAGCGGGTGCTATCCCACCCACCAATATCCCAAACTGACAGCCCGACAGGGGAATAAAGATAGGTGTTGAAATCCCAACACCTATCATTAACCCCACTACAACATACCGACACCCGGCATACCAAATGAAGTTAAGCTGGGTGTCTTAGCATCTAGCCATGAGAGGGGGGGATGGTAAGGTATAGCGACCCCTTGGAGGACTTAGGGTTGGGCACCTCCCGGGAGGGTTAGGGAATGGAAAGGGAAAGGGGGGTTAGGGTTAGGCACCACTGAGGGGTTAGGGTTCAGCACCCCCGGGAGGGTTAGGTTTAGGGTGTGGGGATGGGGGGTTAGGTTTAGGCACTAATGGGGGGAGGTTCGGGTTAGGCTCTAGGAGGAGGTTAGGGATAGGCAACACTAAGGGAGGGTTAGGTATAGGGGGGGAGAGGGTAGGGGTAGGTTAGTTACTAGCCCCAGTCGGGAATAAGGTCCATCAGAGTTCCGCTGTCGGTATTTGATTCAGCGGCAGAATCTAGTTGAAAATTATTGTGGTTGATTTCTGGTGACTTATTGCTTTCTATTATATACTGCGACTTGAATCTCACCAGTTTTTCAAAATCAGAGACTATTTCATTCTTCCCTAATAGTCTAAGGGGGGTATTCAATTTGGCTGTGAAAAGCATAACCGATGATGTCATTTTCACATGTTTCAATTATCCCCGTATTAAACTTCAAAGTCTTTTTGCCAGTGCGAAAGTCTTTGTTAAAAAAAGGGGATAACTTTTCACCATGTTTTACATGGCGAAAAAAAGTGCAGATTTGGGGTTTAGGGGTGCAGGCTTAAAAAAATTGCCTGCACCTCTGGGAATGCCCCCTAAAAATGATCTGTGTCAAAAAAAGTTTTAAAAAATATTGGGACACACCAAAAAATTAAGTTTAATATTGTGGTAAAAAAAAAAATGGGGGACAACTTCTAAAATACTGAAATTATTCCAGAGGGGTTCCCAAGTATGCTGCAGGTGTTTTCGTCATTGCAGCTAGTGCATTTTTGTAGAATTTTTTAAAAATAATATTAGGAACTTAAAAATATGCTTGCACCCATTTTCATGTACCTTAAATTTGATGACCATAGTTATTTTTCCCAAAAACAATTACTAAATGCTCTTCTTCATCACTTCTTCACAAGTGTATTTATGCACCTGCCATGGCTATTTAGAATCTCGACTTCCATTCAGCAGCCAAAACAGGGGTATCCATAGTGATCCCCCATGTCTGGACATGTTTAGGGGGGTCCCATGAACATTTCCTGAAAATTCCCATTACTTTTCCTATAATTACCTTTCTGCCCAGTCCTGTTTTTGCCGCCTCCAAATTGAATGTGGGGATAAGTGGGCACACGCCCAATACTTTATCCCTGCAGAAACCTCCGATGTGGAGAAAAAAATCCAGCACAAACTTTTTGCTACCAAATTGAACATGGCCCTAAGGGCAGTGTTCAATTTGGCTGCAAAAAGCCATTATCGGTGATAATTTATTGCTGATGATGTAATTTTCGCCTATTTTAATTATCCCCGTATTCAAATTCAAAGACTTTTCTCCGGTGCGAAAAGTCATTGTTGAAAAACTGGGATAACTTTTCACCATGGCGAAAAAAGTGCAGAATTTGAATTTATGGCCCCTAAAATTAATGGGTGTCAAAAAAAGTTTTTAAAAAATCAGGACACCCCCAAAAATGAACTTAAATTTTGGGTAAAAAAAAAAATAGGAGCTAAAATCCTAAAGTAGCTAAATAGATTCCACAGGGGTCCCCATGTATGCGGCAGGTGTTTTCTTCATTGTGCGTAGTAGCAACAGGTGCATTTTTGAAGAATTTTTTAAAATAACTTTAGGGACTTAAAAATGTGCTTGCACCCATTCTCATGTACCCCAAATTTAATGGAAATGGTTTAAAAAATATATAAGAGCTATTCTTCACCCCTTCTTCTTAAGCCGCATTTATGCACCTGCCGCGACTATTACAAACCTTGACTTCCTTCAGCAGACAAAAATTGGAGTACCCATAGTGATCCTTCATGTCTAAACATCTTTAGGGTGGTCCCAGGAACAATTCCTGAAAATTCCCATTTTTTTTGCGATACTTACATTTCCGCCGGCTCCCGTTTTTGCTGATTCCTAATTGAATATGGGGATCTAGCGGGCACACGTCTGATACTTTATCTCCATCAAACCTCTGATTTGAAACGAAGAGTCCAGCATGGACTAAAGGGGGATATTCAATTTGTTGCAAAATGTCTGGGCTTTTCACATGACAGACTTTTTGCACCACTCCGGAGGTTTGAGTGGGGTTAAGGTATCGGGCATGTGCCCGCTTATCACCCTATTCAATTTAAAAGGTGCGGAATCGGCACCCGGCAAAAAACTCACTGGTGAAAAATCCTGTCAATTTTCTGGAATTGATCCTGGCTCACCCCAAAATATATCCTGACATGGGGAATCACTATGGGTACCCCCGATTTGGCCTTCTGCATATTGTTGGGGTTTTTAAATAGCTGTGGCAGGTGCATAAATGTGGCTATGAAGAAGTGGTGAAGAATAGCACTTTTGTTTTTTTGGGGGGGAAATTAACTGTACCCATCAAATTTGGGGTACATCAAAATGGGTGCAAGCATATTTTTAAGTCCCTAAAGTAATTTTTTAAAATTCTGCCAAAATGCACCTGCCGCTACCAACCGCAATGAAGAAAACACCTGCCGCATATTTGGAAAACCCTCTGGAATTAATTTAGCTACTGTACTTTAGAAGTTTATCCCCCAATTTTTTTTTCAGCCCCAAAATTACAGTTAATTTTTTTTGGGTGTCCCGATTTTTTTACATTTTCTTATTTAGACACAGTTTATTTTTAGATGACACTCCCAGGGATGCAGTCTATTTTTTTTTTAAGCCTGCACCCCTAAACCCCAATTCTGCATTTTTTTTGCCATGTAAAACATGGTGAAAACTTATCCCCGTTTTTTTACAAAGACTTTTCGCACCGGCGAAAAGTCTTTGTAAATGAATATGGGGATAATGACAATAGGCGAAAATAATATCATCTGCGATAAATTATCGCTGATAATGGGTTTTCACCGCAAATTGAATATGGCCCTAAATGTAATATTTGGATTTACGTTGTGTTGATGTGTTAATGTAAAGAGTATATACTGTACACAATGTAACCAGGGTTGGCCTAAGCCTAATTGTTTTGGTAAGCAAATATAGATTTTGGCATCCCTTAGTGAAATAAACTATATTATACACAGATAAAGTTAAAGCACTATGGGACCTATTTATCAAGGTGGTTTTGCCACACATTAGTGCCCAACATATAATTATGCCACAAATCAGTGCAACAATACATAATATGCCACACATTAGTGCCACAATACACAATATGCCACACATCAGTGTCTCCAACACATAATTTTGCCACACATCAGTGCTCCAACTCATTTTTGCCACAATAAACAATATGCCACACAACAGTGTCCCCATTATATAATTATGCCACACAACAGTGCTAGCACAGGTCAGCTTGTCCTTGTGGAGTGGGTATCCCATTTTGGTTGCCTTCTTTCCCTGGGTACTCCAGCCCTGGGCTGACCAGTTGAGGGTATTGTTTTCTGTTAGGCGGGCTTCATTCTGTTTGTCCTCCTGTTATAGCATCAGCTGCCCTGGCTGATTCAGTCTAGTGATGGTTATTGGAAAATATGTGGGATTCCATGCTCCCCCTATTTTTCAATATCAGCCTAGGCTAAGAGCCCCAGTGCTGGTTAATGATTTGAGGGGAACACCATGCTGTTATTTTTAAAGAATTATACTTTTAAAGCTTTTCACATAAACAACACCTGCACAGATCATAGTGATTTGTGCAGTGCTACACACCAACTCACCTGCCAGAGGAAGGTCTATTACTTGTGTGGATTTGCCATTGGCTTTGCAACAGGTTCTAAACTGACACTACAGTAAATCTGGTGTTTTTTTTCTTCTAGCTAAAAACCATCAATACTGAACCAATGTTCCATTATGTTCTAAAATCTTAAAATTCCTGTCAGATTTGGCTTTAATAAATCAGAGGATTGCAACCCCACTGGGAATGTGTCCTAAAGCCCAAATCTGACTTTTAGTAAATTTACCCGTGTCTTGATATCAGCCCCTGCATTGATCATCCTGTTTCTAATTAACAAAATGACAAGGAATTTGCATTCTGAACAGTGCCCTTGGCTTTGCATGCAACAGTGGTGTGCAACTCAGTTGCTAACCTGGGGAAAAAGACAAAAAACAGAGCACTAAAATTGGTGAGTCAATGTCATGCATGGCACCGCAAATGTCCTTACTCTGTAATTGTATTTCAACTCCATTGCAACAAATTTGTTTTATTACTATATAAGTGACTTTTGGTTCTGTTACTGTACAATGCAAATCAGTTGCTTAATTAAAAATAGTGATTCCTGGACTTTTATACCTATCTGATGGGCTGACATATTGCACTGTGTGCACACACTACACAAAGCAGTGGTATAACGGTGTGATGTAGAATGACATGCTGCATTTAGCAGCAAGACATTGTACATGATATCTTCTGAATGATCATGCAGTATGGCACCTGCGTGAGCAAAGAAATTGTCGATACACACTGAATGATCTTAATGATTTGACATTCCAATTTGTCTGGAAATGATAAATCATTAAGATATAATTCGAGTGTGTACCTTGCCTTAGTTGTGCCATGCGACTTGTGGCATATGAACTAAGAGTATACAAGATCAACATTACTCCTATGCACAGTAAGCTGCTAAGAACCTAGTTAACCAATCATGTGTCACCACCGACATATTCATAAATCCAAACAAAAAAATTACATATGCAGTAGGTGACTCTGGTTCAGGACTCAACAACACAAATCAATATAATAATCTTTATGATCAAAAATGGTATGGATGTGGGTCCCAAAATGTGAAGTCTGTTTCTTGTAGTAGCAATAAATAATCAAAATTTGATAATCTAACTTATTCAAACATAGGAGTCTTGTATCCGGTATATCTGGACCATGTCAGATTGTATCACACTTGAGATGTCCACAAATTACTGATTCCAGTCAATAATAGCAGAAAACGACCATCAATTATAGAAGATTTATTATCCATAAAATACATAGGTACACTGTACCACCTCCTTCTTAGAAGTCAGAGTCCTCAATCCTCTCCCATATAAACATAGTTCAAAAATTGGGAGAATTCTTGGTACTCACTCCAGGTTTCGCAAAAAGTGAGTGCTCGCTCTGAATCAGGGCGGACGCTTGATTTTTAAGTTGCAGCCTCCTGGCCGCTCGCATAGCTGTGGGTGATCACCCACAGCTTATGCGAGTGGCCAGGTGATGGTCGCGATGGTCAAGACCATTGCGACCAGCGGGCTTGCGATGAGACCCTTATGGTAGGGTCTCGTGGCTGCAAGCCCCAGTGGACTTCCTGCTCTAATAGAGCAGGAAATCCACCTACTGACATCACGAGTGATGTCACTAGGGCCACCCACAAATGGCAGGCGCTCCTGCAGGAACGCCTCTGTTTGCCCAGCCACCCTCCCTCCCCACCTTCCAAATGTGGCGAGCTGTCGATCAACATCGACAGCCATCCCTTTTGGATGCGAGCACTGTAGCACAATGCTTTTTGCGCTAGCTGCGGGGGTCGCGCAAGTGCAGTGTGCATACATGTGCATACGCACTGGCCAACCATCGACCCACTTGCGAGCGCTATGCGCTTGTGAGTGGGTCTGAATCAGGCCCAGTGTCCAGTAGTCAACCCATGAATGTAGTCAACCAATGAGTTTTGAAGTGCCTGCTTCTTTATCTAGGTATATCCTTATACTGTACCTTGATAAAGAAGCTAGCACTTCAAAACACGTTGGTTGACTACTGGACACTTACTACACCCTCCCTATTTTTGAACTGTGGTTATGTGGGAAAGGATGGAGGACTTTAACTTTTAAAATGGTGGTAGTACAGTATACATATGTTTTTTATGGAAAATAATAAAACTACTATAATTGATGGAGTTATCATGCCATACTATGTGGCTCCAAAAGGATGGATGAATGAGGACACATCTGTACATTAGCTTGAAGTTTTTATGCCAGCCTTTTTGTAATAACAATAAATTGATATATACATTTTTAATGAAAACTTTAGTTTAAAAATACAGGAATGCTTTTGATATCTTTTTTAAGATATTTTTGCAGTTGATATTAAAATTTCACAGATACAGTAAGCATATATTTACAGGCTTTGGATACATACTGTTAGATACATACTCATGAAGTGTCAATATACGTGGCTTACATTGAATAATAATCCTTATCAGATATTTTTCTTAAACACAACTGTGTAAATTTTATTTGTTCTTGCATATGAACCAGAATTTCTTTATTATTGTTACTATGTTTCATGCATTTGGTGTAGCTGTTTTTAATCATATACAGCAATAACTCAATCTTATGCTTTTCAAATAGCACCATTTTTATCTTGAACTATTTTTCTTCTATGCCCAATGTCTGCCTTACATTTACAAAATTCTCTGTTATGCTTGACAGAATGAAAGGTGCAAGCGGTCTTACCTGTGCATGTGTGACACACAAAATAAACACCATACAGGATATAGCTTTAGGAAAATATTGCAAATGTTAAGCTGGAGTTCATCTGATAATAAGTAAGTGTATTAAAAGAGGGTAGTGTGTGGAGAAAGATGATGAATACAGTGCTGAACATACTGTATATATTTTCAATAAATGTTCAGTAGTTAATTGACTTAAAAAAATATTTGTGTGTTTTAAAATTGTTTATGCATTTATGGGACCATTGAAAAATAGTGTACAATTATATTAATATTCCACTTCCAATATGAACAGGAGCTTTGTCCAGAAATAGAAGTCTTTATTGTCTTCTATAATTGCCTGTGAGCTGTTTATTACTACAATTTCCTAAATCTCCTGATATTTAGTAATACAACTTACTAGTATGAATTCCTCATAACACATTAATCCTTCTAGTAAAGAAAATTCTACATAATCTATTTTTAGAATGGACATTTTTTCAAATTATTTATAGCAAGGAATGTAATAATCTCTTATTTTGTAATGGAGACTCAATATCTAAAATATTGAGGGAAAAATTGCTGTTTTCAAATGAGTCAGCAGAAATCACCATCCAGATCATTTCAGTGTTCTACTACAAATTGTTGTCTGCCATCAAACAAAACACAAAAAAATCAACAAACAAAAAAGGTACAGTACCTCTGGTTGGCATCCATGCTATTCAGCTGTTAGAGTCTGTGTTTGTTGTGGACCCAGGGTGGTAACAGGAGAAAACACCAGAACAGGTTTAAACTGAAATGTAGGTTGTTTAATGTGAATGTTGGTAGACATGAACAATAAGATAAACTAAAGTCAAGAAATATCAAACTAATAAATGTGGCAGGAGGAAACTGTAGTGAGTGGGAATAAACGGATGTCCAGAATGGTGACAGAGATAAATGAGGTGAATCCTGGAAGACTGTAAAAGTGCAATGGATATCCAGGTATGCAGGATAGTGACTGAGAGGGATATGCAGAAATGCTGTGTTGATGACTGAAAGGAGAATCCAATAATACTGTGATGATGGCTGAAAGCAGAATCTGGAAATGATGTGATGATGGCTCAAAAGGAGAATCCGGTAATGCTGTGATGATAGCAGAAAGGATAATATGGTAATGCTGTGATGATGACTATACAGGAATGGGTTAACTGTGGAAATAGGTTCAGGAAGGAGTGGGTCTTGATGGAAGGTGCAGGACGATCTCTAGCTGAGTGCAAGGCAATGCAGAGTGGTGCAGGCTGCAGGGAGCTGAAGGCAGACAAGTAGCTAGGGCAAGCACCAGAATACAGGTCTCAGGTTCAGAAGTGCAGGAACTCTCAGCTGATGCTGTGAAACACATCTGCTGCAAACAACCTTAAGTACACAGCAACAGCACGTGATAGGCCAGAGAGAGCAGGTGACCCACAGATGATTGGCCTGCTATGTCAAATGGCCAAAGACAACATGGTGGCACCCAAACAGCTGTGACATGGAGACGCCACTAGTCTTACCCCTGTCAGGATGGCCTAACACTGGTGGACCTCTGCACACTCGCAATGCCAATATCCACATGCCAGCTCCCCTACCGGAAGGAACGCGCCACAGCACCCTCACCAGAAAAGACCGCAAATCTCCATGCCACTAAACCTGGGTCATGACATCAGCACTAGGATTGGTCCTCTTAGAAGTGTGTGTGTTTGCAGGTACAATTGCATTCCTAATTGGCTGTGTCTCATTTTGGAAACAATACAAGGCACCAGATTGACTACCTGGTATTAAGTAGCCAGACTGCCTAATCTTATCTCATTCCAAGGCCAGGGCTCATTGGAGCAAGTTTGGTTTGGCCTACAGGGGTTTTTATTTTTCAAATACCATGACCTATACTCAATCAAGCAGGAATGAATATCAGATAAGTATTAAGTTAGGGAAACCTCTATTTTTCCACATATTGTTTTATTTATTTTTTCAAATGAGGGCATTACTTTATTATTAGAAATAATAAGATGGCAATATCTTATAGGAGTCATTACATTTTGTAAATTAAGTGGTCACTAAATTAATTATTGTCAGTTTTTATAAAAGGACAAGAATATATTATTACTTTTCTATGGGGGCACAAATGTAAGTATTAGTACCTCAGTACCCACACACATGCTAGCCCAAGCTGCAGGCAATGTGTGAGTTTTAAATTTGCTACCCATTGCCAAGAATTTGGTTTCTCATTCCCCAAATCAACTTACTTTACATTAGTGCAAAATGATGCTTTTTTACATTCTCTTCTTTGAGTTTTCTTTATATCTCGCTTTTAAAGCTCAGTACAGTACTTGTATTTTACATATTCACAACAAAATTGACTTCACGATAAAATATATAACAAATCATCCTACTTACCAAGGTACTGTACATCAGTATTTCTCTGTTGTATGTCTTAGTGTGATAGATGCCTGGATGTGTAGATTCAAATCCCAGCTAACTGGGAAATCATTATAGCACATTTAGACATTATTTATGGACTTGGCTTACACGTTGTCTAAGCTAATACTTTCTGAGATGGGATCTTGTATCCCATGAACACAATAGATGCCGTTGTCACCCTTTGTCAAAGGTGTCCTTTAGATAACATTTGAAATGCACAATAAATTACTACTGTTGAAACAAAGATGACTTTAGTTGATAATGCTATATATTAAGCACTAGCTTGCTGTCTTTTTATTTGTGCTCTTCTTACATATCATAGATTAAGGTTGGCAAGCTTTAGCACCTGTAGCAATATCTGAACAGCTTCCTAAATTACTCTACTTATCATAATCATTTCACTGCAACAATTATCTGTCAGCTACTGTCAAAAATAGAAATATAATCTTGCATATTTTAATAGAACACACATTAAATGTATGTTGTTTAAATGCAGACTAAAGTTGAATAAAATAGAAAACTACAAATTGTTTTTTGTTCAGAAAATAATCAGTTTTGATAATATTTACTGGTTTGTTTTGCTGTTTGTCTTCTTTGGTACACTATATTGTTTGTAAAGACTTTAAGTTACAGGGTAATGCTTTATGTGAACAACATAGGAACAAATACATATGAAGTTATCAATAAAGTGATATGTTAAGTGCTGTATTATGTTATTTTTACAACAAACATATAAGTATAAAATTGTACTTTAGTGAGTAAAGTTTTTTGGTGGTTAAGGTGGTAGTGGGTCGAAATATAAAATGTCTAAAAGAAGTGGATAGAACACATTGACAAATACCAGATATTTATAAGTGCCAATCCAATCCCATTTTTAAGTCTGTAAATAGTAAAGTATATTAACTGTACAGTATGGTTGCAATGCTTACATGTGTCTATTAATTTGTATAGCCTGAATAAAAGGTTGGTGTCATAGATATGGTGATGTTACTGAATCACTAATAATATTGAAAGCTATGTGACAGCATATATTATCCATTTAGTTTAATTATTTTCTCTCATGAGATTTGTAAAAAAAAAGTCCATCACATTATAGGCTCTCATTATAGACTCTTCAGGGGCAATTCAATTGTTTTGTAGGCAAATATAATTAATTGACAGAAGTGTTGCAATTCAATTGTTCTTGTTTTTGTGGTCATTGCGCCCTATTTGACTGGGTTTAGCAGTTTATAATGGTTTTATTTGTGTGAAATATGCACATGAAACAGAAATGTGTATGTAAGTCTGTATTCAGCTTTTCACTCTTCTTACACACATGACTCATTGTGAATGGATAAGCAGAACAGATAGGATGGGACTAGAAACATAAGATCAGTCCAGATACAATGTATTCACTTAATTGTGATCCAATTGCAGATAGATCTGTAAGGAGGAGTCTTTCTTGCAAGACTCATTGATGATAGGAAAATATGGCCACTTCTGATTGGCTGATAGTGGATTTACCTCTCCATCTGAAAGTACTTAATTTATTAGTATTGCTGCTTTGTTATATGAAGTCACAGGTTTTTATTATCATTATTTATTAAGTACTAAATATGGTGGTCCTGGTTCAGAGGAGCACACAGACACAGCTGCATCTTTTGCCACCATTGCTTTTTTGTCTTTATGATAATGTCACAACCAATGATCTTTCTACTAAGACCCCATCTGGCTGTGGTGCTAATCTGTCTTGGTCCATCTTTAGATGCACCATCAAAGCCAGCACTAGCCCTATGGAATGTGCAATATCTCCATCTAAACATAGCATCCTGTGTATGTGCTAATGGGTCTTCAGATGGAGTCACTGTCAGCAACACACCTGTGAAATGCCTGTGTCTGATAAACAACCCCCCTTCCTACCTCCCGGGAATGCCCACTAAAATCCATGGCTCTTGCATCCAAATTTGCTCTGTGTCACCTGGCAGTAACCATCGGGATGCATGAACAGTGTGACACAGATGCATGTGCAGATATAAAACATGGGGCACTTGAGTGTGACATTGACACTGCGTGCATCTGTGAATTAGGTCCAGTATCAAACAGATGAATCTTTTGAAACGTTGGTATGAAATTCCAAAGCAAATGTAATAACAGATTTGTTTCACAAATAAAGCACAAGAAACAAATGTTAGAACAGGTAACAATTAATAATAAGTTAAAATGATAATGTATCGGTACTTGTTTGGCCGAGCCTTGACCAAATGTCACACAAATCAATTATTTATTGGAAAATGAATGAGTTCTTAACTTTCTTATTATCTTATTGCAAATGTAATCAATATAGTTTAAAACCTTTGTACTGGGAAGGCTGTTTTAGGACACTGATTGTTTAAGAGCGATTATTTTTAAAATATTTCTTCAACAAATGTGCAGTACTATCGATGTGGCAAAGCATCTCTGAACAAAATGAAAAAGTCCACTGGCTTAGAAATATTTACACTATCGTAGTTGTGCTTATTTAAAAAAAAAAAGATAAACTGCTTTTTTCTAGTGTAGTAAATGTCTCAATTTGCATTATCAAAATTTTAAAATTCTCTTGTTCTAGAAAATGTTTTTACATTACATATTTATACTGATGATCTGCCTCTTGGACAGCCATTGCATCTGCCACTTTCCTAGTTAATTTTCAATTTAAATGGTCCCAAGAAGGCTTTTTGAAATACTATCAACTAGAGATGTGCGGTTTGGTTCTATCAGAAATCCGAATACCCCCAAATTTTGTGAATCTGATCTGAGTTGCAGTTCTGATCTCCTGAGGAAAGCCAAACAATCGAAGTTGCAGGTCTGATCTTCCTGTGGTTTGGAATTTGTATTTTAAAACTGACTTTCGGATTTTGGATTGCAAAACCAAAACCAAGGGGTATATATGAGAGTTTTTAAAAGTGGAGATGTTGTGCTAGCTAGTATTTAGTAGAATCTGATTGGTTGCTATAGGCAACATCTCCACTTCTAAATACTCTCACTTTAGTAAATATACCCCCAAAACACTTGAGGGTGGTTTTTCAAAACCAAAATCAAAAAACAAAACACAAAGATGAATCCAGATGCAAAACCAAAACACAGGGATCAGAGCACATCTCTTCTCCAAACACTTGATGTAGGAGTCAGTTAGTGCTTTAGTGTCTAATTGCAATTTTCCTACTTTGGTAAACTTATTTAGCATTCAGGTTTGTACCTCCCAACATCAGAAATTCTGAAATCAGGAAATATTTCCCCCTAAATTGGAATAAATAGCACTTCTACAATAATAGGCCAATTCCAGGTATACAAATCTACTGTGACTTGGCACCATTAACGAAGGCCATCTTCAGATGCTGTCAGTTGCTGTAGCCTATGGACTACAGTATCACCAGAGAGATATCTTCAGGTCCCTATCCAGTAGATGAACTATGTGCATGCTTGCAGTCGTATCCTCATAGCATTTAAAAAATGTAATCTTTACTGAAAGACTTCCCAATGGTGAAAGTACCTTACCAGGACAGCATCTCTTCAAATGTGCTGTCTCAGCAAGCAAAGTATGATAAATTGCTCTGATAAATGAGAGGTGTGACCATTTCAATGGCTTTTTATGAATTAAATACCCCATAAATAAAAGATCACCTCCTAAATATTTATTTAGTCAACATAAGCAAATGTGTTATTATGCCTGATTTAGAAGTGCATGCAGTTCATATGTGGGTTTGATTTCTTATGGTTTCCCAAGTGAAAAAATATAAAAATGAGAGTTAAAGCATTCCCCTTGTGCACTACCTTGCTATGGACTTAGCAAACCCTGCAGTGCCACTTCGCATATATGAACAATGCTGAAGAGTGCTGGTGGATCTGATCATTACACCATCGACGATCACAAAATTGACTCCTCGAGCAGAACCTGTCTGGCACAGATTCACCCCTGTAATATATGGTCACTGTGGCTGCAGTGCTGTGAAATAAATCACAGCCACATGCTGAAACCCACCAATGACACTCCTATAACATGCTCAAGTCACCTCCTGTTTTGTGAAGACTTTAGGTCACTGCCCAGTTTCCACCTTAACCCTCCCATGTATCGCATAAGCCATTTCAAGTAATAGTGATGTCCTATGCAAATGCATACGCCTTTGCACACTTTGGTTCACACATGTACAGTAGGGTTTTCTAGATTTTTTTGCACATGAACAGTAGCACAAAAATCACTCAACTCTGATCAATACTGCATCTCTCAATAAAACCCATTGTTTTTATATTTACAGGGCTTTATTTTGATTTTATATTAGAATATACATTGATTTATGTCATATGGCTTATAAGATTCAAATCATGAGAAATGAAATAATATACACTTTTCCATGTTTCGTCCATACAGTAACTACAGTACTTGAACCGAACAATAGGTAATCACTTAGGTACGTCAAGTTTTGCAATTTCAAATAATAATCATTTGTGCAAGATCTAACACATTTGCCTGGTCATATTATATCACAGTTAATTTATAGAGGTTCATTTAGAGCTGGATACATAAGCACTTTTTGTGCTTAAAATATATAATGGCAAAGTGTGCTTGCCTCTGTATTTACAGATGGAGACATCTTGCAATGCCTACAACTCAAACATACTGTAATAGTTCTAGCATTATGTTAGCCAAGTGTACCAGTGTGAATACAGTTGACATAAGTGTAGTATGTGCTGGCTCTAGGCTCAAGTATTAGAGCTCAATGCCAAAGTGGCATTACACTGTGCACAATAATCAAATTTGAATAGTATTATGTTCTGTATTAGATACAAGAAATAATATTTTATAAATAAGAGTTACATTTACCATGTATAAAAATAATTACAATATGCTTGATGCAGAGTTGGATGGAAATCAGGCATTTGTGCTCCTCCATTGCACGCACAGAATATTTTTTTTTTATTAAACTCTTTATCTGCTGAAGTCATCACACATTTATACACAGAGTAACATACAAACTTTTCTATAAAAAAGATTTATTGGCAGGGAAAAGAGTCAGTTTTAATTATACAAAAAGGACAAGGGTATAGTGTCATAGAAAGAATGGCTCTAAACACAGTGTACTGTCTGCTGAAATAAGATAGACTTCAAAATAGGGCCAATTGCCAGCCCACAGCATGTAATTCACAAAAGCCTTGAATGGGGGTCAACTGCAAGATCATCCCTATCTCAAAGCTAAGATTGGCCCAAATGCAAGCCTATTACCTAACTCATGCTAGATAGAGGCCCACTGCCAGCCCATCGCAAATTACCCAACATCAACAGTGCTGCACCAATCTTGAACATGTTAAATTCCAATTAGGACAATCAAAGTGATGGTATACAGCATTTCACCAACTAGAAAAAGCGATGTCTAGTAAGCAGAGGCCTGTCTTGATGTAACAACCAAGCTCCAGCAACATTAGGGCTGAGCAGCAAGAATGTAGAAGCAAGTGATACCAGACGTAATCTTAACACCATTGCACCTATTCAGAAAAACCCAAGGACCTCTTTCCAACTGATTGGTCCTGGAACGCTTGATTCCACATGTAACAGAAGCATCACTTACAAAAACATTGGAAATATGAAAAGGGAAAAATGCTGTCTTAGCAGAAGTGACTAATTTACTACACTAAAGGCCCCATGAAAGGCCATAGTGAAACTTACATAGAGCAAATCCTCATAAGAAGATACACAAATTAAGTCTAAAACATCTAGAGAACACAGAAACATGTGTAATTCAATAGGATGCCTAAAATCAGGAGGAGAAGGGGCATCCTGAGCCCATCCTTTAAAAAACCTTCTATAAAACAAAAACATTTTTGTAAAATTAAATGCAATCTGCAAAAAAAAAAAATGAAATGCTCGCTACTAACTTGCACACAACTGGTCTGGCCTTTCCTGCAAAATACATCTTCCAAATAAAGAAGAGGCTGAACTTATAACTATTTTAATGCTTCTCAGTCCATGCTGATCAATAACAGAATCAAATCCTATAAAGGAAAAATGAACATTACAATGTGGTTTCAACTACACAAAATCTTTCCCTTGTTTTCTTTAAACAGTTTTCGTAAACACCATTTTCACTTTTTTTGTCAGTCTTAGTGCCTATATGCATACTTATTATTTAGTATTGTTCCATCTTATAAAAAATCCAGAATGACCAATATGTCTGATAAGTCCTGGGTGCAAGCACACAATGGGCTACATGCAGGCACGATGGCCTACTAGACACAACCCTCTTGTGTCTAGTAGGCCATCGTGCCTGCATGTAGCCCAATAAATGTAGTGTTTGATGCAAGCTCCCAAAACCCAATCCTGGCAAATCCAAGAAAGCACATAAACAATACCGTTAAACACCCATGGCACACTCCTATTGCAAAACATGATATTGCAGACCAGGCATCTTAACATTATCTGGGACAGAAAAATGAATAACTGGATTAGAGGATACCTGCTGTCTAGTGATGGCATGACCACACGAAGATTGTTGCACCACAAAATAACACTTCTATTTTGCAATTGTTCACTCCACAAATAAAGGGCAACCATAATAGGAAAAAGTGCCAAATTCCTTGTTAAACCTTCAGTAACCCACTCCATAGGTCACTGGGCAGCCACAAGCTTCCCATCAAATATGCCCCAAAAACCAAAATAGCCGGCCACATCTATGAACAACTGGAGACAGAAGCCAGATACTAATGGAGGTATCCAAAATTGAAACCCATTAAACTGAAACAAAAATATGACACACACAACACCAGAATGTCTGAAGAAATGGTTGCAGACAACAATTCTAAAAGAAACCCTGGCCATGGGAATCTCTCTGCATGCAAAATTCAAAAGGCCCAACAAAGAGTGTGCTTGCTGCAAAATAACTGTTCCAGTCACTAAAGCAAAAACAATATTGTCCAAAGCCTAGTCCGTCCCAACAACATCTCTTTTGGGTATTGATCTCAATACCCATGTAAGGCAAGATACAAATCAGACCTTCTAGGTGGTGGGAACACCCAATGCCACAAATAATGCCTGGAAGTAAAAAAGATTATTTGTGCAATGAGGGGAACTGGAATATGCACAAAACACAGAACAACCCATGGACAGACACCTATCTACATAAAACCCTCAGCCAACCGTATGCCCATATCTACAGTAAATGCATAAGGATTCAGAGGCAATAAATTAAACTGTATCTTAGCCATACAGATGTCCAAGCCAAAACATTGGACCAATAACGAGATAAGACACACATTAACTACTCTCTGGGAATGCTTAGTTGTCCAAAAACCCTTTCAGATAAGACTAATGCTGAATAAGCATACATTTCTGAGGAGTTTTCTAATGGCCTGCTTAAACAGGGTAAACTACAGTACCAAATCAGTAAAAGTGGCTCAGCATAGGGTCCAGTCACACACCCCTGCTGCACCACCTTTCTACACCCTCTCCTCAAAATTTCTGGGAATTTTGCAGCAGAACAGCAATTATAGGTTGTTCACACATGTACTTTTGCAACAGTAAGAAGAGGAAAGCCCAAAGTAAATCCTTTTCAAAAAAACGTGACTTCCTCACAATGCAGATATGGTCCACATTCACCGAAGTCAAAGTTCTAGTTAAAAACTCCAACCCGAGCCACGCGACTAACAGTAAGGCCACCCAAACCATCAGCTGAGTGTCTACAGTCCCCACTGCAAATTCATATGTGACAAAATCCAAGCCAAGCATGTATTGCCCATTATTAATGCAAAACAATGACCCCTACGAGGTGTAAGAATTAAGGGGTGAGGGACTGCACTGGTCCACCTGTGCAAGTTGGAATTATGCACTACTCTCGATTTATAGGAGGAACCACTGGACGATCAGTCAGGCACATGCTCCTTGGATGGAGAATGCTTGTGCACATGCCATTCACTACCACATGCTGGCTCAGATATTCTCTCAGAACTATTCAAGGAAAACACCAAGTTCAGATCCCACTCCTGTTCAGCACTGAACTCACCATAAGGCCCACAAAGCTTCTTCACTGGTGCAACTCCTGAAAAAGTGTCGATGATAACAGGAGGTTATCATCACAATGCAGATATGCTCCACGTCCATAGTTATCAAAGCTCTAGTTTAAACCTCCAAACCTGGCTGCGTGACTAACAGAAGGGCCACCTGAGCCATCAGCCAAGTGTCTACAGTGCCTGATTGGGTACATACATCGAATACAGATGTGAGAACATCTGCGCATTGGCCCAAGCATGTATTGCCCATTATTGAACTCAAAACCCCTACCAGGTATAAGACCTGATGAGTGAGGTAATACACTAGTTTACCTCTGCAAGTTGAATTCATGCACAACTCTTGATGTAGAGGAGGAACCATTGGATTATAAGTTATGCACATGCCCCTTGGATGGAGAACACTTGTGCATACACCGTTCATAACCATGCTCTGGCTCAGGTACCTTCTCAGAGCTATCCAAGGAAGGCTCTAAACTCAGATCCTACTACTTATCAGCACTGGACTCTCCAGAAGGCTTAAGAAGCTCCTTTCCTGGTGCAACATCTTATAAATTGTCAAACACAGCTGGGAGATCCAACACTGTGCACACTCGAGAAGGAACTGCAAAACAATGGAAAGAAGAAGGAGCATCCAAAACCAACTGGCCATCAGCACACTCACTCAAAATTGTTACAACACTTGGAATATATGGAAGCACAGACATGCATGTGATAGGTGGTGATGACAGCACACAGATGGCATACACCTGCAGAAGTTGGTCCCCCAATCCCTGGAACACAACAACAGCACCATCTGTGCCACAGCATTTGGACTAACACCCAGAGGCCCACTACTGGGAACGTTGGTCAGGATACGAGCCAAGGACATAACCAGCAACACATGCAGCAATGACACAGATGCATGTGCAGAAATCACCAGAAATGAAAAAAATTGTTCCAGCACTCAGTAGGACAGCAGATGATGGAGCCACTTCAGCACCCACTGATCTAGATGCAGGCAATGGGGAGCATTCTGTCTAACAACCATGCATATGTCATCAGCCACAAGCCCACTGCTAAGGGTAAAATCTCTGAACATAATAAATCAGTCCCCAGAACCTCCAGTACATTTCTCCCAGTAGCTGCAGAATAAAGGAGCTTCCAGCAAAGCCATGCAAAATACATAGAATAATTTGGCTTGAAATAAGGGCATAGTAGGGGGATTGTTCTAAATCCACATATGTAATACACACTTCCTAGCCACTGCTGAGTCAATAAGTAGCAACTTCTTACTACCATACAATAGACTGGGTGATAGCAAAGTGGTGAGTTGTCTCCAAAGGCTTAAGATAAGGAGACAATCCCACATGCAGTGTATAAATGATGCTTCAGGCACATTACACTTGGGACATGCTCCTGTATCCAATAGACCATTATAAACCTATGACATGGAGAGAGATAGCCAGTGTGACATATACTGTAAAACATTTTGCCGTACTGTACATAGTAGATTAAAGATTGTTTAATGAGTAAGATCATTTTATAATGAGATGTTGTATTGTAATGTGAGGAAAAATATGCAACCAGGACCTGATTCAGAGATGGACACAAATGCTGTTGTGACTGCATCTTTGTACACAGTTGTGGGAGTATCGGTGTCAGTGGATAAACAATTCGGCTGACACCAGAGGTGACTCAGATATTCTGCATCAGCAATAGGCAGGTGCAATCTCCGATGGCCAGGCTAATGGTCCGCCTATAGTGCGTCTTTTACGCACAGTGGTAGAATAGTGTAGCAGCTGGTGGGAATATCAATAGGATGCCCAATGGCATTATCATAAAGATGCAATAGTGGCTGTGGCAAAAGATGCAGCCACTACTGCATCTGTATCTGTCTCAAAATGTATCCCCTTTGTTTGTGGTTTAAATCTCTGATTGAGTGGTTCTCCTTGACCCCAAGTACTCAAACAGTGCAGTGCTACAGTCATCTACCTTTTTAAGGAAGACATGTTTGATAGAAACAGGATAAGTGTTTATAAGAAAAGATTGAATATTAGAACTTTTGAACCTTTTGTGGAACAGCCGACTTGCAGGGGATGCAGTCAGGAAGCCGACAGTTGAAATGCTGACCTCCAGCTTCCCGGATTGTTCAATCCCGACAGGGGTCTAATAACAGGCATCAAAATCCCGATGCCTGTTATTTTACCTACACTGGGAGCCCAACGCCAGGCATACCGATTGAAGGACAGCCGTGGGGGGGAGAGTTAGGTTAGGGGCTCCTGGGGGGGACTTAGTAACCCCCCGGGAGGGTTAGGGTTAGGCTAGGGAAAGTGGGGTTAGGGTTAGGCACTCCCCGAGGGGAGGTTAGGGTTAGGCACCCCCCCAGGGAGACTGAGGATTAGGCTGTGGGGAAGGGGGGGTTAGGTTTAGTCACTTATGGGGGGGTTAGGGTTAGGCACTTGGGGGGGAGGTAAAGGTTAGGCACCCCTAAGGGAGGGTTAAGATTAGGGGCGGTGGTTAGGTTAGTGAATACAGAAAATACTTACCTGTCGGGATCTTCACTGCCGGTCTTCCAGCGTCGGGATTCCAACCGCCGGTATTTCATACTGGTCCTACTTGCAGGACCATCTCAAATAAAGTCAACAGTATACTATAATATAGTACTGTATCTAACTGAACTATAATATAGTATCTAGCTGAAATATAATATAATATATAACTGAACTATAATATAGTATTTAACTGAATTTTAAGGTTTTGGTGGAATAATCCTTTTAGGATGCACTACTGACAGATGTTCTGCAAGTTTCCTTTTCACTGTGATTTCTGCTCTAGTTTTAAAGATGTTATAAATAACTCTCATAACTTTTGAAAATCTATATAGGGGAAGAGGAAAATAAAATATTGTTTAATCATAGTTACTTGGAACAAATGAACTTTGCTATTGTTTGTTTCACAACAAAAGATTCCATTGCATGAGTTTATTAGGCAACAAAATGTATATACTTTATGTAATCTGATAAATAAACAATTTTAAAAATATAGTCTAACATACACCAGTAAACTAGATGAATGGTTACAACAAAGTGCTTAAGGCTGATGACGTGGGAAAGAATCATTGGAAAATTAGACAATAAGCCAGATTTGAAGAGAGGCTTTGTCAAACACCTGTTACAGTTGAAACTGTACAGATGTATAATGATGTTCCTTTTTTTGTCTCAAAACTGAAAAGATAATAATTAATTATTTTTTATGTATAAAAAGAGTCCAACAAGCACTTGTGCCATTTAAGTTTTGCAAAAGAAAAATCATTTTTTCGTGCATTCATGCACTGGAAAGACAGATGGGAGCACAGCAGGTAGATAAACTGACATTCCCCTCCATGAATACCTTTAGAAGAAAGGTCAGAGATAAGACAGAGAGTAAAGGGAATGCAAATGCGGCTGTCCGTCTGTTATAATATGATAGGAGGGGAAAACATATTCATTCCTTTTTCTTTTAGAGTTTTGTTTTCACAAAGCTATCAGCAAACATCTGTTTCTTTTAAATTCTTTGCCGTTTTCAACACCATTCAACCATTTAGAATCCATACCACAATAACCCTCAGGAGTAGTTTGCAAATTCTTTGAACAACCTGAGTTTGTAATGAATACTTTATTATGATCATAAAGCAATATGGTGTTCTCGTTAATTTTAAACTGTCTTAGTTTTGTTCATGGCCTGGGTGCATAATACAAGATGTGCTTGAATGTTGACATCAGATGTTAAAATACAAACAGTATTTGGGGGTAACTTTATGTACCTGTGGTGTGTGATTAGCATCCTGTGTGCACATAAATTTTGATAACTGCAAAATTGCTATTTACGGTATAATAATTGTAAGGAGGTTAACAGAAGGCTGCAATTAAACCTTGATGAAGATAAACTCTGAGGTTGAGAAAGATTTTGTTGATTGTCAATTGACAGGGGGTAGTTGGAGTATGGATGACTGTGTACCTGAAAGTGGGACCAACTAAATGCAGGCTTGCCTACCCTCCCGATTAGGCCGGGAGCCTCCCAAATATCAGGTGCCACTCCTGGCCCCCCGGAAAGGCAGACAAGCTGCCGCCGACCCTCCCAACCCCCCTAGAGTAAATACAGAAACCCCACAGTGGAGGGGTCCGGTGACGCGATTCGAGCTGAATTGTGTCATCATGGCCCCACCCCCTGCTTTGCAATGCTGTTTATTGCGGCATTGTGAAGAGGGGGCATGGCCACGATGACATGATAGCACGGTCACGCCCAGCCCACACCCCCAAAATGTCATTATTGCCTGGCCATGCCACCCACTGTAAGCAGACATTCAGCTCCCTCCCAGAAGGAGGGAGCTGAATGATGGCAAGTATGACTTAATGTATTGGGTATGTGGAATGATTTACTGATGGTGGATCTAATTAAATTTATTGGGGAGTAGGGTGGTTTATATATTGGGGAGTTTATGTGGCTGGTCTGTGCAGGCTGGGATGTTTTTGGTTGCTGATCTTTGCATTTTCTGTATTTTGGTCACTCTTAGGGCCCTATTTATCAATAATCTTTTTACTAAAATAATGTGAAAAAGGGTGTATAAAAGGGTTTTCACACCCTTTGCACATTATTTTAGTTTCACCTAAACATATG
Source organism: Taudactylus pleione (assembly GCA_031769625.1). NCBI lineage: Eukaryota > Metazoa > Chordata > Amphibia > Anura > Myobatrachidae > Taudactylus > Taudactylus pleione. The sequence continues at coordinate 20,435,318 of JAUIMM010000015.1, forward strand.
GAAGCGCAATTGGAGTAATTTTCTTACAAATCTACTCCAAGCCCTTAAATTCAAACATTTTTAGCAAGCAGATCACATTCCCAAAACTTGTATTGGGAAATGTGCTCTACTTCAAATGTACTGAAGAGAACTGTGAAAAAATACCGAGGTAGGGTATCAGATTCACAGATTAAGCATTCAATTTGTCATGAGAAAAAGCTGTGGCACATCAAATAGATCAGTATAATCTTGCAATGTACTTTTGTCACTCCCAGTTGTTTTATTTATGCAAATAAGATGCACATTTTGAGCAATAAAGACATTCAGTGCAGCAAAGACACCCCGGGATGTGGTGTGCTGTGAGGAGCAATTTGACATGAATAAAGTCACAGTGTATAAGGACACATCTGTAGCAAGTGGACAGCTCCAACTGCTGCATAGTACCTGCTGGAGTTTTCAACCCAGCCTGCCGTAGCTTCCTAGTCCAGGTGCAGGTCTCCAGGCCAAGGTAATGGTGGTACTCTACAGTCCAGCCTGCTTGTTCTGTGATTGACAGTCAGAAGGGGTGCCCTTATCAACCCTGGTTAGATTTGAAAGTCCACCCATTGTATATTCAGTGCATAATACCCCAGTATTTGGGCATGATAGGTAGCCAGCTGCTGATCCAGCTCACTTATATGGGTGAAGGACACAGCCGGTCTCTGCATGGTGCCCACTGGATGGCGACTTTGGTGTTAATGCCACTGCAATGCTAGTGCCCACCAGGGGCCATTGCGCATTTCTTCCTCAAATGTGGAGAAGTCATACTGTATGATGATTAGCCCTCTTACCTTTGCCTGCCATAGGGGAGAAACACATATGGGCCACAGCTTATGTCTGGTTTCTGATCAGTGATGCCACCCAGACTGCTGTTTCCTCCATTGGCTTTAGCTTGGTAGTTGTAGCTGATGCTACTGTCATTGGGAACCTCACAATACAGGTGCCTACAGGGTTACATCTAGTGGCCACATCTTGTACTGCTGAACCTGTTACTGCAGTGGAGGCATTGGCACCATTTTTTGTTACCCAGTTATTGACATCCTTCTTGGGGTGCCTTTGGTCACACCTCCCAAATACCATGTTCATGTTTGCTAAAGCAGCAGAAAGACCTTCTCACTAGGCATTTGAGCAGGATTTGGGTCTTGTGGCTGTGGTCTCTTGGTAGCCTCTGTCCCTTCTGTTGTGATACTGGCTCCATAGGCCCTCTCACAGCAAGTGTTTTCCTCTCTGCTATACCGAGTCTCAGACAGGCTTTGACTTCTACTGTAAATTATTTTATAGTTTGTGTTAGTAAGGGACTAGCCCAGGACTTTGAGTATATTAGATTTGGCACTGAGAGTTGAGTTGATGTGCATGAGTCCTCTATCTCCTCATGTGGCTCTTCGGCATAGTCTGGCTGTTTGGGGGGGCATGTTTTGTAGCACTGACCCCCATTGACATCATCACCAGAGAGGTGCCTGGGAATTGTAATCAGATTAAAATATTTCTTACCATTTCTATGTCTCTTATTAATGGAATACTTGATTATACAGATGTGTATACATACACTTATCATCAAATTGTGCCAAATTTCCACTTTTGGTGCCCAATGGATTTTGTGAATTAGACGAACTATGAAACATTTTCTTAAAATACAGTATAGTATTTAGTCTGTGAATTTATACAAGTTTATTTATGACTAAAAGTATCTAGTACACTAGGTGAATCCATATGCAACTAAGATAAAAATTTTAGGGAAAAGTAAACATGCATGGGAATCGTTCTCTCTGGCAGAACATCTCAAAAGCAAAGGTATATGAGGACACCTCTGCAATTCTTTTTGGATATTTAATTACTTTTACATGCTCTAAGCATCTAAGTTCCCTACTACCAAATTCACAAAGTTTTTCACAGGGGCTAGTGGGTTTCCGGGACATGTATTAGAATACTTTCTAAGAAAGATTGTTGGTGGTTGCCATGTGCTTTGGGGCCCCTGTAGTTTTCAAAGTGCATTTGGGTGTAACATGCTTGATAGGAGGCTTCCTTTAGACTTGTGAGTGACCATAGTTCATGACATAGAGTGGCTTATAGGGGTTTGGCCCTGGTATAAAGTAGATTGATTGGACATTATACTCAGAAGTTATTGGTATTGTTGGCATAGCAGTGCAGCAATTGATACAGTTTTAAGCTGTTAAAGGTTCATGCTGATGTTGCCTGGTTTATGTTGTGCAATGGGGGTTTTGTGGTCTTTTATGGTTTGATCCCCTGTTGGAATCACATTTAAATTAGCCAGATGTTTTCCACTTTACTGATTTACTCTTTTTTGAGGACTTGTTCAAGGGTTTAACTAAGTTTAATAATTTTGGTGGTTGTGATGCAGCTTTTGGAGGGACCCTTCTCATTGTGCAAAAGAGTGGGATATCAGTGGCCATAAAGGTGCAATAGTTTGCATACTATACTATCTTTTACAGTAGGGGTGTAACTTATAACTTCCTGCTGTGGGTTAGAGATATCATCCTATTTGGTAGTCACCATAGTTATGAATTAAAGGAGAGGAATAAAATATGATAATATAGGTACCACCAAAACAATATGTATTGAACGTCAATGCCATTGCCTGATAGTTTTTCTTATGATTACAGCTGCACATTCTTTGCTACCATACATATTCTAAATTTTTTTATACAGTATATATCAATAAAGATGCCCTTTTTATCATACTTTGTCTCATATATTTATTAATTAATAAGTTGTTTAATAGAGTATGATATAATTAACAAGGAATCATCAGCCTAGAGCTTTTTAAAAGATAAACATTTATTGAAGTCATTAATGTTGTCATAGAAGTTGAAGTTGAAACTGTTTGAAGTAGAGATTAGCACATTTGGACAAAAATATACAGTCAGGTACATAAATATAGGGACATTGACAGAATTTTCATATCTTGGCCGCTATTCACCACCACAATGGCTTTGAAATGAAACAAACAAGATGTGCTTTAATTGCAGACTTTCAGATTTAATTTGAGGGTAATTACATCCAAATCAGGTGAACGGTGTAGGAATTACAATGGTTTCTATATGTGCCTCCCACTTTTTAAGGGACCAAAAGTAATGGGACAAACAAAACAATCCTAAATCTAACTTTCACTTTTTAAAACTTTGTTGCAAATCCTTTGCAGGCAATTACAGCCTGTAGTCTGGAATGCATAGACATCACCAGACACTGGGTTTCATCCCTGGTGATGCTCTGCCAGGCCTCTACTGCAAATGTCTTCAGTACCTGCTTGTTCTTGGGGCATTTCCTTTCAGTTTTGTCTTCATCAAGTGAAATGCATGCTCAATCGGATTCAGGTCAGGGGACTGACTTGGCCATTGCATAACATTCCACTTTTTAGCCATAAAAAACTCTTTGCTTGCTTTTGCAGTATGCTTTGGGTCATTGTCCATCTGCACTGTGAAGCGCCGTCCATTAAGTTCTGAAGCATTTAACTGAATATGAGCATATAATATTGCCCGAAACACTTCAGAATTCATTTTGCTGCTTTTGTCAGCAGTCACATCATCAATAAATACAAGGGAACCAGTTCAATTGGCAGCCATACATCCCCATGCCATGACACTACCACCACCATGCTTCACTGATGAGGTGGTATGTTTTGGATCATGAGCAGTTCCTTTCCTTCTCCATACTCTTCTCTTCCCATCATTCTGGTACAAGTTGATCTTTGTCTCATCTGACCATAAGATGTTGTTCCAGAACTGTAATGGCTTTTTTAGATGTTGTGTCTAAAGGTAGGTATTACCATGTATTTAGGCGCTCCTCAACATAAATGCTGTGACGGAGTCGACTGTATAGATGACATAGGTCAGTGTAGACATAAAATAAAATTTATTAATGAATACAAGGTGATGCATGGAATATAAATGCATACAGTCAAGACGTGCTGTAGATTCAAAAGGGATGAGAATTCACAGAATCAGTTGATAAATACTGGGTGAGGCAGAAAAATGGTATCTGCCATGGACATTAGACATATGCAATAGGTGAATTATATATATTGTGGATGAATCAAGGCATGAAACATAAGACAAATGACAGGTCTGGTGAGTTCTGATTGCAGCAGGAAATGTGACTCCTGTTTTTAAAATAAGCACTATCGTGCAATGTACAAATAAACGGTAATAATTGTACACTTGGTAGTAGGCAAAAAAGTACAGGATATCATACCCGGTGGGTGATGGGGAGCCAGCGGGTGTTGAATTGCAGGGTGCCCGGGTTGCCCTGCAAGGCTCCTTACGCTTTACCCAAATGGAAATCAGATCCTGTGGAAAAGTCCAGAGTCCTTGGAAGTGATTACAGGTGTAGCTTGCCGACGCGTTTCGAGATACTGGGTCTCTTCTTCAAGGCTGTAGCATACCTGTATTGCTGGGGGTATTTTATAGCAGTCTCTGGGTATGAGGTGCACTTGCTAAAGCTTCCTCCTTGCCCCACTTCCGGTTTTGGGCGAAAGTGATGTCATCAGTACTTTAGATCTTCTTTTAAAGGAATCCTGGCATCTTTCTGTGCGGCCCAGGATAGCAATGTGTTGATTACCAGAGTAGGTATCTTTATTGAAGGCTGTTGATGATGGTTATCATATCAATGTGTGGTTATGTTCGCCAAACCGGAAGTGCTCCAGCGGCCATCTTGGTAGTGCAAAAATAAAAAAAAAAGATTTTTCTTTTTTTTCTTTTTCTTTCCTTCCCCCTTTCTTCCTTCTTTTCCCTTTTCCCCCGTTCTCTTCCTCTCTTTCTTCCTATGTCTCCTTTTTGAAAGCTGACATTTTGTAGGAATAGAAGAATGTGTCCATATATGTTATTGTTAGCTTGATTGGTGTTCTGTATTCCACTTGTAGATGACTTTTCTTGGTATGTGATGCCTCGTGAAAGGAAAGAAGGTGAGATTAGTTAGAGGATGTATCAGGTGACATGAAGTGGGGATGGGATATAGGGGTATACAGGATGATCACAGAAACCATTTTATTTCGAAATCTGCATTTAAGCCTTTTGGTACAAGGGTTTGTAAATTGAATATACTTTTCATCTCTGTATGTGCCAGGTTTCTCTCAACATTTCTATCTCGCCAGGTGGGTTTTATCTGTTTGAGACCTGTGAAATATTTTATGTGATTGGCTGAACATTGATGGTCTGTACGAAAGTGATCAGACAGATTATGAGTCATGACCCCTTTCTTGATATTTCGGAGATGTTCTCCTAACCGAGTTTTGAGAGGTCTTGATGTTCTTCCACCATATCCTTTTTCGCAAAAACAAACAATCAGGTACACTACGTTGATGGAGTTACAGGTAATAAAGTCTCTAATTTTTAATTTAGAGCCATTCATCTCTATTTCTGTGTATTTGGTGGTTGTGTCTTTGATTTGTCTACAGGCTCTGCACATGCCACAGCGATGAAAGCCTTTTGTCAGGATGTTGTTTGGCAAACTCTAACCTGGTCTTCCTATTTTTGTGGCTCACCAATGGTTTACATCTTGTGGTGAACCATCTATATTCACTCTTGTGAAGTCTTCTCTTGATTGTTGACTTTGACACATATACACCTACCTCCTGGAGAGTGTTCTTGATTTGGCCAATTGTTATGAAGGGTTTTTTCTTCACCAGGGAAATAATTATTCTACCATCCACCACAGTTGTTTTCCGTGGTCTTCCGGGTCATTTGGTGTTGCTGAGCTCTCCGGTGCGTTCTTTCTTTTTAAGAATATTCCAAACAGTTGATTTGGCCTCACCTAATGTTTTTGCTTTCTCTCTGATGGGTTTGTTTTGATTTTTCAGCCTAATGATGGCTTGCTTCACTGATAGTGACAGTTCTTTTGATCTCATATTGAGAGTCAACAGCAACTGATTCCAAATGCAAATGTCACACCTAGAATCAATTCCAGACCTCTTACCTGCTTAATTGATAATGAAATAATGAGGGAATAGCCCACACCTGTCCATGATATAGTTTTTGAGTTGATAGTCCCATTACTTTTGGCCCCTTAAAAAGTGGGAGGCACATATAGAAACCGTTGTAATTCCTACACCGTTCACCTGATTTGGATGTAATTACCCTCAAATTAAATCTGAAAGTCTGCAGTTAAAGCACATCTTGTTTGTTTCATTTCAAAGCCATTGTGGTGGTGAATAGCGGCCAAAATATGAAAATTCTGTCAATGTCCCAATATTTATGCACCTGACTATATACATTTTCAACATGATTAAATCACAAATTTCAGAAATTTGCAAATTGATTTGGCCACTTGACTTATTAAAACGGTTTTCCTATACAAAGTAACTATTAAGCATTTTTTCTATTCACAGTGCCATCTTTCTCTTTATCCAGTGTAACTAAGATATATTTCAGCTACAGTGGAGCTGATGCAGTTGAATTCAAGTCGATTTGGTAAATGAATCTTGCATATTTATTCACTGCCAATGTTACAGAGCTCAGCATGTGCAAGTATGAGCAATTCATTGTAATACACAACTCAATTGCTTCTCCATTAGCAGCTGAAGGGAAACAGGTGCAAACCAGGACACATACCTGAGAAGGCTGCATTATTTATGGTTGGTCAGGAGCAGATGTAATTGGTGGATTATGATTTTGGTCACCAACACTAGCAGACAACTTGTGACTCACTATTTGCAATTGCATCACTGATGCTGCTTTCTGCATTGCCAAGGGATACATTGATATAATAAGCAATTTTGTGTGTTTGTAGTTCTGCTAAATTATTTTCTCTTACACAAAGTGGAGGGTTGTTATGCTGTATTATTAGAGTTATTGAAGTGTTATTGATGCTTAATATCAAATACATATTTTCAAGCAAAACAAATTATCAAAAAGACATGTTGTAACCTATAGGCTTCAATGGCTTTTGCAATCAATAGTGTTAGCAAGTGGGAGACAAACTTAATATATTTGACAAGATCACACTCAACAGTGAAGACTATAGTGACTGCTGTGGTGATCAGAAATAGATCACCATAGTAGAATTCCCATATTAGTTAAGTGTTTCCATCTCTCTCCCTTAAGTATCCGCTGTATTAAACAATGTGGAAATCCTCTGGAAATGGCCTTTTTTTCAATATTATTATTTTCCTTCAAACAGTCTAAAGTATTTAATAAACTTAAGAGCTGCTATAAAGTATATAATCAACTGCACGTCAGTCGTGCATGTTGCTTCGACTTATAAAACAACAAGTAAAATCATCAAACATTCTGCCCATTTCCCACTTGCATATTCCAGTAACACACCAAGACTGTCTAACACAATTTTCAACAGCAACTCACTTCTTTGCAGAAAGTAAATTAGTGCATATGTACATGTTGGACCTTACGTACAGCACATGAGACACAGGCATACTGCTGAGATTACATAGTAAACAAAAAAGTAATACACTCTGTCTGCTCATCTCATGGTTTCACTCCCATTAGAAATGTTATCATTGCTGCTGCATGTCAACATATGAAGGAATTGGAGTAAGACATGACCCCCTCCTCAGAACCCTGCTGGTTTGTTTCACACAAATACTGTTTCCAATACACCTGCACCATACACCTATTGTTACCAATATTATACAACACTTTAGAAAAACATATCTCTGTCAGTACTAGCTTCTCAAGCTTCTGCAAAGAGCATACTTTGTGTGTAGCAGAAACATACCCCTGGAATGAGTTTGGAATTTGATAAGTACACCCACTCTGCTCCTGATCATGCCCTCTCTGCTTACAAAAATTCTGCTTTCACCCAAGACCAGGGCAGTGACTTTGGGAACACGGGTGCTGCGGGTCTGCATGGCCACTGGCCACTAAAATTCCTCCTAATGTATCAACCTATTGTGTATGCATATCCTGCTCTACAGAGCCACTACAGAGCCCAAGGACCAAACTATATGTACACACTCCCTCCTCCCTCTTGGTTCCCCTGTCTATGACCATGTTCCAACTTTTATGTATTCTAATAAAAAGCCAGGCAATGCCAAACTTTTCAGTTAATGCTTAATAAATACTTCCCCAGCTGGAAATCTCTCACAAGCAGGACCTTCAACTGTATTGTTTTCGCTCTGCACTATCTGGCGCAATCCTTTTAACAGTCAGCAACTCTGTTCCTTTCTGTCTCCCCTTTCCAGGACACTGAGTTAAAGAATTCTACTGTTTTTCTTGATCACTCACTTAGGACCTGATTCACATATGTATGCTAATGCATCACAGCTGCGATCCAGCATGCTGTGCGAAAGTATGCAAATGTTGCAGGCCCCGGTATACTTTATGTATTAAAACCCTTGCATGTCCAAGGAACTACATAAACATATGCAACCACCATTACAGATCATTCAATAATTAGTCATCTGAGTAGACCTATGCTTGTGCAGAATGGTCACCTGAACTGAGACATTGGAACCACTTTATTTACATATGGGATTGCAATTGTAGGCTAAGACATGCCCCAAAAATGGTTTTGACATGACTTAATTTTTACCGCCACTCCCCCAAACAGTCCTTGATCATCAATCACTTTGCAAAGAAATCCTCACTGCGAGAGGCATCGTTAAGGTACTGTACCTTGGCAAATGCACAGTGCTACTGCAAAGCATGCACAGTCAGCCAATAATCCCATGACTCCATATATATTGGCATTGCATACATACTGTATCTGAATCAGACTCTTAGTGGTCTTAATATATAACTTTTTGCTTTTTACTCTTGCATTGTCTATTTGTAACTTTTTACATTGAAATGTGTGTATCACTGTAATTTTTCCCTATGTGGCATCATGGACAATTTGTGGTATCATAAATATAAAGGATGATAATAATAATAATAATAATAATAATAATAATAATAATAATAAGATATGTTAATGGCGCTGACCTGCACACATCTTGCAATTTATATGTATTATTACTGTTTATGTGTAGTATAAATATACTATTTTTATGTGTGGCTTTTTTTAGCATAAATTTATGTATGCATAGTTTGTGTCCAATTCTACAACAGGCTCAATATGCATTTTGTGGTTTTTAATTCTACTTGAGTTTGATCATACATCAGTGTACCAAACTTGGTCCTCAAGGTCCACTAACAGTCTAGGTTTCAAGGATTTCCATGATTGAGTACAGTTGATTAAATCAAATTGACTGAGGTACAAATTAAATTACCTGTGCTCAAGCATGGATATCCTTGAAACCTGAACTGTTAGGGGGCATTGAGGACCAAGTTTAAGTATCTCTGCATTGAGGACCAAGTTTAAGAATCTCTGGCATTAGCTCTCTCAGGGTAGGGTTCTGAGTGCCCAGAAAACCCCCTGACAGACTTGAGAGCAGACACCATCTTCTTAAGCCCCATCCCCTTGCAGCAAAATACCATGATTCGTGGGTCAATCAGGAGTAGACGGAGCCAATATGATGTGATCCATTAGAATTGCATCATTTGGCTCCACCCCCTCCCGATTGACCCACAAATTGCTGTATTTTGTTGCTAAGGGTGGGGCCATTTGAAATGGTGCCAGCCTGCCTGGTCCCAACCTTATCAGGTCTACAACCCACAGCTGCTGCAAGGTAAGTGTGTGTGTAATGTGCATGTGACATATATATGTGTGTGTATATATATGTATGTGTATGCGTGTATATAAATACATATATATATATATATATATATATATATATTCTTCCAAAGGGAAGCCATCCAAAGGGGTTACAGGATAACTGATTTACTTGATACCAAACAGAAAGTTTTGGCTATCCCTAGAGAAGTGACGTTCATACCAAAAAATTAAGACCTCAGAACAAAGAAAATACCATGGGTGACCCATTTTAACCATTTGAGCCCTAAGATCAGCCAGACAGCCAAAAGCTTGTTGCACTTGGTGGCCGAAGACCCTGCACTACCTGCATTAAAGAATATGGAATTAATGCCCTGCTACAAAAGACCTAAGAACATTAAAGACTTAATAGTGAAATCTGACATTTCAAATTTTGGACAAACAGAACCCACACATTTTATGACTCGCAAACCAGGGTGCTATAAATGTGTGGGCTGCACTTCCTGCAGTTTTATGGAGTCAGGAGATTCTTTTGCCCATCCTCATACAGGAAAGCGCTATAAAATCAATTATATGCTTACCTGCACCATGCGATTTGTTATCTATATCATTCATTGTCCTTGTGGTCACTGTATGTAGGCAAAACTACAAGACAATTTAAAGAGAGATCTGCACTACATCGGTCGGTGATTAGGGCTGCCCTGGAGGGCAAGGGACAAGACCATCCTTTTGCCAGACACTTTAGAGACTTGAGACATGGTTTGGCAACCTTAAAATACAAAATCATAGACTGTATTCCAGTTTTATCACACAGAGGAGACAGATCAAAAGCATTCCTACACTTTGAGGCCAAATGGATACACACGCTTAAGTCTGTTGCTCCATATGGCCTTAATGAGACCTTACCACTTACATGCTGCTTATGAGAGGGTGTCCCATTAGTCTCACTGTGGAGCACAGGTTGCTCTGGTTCTATAATTGATTGTCCTCACACCTTATTATAGCTATAGTGGTTTTTTTGGCAGATGTATCTATTATTCTATGCATGCATACAACATCTTCCAGATATCTCAGCACTTACTTGACACATTGCTCATATTATATTACCTTTGGTGGGTGTTAGTTTCACTCTATCACATTATGTATCACCATGTGGCTAGTTATGCCTCTAGTCTATTATGTTTGAGGTTTGCCTCCTCCAGATCTGTATACATTTTTTATGTATAAGGATATGTGTATATATATCACATATGTTTTATTTTCTATATATTTTTTATTATTCATTTTTTTCTTTATTATTACTTTCATTTTTATGGTTTACTATTTCACATTAGTTCTATTTATATTTGTGGTCCTTGTTACAGTATATTGTGCTGCATTTGAATATGTCAGTTATATTGTATTTTCCTCTATGCGCATGGGCTCATTTTTTTTGACCAGCATACCAGGGGTGTTTTGCATGACATGCATTATGGCTAGCCTGTGTGCTGCTACCAGACAGATTGCCGCTTAGCTTTGTCTCCGTACAACCACGGGCCTGTCTTTTGCATCCTGATGCTTATTGTTGTTACCCCCGTTGCTAGGTGCTGGATGGACCTGCAGGTAACATCATCGGCATGCGCCACTCCATGCTGGTGGTCATGTGATGCAAATCAATTTGCGCTCAGGAGGGGATTGTGTCACTAGGGTGTTTGGTACAGGGTATTTAAGTTATGTGTTTGTTATTTGTTTTATTGCCTGATGACGGCTTTGTAAATTAAACCGAAATGTTGCAGACCCCTGCTGTCGTGGCTTCCTACTGTTCTAGACCCAGTGTACCTCCTATCTGAGTCTAATATATATATGCCACGACCCTGTCTAGTTGTCACCTTTTTGCATTGAGACTTACCCCTGTCAGCTGCCCCATGTATCTGTGTGTGTAGTTCTCCTGGGGGATCTGCTCTGACTTCTCTATGCATTCCTGTCACAGTGATTATTGCACCTGGTCTCTACTCTGTCTGTGAGCACTCCTAGCCCTGATTGGAATCGCAGGTGTGGTTCTGATTCTCAGAGCTGCAGAGATGAATACTCCCTCTGTATGTTGTGCCTTCCACCACTCAGAATGCTACTGCCACACCACCTGTCCATATCCACCAATTGCTGCCAGACCCAGGGTATATATATCCTCCCCTGAAAGCATTCTGGGCCTGAACATCTCGTCTTCCCATGGTGTATGGTTCATGCTGTTTCTGCATTCAAGTATATCCCTGAAACCTGCTACAGCAACCCCTGGTGCAATCCAGAAAACCTGTTACAGCTGTACCTGGCAATCCAGTAAATCTGCTGGCAGCAACCCCTGGTGCTTCCAGAAAACCTGCTACAGCTAAACTTGACAATCCAGTAAATCTGCTGACAGCAACCTCTGGTGCATCCCGAAAACCTGCTACAGTAATACCTGGCATCCAGTTGTCCTGTTACAGCAATACCTGGCCTGTGCTCTGCTGCTAGTCCTACTCCTGGTTGGTCCCTGGCACTCTGTAAACCTGCATCGTGTCACCCTGCCTTGCTTCCTGCTGTGGATCAACTCCTTCCCCTTTTACCTACCTACTCCCTCCCTGAACCTAAAATTCCCAAACCTACCCATTCCTTCCTGTTATTCCCAATTATCCAATCCAGCCTGCACCTAAGTTCCAGCCTTTGTCATAGAAATTCCAGATTACCCTGTTTAGCCCTCGTCTCAGCATTACCAGATTTCCCATCAGTTCAGTCCACATTGTTCCAGTCCAGAGTCAAGTTCCAAGCTCATCAGTTCAGTCCACATTGTTACAGTCCAGAGTCAAGTTCTTAGTTCACCAGTTCAATTCAACAACTCTTCCTGCCGGTCCCAGTCCGGTCCCTCCAGTTTCTGTCATTTATCATCAAAGGCAGTTTTCAATGCTATACAAGTCTTGTAAATAGAGCTATCTACATCCATGGTTCCGGTCCAGCCGGCCTCCAGAGAATCCAGTTCATCACCTGAGACAGGTAACTCACAAGCACCAATCATGACTAATATATATATATATATATATATATATATATATATATATATATACAGTATTTATGTCTGAGTTTGGAGCCCCCCCTGTAAAAATCCTGTGTTTGCCCCTGTCTGGCATACATAGTTCATTAAATATCACTGTCATCTACCAAGTCATCAAAAATAAAATATATATGTAACACAAAATTAATAGATTGGAATTAGTCCTAATAAGGTTTACAGGAAGCTGCTGAAACTTATCCCCTAAAATTGTAAAAATATTTAGCGGGATCATTTAGAAAATGAAACTTAAACTTAGAGAAAGTTACTTTTAAAGAAGTTTAAGTAACTCTGCAACATTTCTTAGAATATATACAGACTCAGAGTCAATCTGTTCATGTTGCCTCATCTTCTGAGCTGCAATCCAAATAGCCCCTCAAATGGGAATTATTTTAGAGACCATTGTCCCCATAAGGATCACATCCAAAATGTTCAATGGTACATATATGTAACTGGTATTATATTTCTCTGCATATTGTCAGTTATATTAGTACTGCTGCATTTTCCCAAATAGCTGAATATAGCCTGTTACCTGTAGATCTGTAAACTAAAAAAAAAACAGAAAATCTGCACATTAGTCTGCATCAGAACATTTCATAATCTAGAGTGGCAATTAGTGCACTTACTTTCACCTCCCTGTGACCCAGCATCCATCCCTGAAGTCCTAGGCTTCGCATAATGCACAGTAAAGCATTATCTGCAGTAACATTATCTTGTCAAGCATCATAGTGTATCTACTAGCACATCTCTTTATTTATTTATTTTTTCTAAAAGAGTCATTTGCAAGGGGGTAAAATCTGGTTATAACTTTATAATCCATGACGTGTAAATATTTCAATATTGTGTTTCTGCATATGGCGCCAAGTCCTGTTTGCTAATCTAATATTTCAAAGCAATGACTTTTTAATGTAGCTTCTGGGACACAAGAGAAATGGAGTTATAATGTTAATAGACATGATAAGCTATTTGTTTTAATAAATGCTTGGCATAAGCATCCAGGAATTCAGAATTCTTTAGATGTTGCTAAGGCAGCAAAGAAACGTTTTAACTTTTAATCAACTCCAAGAAAAATGACTTTTTGTTTTGCGTTAATAAAGTTAAATCATAATCACTGCAATTTGTGAGATTCTCTAAACTGTAAACTGCTGCCATCAGGATTTGTATAACAGTATATTATATGACAATATGTTTTGTTATATTGCCAAGTGTCTTACAGAAAGAAACACAAAGACAGAAGCACTTTTGCAAACTTTAAAATATTGTATTTGTAATGTCAAAATGATTATTTAAATAACAATTAAACACCTTTAAATAAGCTTGACAGTATATATTACTGAGAAACATAGACAGCTTTATACTGGACAATGCAGACAAAGTTTCTCGTGGTTCCAGATCACAAATTTAATTTAGGGCCATAACCCTCTTATCAGGGCTTAAAGTGGTCCTGCAGAGGTGGTGGAACTCATCTCCCCCACCAGAAGCGCAACTTGGGTTGATGGTGTCAAAAGAAAATAAATAAAAGTTGCCCCTTGAAAACTGTTCTTTTAAATTTCTAGCTATATACTTACATTGATAATAAAATATACATCAGAAACACAAATAAGAGAACTGTGAGATCAAGATAAATCCTAAATATAACTGGGATAACAAAGAACATTTTTTTTTTCTTTTTAAGTTACCTAACATTGTAGTCTCAGCTGGTGGCAGGAGAGTTAAAATGCATCTAAAATGAATTTCACACTATCATTGCCCCTGTTGTGTACGGGAAAATTTAAAGCCAAAGACCGTGGGCCAGAAGGTTTAGGGACTGCCACCAGCTGAGACTATAATGTGAATTTTTTATGGGGTTCCCAAGTCTTTGTTACATGTTTTTTTTTATTTTGCAACCCTTATGTATCCACTGTGTTTGAGTCTATTTTTACCTGTAAGGTAAGTCCTCTGCAATCAGGGAAACTCTATAAAAATGTAAAGCCTCCCTAAACAGTCAGGGTCTTAAGCCAGTATTCAGTATGTATATAAAAGATTGTGTGATACAAAATCCACCTGTTTGCATAGGAATAATATGTCACCATCATACAACAGAGGTTCAACCAGACAGTACATACAGTAATAATAGAAGTTTTGGGGCAGGACAATATGTGAAATTCCCAGATCAAACATTATGAATAGATGCTTCCTTCCTATATTTCTCCAGCGCCACCCCTCTGCAGCTTTACAGCATTGTTTCCCTTAGTATCTAAAGCAACATCATCCCTGCTTCTCTCCAGCATAATCCCCCCTGCACCTCTACAGCTTCATCACCATGGCATCTTTCCAGTATCAACACCTCTGCATTTCTCCATTGACACCCCCTAATTCTCTCAAGATTCCTTCCTGTGTATCACCAGGGTCAATCCCCCTGCATCTTTCCAACATCATTCCTTACCAGTGGCTTTTCAGCTTAATTTCCGATGCATCTCACCAGTGTCTTATTAAGTCTCTTCAGAAAAATCTTACTCTGTCTCACCCTCAACTCCACTGTGTCTCTCCAACACAAACCACTGCAACTCTTCAGCATCATCCCCCTGCTTCTCTTTAGCACCATTTTTTTGCATCTCTCCAGCACAGCCCACATGTGTCTCTCTAATGCTCACTCCTCCTGTATGTCTCCAGCCCCTAAACTTACTGCAAAAACTTGTATATGGTGAATGGTCACAGATTGGAGTCCTACCCAGTGTCTACTGCCTTGCTCTGGTGCACTGTTGCAGTGTGGAGTGACTGCACTCACACAACACGTACACAATTGGGTCGGCATCCATGTGGATCCTCCATGAAGCTCTTCTTCCTCTGTGTGCCTTAGAATGGATACAGAAATTGCTTCATGACATCACTGCTTCCCTTCCTGCCAATGCCATGGCAGAGGGAGGCATGGCCTGGCCATCACTGTAGTGCCTCCCACCCACCACATCTATTGATATGGATGGTGTAGTTTAGAGGGTGTCATCAGATCCTCAGCTGCAGCACTGTAGTGCAGTGACTGCAAGAATAGAAATTGAGCCTGGGCAAGGTGGGTTGGCTGAGGCAGAAAGCATTCTGACTACAAATACAACTGACATTCTGGCCCACTTTAACCCCTGCTGTAGGTGATGATAAATTATGCATTTTAATAGGAGATAAAAGCCCTAGAAGAGTTATGTGGGCCTGATAATCAGAGATGAGAATTTTGGATTTTCAGAAAATGGAACACACCTGAACTTAGGGGTTCTGAGTGAATCCAGAAATGTCAGTTTTCACGTGTTTTGGATTCCATATAACAGAACCTCCCTCAGGATGAGGCATCATTTCACACAGGAGATTCTAGGCAGAGGGTGTGGGCTTAGTTGTTCTAAAAACACCTTTAAGATGCCTTTAGGATGCCATTTGGTGTGCAGAGGTGCCAAAATGCATCTAAGTAACAATGCAATGTGACTAGTATGCACCATTTGGTATGTGACACTTGTATATCTGTGTACAACTTAATCTCTCACTCAACAAGTGCTACAATGCAGCAGCCACAGCTTTTTTCTGAACCATGAAACTTTCAAGAAAGCTGCTATTGCATGGAATGTTTTTGAATCTGACACACATTATGAAATTGCACTCAAAGAAGCTTCCTCTCACCAAATGCCCAAACGGCTCAAAGCAATGTTAGCTTACTTTTGTGCTTTTGTGGACTAAAAGACCCTATGGTACTTTTCTTGAAATTCGATGTAACTTTAACTGAAGACTTCCATAGAACTCTATTTCTAGAGACTAGTCCCAATAAGGTGCTTTTTGAAAATGGTACAATTTGTTAAGCCTTGAAGATTTAGGTCTGCCACAAGTCTCACTAGAAACCATGCGAGAAAATGTATTTGAAGCAGACACCAAACAATCGATTGCTGACATTATGATTCCCAAACTTAATTTAGTACAAAAAGTGATCATTGATCATATAGTGGTGTGAAACACAAACCAAGAAATAAGTATGTATGCCTTTTTCATTTCTGGTGCTGGTGGATGTGGAAAGTCTTTTTTGTAAAATGCATTGTTATATTTCTTTTGTGGCAAAGGCATTAAATGCTCCACTGTGGACAGGCATCACAACAATGATCCTCCCAGGAGGTATACAAACCTCAGCACCTTACAATTTCTGATTATTTGTTTGAGAATTCAGTTAGTTCTATCAAGACAAGTTTGAAAGCTGTAAAAGAACTAAAATTGACAAAGGTCTACTTTTTTGATGAAGCTTCCATGATCCCTGCTAATGCCCTGACCTGCCTTGGTCATTTAATCTGCAACATTTAAAATAATGAACAACCGTTTGATGGCAAGTTCTTGATACTTGGAGGACAGTTTTAACAAGTTTTACCCAAAGACCCTCACTCAGCACACAGAACTATTATTGAGAACTATCTGAAATTGTGTTCGTCACACTCTGAAAAAGTATCTCCTGACACAGAACATGTGTACAAACCGTAACAAGGTCGCATTCACCAAATTTCTATGTAAGGTTGGTTCTGGCTCTGTCAATCCAGATTTGCCTTTAATTCAAATACCAAATGAAATGTTATGCAAGGATGACATTATTGAAATAATATATGATCCTTACATTCAAACCCTGTCTGAATATGAACTGAAAGATAGATCAATCCTGTTATGAAAAAAATTTCACTGTTATGAGATCAACAAGTTCATTTAACAACTTACAGATGAAGTGTAGCAGCACAGACAGTGTAATGGTTAGCATTACTGCCTCACAGCACTTAGGTCGGAGGTTTGTATATTCTCCCCATGTGCTTGCGTGGGTTTCCTCACACACTTCAAAAATATACTGGTAGGTAAATTGGCTATGAACAAAAATTAACCCTATTGTGTAAGTGTGTGTATGTGATAGGGAGTTTAGATTGTAAGCTCCACTGGGGCAGGGATGGATGTGAATGGACAAATATTCTCTGTAAAGTGCTGTGGAATATGTGTGCACTATACAAATAACTGGTAATAAATAAATTAAATAAATAAGAGTGCATTGTTCAGTCTTGACACATTCTATGACTGAAAAAGGGTGCAGTCATAATGCGCATTAGAACCCTGGCCACAAGGAAAGGTTTAGTCAATGGCACATACTGTTTATGATTGTAAATACACTCTTCTAAAATACAATTTCTATGGAAATATTGTGTGGAGAACATAAGTGATTGTTGCACACCTTGCCACACATTCTGCTGACTGCAAGCGACAGCACTTTCCCTTTTACCAACACATGGATTAAATTTCTGATCATATTGTGCTTTGCGATGACAATGAATAAGAGTCACGGACAGACACTTGCCAAAGTCGGAATATACCGGAATATACCTGCCAGAACCAGTCTTCTCCTATGCCCTATCTAGAGCAAGATCAAAGAATTCTGTTGCATTACCTGCCACAAATGGATGGACTTATAATATTATTTTTACTGAAGTCTTCAAATTAATTTGTAATTTTTTTTTCAAGCAATTTAAGTTTACATTAGTTGCTTGTTATGAGTTTATTTCATCATAAAGCATGGAGATTTAGTTCATGATTTCATCAAAACATTAAAGCTTGAAACCAATGCCAAGAGACAACAATTTTCTGCAAGTTTCTACTCTATCATTTACAATTATAAACATGGCAATTTCTATCACATTAGAATTAAATTTAATACATGTTTATTGGTTTGAAGCTCCTCTGCATATAGGCTTTTAACCACTTGCCTGGCATGGTCGTATCCAATACGACCATACCAGATTGGGCTTTCCCTGACATGGTCATATCTGATATGACCAGTCAGGAAAGCTCTGTGGGCAGCTGCTGGAAAATCATTTTCTAGCAGCCGCCAATCAAAAAGGGAGCTCCCGGTCCCTCTGCACACTTTGTCCCTCCCCATGGGTTGATCACTGCAGTGATCTGCTGACAAGGTAGAGAAAGCAGCGCTGAGAGTACTGTCCTTCTCTCTCTCCAACTCTGGCTAGCAGCAGCCACCCGGAAGAGAAAGCAGCGCTATCATCAGCGCTGTCCTTCCCACACTCCACCTCCTCTATCAGCAGCATCTTCCCCATTTTTGAAAGCCCCAACCCCATGAATAAAGCAGAGTCCTGACAATAATATATATGTGTGTGCACATATATATATATATATATATATATATACACAAAGTCAGGTGTATAAATATTGGGACATTGACAGAATTTTCATATTTTGGCTTCTATTCACCACCACAATGGCTTTGAAATTAAACAAACAAAATGTGCTTTAACTGCAGACTTTCAGATTTAATTTGAGGGTAATTACATCCAAATCAGGTGAACGGTATAGGAATTACAGCGGTTTCTATATGTGCCTCCCACTTTTTAAGGGGCCAAAAGTAATGGAACTATCAACTCAAAAGCTATTTCGTGGACAGGTTATTTCATTATCAATTAAGCAGGTAAAAGGTCTGAAGTTGATTCTAGCTGTGACATTTGCATTTGGAATCAGTTGCTGTCGACTCTCAATATGGGATGCAAAGAGCTGTCACTATAAGTGAAGCAAGCCATAATTAGGCTGAAAAATCAAAACAAACCCATCAGAGAGATAGCAAAAACATTAGGTGTGGCCAAATCAACTGTTTGGAACATTCTTAAAAAGAAAGAACGCACGGAGAGCTCAGCAACACCAAAGGACCTGGAAGACCATGGAAAACAACTGGGGTGGATGACAGAAGAATGCTTTCCCTTGTGAAGAAAAACCCCTTCACAACAATTGGCCAAATCAAGAACACTCTCCTGGAGGCAGGTCTATATGTGTCAAAGTCAACAATCAAGAGAAGACTTCACAAGAGTGAATATAGAGGGTTCACCACAAGATGTAAACCATTGGTGAGCCAAAAAAACAGGAAGACCAGATTAGAGTTTGCCAAACAACATCTAAAAAAGCCATTACACTTCTGGAACAACATCCTATGGACAGATGAGACAAAGATCAACTTGTACCAGAGTGATAGGAAGAGAAGAGTATGGAGAAGGAAAGGAACTGCACATGATCCAAAACATACCACCTCATCAGTGAAGCATGGTGGTGGTAGTGTCATGGCGTGGGGATGTATGGCTGCCAATGGAACTGGTTCCCTTGTATTTATTGATGATGTGACTGCTGACAAAAGCAGCAGAATTAATTATGAAGTGTTTTGGGTAATATTATGTGCTCATATTCAGTCAAATGCTTCAGAACTCATTGGATGGCGCTTCACAGTGTAGATGGACAATGACCAGAAGCAAACTGCAAATGCAACCAAAGAGTTTTTTAAGGCTAAAAAGTGGAATGGTATGCAATGGCCAAGTCAATCCCCTCACCTGAATCCGATTGAGCATGCATTTCACTTGATGAAGACAAAATTGAAGGGAAAATGCCCCAAGAACAAGCAAGAACTGAAGACATTTGTAGTAGAGGCCTGGCAGAGCATCACCAGGGATGAAACCCATGTCTGGTGATGTCTATGTGTTCCAGACTTCAGGCTGTAATTGCCTGCAAAGGATTTGCAACAAAGTATTAAAAATTGAAAGTTAGATTTAGGATTGTTTTGTTTGTCCCATTACTTTTGGCCCCTTAAAAAGTGGAAGGCACATATAGAAACCATTGTAATTCCTATACCATTCACCTGATTTGGATGTAAATACCATCAAATTAAATCTGAAAGTCTGCAGTTATTGCACATCTTGTTTGCTTCATTTCAAAGCCATTGTGGTGGTGAATAGAGGCCAAGATATGAAAATTCTGTCAACATCCCAATATTTATGCACCTGACTGTATGTGTTATATATATATATATATATATATATATATGTGTGTGTGAGCATATGTATGTGTGTGTATATATATATATATATATATATATATAGATATATATATATATATATATAGGCAGCCCCAACCAATGTTAAGGAAACATCAGCAGCTTTGGTCACAATCGATGTTTCTATCGATGGCCTCCAGTACTATATACCACAGAAATTGCCATTTTTATGGTATACAGTGTTCAAAAAAATATATTTTTTTACAAAATCATGATTGTTAAGGTTTAATATCTGTTCGTGACCTGTTTCAAACATAAAAAAATGACAATTTCAGAGCGGTTTTTGGAAAAATTTGTAAGTTAAGTGGTTAAAGGTTAGACAGCCACCAAGCACATCAGCTCTAAAACACCTAGGAAAGCACCTGACACAAGTTAAAATAAATTAACTAACACCAGGGGCATGAGAAGTGTTGATCACAAAATGATTAATAAAAAAATATTCAAACAAACAAAATGTATTGATACATTGCACTCATCACTCCTAAATCTGGGGTGCATATGCTCGGTGACCACATTACTT
Organism: Taudactylus pleione; assembly: GCA_031769625.1. Taxonomy (NCBI): domain Eukaryota; kingdom Metazoa; phylum Chordata; class Amphibia; order Anura; family Myobatrachidae; genus Taudactylus; species Taudactylus pleione. The sequence goes on from JAUIMM010000015.1 coordinate 20,456,330, forward strand.
AAACTGAAATTCCCCTTGTCCTCCCTTTAGTAGATGTTAAAGAAGTACTATGACTGAGAGCACTAGAGCTCATCTGCTCTTCTGTCGACTAATCCATGATTGGCTTCATTTTTTTAAAATATATTGTAGTTGAACTTAACTGCTACCACACCAAGTAAACATATAGTACAATGAGATATGCAAAGGACTGACTATTACCTTTACCATTTAGTTTTACTAAAAGACGGAAAGTTTTAATTGACACAAAAAAAAGCAATTTTTTCCACTTATTACTTTTTGAGGTGCTGTTGTCATGGACATGTCTAGTCTAAAAACACCCACTAAACAATTGTATATATGCTGCCTTTAGGAAGCACACAATATTGAAAAACTGTTATTTATGCTGCCTTTTTTATTACACATACATTACACAAGCACAGTTATCATGCAGCAGCTGCTAGATGTAGATGGGCAAGACTTGGCACCATTTAATTAATCCCCACCCCCTTGTAGCAAATTGTGGAACCACTAAATAACCACTAAACCACTAAATAACCTTTAGTTACATAGTGGTTCTCACCATTGAAGTCAATGGTGGGAAACATTAATTGGCTAATAGATGGTGGGGCTCACCTTTCTCAGCCAATGTATGCTCAGCCCCAGCATTTGTAAGAGAAATGCCATGGCTGACCTGTCCTAATGGAAGTACCATCCTTAAAGGACGGTACTAAGTTTGTGGTTCCGGCTCCTCGTTTTTTTGTTTTAAGAAGATGCTGGATGCCTGCTTGGAGAAGAGGACCTATACAGGTATTGTTGGTGAGTATTTGTGAGTGTGTATGTGTGTAATAAACTTAAACTTTCACTGTGTGTGTATTGTTTTTATTTTAACATTTCTTTACCTATGAACTACATGAACAGTACCAGAAGGCCCTTAATGCCCTGCATGCTGGCACTTGTGGTTCTCCAAGTACCAGCGGGGGAGGCTTGCTGGGACCTCTAGTTCTACTGATAAAGATAATGTTATAACTTTTGTTTTTACACCACACTTTACATAATCACCAGAGTGACCTGGAGATGGGGACCCCTTTAATGGGGGATCAACACCACCCCAGGAATCCCCTGCTTGGGCTGACTAGCGGTCAGGTATAATACTTTGGCCAGAGGACCCAGTGAAAGGGATTCCCTGGCTGTGACATTACACCCCCATTAGAAAGATTCTGGTGCTGGTAATGGCAAATACAGGGGGCCCCTACTCATTAAGTGCCCTGTACTTCAAAAACCAGGACCAGCTCACTAAACCCAGTACTGGTTGTGCAAAATACAGGGGACCCCTATGGCTTTTGTCCCCTGTATTTTCACAACCAGGACTGGCTCTGAAAAGTCTGGGGCTGGTTGTGCTTTTAGGGGGGACCCCACATCATTTTTTTTAAATTAAACACTTTACAAGCATTTTATACACAGATGCAAGCATGGATCTCACTTATCTATGCAAGCATCTATGTCATTCAGACCTGCTTATGATAAAATTGAAAGCATGAAGCGGGTCTATTCATCTTGGCATTTGAAGTTCAAATTTGAGGGGATTTGGTGTTTGATTTGTACTATTCATATGCATTGAAAATCAAATATTAATTCACTGTTCAAAGTTGAACCACATCGAATTTGATTTAGAAAAGGCTAATAAGGTAAATGTGGGATTTGTTGAGGGATTTGTACATTCGATTTGATTTGATTTCTGAATCGAATTTAAAATCGAACGTAAAATCAAACTTTGATAAATATTGTATACCCCAATGTGTCTGTTAATTTAGAATATCTTTAAAACTTTAGACTAATTAAAACAAAAATAAAAATAATAAGGCATTAAAGAAATAATTCATATTAATATAAAAGACTGCTCCTTATGACTACATGTCACATTTCATTATAATCCCACTTTCTTCAACCCACAATAAAACTATAGGATGTATAATTAATCTCTTGATAATTTATATTAATCAAATATTTTTGCAATAGCACACAGATACTTTTTAATTTCATTTTACAAACTTTTGCTGCTATTGCAGGTTTAATGTTATAACTGATAACATTCCAGTATCATATCTGAAGAAGATGCTTTTAGAAATCTTGATATAATTTATATTATATTGTAATACTAAACACTGCACAAAATCTGTTTTTCGTTTGTACAAATACTGAAGTCATAATTGTGGAATGAAGATTGTTAATTGCTGACTTGAGATAATGCATGGTCTGTTTTTTACAAACTCAATATTCCATTGTCACACAAGTCTGTTGTGAACAATCTGATATTTTTGTGCTTTGTACTATTTAAAAATAATACAGTTGTGCCTTAAAATCATAAAGATATGATTTAGAAACAATATAAAAATTACTAATTTATCAAAGATAGAGAATAAATCCATATAATAATATTTTTTACTACTGAAATTTTATTAGAATTGAATTACCATAATAATGCCCCCTTTATTAAATCTAGACAAACCTGCAGTACAGCTCTCTGTTGGATTAGAACTGTGAATGACAGCATGGTTAAATCCCGGGTGGACTAGAGTTGCATAGAAATGCTCAGTCTCGAGCTTGTGCTTTCTCAGTAAATCATCAATTTGTAAAGAAAAGAAAAAATTAGTCTGTCAATTTTAATTGGTATGATGCAGTCCATACTAATACTATACTTCACCGAATATATTTTTTGTCAACTGCATTCACTACTACTTGCTTGAAAAGCCGGAACAAGTAAACCCTCCAGGAGTAATCTCAGGTTCTGGTACTATTGTGAGTGTTCTGCATTAGAGTGTGCTTCTCTGCTGCTCCCCCACACCACAGGCAGTGCAATCAATGTCATTAAAAGCTGATGTAACATAAGCATCCTAGTAGGGGCTCTAACTAGTGGCCCATAAAGTCACTTTGCTTACCCTTTGCAGCTTGGTTAGGAATGTGGAATAATTCAACTGCCCGTTCTATAATCCAACTTCATAGGGCTCCAAGGTTGCCCACAATTTCCTTTTGGGACCCTTGAGGGCAAGTACTGAGGTGACCTGGCATATGCCTGTCCCTTTATTAGTAAATATTAGGGGTGTGCACCGGCCACTTTTCGTGTTTTGGTTTTGGATCTGGATCTTTCTTCGTGTTTTGGATCTGGATTGGTTTTGCCAAAACCACCCTTCCGTGTTTTGGGTTCTGGGTTTTGTGTTTTGGATCTGTATTTTTGGGAAAAAAAGCATAAAAACAGCTTAAATCACAGAATTTGTGGGTTTTTCTGCTCCTATGCAATTATTAACCTCAATAACCTTCATTTCCACTCATTTCCTGTCTATTCTGAACACCTCACACCTCACAATATTGTTTTTATGGCCAAAAGGTTGCACGGAGGTAGCTGGATGACTATGCTAAGCGACACGAGTGGGCGGCACAAACACGTGGTCCATCTAGGAGTGACACTGCAGTGGCAGATAGGATGGCAGTTTGAAAAACTAGGCCCCAAACAGTACATACTGCAAAAAAAAAAAGAGGTGCAAGATGGAATTGTCCTTGGGCCCTCCCACCCACCCTTATGTTGTATAAATAGGACATGCACACTTTAACAAACCAATCATTTCAGCGCCAGGGTCTGCCACATGACTGGGGCTGAAATGATTTGTTCATTTGGGCCCCCACAAAATAAGCTGGCAATTAATGTGTCCCTGCACAAACAGGCTCTACGGAGGCAAGATGTCGTCCTCATCCTCCTCATCCACCGATTCCTTGGATAAAACAGGAAAAAGGGATTTAGGTGTCCCTGGACTGCTTACGGTCTTAGCCAAAGTTTCTGAACTTGACAGTAACTTTTTATGAATGCGCTGCAGGTGCCGTATAAGGGAGGATGTTCCTAGGTGGTTAACGTCCCTACCCCTACTTATTTCACCTTTACATATGGTACATATGGCAAGACAGTTGTTGTCCGGATTTGGATAGAAATATTGCCAGACCAAAGAGGTGGAATGTTTGGTCTTCTGCCCAGGCATGACCGTGATGGGCTTTTTCATCCCACGGACAACAACTGTCTCCCCCAGAGCCTGATTTAAACAAACCACATCACCATCAGAATCCTCCTCGCCAACTTCCTCCTCAGTGCCAGCTACACCAGTATCCTCATCCTGTTGTACTTCAACAGTGACATCTTCAATTTGCATATCAGCAAGTGGACTGTGGGTGCTCCTTTCAGCACTTGCAGGGGGCTTGCAAACGGTGGAAAGAGCCACCTCTTCCCGTCCAGTGCTGGGAAGGTCAGGCATCGCAACCGCCACCACACTTGGACTCTCCTTGGGGATTTGTGATATCTTCTTAGAACGCACAGTTCTTCGCTGTGCTTTTGCCAGCTTAACTCATTTGATTTTTTTAGCGGGAGGAGGGCTTCCATCGTCATGTGAAGCTGAACCACTAGTCATGAACATAGGCAAAGACCTTAGCCGTTCCTTGCCACTCCGTGTCGTAAATGGCATATTGGCAAGTTTACGTTTCTCTTCAGATGATTTAAATGTTTTTTTCAAGGTCATTTTCCTGAACTTTGTCATTTGGGATTGTATGTGCCCTCTACTATGACATTGGGCATCGGCCTTGGCAGTCGACGTTGATGGCATGTTATCGTCTATGTCATGACTAGTGGCAGCAGCTTCAGCACTAGGAGGAAGTGGTTCTTGATCTTTCTCTATTTTACTTTTATCGGAGAAAGTTTGGTCCTCCATTTATGTTATATCGATTTGATATATACGTGCGGCTAAACACTGAAAATTTTTTTTTATTTTTGCTGGAGAGTAGTGCACTTTGTGGGTTACACCACCCTTTAAGAAATGAGCCAGCCGGCTCTTTACTTATGGGACAATGGCGCACGCTTGGCGCTGCTCCTTTGTTGATGCACGTGCGGCTACTGCGCACACAATTCACAAACACAGAAAATATATATTTTTTTGGTTTGGACTGGAGTGTACTTTGGGGGTTACAGCACCCTTTAACGCTCAAGCCAGCCGGCCCTTTACTTATGACACAGGCGCACGCTTGGCACTACTTTGTTGATGCACGTGCGGCTACTGCACACACAATTCACAAACACAGAAAATATTTTTTTTTTGGTTTGGACTGGAGTGTACTTTGGGGGTTACAGCACCCTTTAACGGTCAAGCCAGCTGGCCCTTTACTTATGACACAGGCGCACGCTTGGCACTACTTTGTTGATGCACGTGCGGCTACTGCGCACACAATTCACAAACACATAAAAAATATTATTTTTTTAGCACTTGGGGGGAGCACCCCAGATGGACAGAGCACCCCCTGGACAACACTACAGCACCCCTTTAGGACTGGGACACTGCACAGGACTTTGGAGTGGACACAGCCCCTATGGAGAACTGACTGCACAACACAGTCTAGCCAGCCCCTATGGACTTTGAAGTAGTGGACACAGCCCCTATTAACAACAGCAGCACAGCACAACACAGCCAGCCCCTATGGACTTTGAAGTAGTGGACAACAGCAGCACTACACTACACTACACTACACAGCCCAGCCAGCCCTAACTCCCACCCTCCCTCTTCACTGTCCACAGCCGAGTGAGAAAATGGCGCCGACGTGGGTACCTTATATAGGATCCAAAACCCGTGAGACTCGGAAGGTGGGATAATGACGTTTTGCCTCGATTTCAGATCCGAGTCAGGCGGGAAAAGTCGAGCCTGACTTATATCGGACTCGGATCAGGGGGGCTCGGGGGGGTTCGGATTTCAGAAATCCGAACCCGCTCACCCCTAGTAAATATATATTCATATCTTTGTAAACTACCATATGCTTTAAGAATTTATATTTAAATGGTGGTTTTGCTTCTGATAAAAAGATTTCTGTGTTTATGGTTTAATATTTTCATTACTGTACTGTATTTTTAACTAATATACTGTACTGCTCAGTGGTCAACATATTCTAAATGTGTTAAACTATTCTTATAAAAGGATTATCACATACTGCATTATGGATTTTGCTAACAATAAGAAAGTGTATATAAAAAGTTAGGTACTTAGGTTTGAGACAGACCAAATTAGAAACAAAGGTAACAAGCAATCCCTGTGTTAAAGCTGACAAGTTAAGAAACATACATTGAATAAGTAATGAGAACATTGTGGATATTACATGACATAAAAAGCATTTCAAATTTTTTTTCTGCACAAGTGTATGCCATATAAGGTAAATGTATTTCATTATTTTCTTACTAGATATGATTAATAAATCTAATTTGAATCTACTCTAAGGTGTATATTTACTAAAGTGAGAGTTTTTACAAGTGGAGATTTTGCCCATAGCAACCAATCAGATTCTAGCTATTGTCTTCTAGAAAGTTCTAGATAAATATTAAGTAGAATCTGATTGGTTGCTATGGGCAACATCTCCACTTCTAAAAAACCACTGTTATATCATAATTAAACCTGGGCACAATCCTTCCTATACCTTCTAAACCTTTATACGCTCCTGCCTATACCTTCTAAATCCTGTCTACATGTTCTAGAATTGACACTATTTGCATATGCAGTCATACAGTAAATAAAAGCCTTCAGACTTTGAAATGTGTTTCTAATGCACAAAGGTTATTATTCAACATAAAAACAGTAGGTTACACGCTGTGATCTAAAGACAATTTAGCGCAAATAAATCATACAGACCCAAAGTACAGTTATAAATACGCATGCACACTTGAACCAGTTACCGGCATCAACAAGAAACCTCCATCAAGAGCATCAGCAAGAAGACTCCAGATTGGGGTCAGAACACACACTTATACCCTTACAGAAATAGGCAATACAATACGGAGGTTTGTTGTGATCCTATTGGTTCTCCATCATGGTGTATCTGTTACAAGATATTTAACAGGTCGATTCAAATGGACACAGCTCAGCCTCTGACAGCCTTTTGTCTCCTTTTTCCCCCTGCATGCAAATCTAAGCTGCTAACATTACAAAGTACATTTTAGTGTTTTAACTCTCTACAGTCCATAAGTTGAGAATGCATGTTGCGATCTTCTCACCAATGATACCGGAAAGCTGTTGAGACAGAGTAGATCAGTACAACACCAAACACGGTTTGCTTATTATGTACTAAACCTTAGATATTAAATAGTCTTTATTTCACAACATTAGTAATAAATGAATAAACTTTGAATATTACACTTTGAAGCTATGGAACCTTTTATGTGAGTGTGCAGTGTGTAAGTCTATCTATAATGGATAACATATATATATATATATATATATATATATATATATATAGTGAAGGTACTGATCGCAGCGCTATCCACAAATTTGGTTATATGGTCCCAGAGATATTAGCTCTGTATAGACACCTGCACTTTCCAACACTATATTCCCAATTCAAGCGGTGGCTGATCATAGTTTCCCAGATAAGAACTTTGCTGTATGGTCCTCAGTATTTCTTGAAAAAATAAAAGGTGGAAACCGGCGCCAAATAGTGTAATCACGTTTAGCAAGTTCATGGTCACGCACTACATATATATATTATGCATACCGTATTGCCCTTTCCTATAGGCTTACAGTATATGGTCTTTTTTGGGATGTCACCTCTGGTCCCCCCCAACCATCAGCGTGATTAGATTCACAGATTCTCACCAGGCCCAGTCCGTATAGAGAGAGAGATAAAAACTCTCATAGTGTAACAGTCAATACAATTTTATTACACATGCCACAAAACACATAGAAACAATTACATTAAAAAGGATTTCTGAAAACTTATCTGATACTGGTCATAGGTCAGTATGCGCAGGTCACTCTGTCCTCAACGCATTTCGTCCCTTTGCTCATATAGCTGGACTTCATCAGGAGGAAAAAAGACCATATACTAAAAAGCCTATAGGAAAGGGCAATACGGTAAGCATAATATATATATATATAGTGCGTGACCGTGAACTTGCTAAATGTGATTAGACTATTTGGCACCTGTTTCCACCTTTTTATATATATATATATATATATATATACAGTGAAGTGCATAAATATTGGGACATTGACAGAATTTTCATCTTTTGGCCTCTATTCACCACCACAATGGCTTTGAAATGAAACAAACAAGATGTGCTTTAACTGCAGACTTCTAGATTTAATTTGAGGGTAATTACATCCAAATCAGATGAACGGTGAAGGAACTATAACGGTTTCTAAATGTGCCTCCTACTTTTTAAGGGGCCAAAAGTAATGGGACAAACAAAACAATCCTAAATCTAGCTTTCAATTTTTAATACTTTGTTGCAAATCCTTTGCAGGCAATTACAGCCTGAAGTCTGGAATGCATAGACATCACCAGAGGCTGGGTTTCATCCCTGGTGATGGTCTGCCAGGCATCTACTGCAACTGTCTTCAGTTCCTGCTTGTTTTTGGGGCATTTTCCCTTCAGTTTTGTCTTCATCAAGTGAAATGCATGCTTAGTCTTATTCAGGTGAGGGGATTGACTTGGCCATTGCATAACATTCCACTTTTTAGCCTTAAAAAACTCTTTAGTTGCTTTTACAGTATGCTTCGGGTCATTGTCCATCTACACTGTGAAGCACCGTCCAATGAGTTTTGAAGCATTTGACTGAATATGAGCATATAATATTGCCCAAAACACTTCAGAATTCAACCTGCTGCTTTTGTCAGCAGTCACATCATCAATAAATACAAGGGAACCAGTTCCATTGGCAGCCATACATGCCCACGCCATGACACTACCACCACCATGCTTCACTGATGAGGTGGTATGTTTTGGATCATGAGCAGTTCCTTTCCTTCTCCATACTCTTCTCTTCCCATCACTATGGCACAAGTTGATCTTTGTCTCATCTGTCCATAGGATGATGTTCCAGAACTGTAATGGCTTTTTTAGATGTTTTTTGGCAAACTCTAATCTGGACTTCCTGTTTTTGAGGATCACCAAAGGTTTACATCTTGTGGTGAACCCTCTGCATTCACTTTTGTGAAGTATTCTCTTGATTGTTGACTTTGACACATATACACATACCTCCTGGAGAGTGTTCTTGATTTGGCCAACTGTTGTGAAGGGGTTTTTCTTCACCAGGGAAATAATTCTTCTGTCATCCACCCCAGTTGTTTTCCATGGTCTTCCAGGTCCTTTGGTGTTGCTGAGCTCTCCGGTGCATTCTTTCTTTTTAAGAATGTTCCAAACAGTTGATTTGGCCACACCTAATGTTTTTGCTATCTCTCTGATGGGATTGTTTAGATTTTTCAGCCTAATGATGGCTTGCTTCACTGATAGTGACAGCTCTTTGGATCTCATATTGAGAGTTGACAGCAACTGATTCCAAATGCAAATGTCACACCTAGAATCAACTCCAGACCTTTTACCTGCTTAATTGATAATGAAATAATGAGGGAATAGCCCACACCTGTCCATGAAATAGCTTTTGAGTTGATAGTCCCATTACTTTTGGCCCCTTAAAAAGTGGGAGGCACATATAGAAACCATTGTAATTCCAACACCGTTCACCTGATTTGGATGTAATTACCCTCAAATTAAATCTGAAAGTCTGCAGTTAAAGCACATCTTGATTGTTTCATTTCAAAGCCATTGTGGTGGTGAATAGAGGCCAAAATATGAAAATTCTGTCAATGTCCCAATATTTATACACCTAACTGTGTGTATTTGTGTATATATATATATATATATATATATATATGTATACACATACCATAAACTTTACAACACATGTTTTTTTTTTTAGAACTACTATGCAATGGTTATGAGCACTGAGCTTCACACTCAAACAGGTTGGAGACCCCCAACTGAATGGTGGTGCCATCACATCTGACAGTGATTTCAAAAGTTCTCTTCTGCCTATTTTAGGAAACCTGTGTCAATTCTTTTCAAGCAGATTTCATACCATTGTTCATTCAGATTTCAATTTCCACAGCTACACCTGTCCACATGTGGGGTCTCTCCATTTACATGCAAAAAACACCCACAGTATCCTGGTGTATTGTTTTTCTAATTACTTTTCTTAGGAAGCTGTTTTACTAAACTCTGCATGAATACTGTGTTTGTTATGGTATTTTTTTTATGCAAGGTTGTCCTAAGATACATCAGGGTATGGTTTCTGACAGGATTATTAAAACATTGCCATATGTACTGAGCTCGTGAGTTGTAACTTAAAATGGCACTGGGCGGCCATTCACATAATGACATCATGCAAATCTCATTTTTAAGATGGAGTCTTGTCGCCATTCACAAGATGGCATCGTTCCAAGCTAATTTTACACTGATTCTGTCTCAGCCACTAAACCAGTTTCGAAACCGCACTTTAGTAAATGTAACTCTAAGTCTCTTTGTGAAATCATGGAGAAAATTTGAGATTTTCAGCAACACTACTGGTCACAAGTTTAGAGATGGGTTTTCATTAGACATATTTTTGTCTTATTTAAAAGTAACATAAACATATAGGGCCTGATTATAAGTCAGACAGAAAACTAAATCCAGGTGATTCTTGTGGATATCTGAATACTGCACATGCATTGTATAAGGCAGGGATGGATTGGGAATTAAAAGTGGCCCTGGAAAAATTTCTGGGAGTGGCCTCATGTGGGCAGTTCCAAATCAACTGTGAGCAGAACCAACACCAAAGTTGGCTGGATTACTACATCACTATACCTGGAGACACCAGTGATAGGCAAGTCTAAAGCTTACCTTACACCAGACCAACCTTTCTCCAACTGACCAACTATCCAACTAAAATGGTACTCCACACACCTAACCAAGGCCCAGATTTATAAATGACTGATATTCTTGTTATTACTCATTACTAATCTTAAATGGTGCTCCAAAAAATCAGTTCCTAACTGTCATGTGTTTCAAAAATTACAGTCAGTAGCTGATTGGTTAGAGCATTGTTTAAGATTAGTAATGAGTGATAAAAAGAATATAACTTGTTTATAAATCTGGGCCTAACTTTTTCATCAGACCAGCCAACTTATGATGTCATAGAAGTAGGCAGACAATGTGATAGATAGATAGATAAATAGATAGATCGATAGATATGTGACAGATACTGTAGATACATAAATGGATATTTAATACTTGTATATTTTTTAATCTACAGCATTTTCCTTAGGCTATAGAAAATGGTATCATGGTTGAGGTTAATGGGGGAGGACTGTGTCAGAAGTACAGACTGAAATAATCCCTTACTTCCCTGGACTCCTGCCACAGCTGTACAAATTATCACTCCTCTGGGTTTATCAACATCCCCAAAATGGCTCAAGAGTTTTTCCATATGCCAATTATCCAAGGGTTCCTGAGTGATGCCAACATTATGAAAAATGGACATTAGACAACACCTGACTATAGAAATAACATGTTATAGATACAGTACAGCAACCAGTGACCTGTACAAATTTTTCTTGCATTAATGTCTCTGTGTTAATGGTTCAGTCTGGCCAGGTGGGCATTAAGAAATAAAGAGATCAACAGTTAATGCTCCTAAATCATTTATGTATTTGGATGTAGTTTGAAGCTTATTTCATCACTTTATATAGGAGATGAAAATCTCCCAAGATGATTGTCCATACATTAATGTGGGTATGAGATCCCCTGGCCATGGATCCCACTAGCTGTTTTCCCCTTCACTCTTCCCTTAACTTTGCTCTAATATTGATGCTTAGAGGAGCTTGGATGAAATAGAATTTCTTTGATTAATGGGTATAACCTACTTATAAAGTCACCCTCAGCAAAAATGTTTTTGAATACTAGTTTATTGGAAATAAGATTAGGGAAAGAATTTAGAAGGATCCAAGGGAAATAAAGGACAAAGAGGGAGATATGGAGTGAGATAGAAAATAGGGAAGAGGGGGATAAAAATAATAAGTGGAGGTGCATAGGGGAAATAATCGGGGATGCAAAAAAATCAACATAGAGGAACATGTGATAAAATATCACATAGGATGAAAGCAAAGATCAAAAATAAATTCTCAGCAAAATGGCAAAAAGTATTTGCCTTGGGAGGGAAAGCAGAGATGACAAATGGCTATGTAGAATTCCCTGGATTTCTGCACTGCTGGTCAGAAATAGACAGAGAAAAAAGAGAGAGAGTATCTGGCAGTACTAATTAATTTAATTACAGCACCACATTCTCCCCACTGCAGCACAGGGTGCCACTTACTGCTGTTAGTCCCAATTATCTCTACAGACTTTGTGGAGCAGGGCATTTAAAACAGAGTCAAGTAATGCAGGGAAAAAAGAATGGCAGGTGCATGCCTAGCCATGAAAGAGTTTGCAGCAAGTTGGGCTTTTCAGGCAATTTTTGCCCCATTACAATGGGATCTACTGTAGGTTCCAGCCCCTCTCAACTCCAACTGCCCACATCCTTGTCCGTCAGCCTGACCTCTAAGCCCTGCTGGCTGACTGATACAGTCCTGCCCCCTCATCTCCAATTGCTTCCATCATAGTCAGTCTGGCCCCTTCAGCTCTGCCATCTGTCAAACTCAACCAAAACTCTTTTGCCCCTCTCAGCTCAGCCACTGCCAGCCTCATTAGTCAGCCAAGTGGCAGCCCCTCAGTCCCAATGGCTGCCTTCAAACTATTGCAAATTAAAAGTAAACTGTATCCAGCTAGCAGGGAACCCCACAGGCTTGTTGGCCCACTGGAAATCTTCCTGATGAATTCTAAGGCCAATCTGCCCCTGGTAGAAAGATATAGTTGACTGTGCCTGCTCCGTACAAGGCATATGCAGATATACAGAGTTTGCAAGTGCATATGGATTGATTCATTTATTGATGGAGCATTATTTCAGGGTGGCTTTGGGTGGAGACCATGTGGATACATGGAACTAAACCAACTCTTGGGCTTGTCAAGAATTTGATAAGTCGGCTTCCAGGCTCAATCATAAAATGTCGACTGAAATTGGATGCCTGTTTCAGATAGATATCTAGTATGGGATGGGTACAGGTTAAGATACTTATGATGATGGTTGTGGCAGGGGATGTAAAAAACTTTGGGTGGAATAGGCTTCTACATGCAGACACATGGATCATCAGCATACTGTATATGGGTGGAATTGCCATTAGCATAATGAAGTAAGTAGCCTAGCCTGGATGTAAGGAAAACTGTCATGGATGAGTCAGCCAGTGACCCATCATTAGCATCATGCTCACAGTGTTGTCCCATATGATTTCAATTTTATTGCCAAGTTTGTGTATGCTACATGGACCAAAGTGGACCCATCCCAAAGGAATTGTTTTTTTATTTAATAAAATATTTCTTGTGTGCATCTTATTGTTATTGTAAGATTGTTTACAGGTACACTACAGGGGCCAGCAGGTACTGTCTACCAGGTATATTGGCTATATGCTATGACATTCCTTAAAAGTGGGTATGACAGGGCAATGAAAAAATTATAGTCTACTGAAAAATAATTTAAAGCTAACTCACTTTCATAGATGTCTTCAGTATCCCTAGTGCTATCATTACAGGGCTGGTTGTCACTCAGGTCAAGGCTTACTTTTATTTTGCTGGCTCCACTTCCATATCGATAATAGTCTTTTGCTGACTGACCTAGGACTAGTTGGTAATATGGTGGAGAAACCCAACACAACATGTCCCTTTGCCATAGTGCCACCAAACTTGGCTGGTTATGTCTGAAGCACTACTGCTAATTGTGATTATGGCAGGGACAATAAAAAAATGTTTTATTCTTAAGCTAAAAATTTGCTGGAAATGGGAATACACTGGAATGCTGGTGATGTGTGGCTCCAAAACCTGCTGCACAATTTCAGCAAGTTGGAAATCGTGGTCTAATGTACTGTATCCTGTGACCTGGTGGACAAATTCACTGCAAATACAACATGTTTTTTTGCCAATTTAAAAGTTGCCACAAATTTGCAGTCAATTACATTGCCTCTGTTAATTAACAAAGGGCATGTTTCAGCATTGGTAATGGAGAGCCTGATTCATTACAGACATATATTGAAATCGCAGCTGTGATTATGCATGCAGTTCTGCTGCAAAAATATGCTAATGTTTGGCAGGTATAATCTTCCCCACAAGTTGTTTTGATCTAAAAGCACTTAATATCCAAGAATATAGCAGGATAAATAGCCTGATATCAATTAAATAAGAATAATGTGTGTTATTTCTAATCCTGACTACAGAGTGCATTTTGATCGATTACTATGTCACTAACTTTTAGGTCTTTTAAAAGAAAATTGTAGTAGAAATACAAGATGCTCTTAAGTGATCAAGACTGGCATATATCTATCTATGTGTATATCACCCTGGCAATCACCCAGGGGCTATGGAGAAAACAAGTTATGAAACAACTGACTAAACATCCATTTTAGAACCTAACTGGGACAGCTACATTTATCGCACATGTGCCAAGTCCATTTTTCTACCTTTGTGCTCATCACATTCCAACACCAATTATAGTAGCTTTGTGAAGCAATACCCACAGAAATTATAACTTGTCTTTTCAGAAGACTGTGGATTGTCAAAGCTGCAATTATTGGCAAATTTAACTAATAGATTAATAAATGCAATTGAAATATATGTTAAACATGTTATCATTTATTTCTATTGCCATTTAAAATCTGTCAAAGATGGTGATGATTGGTGGCTCTGAAAACATTGTGGTTAAAAAATACTCTCATTTGCATCTTTTTGTGTCTTCTAACATGACAATAAAAATTTAACCAAAATGTTCCAAAAAATGTTTTTCTTTTAAGAAAGTGAACCTGTATATTTAGTTTAGCTATATGCAACACAGGATTTTTTCCCAAAATTTAGGATGCTACATGGACCATAGAGGTTTTGACTCCTTCATATTGTCCATGTCCTGTCATTTGTTTAATATTTTTTCACTGGTGAGCTAAGGTGCCAAAGGGCCCTTGATATCCAGGCATGCTGGCACTTCTGGTTTGACAAGTGTCACCAAGCCAGGGGTGGACTGCTGGGACTTGTAGTCCACATGTTAAAATAATATTATTTTACTGTTTTATTTAACTATTACCTTTGCATAAAAAGCCCAGTAGGTATGAAGAAGATACCTGTGCTTTCAGCCTATGGCTGTTTGTCCTTTTGGAGGGGGACATCATTTTTTGGAGGGTCCCCATTTCCCTAAGGATTCACTGTGTTACAAAATACTAGCAATAGGTTACAAATACTAGTAGTGCTGTGAAGCACTGCGTTGTGTGTTTAGACACTGTGTTAAAATAACATCATTAGGGTGCCATTACTAGGAGTGCTGTAAAGCACTGTGTTGTGTGTTCAGGCACTTTGTTAAAAAATCTAAATCAAACACTGTGTTGTGTGCTCAGGAAGTGTGTTAAAAATAATCTTTAGGATCAGTTGATAGAAGCGCAGGAGCAGCAACCCAGTACTAATGCTGTGGATGCTGCCAGTCATTACCTACCAGTCAACATCTACTAAAGCCAGTGGTCAAGGGGAAAGAAGATATAAGAAAGGGCACCTGAAATCTAAAAAAAATTTTACAATGCTAAAGAAAACATCTCCTATAATAATCAAAGGAAAATTTACTGCCAACAAATTTAAAATTATCATTACTGACACCTCTACTCAATCTGACACACTAAGCATCAATAAAATGGTGGATGATAATTATAATGACAGTGTACAAATTAGCATGTCACATAGTCCATTTGAATACAGGGTGAAAAAAGGGAATTTGGAGCCCCTTGGACAAACAAGCTTTGCTTTACCTAAGATACCCACCCTCTAATGTGTACTCAGAAAGAGTGCTTAGCACAGCCGGGAACCTTGAGAGCGATCGGCGTCAGATGCCACTTTCTCAAAATGTGGAAAAACTGATGTTCATAAAACTTAATGACAAATTCCATTAGGAAGACCTTTGTCACCAATTACAACTAAGTACAGACACTTCTCTAATGGTGTATTCCAGAGAGGATGAGCTGATATTGTGTGATGATGATAATAACCCTGATGAGTGTGACGACAAGGATGGAATCTTACAACTGTAGACGGGATTAAGAATACTGTTAGCTGCCTTAAGCCCATTGGTAGCTTATTTTGTGAGGGGCCAAATAAACAAAACACTTTGCCACAACAGTGGGTTTCACTGTAACTGAAGTGCTTGATTTGTTAAAATGCGCATTTCTTTTTTAATATACAACATAAAGGTGGTCCTAAGGACATGTCCATTGTGCACCATTTTTATTTTCATTGTACTTTACTGAGCTGTACTTTACTAAGGCATTGTTGATGGTCTTCTGGTTTGCAAGACCCATTTCTCTGTTTTTTATTTTCTTTATAATTGTTACAGATTCTCTGTTCATATAATCATTAATCAATCAATCAAATCAATACAATCAACCAATAACATGTTTTATCTGTCTTCCACACTACATGTTTGCCATGCCATTGCTCCTTTTTTTCTTTTCTTTATAGTTATAACTGCTTCTCTGTTCATATAATCATCAATTAATCAATGGAATGCTTTATCTGGCTTCCACACTACATGTTTACATGCCCATGTTACTTTTTTCTTTTCTTTATAATTATAACTGCTTCTCTGTTTGTTAAGTAATCAACCAATCAATCAATCAATCAATCAATTAATGTTTTAACTGCTTCCACTACATAAATAGTATTAAATAATCTACCTCCATTTACTTATACTGGCCTTTGGCCTCTGATCTAGTTGTTGATTAATGAAAACTTTCTAAAAACATCATATAGTTTAATATTAAACTGCCATCCTGTCTGCCACTGTAGTGCCACTATGTTTCTTAGATGTGCTATATTCTTTTAAACTGCCTTGTTTATGTGCTGTTGCTCTTTCACTTTTTTTAGCCAGTCATCTTATTGCAGACTTTGGCTAATATTGCTGAAAACAATATTGTGAGATTTGATGTGGCCAAAAATGACTGGAAATTAATGTTATTAATGTTAATAACACTGTGGGAACAAACATAGGCCTAAATTACATGATTTTAGCTGTTTTTATCTTTTTTTTAAAAAAAAAAACCCAGATCCAAAACAAAAACATCTGAGGGTGGTTTTGGCAATTAAAACAAAAACACAGGGGGTCCACACACATTTCTAATTTCTGGACTAAGTTTACATGATTAATGTCTGGTAAACACAAAAATCAATAGACATTAACTTTTATGTACCAGATTCAATTAGCCACGGGATTTACCCAACAACTAATTACTAGCCTAAATTCCTGTGGCACGGGGAAAAGCTATTAAATTAAATAGCCTTTTTCCCATGCCATAAAATCGGGACTCACGCGGGGAAACACACTGATTCTGCATAAACTGAGGAATCAATGTATTTTTTCCTCGCGTGCGAGGTCGATTTGGTCGTATTGACATGGATTTTACCTCGCACCTACATGAGGTCTCGGGGACTCCCATGTGAGGAATCCCTGCTAATTGAATTGGTCCTACATGGCAATTACCCATGGGGTAAATCCCGCAGCTAATTGATTCTGCCCCTATGATTGTATTTTTTGTTTTCTCTTTCAAATGAGTGTCCAAATCTTTCTAGATGCCAGGATAGGGAAGATATATGGACTTACAGTCACTGACCACCACTCCCTGGCATACATATGACAATGTTATATCTTGGCTCACTCCTCCCTGGACTCTGGCAACTTCCATCTGGTACTACAGTAAGTGCTGATAGAGTGCAGGTAAATATTTTTTAATGGCCCTTGTCATGGGGGAGCTAAATTGACCCAATATATGCAGTTTTAATTTATATGCAGATAAGAAGTCCCACTCATCTTTAGAGAAGTGGTTAAAGGCTTGCCTCTGAACCAACCTCTGTAGATTGACTGCAGTGATTGTGACTAAAAGGCAATCCAAATATGTCCAATTTTGTTATTGTCATGTTCATAGTTATAATCTCTTTTAAGAATTTTATACTCATTAAGGCATCAAATATTCAGCCCACCTCCACCTAAAGAAAAAAAACAAAGGTAAAACCCAACTTTGACAAGGGTAGGCTACATTAAAAATTCATCACTTCAAATGTCATGGCATTGATACAGACTCAAGGTAAAATTCACTAGTCAATAAGAAAAAAACAAAGAGAATAGTTAGTGGTAAAATAATCCATAGGTTGGAGAGGAAATCCATAATTGGATATATCTATAGAGTATTGGGAGCAAAGGACAGTGTGTTAACAGGGTGCCAAGGTTCAGCATAAGAGCATAAATGGATCCCAGCAGGGAGAAATCATTGATGGCCTTTGGCCAACAGACAAGGTAGAGACTATAGATAGAGATTGGCATTTTTATATTAATTCCAGTTGGAAGACTGGAAAGCAGTATATACAACAGATGATGGTGGCTACTGGTAACTAATTAATACCACAGTTGCTGATATTTACAGAACCCACAAACAGGTCATGGACACAAGAGAAATGCTGTAAACTGCATGTTCCGTTGAACACTGAAGTGTAAGTTATGAGATACAAAATGAGATCAGGAACTTTTTGCACACTGAATGCAAGGCCATAGAAACAGAGAAACTAATATCATGAGCATATAGTATAGCCAAGCAGGTGTGATAACAATAATTACAGAGTAACATAATTAATTCTGGAAATTATTTACTATAATAACAAGGTCTACATTTTGCTTAGACAAGAATGCCAAGTCCTGGCAAATTACATTAAATCATGTAATGCAAACATTCAGCTTGATTCTCTAAAGGTGTTAGATAGTTATGTATTACATAGTTTAGCATAAATATCACACACTAATCATTATCAGTTAGTTTCAAAATGAAAATGACAATTTCATAACAATGTAATTAGAATCAAGATGGAATTTTTTTTAATGTAAATAGTGTCTATTAGAAGATTTTGTTAGTTCCAGGTGGGAAGGAGTCTGCACAGTGTTCCGATAATGACATCAGCATGAGAACTCAGCTTGGTTACAGTCTCCTTTCCTCAATATGGATAGAGCTGTAATATACTATTAGCATCTGTAAAGAGCAGCTGCCTGATCTTCTTATCCACCAGACACCAGAGCAAAGTAAGAGATGGTGTAAGGAAGGAGGTTTGTGTTGCATTGGGGGAGTCACACAGAGGATCGAAGGGAGTCTAGTGTTTTCAAATCCCTTTTTGATCAGCAGGCTCCTAAAATCTCCAAAATAGCTACATTGCCTTCAACAAATTAAATCCTTATACTTAGACTGTCTTAGACTATAAAAGGTAAATTTATTAAAGTAAGAGTTTTTAGAAGGAAAGATGTTGCCCTGCAACCAATCAGATTCTAGGTATTATCTCCTAGAAGGTGCTAATTAAATGTTAAGTAGAATCTGATTGGTTGCTGTGGGCAACATCTCCACTTCTATAAACTCTCCCTTTAATAAATATACCCCTGAGTGTTAACCTGTGCTTCAGAGCTCACACGTGTATAAGAGAGCACAATTATTGATTATTATATAGAGTTTGCTAGAATGGTCTCTGTAATGTCATTAAGATGCTCTCTGTATTTAATACTAGGCAAATGGGGATGTGCTTTCTTTAATCACAACTCTTTGATACAGTATCACAATTTTCATGTATATTACTTTCTAAATGAAATCATACCTACACAGTTGTCAAAACACACATTTTTGTTATTGTAGCACACTGGCAGAAGAGCACTTGCTTGTGTTTGCATATCAGGCTAAAATTTGCAAGTCATCCTCTGTTTCCACTGGTGGGTGAACATAAAAGGTCCATCTCTTATTGAAATTTTGGATATCCTGAAATGTCATATTAATGAAAAGAAATTTACAAGTTAACAGACTATAAATAATATTGTTTCAGCACTTTGCTGTAAAAATTAGAGATGAGTGGGTTCAGATTCGAGAGTTCCGAACCCACCCGAATATTGCATAACCGAGTCGGATCCAAGAAGGCTCGGAGTTTCCTGCCTTAATCGGATCTCGAAACCGAGGCAAAATGATAGAGTCTGAAATCTTGTGGTTCGTGAGCTTTTGTCTGTATGATCAATGTAGTATATAAGGGACTACGAGACGGATGCCATTTCACTTCGGCTGTGGAGACTGAACAGGGAGGGTGGGCAGTGTAGTGCTGGGAGAGGTACTGGTGCTATGTGCTGTGTCCTGGGCTGGTGCTGATCCATTCTGGTCTCTGGTCACTGTGCTGTCTGCTGATCCATTCTGGTCTCTGGTCATGGTGCTGTCACTGTCACTGTGCTGTCTACTGATCCATCTGGGCTCTCTGCTGTGTCCTGGGCTTGTGCTGTTTTCATCTCTGGGCCCAAGTTCTGGACTTCAAAAAAAAAAAAATCAAAGTGTCTCATGGTTTTCTGTGGGCGTGCATGTTAGGTTTAACCGCAGTAGTGCACAAGAGCCAGTTGTGCTCCTAAAAAAAAAACATTAAAAGTGTCTTATATTTTTTGCTTCTGTGTGTGCTCATGGGTGTTAGGCTTAACCGCAGTAGTGCACAAGAGCAATGCACATTGCAACAACCTTGTGCTGGCCGACTACAGTCATGCTACAAGAAAAACAATAAAAGTGTCTAATATTTTTTTCTTCTGCGTGTTCTCGTGGGTGTTATGCTTAACCGCAGTAGTGCACAACAGCCAGCCAGAAACGCATGTTGCAACAACCTTGTGCTGCCCGACTACAGTTGTGCTCAAAGAAAAATAAATAAAAGTGTCTTATATTTTTTTCTTCTGTGTGTGCTTGTGGGTGTTTGGCTTAACCGCAGTAGTGCACAAGAGCCAGCTTGCAACGCACATTGCAACAACCTTGTGCTGCCCGACTGCAGTCATGCTAAAAAGAAAACAATAAGTATCTTATATTTTTTTCTTCTGTGTGTGCTCATGGGTCTTAGGCTTAACCGCAGTAGTGCACAAGAGCCAGCCAGCAAGGCAAGCTGCAACCTTGTGCTGCCCAACTCCAATCATGATCAATCAGTGCTATGGGCCCAAGTTCTTCTGGATCTGACAAAAAATAAAAATCATCATTTGTCTTTTTTTCTAATATTTTTGTGTGTGCGCATGACTGCACTTGTGTGAATTTTGTAACCGCACCTTGGCTACACTATTAGTGATTGTGACACTGCATCAAGACTGCAGAAAATATGGAGGGCTGTCACATGACATGAGAGCAAGGCCTAGAACCACATGTTGTAGCTGCCTCCAGCAGTGCAAGGCCATCAACTTCCTCATCCTCTATGAAGGCCCATGCCCCAGGGCTTAAGTCACACCATCAATATGGTAAAGCAAGTTTTACTGAAGTAAAGAAAAAAAAATGAAAGGATATTTTCCTTTAGATAAACAAAAAATTGGCACGAAGTGGCATGGAAAGGATAAGGCTTTGGTCTTCTTTATGAAGACTGTTGATAGCCCTTCTGCTTGTAGTAGTAGTAGTAGTGGTGGTCCAATTAAAAATTTGAAAGTTGTTAAGACAGCTCCAGGAAAACCAACTGTGTGCCCTGAGAAATCGAAATCACAAATCCTTGAGGAGAGTGCAAGTATGTCCGCAGTTGCCATGTGTGAGCCACACCTAAATACTAGTGTACTGGAGGATCCTCCAAGTTCCAACATTTGTGTGTCCTCTGTAAATGTGGGGAAGGGCAGTCAATATCTTGTACACATAGTCATTGAGGATGCTTCTGTGGAATTGCACATAGAGTAGGAGGATATTTTGGTAGTTGAAGGTGCTAAGGATGATGAGGATGTTGATGATGAAGATGTTGGTGATGAGGATGTTAATGCCGAGGATGTCATTTGTGTAAGTAAGGCAACAGCTGTTGCCCATGGTTTGAAAAACCAAAGCCCATTGTTCTCATGCCTGTACAAAAGACAAAACAATCTACGTCTCACGTGTGGAATTATTTCCATCCTGATCTGGACAACAGTTGTCAAGCCATATGTGCCCGCTGCCCTGCAAGAGTGAGTAGAGGGAGGGACCTAAACCACCTTGGAACCTCCTCCTTGTTACGTCACTTGGAGCGCATTCATCAAATATCAAAGTGTACGTTGCCAAGTTCCAAAATTCAAAACGTAACAAGTCCAGTGTCACCTATCTGCTCCCTCTCTGTGGGATCCAAGTGCCTTCAATCTCCAACACTGACACCTGTATCATCACCTACATCCTCATAAGTGAACAGAAGTAATTTAAATAAATGATTGACTATTAAACTGTATAACAGCTATCACCCAGTTTCACATTGGATCACTGATGTCATGACAGCTGTGCTAGTATTAGATGGTGAAATAATAAAAAATGAGGATGATAGTGTGGAGGAAGTGCAAAAGGATGATGAGGGGGAAATTTGTGTCCTATCTGACGCTAATGTGTATGTTGATGATAAGGATGTGGTTTGCGTAAATCAGCCACCAGTGGCAACAGTTCTTGCTAATGATAAAAAGAAAGTCAGGAAAGCAACGTCTTGGGTGTGGAATTACCACCAATACCCTCATCATCCACCTCCTCCTTAATAATTGAAGGTAGTCATTCCAAAAAATGTTTTGTGGGGGCTCAAACAAACCAAGGAGTTCAGCCACAAAAGTGTCAGTCCTAGTCGCTAAAGTGCTTGGTTTGTTAAACTGTCCATGTCCTTTTTAATATCCCAAATAAGAGTTGGTGTGAGGGACAATTCCATCTTGCACCTCTTTCCTTTACATTTGGCACAATTTGGGGCATTGCTGACTGACATTATTATACTTTATTAAACTGCCATCCTGTTTGCCACTGCTGTCTGGCAATGTTTCATAGATGTCTGATATTTGTTTAAACTGCTGTGTGTTTGTGCCGCTGCTCTGTTGCTTACTTTAGCCAGCCAGCTCGCTGCAGCCTTTGGCCTGTATTGGTAAAAAATAGTGAAATCAATATTGTGAGCTGTGAGGTGGTTAAAATGAATAGAAATGCCTGAAAATCATTGTTATTAAGGTTATTAATACTGTAGGAACAAAAACAGGCCCAAATTATAAGGTTTTAGCTGTTTTTATGATTTTTTAAGAAAAAGTCCAGATCCAAAACCAAAACACGAAAACAAAACACGGAGAAAAAAAAATCCAAAGAGCCATTTAAACTCAAATCTATTTGAATCTACTCAAACATGATGGAACCCAAATGCCTTGCTTAAATTTAATTCAAATATGTGGCCGCAATCACTAAGCTATGCCTTGCTGCATGCTGCATTTACACCTTGAAATACTATGAAGTCACAGGTTTGAACGCAGCACATGTACCCACCCACAGGTATGCATCTCGTGCCATGCATGGCATGATTTGCCGCAAAAGCAGCAAAGATGCAAGAGAACACATCTGTATTATTTTTACTCATTCATGTAGATGGTAACAACCTCACACCCCATACTTCTTTGGATTTCAGATTCTTTAATTGGAAGGAATTTGTAGAGTTTGGTGCAGATGTGCCTTTTAGTCTGTTTTTATTGTCCAACATCAGTATTCAGCAGTTGTATCATGATGCCAGTAATAATATGGCCATTGTCTTAATAAGGAAGAGGGTGAACTGAGTAGTGGGTCAGAAAGTTGTGAGTTTTGGGGGCATGGCAGTCAGTCCTCCTATGATCTGGTTTAGATATGCACATCTTTTTAGGCCTGATAGTGTGCACCTTAATGAGAAAGGGATATTTTTATTTGTGCAGGATTTGGTTAAATTGTGTTATTTTCATGTAAGGGTATGATGGTGGCTGTGGTACCTTAAGAGAACCTTAGTTAGGAAATAATGGTAGTTATAGCAATCATTGATTTGAGCCCTGAAGTACTTTCTCCTCCAATGCATGAGGTAGGCTGATATTACCTTACTGGTGTCAGAAGCACCGCTAGTCCAGGTGGACTTCTTGTGTCATTGGAAAGGTAGTTTGAATACCTTAAGTTGTTGTTGATAGCCTAGCAGTTGGCCCCCATCTGAATTTAGCTTTGTTGAATGGGCTGACAGTTGGCACAAATATGTTATAGTTAATCTTTGCATATGCAACATTGGAATGGTTTTTCTTCACCTCCTTACTTTCCCCTTTTTCTAAAATAAATAAACCTTTTTCCATGCCAATTATGTATCTGAGTCATTATGTCATTTTACATAAGTTCATTGTTACTTAAGCGTATAAATGTGGCCTGACATCCACCAATGCCTGGTTTTGTATTTCTCACATACTCTTTGACTGAATAGACCTGGAATAAACTAATGAAATAATATAGAAAGTTTTGCCTAATTATTTCAATAATCCCCAAGCTAACTCAATTAGAACATAAATACAAACAAATAAATCCTGGATATAATACATATGCTTTTGTGACATTGAAATATCTGTAACATTCTCATTGGGCCATAATTATTTTTAAGAGTTTAAACACATAAAAATTCAGTCTTAAGCAAATGTTTCAACATAATAATAATTTGCTTCAATTATACTGTCCCTTTAAATGTGAATGATGCATAAATAATTTTGTGTTATGTTTGATAAAAACATTCTCTTTTTATATCTAAACAGCAGGCATACTAACATAGAAAGTGTAATTTTCAAGAATATGTCATAAAATTGTAAACTAACTAGCACACGTATTACTTTCTAATTAGATGTTTGTTTCTTTAGCAACACGTTGATATCTTTTATGAAGAAAAACGTTCAGCTTTGTATCACAATTATATGTGAGCTGTTGGAGTTTAATTTGTATAATTGCTGCACCTTGATATAAAAAATGACTCACATGACAGATTATTCAGCAAAGTACTATTTAATAAGCCATGGAGAGCTATAGAATTTCTTTACAGTATTCAGCTTCAATAAAACAAACAATTTTTCCTCTTCTCTTCATTACACCATAATTTGGCATACTTGATGCTTATTGCAATTATCTCCAAAAGGACAAAATATATAATTTACATAACACATCTCACATAGCACTTACATTATTAAACCCCATTGCCTGGAGCACTAAGATATTCTGTTGTGTATATTATACAGTCTACAGCTCCAATTTATTATTTCCAAGAAAAATTAATATTAGGTCAAACATGCAATAAATGTAATAAAAATATTATTTTCAAGGAATACAATATGTATTTATTCTTTAAAATGCATCTTAAACTAATCGTGGCAGAAGGTGGCTTGTACCTCTTATTAACCATTATAACAACTTAACTCTTATGAATAAAGAAACAACAACTCTATATGGCACTATAATTGGTCACCAATTTATTGATAATATAAAGAGAAGAAAATATGGCAAGGAAAAAAGGGGGCATGCACAATGATCTATAGTCATGTAATAAAATCGGCTATGCAACCACAGTAGCCTAACATGCCAAATGGTTCTAATCATCTAGCTCCATTTAATCAGGTTAAAGGCTCTGCAACCACAGTAGCCTTTTGATATCAAATCATCCTGCCACAAGGTACACTGCTAGAAGGCAGCATCTCAGTATCCACACCAATAATTTGAGCCTGAGTTGAGAGATCTGGTAAGGTGGAATAACTGGCCTCCAGAATAGAGGCTAACAGTCAACGTGCCATGAGTAGGAGAGCATACCTACTGTGCACCACAAATGATTTGATATTCCAGACCACTCCACTATGACACTGTATAGAAGAAAAAGGAGAGGGAAGAAAATTAGAAGAAATAAATTGATTTTCCGCACTAGTCACTCTCTTATTCACATTAATTATAAGAGGTGTGTGGAAGATAATTACCGTTATATATTATGGGTTATAAATTTATTGTACCCTTTAATCGCGTCTTAACAGCATGTAGGAGTGCTACCAATACCCCTCTAATAATAGCTTCAATAAACCAAAAGGAGAAAAGAGAGGGCATTGTTACTCAGTGCACTTATCTCCCACTAACAAGCAAATAGTTACTGCCATTTGATAAAGATAGAAAATAAAATCTAACTTTTATTATAAATCTTTTTAAAATAATTAGCCAAATATTAAAATTATGTGAACAAACAGTGCAAGTGTTATTAAAAATTTTCTATAATGGAAAAAATGTGCCCTCACGTAACCAGCAAGTTGTTAATATTGTGAATATTTAACCATTTATTGATTGAATGGCTGTTCGCTCCTATTTATATAATTAAAGGTTAATGGTACCGCTTTGTGAATGTGTTATCTGTATCTATTTATACAGTGTCTTAAATTTTCTCAGATAATTGTTGAGTATATAACTGTTACTTAGTTGCCATTAATGCAATACACTGTAGCTAAATCTGGATACATCATCCCTTGTTCATTGTAACATAGCCAAATTAATGTGGGAATTATAGTGAATGGTATAACAGATATTATTATAGATTATATATCCCTATTAGTACTATAAATTGAGTTTATACAGATAGCAGTCAGTATAAGTGTATTTAATTAATTACACATCAATACCAATTATAGTATATAAAGAATTTTATACATCTAGCACTATAAGCTCATGATTATATTGATGTTTATAATCATATTCTCATTATTCCATTACCACATATAATTCAATCATCTGTTTATGTGCATGGAGTAGGAGCGATAAGTAGATCTTAAACACTACTTTATTAAATTGTATTCTATACAGTTAATAATATGGTATTTATATCAGCTTTACATATAATCAATCTGCTATAAACCTAGCAGAAAGAGTCTAGCCATATAAATTTATTATCTGCTATTGATCAAACGGCAGCGCTCTATATTGATCTTTATAATAATGAATCATGCGCTCCCAGTGATAAGCAGCTTTCTTTTAAATGGCCAGATCACTGGCCAGGTAAGGGTTAATGTATGCTAAAGAAGTGCTTGTATAGTGGATAGTGCTTAAATGTAATACCAGCAATAGTGAAGCATACACACAATAACACTCAATACATATAACATAGATAAATGTTTAAGCGCTTTCAGTGAAAAATGAAGTGTCCTGAAAAGGTTTCCCCATTAAGATGTGGGCACTGGATACCAGGGTAAGTGGGATAAACTGACCCTACCTGTCCCTGTGTAAGATCTTCTCCATGCAGGGGCTGGGTGTGTCCAGGTGGCTGCAGTATAATCAGCTGTATGACAATTCCATATGCCGCTTGTAATATCAGTGGCTCGCCGGAGCAGCGTCTTTCTGCACTCTTCTGCCTGGTGGAAATCTGCCGTTCTCATGGAGAGGAATTCGCGCTCACTGGAATAGTGACGTCAGGGGTAGTCTAAACACCAACGCGTTTCATCCGGTAGGACTTTATCAAGGTGTTGCTGTGAAGCCCTTGTTCACCTTTTATCCTTGTGCTAGCCTGGTAATTGGCTGGTTAATTATGTCAATCAGACATGTCTCAATCCCGCATATTTAGCCGGATAACGGGATAAAAAGCTGGCCAATCTAAAAGTGTGCATTTCTTTAATATGTGTATACAATACAAATGATAAATGAATTTTATTAATAAAATCTGTTTAAAAGTAGTGTGCAGTTATAATTGGTTTAATAATAAGCCAATTAATGCGAATGTAAAATCACAGAATGCTAACAGACAAACATTTACATTACATTATCAGTAGAGTGTATCATGTTGTTCCATTTTTTGCTGGATTGTATCATATAAACAATAAATAAATAAATATAAAATCAATCAGTCTTTAAACGAAAAATTGATACAGATTATAATTTGAGAAAAGCTCCTAAATCAAAGTCTATATTTAGACCCTTGGGGTGTAGGGTTCCAATTCTGTATATCCATTCATTTTCTGTTCTTGAAATTTTTTCTATATATTGGCCCCCTCTCCAATCTTTTTCCACTTTTTTAATTGCCATAAATTTCATTCCTTTAGGATCTTTGTTATGGTGCATCAAAAAGTGATTGGAGACACTGTGTGTGGTTAGACCTTTATGTATGTTGTAAACATGTTCTCCTATTCTTGTTTTTAATTGCCTTATCGTTCGGCCCACATACTGGAGTCCGCAAGGACATTCCAGTATGTAAACCACACCTTCGGTGTGGCAGCTCAAACTCTGGGTGATGTTGAATTTTTTCTTGTTCGTATTGGAACAAAATTCTGTAATTGTTTTGGTGGATTTCTTGACTGTTTCCCTGCAGGCTTTACAATTTAGACAGTGATTAAATCCTTTTTGTTTCTGTGTAAAATTCAGTCTCTCTGGAGGTATACAACTTTAAGTAAGTATGTTTTGTAGAGTTCGTGCTTTCTTGTAGACAATACTAGGCTTGCTGGTAATTTCATTTTTTATCTCTGGATCAAATCCAATAGGTGCCAATGTTTCTTTAGACTCTTTTCCAATCCCTTAGTGTAGCTATTGTATTGAGTGATGAAAAGGGTGTTAGGCGGGCTCTGTTCTTTTTTATTTTTGTAGAGTAGCAGATCTTCTCTTTTCATTTCTTCTACTCTTTTCAAACTGTGATCAATGTTTTTTTCTGAATAATTTATTTTCAAGAATCTTTTTTTGAGAAAGTTGCTATGTTCTTTAAAGGTTACATTATCCGTACAGTTTCTTTTGATTCTTTGGAATTGTCCCCCTGGGATATTACCTGTCCATTTTGGATGGTGATTACTGGAGGAAAGAAGATGGTTGTTACAATCAACTTTTAAAAAAAATGTCCGTGTCTGTAATGTGTTGTCCTCTATATATATCTCCAGGTCCAAAAATGTAATACTCTGTTAACTATAATTGAGAGTAAACTCCAGATTCAATGAATTGTTATTGATGTTGGTCTGAAATTTGGTAAGTATTGCTTCTTCTCCATCCCAGATAAATATGACATCATCTATAT
The DNA here is from genome assembly GCA_031769625.1 of Taudactylus pleione. Taxonomy (NCBI): domain Eukaryota; kingdom Metazoa; phylum Chordata; class Amphibia; order Anura; family Myobatrachidae; genus Taudactylus; species Taudactylus pleione. The sequence continues at coordinate 20,485,067 of JAUIMM010000015.1, forward strand.
ATCTTTTCCATTTTATCAAATGCTTTAGAAATGGATTGTTATTCCATACATGGTTGTCCTCCCACTTGGTGACAAACAGGTTCGCATAACTAGGCGCAAAGCGACTACCCATTGCAGTCCCAGTCTCTTGCTTAAAAAAGTGATCCTGATACCAAAAATAATTATGGTCCAATATGAACTCAATACTACTCATAAGGAAGTTTATTTGTTGGTTGGGAAGGTTAGACATACAGTTCAAATAATGATATGTATGTGCACATCCGTCAGCATGGCGGATACAGGTGTATAAAGAGTTGACATCGCAGGTTACCAGGATATATGACTCCTTCCATAAAATGTTATTCAGTTGTTGAAGTATGAATGTGGTGTCTTTTATATAGCTCCTTTGTTGTACAACTAATGGTTGCAGAAAGATGTCCACGTATCCAGAAAGATTAGAAGTTAGGGATTGGATGCCAGATACTATCTGTCTCCCAGGTGGATTCTGTGGGTCCTTATGAATTTTAGGAAGTTGATAAAATACTGGTGTTCTGGGTGTGCTGATGTTTGAATAGTCAAACCCTTTCTTGTTTAGAATGCCCAAATCTAATCCTTCTTTAAGATGTTCTTCCAATTCTTTCTTATAAGTTTCAAGAGGGTCTCTTTCAAGTTTTTTATATGTTGTGTCTTCTGATAAAAGTCTTTCTGTTTCTGCTAGATAGTTAATTTTATTCATGATCACCAATCCTCCACCTTTTTCCGCTGTTTTGATGATTATTTCTTTATTCTTCTTCAATTCTTGTAGAGCATGAATTTCTCCTTTATTTAGATTCATTTTGATGGTGGGTTTCTCCGGCATATTTTCTATGTCTCGTTCCACTAGTTTTTGGAATGTTTCTAGGACTGAACCCTTCATAAAACTGGGAAAAATGTTGCTTGGAGGTTTCAAATTTGTATGTTTAATACTTTGTTCATTATTTCTTTGTTCTACATTGGTTCTTAATACGGGATTTTTTTGAAAATATTTTTTGAGGCAGATCTTCCTCATAAACTTATGTAAGTCAATGTACATCTCAAATTTGTTTGGTAGGGATTGTGGTGCAAATTTAAGTCCTTTTTTTAAAAGGTTTTGTTGATCGTCAGAGAGTAATGTAGAGCTCAAATTAAATATTCCACTATGATTGTTTCCTACAGTAGAAGTGGTCCCGTTTAGAAAGAATTGGAAGAACATCATAAAGAAGGATTAGATTTGGGCATTCTAAACAAGAAAGAGTTTGACTATTTAAACATCAGCACACCCAGAACACCAGTATTTTATCAACTTCCTAAAATTCATAAGGACCCACAGAATCCACCTGGGAGACCGATAGTATCCGGCATCCAATCCCTAACTTCCAATCTTTCTGGATACGTGGACATCTTTCTGCAACCATTAGTTGTACAACAAAGGAGCTATATAAAAGACACCACATTCATACTTCAACAACTGAATAACATTTTATGGAAGGAGTCATATATCCTGGTAACCTGCGATGTCAAATCTTTATACACCTGTATCTGCCATGCTGACGGATGCGCACATACATATCATTATTTGAACTGTATGTCTAACCTTCCCAACCAACAAATAAACTTCCTTATGAGTAGTATTGAGTTCATATTGGACCATAATTATTTTTGGTATCAGGATCACTTTTTTAAGCAAGAGACTGGGACTGCAATGGGTAGTCGCTTTGCGCCTAGTAATGTGAACCTGTTTGTTGCCAAGTGGGAGGATGGCCATGTATGGAATAACAACCCATTTCTAAAGCATTTGATAAAATGGAAAAGATATATAGATGATGTCATATTTATCTGGGATGGAGAAGAAGCAATACTTACCAAATTTCTGACCTACATCAATAACAATTCATTGAATCTGGAGTTTACTCACATTTATAGTAAACAGAGTATTAAATTTTTGGACCTGGAGATATATATAGAGGACAACACATTACAGACACGGACATTTTTTTAAAAAGTTGATTGTAACAACTATCTTCTGTCCTCAAGTAATCACCATCCAAAATTGATTGGTAATATCCCAGGTGGACAATTCCAAAGAATCAAAAGAAACTGAACAGATAATGTAACCTTTAAAGAACAAAGCAACTTTCTCAAAAAAAGATTCTTGGAAAGAAATTATTCAGAAAAAAAATCGATCACAGTTTAAAAAGAGTAGAAGAAATGAAAAGAGAAGATCTGCTACTCTACAAAAATAAAAAAGAACAGAGCCCGCCTAACACCCTTTTCATCACTCAATACAATAGCTACACTAAGGGATTGGAAAAGAGTCTAAAAAAACATTGGCACCTATTGGAACTTGATCCAGAGATAAAAAATGAAATTACCAGCAAGCCCAGTATTGTCTACAAGAAAGCACGAACTCTACAAAACATACTTACGGAAAGCTGTATACCTCCAGAGAGACTGAATTTTACACAGAAACAAAAAGGATTTAATCACTGTCTAAATTGTAAAACCTGCAGGTTAACAGGCAAGAAATCCACCAAAACAATTACAGAATTTTGTTCCAATACGAACAAGAAAAAATTCAACATCACCCAGAGTTTGAGCTGCCACACCGAAGGTGTGGTTTACCTACTGGAATGTCCTTGCGGACTCCAGTATGTGGGCCGAATGATAAAGCAATTAAAAACAAGAATAGGAGAACATGTTTACAACATACATAAAGGTCTAACCAAACACAGTGTCTCCAATCACTTTTTGATGCACCATAACAAAGATCCTAAAGGAATGAAATTTATGGCAATTAAAAAAGTGGAAAAAGATTGGAGAGGGGGCCAATATATAGAAAAAATTTCAAGAACAGAAACTGAATGGATATACAGAATTGGAACCCTACACCCCAAGGGTCTAAATATAGACTTTGATTTAGGAGCTTTTCTCAAATTATAATCTGTATCATTTTTTTGTTTAAAGACTGATTGATTTTATATTTATTTATTTATTGTTTATATGATACAATCTAGCAAAAAATGTAACAACATGATACACTCTACTGATAATGTAATGTAAATGTTTGTCTGTTAGCATTCTGTGATTTTACATTCGCATTAATTGGCTTATTATTAAACCAATTATAACTGCACACTACTTTTAAACAGATTTTATTAATAAAATTCATTTATCATTTGTATTGTATACACATATTAAAGAAATGCACACTTTTAGATTGCCCAGCTTTTTATCCTGTTATTCGGCTAAATATGCGGGATTGAGACATGTCTGATTGACATAATTAACCAGCCAATTGCCAGGCTAGCACAAGGAAAAATGGTGAACAAGGGCTTCACAGCAACACCTTGATAAAGTCCTACCGGATGAAACGCATTGGTGTTTAGACTACCCCTGACGTCACTATTCCAGTGAGCGTGAATTCCTCTCCATGAGAACGGCAGATTTCCACCAGGCAGAAGAGTGCAGAAAGACGCTGCTCTGGCGAGCCACTGATATTACAAGCGGCATACGGAATTGTCATACAGCTGATTATACTGCAGCCACCTGGACACACCCAGCCCCTGCATGGAGAAGATCTTACACAGGGACAGGTAGGGTCAGTTTATCCCACTTACCCTGGTATCCAGCGCCCACGTCTTAATGGGGAAACCTTTTCAGGACACTTCATTTTTCACTGAAAGCGCTTAAACATTTATCTATGTTATATGTATTAAGTGTTATTGTGTGTATGTTTCACTATTGCTGGTATTACATTTAAGCACTATCCACTATACAAGCACTTCTTTAGCATACATTAACTATATTGATCTTTGCCACTATTTTGCAATATAACCTTCACAGGTAATACTTTGATACTTGAGTCAATTGAACCATTCATATACCCACTGTGAGGTCTGCAAATAATTCCTATTGTGGCTTTATGCTGACTCCTGGATAAGACTGCTCTTCTATTCCATACACTGTTAATCTCTTCTGTTATGCATATGAGCAGGCTGATAACCGATACTATTTTACACTGCGTCCTTCACATAATTGAAATAGCAACCAGACTGACAATTGAGATACTCATTGTGTTCACTCCCAAGTTATGTCAGTGAACTCTGCTATATGTTATGTCCGCTATATTTTCTGCTATTATACAGGTGGGCTATTGAGGTACTTGTTATGTTCGCTGCCAATTACATCAGTGAACTTTGCTATATAGTGTGTCTGCTACTGTATGTTCTCTGCTATTATGTAGGCAGAAAAAAATTGCAAGTCACTATTGCACTACGATACCTCCTTCACAACCAGCAGTATAGTGGTTGAATCAGCTATGTCCGCTATATTCTCTCCTGTTATGTAATCCGACAAGGTTATCAGCCACCAGTATGTTGTAGTGCTTCTTTAACACTTGTTATTGTATGGCTCAATCGGCTGGCTGATTTAGTTCCTCCTGGTGCTATATTATATTTCTTAACAGTGTCTGACTACTAACTCATTCATGCCTGCTGTATGTCTGCAGATGACTGCTGCTATTTGAACCATCCCTTTCGCATATCACATTTCACATTTCACAAGAATATTGATATTATTATGCTGGAGTACGGAGGGCACATATGCCGACGTATGTTTCACTAAATTGCTTTCTCAAGGCAAACAGATTGCCAGAAAAAAAAGGGACTTTTAAACCTCCTTCATCCAATCACAGGATTATATGCATATACATGGAGTTCTCCTCTCCTAGATTAACCCCTTCAGGGAAATATATTCTTAATGAAATTAATGATACATTTTAATCATTCTCATCGATTCATAAGGTCATCAACTAGTGATACTACTAAACATGAATTCTTTGACTGAAATGTAACCTTTTTAATTTAATTAATTAAGCCAAAATTATAGCACTAATACTAATAATTTTAAATAAATTGTCATATTTATATCCAAATTTATAAATAAATAATAAATCCTCTTATAACTAATAGATATAAAATATACATATAATTTTTAAATATAAAATAAATTGAATAATTCAATAATATCAATATAATTAAATTATATTAATAAATTATAATAAAATAGATACTTAATGTTCTATAGGAATAGTAATTTCATATGTAATGATAATATGTGTAAAATTACACTTTTATATTACTTTTATATATTTTTAGTGACAATTTGATGTGAAAATAAGTTTTATATTGTGTTTAATAAATATTTAAAAATTATATTTCTACCATTTGTGAATAATACTAATACTAAAATGTAATAATTTGTATAAATAGCTCAAACAAATAATTGTGATAATGAAGATAATTACTTTGCAGAAGCACAAACTGTGAATAATATTAATTATAACAATTGTATTGATAAAAATTATCATATATTCATAAAGGTGTGATATATAGTGTGATTCCATATATTCATAAAAATGTGATATATTGTGTAATTCCAACCATTGATTTACACATCATGTCATCTATAACCATTACCTAAACTGTATAAATAAATAAAATAATATGAAATTAAATAATAAATACGCTATACAGTTCAAACGGCTAATTGCATAAATTACATTTTATACTAAATATTCAATACTGAAAATAAACAATTGCTATATTATTACTTGAAACAGTAATATAAATTGGATACATTGTATCCAACATTTTGACTTTATTATTTATATATCTCCAATAATCCCAAGGTTTCGTATATTTACATTTATCACTTAATAATCTTATGATCATTAACTTGAATGTTACTAACCATTGTAAACTAGGTTTTAAAAAAATATAGTGTAATCATTATTTTCATTTAAACCATAAGGGGTTATGCTGTTCATTTGAAAGAACATTCTTGTTTCTCTCTTTTGCAACTCTTTCATAACCCCCCCTCTTATTCCCATGGTATTTTTTTCCATTCCAAAAGCTTTTAAGTATCTAGGATCTCCTTTATGTTCTTTCAAAAATGTTGTGCCACACTAGTTAAAGGTTTAAATTTGTGTATGTCATTGTGGGCATTCTTTATGTTCCAAAAGTCTCTGCTTGAACATCCTATTTGTCATTCCAATACAAATTTTATTACAACTATAGGATAGACAGAAGATAATTAGCAAGTAAAGAGGCCTGAGTCCCTGCACATCAGACACAAAGACTATTAAGGCCCAGCTCCTCCTGCCACTAGATGACTAATTGGCTATCTACAATATTCACAGCATTGTCATCACAAAAAGTTTTTTTCAAGCCTACATACTGTACCAAGGCTCTACATAAGTGTTTAATTCTCTTCAATCCTATAGGGCATATCTACATATCTATCTATCTCTCTATATATCTGTCATTTACAAATATTTTCTAGTGAGTTAATTGAGAAAATGTGGTCCCATCGATCTGAAAAAAATTCCAGTGGTTTGAAATCCACTGTGCATTGATGGTAGGTTTCTTGTGAAAACCATAGTATTTACTAAAAGCTGTTTTGACCTTCTAAACTGAATGTGCTATTGAACCCCATCTATTCCTAAACTCCAATCCCACAGCAAATACAAAGGAATTTGACTGTAAAGAAGCAGTGGCATTGTAATTCTACTTCTGCATAGATCCTATATATTTTATGTATTCTATCTATTTTTTGTAAATGTAAAATCTAAAAAATGTGTTTGGTTCCCCAGCAAAACTTAAACTATCACTTGGCCTCTAACCTAGGCTGGTAGTGAAAAAATCAGGAGAAAGAGCATTGGGTCACCCTGTAGTTTCCACTTCCAGCACTAGGCCAGATCTGGTGACACCAAAGCAGGGTGGACTCTCAATAAAGGGTCCCCTTGCCTTAGTTCAAACCAGTCCTTGGCTGGTTAGCACAAGGCTGTATTCCCTAGGACCCCTAGGAAAAACAAGCCCAATGCTGATTGCACTGGTGGGTAAATTTACTAAGATTCATGTCTGGCTAAGATTGCATTCTCATGCGAGTTTGGCTTGTTTTTGCAACTAAGATATTTACTAAAGCAAAACACATGTAAAAACATGATTTGAACCAAAATAGATGGACAAACCAGCTAATAGAAGTCAATAAATCGTCAAACCAACTTGCAAGTACTTTCCATTGTCTGGAATAGATCTCACCGATTACAAAGATTTGTGTTTGCATACAGGATCAAAAACAGAGCAAACTCAGGCTAAATTGGAAGATTCAAATAGACATCAGCAGTGTGTTCTGCAGAAGCAATGCACAGATAAATGTGATCTGTGCAGTGCAACTGTGTGTTTTTGGTGAAAGAAAGGATTCAAAACTAAGAAAAAAAAATATGTGAGGTCTCCCTCCAAAAGCACAACCAGCCCTGGACCTCTGAGCCCATTTTGGTGCAGGAAAATTGCATTTGAAAAAATGATCAATTAAACTTATAAAGGTATGGTGGGATATCAGGGGACTAGAAAATGAAAAAGTAGTTGTAGAATCCAACATGACTGGTCAGAATTTTTGATGGTTGTTCTTTTTAAATAAGAATTAATTAATAATTGATAATTTTTAAAAAGAACAACCATTGAATAGATACAGTAATTGCATTAAGAATGCAGGTAAAACAAATTTACAGTAAAGGAAAGGCTCCAGTAAATTTATGAATTTTGAAACAATATTGAAACAACATTAGGCCAAATCTCGAAAATGTAAAGAAAGGTAATCAATTAAAAATTTCCTTAGTTCCAGAAGGACATGAGGTGGAAATAACTTACTCTAGGCTTTCTAAAACCCCAAATGGTCATATAAAATATTTTAAAGTATCACATTACTTTAGTACTAATGGTCCTTTTAAAAATAATGCTTTAAAGAACAAAGATTTTAAAAAAACATTTAAAAAGTGGAATTTATAAGACTGATGATCCATAAAAAGGTTCTGACATGGATTTAACCCCAAATGGCTTTGAGTACAAAATATAATCATTACAAGATAGAGAATGAGTCAAAAACGTATAGATTAAGTGAGCATAGAGATCAAGTAAAATATGCCTACAAATAGAAAAACATTGATATTTTAAAACCAGTAATTGGAAACTTTAATCTTTCAAAGAATATTCTCAATAATTACAAAATAGAACAATATAAGGATTATCATTTTCACCTCCTTAAAATACTAAATTGTTTAAGTTATATATAGATATCAATGTGTTCGTACATAAGCACATCTATTATATAACACATTTAGTCCCCTAAAATCAAAAGGGAGTTTTGTTGACCTGTTTTTTTAACTACTTAATAAAGACATTGAAGGTCTGGTTGGGAATGAGAAAGTGAATAATTGAAAGCATCATGAAAGCCAAACTCTAAAGAATGTAACATCAAATAAGAATATACAGTAGCAATAAAAGAGCTTGACAAGTGTAAAGGTATTGTAGTAATGTAAATGGATACATCTATAGAAAAAGTCTTTAAATTATTGATTTATGGGATTTATAGATTAAAAAAAACAGGAAAAATTTGATTTTTTAATGTGAAATTAAAAACCTGATTCTACAACAGCTTTTTAAATCAAACAGAATGCCATTATAAAAAGGCAATGATTGACTCTACAATAGTTTGTTTAACATAGTGATATTTTAGCTACAAACATCTAACATCAATAAAGATCTGGTACATTTCCTGGGATTAGGGATATGCTACTTAACACTTTTAATTTCTGAATAATATGGATGCCCAGTGGATTCAGGGCCTGATTCAGACCCGCCCACAAGATGAGAGAGCGCTCGCATCAAAAAAGGGGCCGGGTATTCTAATAGCATGATCGTGCAGCAAGGCATAAGGATGCCCTCCTTGTCTTTGCGAGTGGTGGCTGTACAATTGCAAAATAGTGTAATGCCACCCCCTTGCCCACCCGAAGCTAATGTCATCTCCAGGTAGTGTTTAAAACTGTTGGGACCATCGAGAGCCATCGGAAGCCCTCGCAGTGCTTGTGGGAGCTCTACCCTACCTTAAGCAATGTGAGTGCTTCAAGTAAAATTACATCTGCTCCCTCATCATATGACGCACCCATGACACACCTTTGCTAATTATGGATGCCCATTAAATGCCATTTTGACGGTCAGACATGTTTACGTTCGCAGCACCACTCCCCCATTCACAAGCACCTTCCCCTGTTACCACCCACAAATGGCACTGTCACTCAAAGTAGCATCCAGTCTGTGTACTATGAATGCTTGATTGTAGATCACAGTGACTGACATGCACACGCACATTGCAAACCATATGCATGCACAGATGTGCAATTATAGGCAAGAGAGTGCAAGAGCAGCTTAGCGAGCGGGTCTGAATCAGGCCCTCAGTCCAAGGTAGGACTGAGGCAGACAGGAATGTATACAACCCAGTTGGGGTTGTGGAAGCTAGTCAGGCTGCATGTGCAGAGTCCAAGTGGTACTGTGGCAGCTATAGAGCCCAATATGCCAAGCCAGGCCATTGGGAGGCTAGGAGGCCTTGTCAAGACATGCAGTCAAGCAGGAAGAACCACAAATCTCTGACTGTGTATGTGAAGATGTATCAGCCAAGCTACAGGCCAAGAGGCCAATGTTCATACTGGCATGCAGCACAGGGAGGACCAAAAGAGAGACTTTATGTGACTTTGTGGTAGACATGCCAGGCCAGGAAACTGTGTCTATAGCTTTGAGATGGGACGAAAAACTGTGACTGTATTACACTTGCAGACTAGCTGCGCATTTTAGAAAGGGGCCAAGAAGTGAGGTAGTGCCCTGCATGGGGGCTAAATTGTGTATTATTTTGTTTCTAAATGCTGATAGTAAAACTTATTTTAATTTAGCCTGATAAGCTGCATGTGGATCTTAATTATACCCCTAAACACTGACTCTCTAATGAGCTGAATACCCTAGAATATCATTTTAAATGAACATAGTTTATTTATATACAATATATATATATATATATATATATATATATATGGTTTTGAGTTGGAGTCTTATGTATGTGACCCCACATACATGTGATACCCCTGTGTAATGGCTTGTCATTATGTCCTATACTGTATGTATGGTCTGTTACTGCGGTATACCTGTGGTGGCACTGTGGAGCACAAAAGAGACATTTAACCATTTGAATAAGTGGGATGTAGTTATGCTGCATGGCCGCCAGTCTCAATCCTGACATTGGAATCCCAGCAAGATATTTAACAAAGGCATTGAAATACCAATGCCTATGGTAATCCAGACACCAGAATGCTGAGGATGCCAGCCCAAATGAAGGTAAGTCTGTTGTACACTTAGTGTTATCCAAGGCAGGGAGGGTTAGGATTAGGGAGTCTAGCGGGGTTAGGGTTAAGTTTGGGGAGATCTTAGGTCTATGCACCCCTAGAAGGGAATGTTATAATTAGGCACTCCCCTGGGAGGGTTAGGTTTAGGGAGCAGTAATAGGGGGTTAGGGTTAGGCACCACCAGGGGAAGGATAGGGCTAGGCACTAGTTGGGGAGGTTAGCATTAGATGCCACTAAGGGAGGGTTAGGTGGGGACAGGGAAGGGTTAGGGTACTTACCTGCCTTAGTTGGGTTCTTTATCCATCTGGCATCTGCTGTCAGGATTTGAACCTACTAAACAGCTGCAGGTACTTCAATCCCTTTCTGATTAAGGGGTTGTGTATACAGACATGTGTGGGTGAGGAGAGTATCTCCCTGGAGGTCTGCACGTGGCTGGAAAGTGACTGGGTCCAAGTGACAATGCTGAAGTTGAGCCAGTGTAAATGAACAATGAGTAACCACCACTGTGAGTAATGCTGAGTGTGCAGTTGAGTCCTAACAACAAAGAGAGAGAGAAAGAGAGAGTGTTTAATTCAACATGGCAACACTGTGGCTGCAAAGGATCTGTGTGAGCTGACAGGCTACTATCTGTAAGTCAGAATAGAGATGTCCAACAGTAAGTCTGTAACACACCTTTCTATTTATACAGTATGTGTAAAGTGGCCTGAGCCTTGCTAAGCCTTGGAGATATATAAAATGCTAAGTTCTGGAAAGATTTGTGTACTCAGGACTAAAATATAATTGAAATATAATTGCTTAAGTGCTGAACAGTAGATGCTAATATTTGTCCTGTTATTGATTACAAATATATGCATGTAATAGGACAGTGACTGCCTAGTAAGAGAGGACTCTGAAAAAACTCTGATCTTATATATTAAGTAAACAACTGATCAGCCTGGAAATAATGTCTTCAGACTTTGTTAATAATACATTTTCTAGATAATTCTGCCTATTAAATGTGTCAAATTTAGAGGCATATTTATCAATTATCGAGTTTTAGGCCCAATAATTGTAATTTATTATCACCACTATTTGTGACAATAAGTAATTACATGTAGCTTTATTGTATTGTCCCTGTGATGTATTAGGAGTGAAATTATCACATTAGCAGACACTTCACTCCTATATCAGGACTCCAACGCATGTGCAGTCTACTGTCCATTCATTCACCATGCCTTGTTCTGGGGTGGGTGTTGGAGGAAACCTCTCCTTGTGAGTTTTGCAAAATGTACTGTAGCTCATTGGTTAGAGTGGCTAATGCAATCTTCAGATATTTCACATTCCAAAGCTTGGTCAATGTGACAGCTTTGCAGCCCCAAATAGAAAACTTTGGCCCTCATTCAGAGCCGTACGCTCTGAGCAGAGCGCACGCTCTGAATGAGGGCCGGGCTCCATTTTCATGGAGCGTCCTCCTGGACGCTCTTATAGCTGTGGGTCACCACCCACAGGCTATACGAGCGTGCTTTGTGATGGCCACGATGGTCGAGACCATCGCGACCATCGAATTTGCGAGCCGGAGCCTGCGGTTGAGGTTTTCAACCGCAAGCTCCGGAGTGATTTTGGCTCTATCAGAGCCAAAATCACTCCCACTGACATCACTAGTGATGTCAGTGGGCCGGCTTCTGACGGGAGGCGTTCCCGTGGGAACGCCCCGGTCAGGGAGGCACGCCCCCGGCACGCCCACCAAAGGGGGTGTGCTGTCAATCAACATTGACAGCACGCCCCCTTTGATCGGACACAACGAGCGAAGGACTTTCCTTCGCTTGTTGCGTCTGGCGCATGCGCACGACGGAGCTCCCTCCGTCGTGCGCATGCTCAGTGCATAACATCGAACCACTTGCGAGTGGACAGCCGCTCGTGAGTGGGTCTGAATCAGGCCCTTTGTGTGCTGCAGCTACTGTTGGAAAAAGAGGGACCACTGTAGATGTGGAGATATTTGCTGCTGTCCCTCATTTCGGGGGATACTAAATAATTGCAGGTATTCCCCAAAGTCTTATAGGGGGGTATGCCACAAGTTTTCAATTATAATTAGGCCCCTAAATCCTTTTACTATGTACGGGCCTAGCTTTTCTGAATCATTTTTTGTATTGAAAGCTGGTGGAGTTGTTACCAGAAGAAAGGAAGGTTCACTTGAGTCTATATTGTAAGGTACAGAAACAGACAAATCTCAGGTGCACAACTCCAATTTATTAATAATATATATATAAATGCAATAAAATTTTGCAATCAACAGAGGTTTTTAGCATAATCATGGCTAAGGTTATGGGCCCACCCACCATATCCAGGTAACCTCTTTTGGGTAGGTCCCTAACATACTAAGGTTCAAATCCAGAGCACAGGACCCCCCAAAACTGGCCCAGCCAAGCCGCCCCAGGGCACTACCATAGTAAGAAAAGTGAAGTGTAAAGAGATAGTTAGGAGCAGCTGCAGCTGCATATAAAGAATTTAAATAAAAAAGTGAAGTAGATATATATTAAACACACACAGTGAAGGGTTAAAATGTGTTATAAAGGAAAATGTGTTATAATGCAGTGCCCTGAGACAGATTAACCAACTCAATCCAGAGGGACCCACACCCCAAAAATCAACCAAAGTTGCACCACAGTATATAACTTGTAGGACTTATCTAGAATTGTGCCTAATACAGTGTGCATATACATTACCATACTCCATGCTTTTAAACCAATTAGTAAGGGTGCTAGTCCAGAATAAGGGCATCTCTTTTCCCTCAGAAGTGCAATAAAGCACATTAAATGGAGCATATGGGAAAGATTTCTGGACTGCACAACCTGACTATATATATGATGGGAGGTGCTACCTGATGATACTAATTACAGGCACAGAAACAGACAAATCTCAGGTGCACAACTCCCAATTTATTAATAATATATATATATATATATATATATATATATGCAATACAATTTTGCAATCAAAAGAGGTTTTTAGCATAATCATGGCCAAGGTTATGGGCCCACCCACCATATCCAGGTAATGTCTTTTGGGTAGGTCCCTAACATACTAAGGTTCAAATCCAGAGCACAGGACCCCCCAAAACTGGCCCAGCCAAGCCACCCCAGGGCACCACCTTAGTAAGAAAAGTGCAGTGTAAAGAGATAGTTAATAGCAGCTGCATATAAAGAATGAAAATAAAAAAGTGAAGTACATATATATTAAACACACACAGTGAAGGGTTAAAATGTGTTATAAAGGAAAATGTATTATAATGCGGTGCCCTGAGACAGATTAACCAACGCAATCCAGGGGGACCCACACCCCAAAAATCAACCAAAGTTGCACTACAGTATATAACTTGTAGGACTTATCTAGAATTGTGCCTAATACAGTGTGCATATACATTACCATACTCCATGCTTTTAAACCAATAAGGAAGGGTGCTAGTCCAGAATGAGGGCTTCTCTTTTCCCTCAGAAGTGCAATAAAGCACATTAAATGGAGCATATGGGAAAGATTTCAGGACTGCACAACCTGGCTATATATATATATATATATATATATATATATATATATGATGGAAGGTGCTATCTGATGAGACTAATTGCAGGCACAGAAACAGACAAATCTCATCTACATCTAATTTATCTTTAGAAAGGAATAAATAGTAGGGCGCCCTCCAAACTGACAGCTGAAAAGTGGTAGACAGCTATCCAAGGGGTCCACTGCCACCCAAAAGCCACAAGGGAATACAAATACAAAGTTGATAGCACCACTTGCTACCCCAGACCAAAGAGATGCACAATTCAATTCTAATATAATAATATATTTTATTGGAACCACTATGCATGATACAGTAGTATTTGCTAACTGGATCATTTTTAATTAATGACATTGCACATTATATATGTCATTAATATAAGATTTACAGTCCATTAGAGAGAGTATCCATATTAAGACATTTTGTCTTTACTTGAACATAAATTAAAATATATAATTATATAACAATTGAATTGTGTATCTCTTTGGTCCAGGGGAGACGAGTGGCGCTTTCAACTTTGTATCTAATTTATTTGTGCCCAAAATTCCTCAACACATGCGTTCAGATTCTGAATATATTTTAATTAAGTTCCAGCTTTAAATTATGTTCAACACATGTGCATTCTTCATACTCTTCAATTCCACACTTTAAGGGAGTACAAACTGTATTAAAATAGCTGATATCCTGAATTGCAAGAGATAGACAACTGTTTGTCTTCTATTGCATCAGATTTGGTTTCAAGCATGATAATTTGATATTTTTGGCTTAGTACTACTTAGCCATAAGAACTATAATTCTGTCTATCTTTGAATTTATAAATGGGGCCTCTGAAAAGTAAAACAAAGTTAGAAACTATTTACACTTCCTAACATTATTGTTTACAATGTAAAGAATATTATAAAATGTTTTTTTTTAAAGTGCTATAGCACAACACATTCCAGCATGGCCAAACATTCCAACATTTGTTCTCTGTTCAATCTATGTCTGTTCTACAGTAGCAAATTATTATACAGGAATAGTGCATTGCAAATAGTAAAATAAAAATAAGCATATACAAGTATGTAATATAAGTATTGTTTTATTACTCACCAATAAGTGCTGGGTTTGGAGGTCTGTCTGTATCCTCAATATTAGTCCTGGGTAGGATCTCTGGGGGAATTATTTATTTGAGCTCTTGTTCATAAGATGTGTAGTGTATGGGGATGTGACGCCCACCATCAGTTTTGCGGGACTGCTTCACTTCATCCGCCATTTTGCTCTTTAACACAAGTTTTATATAGTTGAAATGCTTCTTTACATTGTAAATGTCACTTTTGCAGTTACTGGCAGCATTAACAGCATATGTTATGCCAAGCCACATTTGTTTCTTTCTGGCCAGGGAGGTATAGTGTGCACATTCTCCCAGGAGACATATGAAAACTGGTACCATAGCATGTACCAGTGCAGAATTTTCTTCATACAGTAGGTGAAGTGAACTTTATGCCAACAGTGTGTATTCCCAAGCAAAGGACCAGCAGACTCAGCCTTCTCCACCTCCTTCTCTTCATCCTCCCCCTCATATTCATTTTCCACTTCCACCTCTGTGTCATCATCCTCCTTCTGTGCTTCCTGGTAAGACAAAGCAGCCTCCTCCTGACTGTGACAATCACCTCCTGATCCTCCTCCTCCAGCCTCTGTTGATCTCCCCCAGCTCTCCTGCCTGCAATGCTGCATATAATTTCCCCTAAATCCTCCTGTCTTCTGTCATGCATCCAGCTCCTTACTCCATATAAAATCACAAATTGGTGCCACACAGGCTTATATAGCATGTGATGCTTAAGTCATGGGACTTTGCCCTGCCAATGGGTGAATCTGTTTGTGTCAGTATCCTTGGAGAAATGCAAATTGCATTCTGGGTGGTCTAAATTTGGCACCTTTTCTTGAGTTTTTCATCACGAGACGTTTCATGTGAACTGGGTAGGTAGCTGAAATATCGCTACCTATTACATATGCAAATTTATAGTAATGCTCATTATTAGAAGTTTTAATGTTGCCCATAGCAACCAATCAGATTCTATTCATCATTTATCTAGCACCTTCTAGAAGATTCTTGCTTCAATCTAATTGGCTCCTATGGGCAACATATCCACTTCTAAAAACCTGCACTTTTGTAAATATACCCCATTGTCCCAACCAAAGACCTCTTGTCATCTATTGAATACCAAAATGAGCTTTAATCGAATTATGAATGGGTACCAGGCATCTTAGTCTCAAAAGTTGTTTATGTACAGTTAGTATAACCTAAATATTGTCTTTCAACTTGTAAGGTGTAGGTTGAACCTGTTTTATCATCTACATTCATGCAGAAATCACATCTCCCTGTAGCAACAATCTTACAATGCAGGATAATTAATTAAACTAGCTGCTGAAACAACAAGATACAAGAAAAATACTACAAACTGCATTTGCGGTTCACTGTTAAACCAGGTATATTCTCCCATTTGGGGCCTTATGCCAAGACCACTTTCTAATTATCATGTCTATGGTGCTGATGAAATGAGCTAGCATAGGCATGTCTGACTCTACATTCATAGGTACATGACTGCAAATTCAACATCTTGTCTTTGCAATCCTACTGTGCATTTACAGTATGGTGCCAATGTTTTAGGCAGGTGTGTAAAAATGCTGAAAAAGTAAGAATGTTTTCGAAAATAGTAGTGTTAATGGTTTATTTTTATCAATTAACAAACTGTTAAATGAATGAATAGAAGATAAATCAAAATAAATGTAATATTTGGTGTGACCAACCTTTGCCTTCAAAACAGCATCAGTTCTTCTAGGTACACTTGCACACAGTCTTTGAAAGAACTCAGCAGGGAGGTGTTCCAAACATCTTGGAGAACTAACCACAGATCTTCTGTTGATGTAGGCTTGCTCAAATCATTCTGTCTCTTCAAGTAATTCCAAACAGACTTGATCATGTTGAGATTAAGGCTCTTTGGGGCCATATCATTACTTCTAGGACTCTTTATTCTTCTTAACGCTGAAGATAGTTCTTAATGATATTTGCTGAATGTTTGAGATTGTTGTCTTGCTGCAGAATAAATTTGGAGCCAATCAGATGCCTCTCTGTTGGTATTGCATGATGGATTAGTACTCTCCTGTATTTCTTAGCATTGAGGACACCATTAATCCTGACCAAAACACCTGCTGAGTTCCTACAAAAACTGTGTGCAAGTGTACATAGAAGAATTAAAGAATGTAAGCTGTTATGAAGGTAAAGGGTGGTCACACCAAATATATGTTTAATTTAGATTTCTCTTGTGTTTATTTACTTTGCATTTTGTTAATTGATACAAATACAATTTGTAGCACTTCTGTTTTTTAAAGTATCTTTAGTTTGCAGCATTTTTTTCCACAGATATCTAAAACTTTGCACAGTACTTTATATAATAGAATTTCTTGTCAAATCATCTTTATGAGCTCCCTATTGCAAGTCTTTACATACATGTATTCTTCCTAGCATATCATTTCACTGCAAATGATATTTCTCATCTGTGCCATTGGTTCCAATAATCAGAAACCCTCATGCAAATATACAACCCCAAACTCTCAAATCTGGCCTGGGGTCCATAAACATACTTCTGTTCATGATGACCTTCAAATTATACTTTACAGTTATATACCTCTTCAGAGTTACTGTGTTGGCAACTGGGCCAGTTTTATTGTGACTGGAAAACAACTCAATTGTTGCTTTTACTTGTGAAGTGAAGATGTTGTGTCTTGCAGAATGACCTGCAATTAAACTATTTTAGGAGACATGACTTTTCTACAATATGTAGCATGATTCCTCGATATCTTCTTTTTTATTTTAACATCAGTTAAAGTTGTCAGCAAGACTTGATAAGGTCCTTCCTACCAGCCTGTCAGTGAGCCTGATCTTAGGAAATTCACCTTATCACCAGGTTGTAGGTCATGGCAAGCACCTTCCATCGGGATTGGCTGTGTACCAACCATAGCGGCATGTATCTTCTTTAGCTGGTTGCCTAGTGAGATGAACTAATTCATAGTAAAGTAATTTATCTTACTGAGTACATATGCAGGTGCAATAACAATATTGAGTAGGTTTACAAACAGAATATCATAAGGAAAAAGTTAGTGTAATACTAATGGCAAAGCTTCTGACCACTGCAAAATTGTTTCCTTCCATATTTTAGGATTTGTTCTTTATGGTCCCATTGTAACATTTGACATTTCCACTAGATTGTGGATGATATGTTGTGTGCAGCTGTTGTTGAAACATCTGTTTAAAAACTAGTTCATTAATATGTGTACCTTGGTCAAATTATATTAACTAGTATATTATAGTATACTATGTTAACGGACAAATTTCTGCATGAGTTTATTAGTAGTGATTGATACTGTTGCACTAGCCATGGCATATCCTTCAACCTACCCTGAAGACAAATCTACATATAAAAACATAGTGAAGCTTCCTATCCCTTCGTACATTATTAGCTGAATGAAATCAATCTATATGCTTTAGAAAGGATCTTATGTTTGGGGAAGATATGAAGGTATTGTTTTAACTGGCCTCCCTGTATTTGTCTGCAAGCAGATAATACAGGAAGCACAGTATATGCCTGTTCTTGATGCAAAGCTAGGAGCATACCAGTAAGTATGAATCAAACTTATCATTGACATCATACCTGCATGGGTCAGTCTATAGAATAACTGTGCCAATGCCAGCAAGATTGATTTTTGAGTGACAGGCTTACCTTCAAAGCTTTGCCACAAGCCTTCATTGTCTTGTGTACACTTTGCATTTTTCCACTTGATCCTTTTCTGTAAATCACACGCTTTTTTAATGTTTGTTTACTTAGTATGCAAATATCATCAATAGATGTGTAAATATTTTCTTTCACAAATCTCTATTTGTGCTGCTGCCTTTGTGACAATATCTGCTCTGCTTTAGTAATCTTTTCATGTCCTGTCATATGAGCTTGAAATGTAATTATCGCAATCTGGGAATGTAATTGTATAGCTTCTAGCAAACCCTTTACTGTTTCTGCATGTGCATATGGATTGTCTGTAGCTGTTATAAAGTCTATTTATTTCCACTATTCCCTGAAATTGTGTACCACACAAACTGATTCTGATTATAATATGTAAAATATCTAAAATAATCTATACAATTCCAGCTTCCCTATTTCTTAGAAACTGGCCAACCATAAACTGTAAAATTTCAACTTCTCTACTTCTAATGAAACTGGCTGTACACAACCTTACATATGCCTATGATTTGTCAACAGCTGGGTTTATTGCCACCTATATTTATACAAAGTAATCACAATATTAAGATGACTGAAAACTCTAAAGACATATGTAGTAAAAGCTTAAAGCAACATTTACCACTTTATTATATTCTTAAAATATTCTGCTTCCATATTGTATTCAGTTATCTATATTACTGCCAAATTTGGTTACCTAGGCCATATTTTAAGTTTACCCCAAGTTCACCCTTATAGCATAGGGATGGCCATCCTTCATCAATGGTTTGCTAATATCAATGGTCTATGGGTGATGGCAAGTGTTGTTTCTTCATCAAAAAAAACATTGGCAGAGTCAGTCCAATCATCACTGCCTGTGTATGTGCAGCACTCTAAACCATTGATGGTTTTCTAGAACCATCAGTACTGTAGCATGGGGGATGCTGATGGAAAGAAAGGGAACACTTAGGTAGAGCAGGGGATGCTAAAGATAAGAAAGGGGAAAAGAGGGTAAGAAGAACAGATGTTGAGTGAGAGAAAAGGGAGTGCTGAGGGAAGAGGAGGGATGCTGAGTGCTAACTTCTCTGTGTGGGGGGTATTGAGGGCTGAAGATGATCAGGAAATCCACAGCATGACCACCCCTTCAACAGTAAAGGATTACTCCAAGATAGAAACTACTCAACTGGGTGTTATTTTTACATTTTGTTTATCCATGACAATAGTGAGTTATAATATGATGCTATTAATCTAATTAATAAATCATGTGATTATTGTTTATCAAATTTTTGTAGGGTCATCCCTTAATTGCCAATTGCAGCCCATATTTCATATTTGGGTAAGATGGTGTTTGACCCCTTATATCGTAAGTGCTAACAGTACCTTTAACAGTCCTATATTGCTAGGCTCCCATTTATGGAGAGTAAGGGACAAGTTTTGCATAGCAGTAGTGTCACAATGACATGTTGATCTATAAAGTACACTTTTCAGCGGTGGTGATTCTCTCCCATTATCAATTCTAATCCCTTTGGGGTTAAGTTGGGAAACCACCAGTTTTCATTATGTTGCAGAGATTGGACCCCTATTGGCACCACCCCTACATTAATATATACAAAATTAAATTTTGCCTTGGGCCTAGTGTCTGGTATATACGTGACCATGGCCTAGTGCAGATTACCCTGGTTGTCTAGGGTATAAGAAGTCTCCACTGTAGGCTCTCCATATCTGGCCATTCCTACTGGGGACTGGTGTCTTCAGGCTTCCTGGATGCATCTCTTCAAAGTTAGTATCCCTTTTCCCTGCTGGGCATAGTCCACTTCCCTGGGTCCACTTCAGCTCCAGCATTGGGTGCTCATGGCTATAAAACTGTAACAGACGCCTGTTGCACCACTCAAACCAAACTAATTTAAATTAATAAGAGTGGTGCCAGGTCTAAAACAGTAACATTGTGTCCCAACCAACCCTAAAACACCCCCACTGTACAAATATATGTAGTTCCCTTACAGCTTACAGAATAAAAACTTAAGGAAGGGAAATGTTGACTTTTTACGGCTATCAAGTGAAGCCACTTTAGTACACACAGAAGTCTTTTTTTGACATGCAAAATGTTATGAAAATACCTATCTTTAAAATATTACATATTTTACCAAATTTAAAAAAACAGTACCATTTTCTACAATATGGTCTATATAGATGCATTTCTGCATATGTAAGCTAAATGTAGGATTCTTACTGTTTACACAATTTAATCAAACACAAAAACCCCCACTGGCACTGAAAGACAGTAAATTAATGCCAACTACTATATTGATGTTTTTACAAAAAAATATACACCACTTAACACCAATCTGACATGAAAAACTATAATCATAGATAATGAAAATTTATTTAAAACAGATTCAAAACTTGTGAAACACAGTAAAAATCAAGATAAAATAGAACATTTATTCAATGTTTGTTATTATTATTAAATTTGAACTACTACAAGACTATAATAATAAATTATAACACATACAGTACCAGCAAATGCTGAACAAAAGGACCAACCACAAGCCCAACAATATATTTACAACCAAACAGATCTTCTGATGGTTTAACAGAAAATTGTGTAGTCTGCACCATTTGGTTTAAGACACTAGTATAGTAACAAAAATGCAATATGTGTCATATCAGTAAGTGAAATAAACTCTAAAACAGATTGTAAACATTAAGGAGATGATGCAACTTGTATTCATTACACAGTGCATACTCCAGAAGCAAGTTTACATAACTACAGATGTGTCCACATACACCTATGGTTTTTCTACCACATAGCACAGAAAATGTGGCACGTCTTACACACATGCCACTGTAGTTTAACATTGTTGCAAGAGTGAGTAATACAGAGATGATACCCATATAATTGTCAAACAATTAATTTCTATAGTAGGCCCACCCACAATTTAGATCACTTGCAAAATTGACAGCAGTAATAAACTTTTCATCTCAAAAACATAGGGGTATATTTATCAAAGATTGATTTTACTTTCATTTTGAAGTTTGATTTAACTCACCTCAAACCGAATCAAATTGAAAGTACAAATCCCTCTTCAAATCCCTCATTTACTAAAATTAAATTTTAGAAGCATTTTTCTAAATCGAATTTGATTTAGTTAGGTATTGAACAGTGATTTGCTATATGATTTGGTATGTTCATGTACTAATCAAAATGCTAATCCCACTTCAAAATGAACTGTAAGTCCCTAACTGAATAGAACTGCTTCATGCTTTCACTTTCAGAATGAGCAGTTAATTTTCACACAGATACATGCATACATCATTGAGATGCATGCATGTATCTTACTGTAATAAGCTTAGAAACAGTTTTTTTTATAAAATGACGTGGGGTCCCCCCTAAAAAGAACCAGCCCCGGACATTTCATAGCCAGTCCTGGTAGTCTAATTACAGGGGAAAAGATTCATAGGGTTCCCCCAGTACTTATCACAACCAGCACTGGGCTCTTATCTGGTCCTTGTTCTAGAATTAAAGGGAAAAAATTGCATATGGTCCCCTGTAATCTCCAGAATCAGCACCAGACCCTTTCTAGTGGGGGCCTGATGCCACAGCCAGGGGAGCCCTATCACCAGGGCATCTAGCTGCAGCATCAGCCCTGTCTGCTAGTCAGCCCAGGCCAGGGATCACTGGGGAGTTGGGGACCCGCAAAATAAAGGGTTTTCCCTCTTAAGGGCACCCCTAGCCTAGGCTGAGAGCCAGGGGCTATCCCTGCCAACCATGGGTGGTGGGTGGTGGATTGATATTGTAAGTGTAGTGCATTTCAAATATTTTTAAATATTGTCTTTTGCTGTGGAACTGCAGGTTCCAGCAAGTCTCCTCTGCATACTGGTATTTGGAGAACAAAATATACCAGCATTCCTGTTAGGACTGCGACTATTTCAGTACATAAAGATAGATTACTTTTTCCAAAGTTCCTTTGTGGTTGTTGGAGGAGCTATCCTGCTTGCTGGCATTCTTTACATACAGGGGATAGAGAGTTAAAGTGATCATCTGTTTCCAAGGTGTTGTCAGGTTGTGGGATTCCTAGATTGCTCATTATTTCAAACCTGCTTCCATTTGGGTCACATGTTCTGAACTTCCTATGAAATCACAGACCTCTAGTATAAAGCCTGTTACTAACTGTGTCTCATTGTCAGTGCAACATTGCTTTCTGGTCTTTCTTGGACTCCAACCAGATCCCTGCTGTGCCTGTGGGTTGCTGTGGACTTTGCTAAATCTCCGCTCATGTTCCAGCTAAACTTCTGATGCCAGTTACCAGCCGTACTACAGAGCTCAGCATAGCCATTGCCTAAGTATTGCTTTCTGCTCCACTGCTGTGGTTTCACCTTTTGCTTCACTATTTCCTTTGCCTGTTGTCTCTTACTCCTGTGGACATCGAACCCATCTTCGTAACAGTTGTCAACTGCACCGTTACAGTTATCATCACCGCATCGTGGGGCTAAACCCATTCTGGATTCTAGTCACACCGCAGGACTCAACCCTGTTCCAGAACCACACCGCTTCACAGGGCTCAACCATGCTTCTACCTTCATTCCATTGTGGGGCTCAAGCCCGCTCTGGATTCTAGTTACACCGCCGGGCTCATCCCTGTTCCAGAACCTCACTGCATCACAGGGCTCAACCCTGCTCCAACCTCACCACATCACAGGGCTCAACCCTGCTCCAACCTCACAGCATCACAAGGCTCAACCCTGCTCCGACCTCTGCATCACAGGGCCCAACCCTGCTCCGATGTCATAGCATCACAGGGCTCAACCCTGCTCCGACCTCACTGCATCACAGGGCTCAACCCTGCTTCAACCTCACAGCATCGCAGGGCTCACTTTGCGCTGGATTTCCATCACTACAGGGTTCCACCCAGGTGAAGCTCCTCTATACCATCCTGAGGTGTTAGCCTTATACTGGGCTTGGGGTTCCTACCATTTTAGCTCTTCTGTGTTAAATACTACATATGGGGGGTTTTCTCCTATAATCATTATTGTTTATGTGAACCTCTGTGTTGTTGAGACTTTATGTGAGATGTTGCTCTTATATTTCTCCTGTGAATAAATTCGATTTACTTTTATTCTGTGCTACTGAGATTTCATGAAAAGGTTATTCCTAAAGCCACCCCAGTTTATTGTGCCTCATAGGCCTGCCTCCTCCCAGGAGTCTCAAGTGTCAGCAGCTGTGACAATTTGGGGCAATACGGACCCTCTGGTACCTGTAGTTCCACTGCAAATGCAATATAAAAACATAGGACACACACCATACACAGTATACATTTATTAAACATACATTCACTCACACATGTACACATGCACACACATGTACTAATATTCATCTATTTATCCCCGTAGCATCAGTCCCCTTCTCCAGTAGATTATCAATAGGGCACCTGTGGTAAAAAAACATACTCACCTTCTCCTATGTGTGGATTGGTCCTCTTTGGTCTAAAGTAGGCATCCATGGTCTTCTTAATATTAAAAAAATGAATAAACATGAGCCACGCAACAGATAACAACCATGATGGTTGTTATCTCCTGAATGAAGAACTCAGACATTGCTCTAGCCTTTGTAGAACCGTGTCTTAGCATTCATTGGCTGACAGAGGACAGCCCCTGCCTCTCTTAGCCAATGAACGGCTCCCTCCATTGAAGTCAATAGAGAGCCACAGGGTAACTAAAGTTTATGTTGCGATTCCCACCATTGACTTCAACAGAGGGAGCCATTCATTGGCTGAGAGAAGCAGGGGCTCACCTCTCTCAACCAATGAATGCTCAGATACAGCTTTACAAAGGCAGAAGCTGAGTCTGAGCACTTCATTTGGGAAGTAACAACCATTTTGGTTGTTAATTAGTGTGTGGTTTGTGTTTTATCATTGTTATATTTTAAGAAGACAATGGGTGCCTACAGGGAGAAGAGGACCAATCCAGGTAATGTAGGTGAGTAAGAGTGAGTATGTATGTATGTATGTATAAAACCTTTAATTTCATTGTGTGTGTCTTGTGTTTATTTAAACATTTCTTTACAGGTGAACTACAGGTACCAATGGGCCCTCAATGCCCTGCATGCTGCTACTTGTGGTTCCCAAAGTATCAGCATGTGGGGGAGGCTTGTTGGGACCTGCAGTTCTACTGTAAAGACAATGTTTATGTTTATCTATTTTTAAACTACACTTACACTATCAACCCACCATCCACCACCCAGCAGTGGTGGGTATAGCCCTGGGCTATCAGCCTAGAGTATGGGTGCCCAGGAGTGGGGGAACCCTTTATTGGGGGTCCCCAACTCCCCACAAATTCCTGGCCTGGGCTGACTAGCAGTCAGGGCTCATGCTCAATCCAAAAATATACTGGCAGGTTAATTGACTTCTAACAAAAAATAACCCTAGTGTGTGTATGTGTGAGCATGTGCTATGGAATATAGATTGTAAGCTCAACTGGGGCAGGGACTGATGTGAATGGCCAAATATTATCTCTATAAAGTGCTGTGGAATATGTGTGCACTATATAAATAACTGGTAATAAATAATAAATAAATAATAGTAATAATGCTGCAGCTGGGGGGGCCCGGTGATAGGGCTCCCCTGGCTGTGGCATCAGCCCCCTACTAGAAGGGGCCCGATGCTGGTTCTGGAGATTACAGGGGGACCCTACACAAATTTTTCCCCTGTAATTCCAGGACCAGGACAGGATCAGAGCCCAGTGCTGGTTGTGCTAAGTACAGTGGAACCTTATGCAATTTTTCCCCTATACTTAGACAATGAGGTCTGGCTATGAAAAGTCTGGGGCTGGTTCTGTTTTAGTGTGGGAACCCATGTCACTCTTTTTAGAAATGTAACTCTTTCTAAGCTTTTTACTGTAAGGTACAAGCAGGCATCTCACTGATGTATGCATGTATCTGTGTCAATCCGACCTGCTTATGCTCAAATTGAAAGCATGAAGCAGGTCTATTTATTTGGGTATTTGAAGTTCGATTTGAAATTCAATTTTCTGTTCAATTTCAAATTGAATAATAGTAAATAAGGGATTTGTATTTTGGTCTATGCAAAAGTACCGATGTTTTTCTGATGTTTGATTTGAGTGTGACTTGAGTAAAACTTGGTTTTATGTTTGATTTTGCATTCTATTTGGCCTTTTGTAAATACCCAAATGCAAAATTGAATGTAAATCAAAAGCAAATCGAATGCCATATCACTCAAAAATCAAAATTGACCTTTAGTAAATGTAACCCATAGAGTAGAAAAAGTGACACTGTGCTCATTAATCACATTCACTCAGTATTGCAGATACTATGGACCTCATTCAGATCCAGTCTCAAGTGCTGAGCGCTCACAACAGAGTCATGTTTAGGCCCTGTGCACACGCAGCGGCCACACTGCGCGTGTGTGCAAGCCCTGAAGCGACAGAGAAATTCTAGTGCTCCTGAGCTCACTACAAAAGGGGCGTCTGTTGATGTTTATTGACAGCTCGACCCGTTTTGTAGGTGTGGTGGGGGAGTGGTTTCACAAACGGAGGTGTTCCTTATGGAACGCCTGCCATTTTGTGGGTGGCCACACTGACATCAGTAGTGATGTCAGTGGGGAGCTTCCTTCTCAATCAGAGTAGGAAGCTCCCTGAGGCTTGTGGTTGCCAACACCCAACCTTAGGGTCTCATCGCAAGCCACGATGGTCTTGACCATCATGACCTGGTCAGTCGCTTAAGCTGTGGGTGGTAACCCACAGCTTAGCTAGCGAACAGGAGGCCGGATTTGAAAAGTCAAGTGGCCACCCTCATTCAGAGTGATCGCTCGCTTCTTTCAACCGCCTCTGAATGAGGGCCAATATGTTCCAAGACATATATATATGTTCCGGCACTCCATAAGCCCCAAGCTGGGCAAATACCTTGCTCAAGGTGCCCTCAATAAGGCGGAGATCACTCCCTTCTATCCAATTCCACAGCAGACAAAGCAGCACTCAGTAGACTTCACTCTGTGAAGTCTCCTGAGTGCCGCTTTGTCTGCTGTAGATTATATATATTTATATATATATATATATATAAATAAATAACTTTTTTATTTAATCGATCAAGTTAAATTAAACATTGTTTATCAAGTGTACAGTACATATCTAAAACATTGTAACAATAATATCAAAGTTAATAAAACAACAAATTGAAACCACTATAGAATAAAAAATATATTAATGATATATTATGCTTCCCAACGGTGTGGCACTCCTGGACGACATCACTCACTCAGACAGCGGCATAATACGGCATCGTTTCAGTGCCTATTTATTAGTGTGGCACTTTCATCAGGATGACAATATACAACAATGTGTCCTACCTTAATATAGGCAAGCACCAGGTGAACGCCATTGCTAATTTCGGGACCTCGCACCCGAACAGCGGCGCATATGGGATGACGTC
Source organism: Taudactylus pleione (assembly GCA_031769625.1). Classification (NCBI taxonomy): domain Eukaryota; kingdom Metazoa; phylum Chordata; class Amphibia; order Anura; family Myobatrachidae; genus Taudactylus; species Taudactylus pleione. The sequence goes on from JAUIMM010000015.1 coordinate 20,512,018, forward strand.
ATCAAACCCTGACTCACACGTGGGTATAGACATCATGTACGTGCACACCATCACCATAGAAACATCATAAACAAAGGCAGATGGCTGTAAATATAATTATAAAAGATATAAAAACATTTGGTTTGCTGAACATATCACCTATATCAAATACTTAATATATCACACGGCACTATCATATAGTAACGTGCAAAACTCTACGCATAACTATTAATAGCTACAACAGCAACCAATCATAGCATGCTATATTACTTCATGTATAATATTAAGGCATATGTTATCACACATATATTGTAAGACATGTATATGGTATGCATAATCACGACCTAGAACAACATCATAAATTCTACCAATTTAATACACTACCCATAAAGTAGATATAGGCATAGCTAACAACTCCTAATATTATACTACTGGTTACACGTAAATCACGTGGACCTATATCATGTTGCAGCAAAAAATAACCTACTCTTCAAACGGTATGTATATATAGCACAGCAATATGACTTTGTTAAACTTGTACTACAAAAACTATCTGCATATTCACCTAATCCATCTGACAGGTACCTGCCCCATACTACATATCCAGGTAACCAACGTACCTAAGCTACTATAGCAGGGGAAAACAAATTGATAAGTGAAGAACTGTCAACTAACATGGTGTCAAGGGACCTTGGCTAACCAATAGTAGTGTATACTAGTCCTTTACAGACAGGAATTCATGCCCAAATGTTCATTAAGTCCCCTAGGGTGTATGGTACCGAGTCTATAAATCCACTCAGTCTCTCTGCGTAACAACATCAGTGGTCGATTACCCCCTCTGATAGATAGCGGGATGTGATCTATCATACGATACCTAAGGGAGGCTAATTGGTGTGATGATTTACCAAAATGCCTAGCTACCGGCTGTTCACTGTCCCCACTTATGATAGCTACACGTATTGCAGACCGATGAGCTGCCATTCTCTCCTTAAAGGCCCGTTTGGTCTTACCCACGTATGACAGACCACATGGACATATTATCTGGTAAATCACATACTTAGAATTACAAGTGAGACGATGTCTAATTTTAAAGGCTTTTCCAGTATGAGGGTGATAGAAAACTTCACCAGAGATAAGGTATCGACACGTTGTGCATGAGCATTTAATACATCCCTTTTTGCTGCTGAGAAAATTAAATTTGGGGTTCCCCATTGAGCTACTGTCTGTTTTTACCAGAATGTCTCTAAAATTACGACTCCGAGTGTAACATGGCATTAATCTAGTGTCTGTCAATTGTAATTCCCTGTCAGATTGAATAATTGGGCATAATTTTTTTGTAGTACGTCTAATAACCTGGCTAGCCATATTATACTCAGTAACTAAAGGTATAAAAGGTTTCTCTTGATTTTTTGAATGCTTCTTCATCAACAAGGTTTTTCTATCAAGTTTGCTTGCTTTCTCTTTGGCTTGTTGCAACAAATACATACTATAACCTCTTGCTAGAAATGTATCAATAAGTTTATCCATTTGATGTTCAACTAATGCTGGATCAGAAGTAATTCTCTTGATACGCAGCATTTGGGAATACGGTAGTCCCATTTTCAGGGATGTAGGATGGAAACTTGACATATGTAACAAATTGTTATGATCTGTAGGTTTATAGTAAATAGAAGTTTCTATTTTACCCTCATTCAACCAAATCTGTACATCAAGGAATGTAATGGTCTTATTACTGATGTTGTATGTAAATTTTACAGGATGATCACATGCATTATGCTCCTCAATTACATTGCATAATTCCTCACTCATGCCTCGCCAAATAATAAGCAGGTCATCTATATACCTACAGTAAATCACAATCTTAGGAGAAATTCTAGGATTACTGAAAAAAATATCATGTTCAACCTCAAACATAAAAATGTTTGCGTACGATGGGGCCACACTGGACCCCATCGCACAACCAATAAGCTGCAAAAAGAACCGACAATCAAACATGAAAATTTTTTTGGTAAGAATCATTCGCAATAATTCTATACATAGATTTAAATCTGGCCCCTGGTACAAATGGTGACCTGTAAGGAAATGTTTCACTGCTGCCATTCCCATTTCGTGGGGTGTAATGGTGTAAAGACTATTAACGTCAATGCTGCACAAATGGATCTCTCCCTCCAATATAGGTAAGTCTTGCAATTTATTAAGCAGCGAAGTAGTGTCTAACAGGAAAGTAGGATGTTGTTGGATGCAAGGTTGAAATAATGAGTCCAAGTATATTGATAATGGCTGAAACAAGGAATTCACTGCCGCTATTATAGGGCGGCCCGGGGGGTTCACCATTGATTTATGGATTTTAGGAGTAGTATATAATATAGGTACCACCAGGAAGATCAGAACCAATACATCTGCCAATTTCTTAGGTATTATTCCCTCTTGCACAGCCATTTCTAAGATTCGTTGAAGTTCATTTTTAAATAGCACAGTGGGATCTTTGTCAAGAAGTTGGTAGGTTTTTGTATCTGACAATTGTCTATTTATTTCATTTGTATATATGTCAAGGTCCTGAATAACAAGGGCCCCACCCTTGTCTGCCGGATGGAATATTAAACTATTATTATCAGCCAAATTTTTAAGGGCATAGTGTTCATCCTTATTAAGATTATGTCTCTGTAATGGTAATTCTTTAATTACACAAGCTGACTCTTGTTCCAACATTCTTGTGAAGGTACGTATAGAAGCATTTGAGGACTGTGGTTCAAAATTAGACTTAGGCATTATGCCTCTCAATGCTGGAGGTAGATGAAATTGCATTGAATGGACAGGTATTTGTTTGCTATAAAATTCTTTTAATTTAAGTTGTCGTGTCAAACGGTGTTGTTCCACCTGCCATTTAAACTGATCGAACGGAGTAGATGGTACAAACGATAGCCCACGATTCAGGACATCTTTCTATTCTAGATAGTTCAAAAGAAGATAGATTAATGACTATGTCCTGCATTGTTGGGGTGGCTTTGTGCCTCGGCCCCTTCACTTCCTATTCCTGCCGCGTTTGGTGTAACGCCTATGCCTATTCCGGGATCTTTGGCCCGGGTTGTAACCCCTTAAGGGAATATTCTATTTTTAGGGTTTCTATTAGATTCTGGTATATCAGAGTCACTGGCTGATGTAGCAAATTCATTAGGGGACTCATATTCATGTTCTCTCCCACGTCACCTGCGGAAAAACGGCCTTCTATTGATCCGATTTTGACCACCATGGGTCCATTGGTACACAGTATTATTGTCATAATCCTGGTCAACTTTAAGTCATTTTTCATTTTTGAAATTGATTAAATCACGCTTATAAAGCTGGATCTGGTTAGACAATTTTTCGTACCAATTAACAGTGGTATCAGAATCTAACATAGGTTTATATGTCATTTCAAATGTAATTATTTTCTCTTTTATGCTGTTCATCTCCTTAGTGGATTGTTCGATTATAAGCAGCATAAAGTACATTGAACATTTATTGGCAATAGCATCCCACTTTTTACAAAATAATGGGTCATGCCTGCCAATAGTAGGGCCATTTTTAATCCGCAGCCCCATTGGGATTTTTTTAGCGTGGTGGTAATCGCTTAGGGAGATACAATGAAAATAATAATCAGTTTCCCTTCTTTTAAGTTTAAGCAATTCTCTATATGAGTCCTCGTTGGATGTGCTCTCAAGCTGTTCTGTTAGTATTTCAGAGTACCGTATTTGTTCTGCCTCAGATTCTGAGTAACTAAATACATCTCCCAGGGGGTATGTAGTAAAATTGGTTCCACTTGCCAAGTCCATGTCATCAATCTCCATTTTGCTAATTAGCAATGCCAAACAGCCTTATATATAAAACAGTCAGTCCAGTATTTATAATCATGTGCCAAGAATAAAGTACAAAATATAGTGCAAGTTCAAAGGTCTGTATAGTGCAAGGACATCCCGTATAGTTCTTTACTGAGATAAATATTCAGCAACTGACATACACGGATAATGTCAATAAAAAAATTTCCAATGAAAACATGTGAAGTGAAAAAAATAAAAAAATAGACAGAATCCACCAGATGTTGTAGTCTATAATTGATATGGGAGGGAGCCTTGGCAGAACGCTAGGGATTATTAAGTATAAAGTGTTTGATATAGGTGATATGTTCAGCAAACCAAATCTTTTTATATCTTTTATAATTATATTTACAGCCGTCTGCCTTTGTTTATGATGTTTCTATGGTGATGGTGTGCACGTACATGATGTCTATACCCACGTGTGAGTCGGGGTTTGATGACGTCATCCCATATGCGCCACTGTTCGGGTGCGAGGTCCCGCAATTAGCAATGGCGTTCACCTGGTGCTTGCCTATATTAAGGTAGGACACATTGTTGTATATTGTCATCCTGATGAAAGTGCCACACTAATAAATAGGCACTGAAACGTTGCCGTATTATGCTGCTGTCTGAGTGAGTGATATCGTCCAGGAGTGCCACACCATTGGGAAGTATATAGCATTTTGATGCATTTGTGTGGGCACCCCGCCTATTATTCTAAATATGGAGGAAGGGAGAGTCGGGACTGTCTGTGATAATGATATATTATATTAATATTCTACAATACGGCATAATAAAAACATTACAAGTTTGATAATGGCTGTGTGAATAGAGAAAATACAATTGAGGAATCCTTTAACCACTTAACTGACGAATTCTTTTTCCAAAAACCACTCCAAAATTGTCGGTTTCTTTTATGATTGAATTAGGTCACGAACATAATTTTAAACTTATCCATCACTATTTTATTTGAAAAAAATATTTTTTTAAAACACAGTATACCATAAAAATAGCAATTTTTATATTATACTGTAGTGATGGCCATTGACGGCTGTACCATCGATGGTTCAACCATCATTAGAAGCCATCAATTGTTTTGCAATTGGTCGAGGAGATCTGTGTAAACCACAACTGCGGATGTTTCCTAAACATCGATTGAGGGTTGCCATCGATGGTGCAACATTGATGGCCACCAGCAATGGCAAACCACTTGTTTTCAGCCAGACCATCGATGGTTTGCAAACCATCGATGGTCAGTTGCCATCCCTAATCAGAGGCTCTGCGATATCCATCGATCGATATATATTGATTGAACATTATATATATATATATATATATATATATATACTCACAGTATATATATATATATATATATATATACACATATATTTACACATATATATATATATATATAATCCATAAAGAATGGCACTCAGGAGACAGCATCAATGGTAAAAAATCCATGTATTCACATCAAACGTTTTCAGGGTCTCAGCCCCGTCATCAGGACAATACACACATACAAACATGGAACACGTACCACACCACTATATACTCTACACGAGGCCATCAGCTGTTCCCCTGTCACTTTGGGTGCTCGAGCCTCCCTAGAGGGTTCAGGGTACATAATGTCCCTACGATCGGACGGAATAACCCTGACTTTGTATGCAA